>OX336388.2:2065232727-2065922727 GCA_946902985.2 Meconema thalassinum | reverse complement strand
TGAATATAGAAACACCACCTCCACCACCACCACCACCACCGACCAACACAAACAAAAACAATTTTGACCTAAAAAGTAAGAGTCGCGGTTTTAAAATGGGCAGGCTTTTATTCACGTGCTGTTTCCATTGCTTACTATCTTCTAACTAATCTTATTCGCTATAACACGGAATGTTTAGTGTTCAAGAATTCATATACATAGCTTCTTTAGACTCTTATGAGGTTAATTCTTGTAGCATACCACTTGTACGTTTTCCTAGAGTGCTTTACATTAAACTTATATCTCTTTTTCTTAACTAAACAAATCGCAAAGAATTTTACATTACGATTTACAATTTGCATGACCACCTCGTGGTGTGGCGGCTAGCGTTCTTGGCTGTCGCCTTGGAGGTCTGGGTTCGATTCCCGACTCTGGCAGGAATTTTAATTCTAGTCTGAGGGCTGGAACGGGGTACAGTCATCCTCGTAAGGCAAAACTGAATAAAGGTGGGTTCATTTCACATATCAGTGTTTTCCGTGATTTCTAATTTCTACTACAGGCAAATGCCGGGATGGTACCTAAGGCCCCGTTCACCCCCTTCCCATTCCTCAACTGAATTACAAATATACACACAATACAACAGACACCACAATAAAACAGGCTATCAGACAAATTCTAAACACTCATACCCAAGCACACGGGGATAAATGACCACGATGTCCAAGCCCCTTAAATGAAACAACGACAACAACAAGTATTTGAGAGATAACACGAGGAAACATACGGTTATTTAAGCTCTTTGGGTGTTCTTGCTGTCTGCATACCATTTGAAATTTGACATACAGAAAATATAACCTAAACCAATCTTCAATAACAAGACTCGATATTTAAGAAACCATTTTGTAATATGAATGAATAAATTAATGGGGCGGCTTCGATGGCGTAGTTGGTAGCATGCTGAGCTTTCTATACCCAAGATCGCGGGTTCAAACCCGGCCGAGGTCATCGGATTATTTAAGAACGTTAAAAATCTCTCAGTATGCCTTCCTTCAGAGGGAAAGTAAAGCCGACGGTCCCATGCTATAGATTTATGGCATGGAAAAGAACCTTCCACTAACTACGCTAACTTGTGGAAACTAAAATTTGTAGGTTAGATTCATAACGGTATATTAGTTCCAACGTTCGTCGCCAGGTACTGGCTGCGATGGCATCTAGTAGCCAAGTCCGCAGCTAGGTGTCGTGGACGGTAGCATTTGGTGGCAGAAGTAGGAACTACTTGAAAAATTAATCGTCTGCAGTCCTGAATCACAGATAACAACCACTAATGCATCCATCACAATTAACACCGGCTATTGGACAGATTCTACACACACCGAAAGTACACGGGGCTACATGACCACGTTGTCACAGCCCTAAACTCAGGAACTAACCAACCAATGAATGAATGAATAACGCCTGTAGTGCCCCTAGAGGAGCAAAAGCCTCCCTCGAAACGGGGAACTCATTGATTATATCTCACGTAGTGAGCTAGTCACGTGAGATGGTTAATTTTGTAACTATGATAGACATAATGCCATAACGTTGGATCTGGAGTGTTGAAGTTTTTCTCTTTGTTCTGTTAGTTTGATAGTTGATGGTGGTAAGTTGCATTTGGTCTTCATGGTCTTTCTTCTTCCTGTGCTGTAGTTGCCTGCTTCGAATAACCTTTGTTCTAGCGTGTTGTAGAGGTCTTCAACTTCCCGGTGTGTACTGAAGTTGACTTGTGATAGTTGAATCTCTGAGTGATCCCGAAATTTGTCCCCATTCATTGTTTCTATACTCGACCGTGCACGTTTGGGAAAGTAGCGTCTGCCAGCCGTTGACCTTCACTACTGTTCTTATCACTCCGTGATCGGTTATGAATTTAAGGCCCTTGACCACTTGGACGACCATTATATCTTTTAGACCATTGCTAAGAATGTAGTCGATTTCATTACGAGTTTTTCCGTCTGGTGGCTGGCACGTCCATCTTGATTGTGGGTTCTTTTTAATGAACGAGTTAACAATTTTCACTTTTTGTTCTTGTGCAAATTGGATCAGTCTTTCACCTCTGTAATTTCATACTCTGTATCCATTCCATATGGACCTACTCTTTCTTCTTCGCTGTGTGTGCGCCAGCCTACCTCACTATTGTAGTCACCTATTACAAGGGTCGTTGGCGATCTATAATTCTTCACGGCAGTCTCCAGCAAGGCGGTACCGGTCGTTTTGAAAGAAGCATGTATAAAATAAATTGTCTCTGTTGATATAATGCTGAGAATGTTGTTTCATTATATAACCGTATCTCGATGTAAAGTAGCTCTTGGTGGTGGTTTTATCATTCCAGAGAACTTGACTAAAATATTGAATGGCGAGGGAATATCTACTTGAACAAGGACCTCGACAGCTAAACAGCCAGCCAAATGTAAGTAACGGCTTTAGAACAAGTCCGGCGCAAGCGCTGTGTCACACTGTTGTCATACCTAGTAAAAATAAATTACAGTGAAGCATTAGAAGAGAACTCCACTCTGAAATAGCCGTCGTTTATTTTGCCGTAGTCCGTGGTACTCAGACAGTAGCCCTGTACTGCTGTGTTTATGGTGGCCAGTTCATTAGACAGCCACGAAACGAAGGCTCACACTTGTCGTAAAATTGAACGACCAATTAGGGTAAGTGAAAGAGAGAGAAGAGTCGGACGGACAGACGCTGGTCAAGCCCTGCTTGTTCACTTTCTTGTCCAGGATTACTGCGCTGACTGCGTGCAATTTACAAACTCAGATTGAATTTTCTCATCCACCTAACTTGTTCCCGCATTTCAAATAGACCATAGATATTCCGGAATGGAGTATCATTAACATAGATTGAAACAAGTAGTTCGGTAAAGAACTAGTCCGACCACTTTCATGTTTATGTTGTAGTATTTTATAACTTACAGTAAAAGGTTCATTCTGGTTCCGTTTTGATAAACTAATTAGTATAAACAGATTAAAGGTTCCGCCTGATCAATACTTTTATTAAATATGATCACTGTGTGGTCATTAGTGGGACATGTATGCTATGTCGGCATACAATTTAACCTCGTGCAATTTGCCAATTTAATAAGTTATGTTATTAATCGTTGCTCAAACCAGGCGGTTTAGCGGCCAATCTCTGCCATTGCAAGTGTTGACGATATGCACATCATAAGCTATTGGCAAGATATAATTTTAGCGCCGTGACTACAATGGTTTTATTATTTTTAGCCTACTATTCACACTTTGCAAAAATGAGGAAGAAGTAGACTTGTGAGATCGATCCGGGCAAATGTGTGTCTGTCTGTCCTTCTGTATGTCTGTCTGTCCTGTCTGTCTGTCTGTCTGTCTGTCTGTGTGTCCCCCCATATCAACTCCTAAACGGCTGCAGCAATTGAAACAGTAAACAGAACAGTAAACAGTAAACAGAAACAAGTAGTTCGGTAAAGAACTAGTCCGACCACTTTCAGTGTTTACGTTGTAGTATTTTACAACTTAAAAGGTTCATTCTGGTACCTGAATATCTCAATTCCGTATTTGAAAATGATGTCAGTGCTACCAACTGCTGAAAAATCGCAATTGAAATTTGAACTCCATGTTGGATATCTTGGAAGGTATGAATGGGAGCTATTTCAAAATTGGCACACGTATAGATAATAATATTTCAGTTTAATTTCCAGCAGGCCATATATGGCAGTGTTGCCAAAATAATTATAAGCCTGGTGATAGGTCCAATTTTAAATGCATATAACTTCTACACTATCAATAATTGGAATTCAACCAAATTTTGTATGTGGTATGTGTACATAAACAGATATGACTGAGTGCATTCATTCAAAATTGCCACATGAATAGATCGTATTACTTCAGATTATTTCTGAACAATACATGCATGACATTGTTGCCAACATGATTTTACTCGCGCTGTTAGATCCAATGTTCAACTGCATGTAACGTCCATGCTATCCTTTGACTTCGACCAAATTTTGTATTCTGTACCTTAAGAGATAGAACTAAGAATATATTCCGTCACCAGGGCTGCCAAATGTAGTGCTCTATTAGGCTACATTAGGCTACATTATGCCAGGTACACAGTATTTCGAACTAATTTGAAATTTCTATATTACCAACTTAATTTCGTCATTATTCTAGATAGATCCATTTAGATTAATCATTGGCATGAATCTTAAATTTTAAGAAAAGTAGGCTCTTTAATTTGTTACGGAACTTCTTGTTATATTTCTACATTGTTGGTAAAGTATTGAGGTATCAAGTGTTCCATCATTACTGCTGATTCCGACATGTTTCCATGGTGTTCTCAACTGTTGCTGCCGTACTGAACCGGTACATTTGTATTTTCATTAGCATCTACAGACCACAGTGAGGCATGTATTGAAAGTGTTCATACTGTAGTTCATAAGACTTTTGGCATCATTTAAATTACTTTAGGAGTTAAACATTTTTCAATCTCTCCTTATGGTGCACCATACAAGATTCAATTTTAAGGGAATTTTTAGTGTTAGGCCAATCAATTATCTTGTATCGTTTTCTGTCATATCGGCTGATGTAGGGCCCAAAACTATTCATTAGACCTCGAAACATGTCACATTAAAATGACCACACAGTGATCATACAGTATTTAATAAAAGTATTGATCAGGCGGAACCTTTAACCTGTTTATACAGATAGGTTAGTTTGGATGTATCGGAGACCCTCGCTAGCCCGCTCGTCCGAGGCGCGAGCCTGTCTTCCGCCAGGCACTTTGCCGTTATGCGGCGCGCGCGCAGCACTGAGTCATTGAGTATAGGAATTTGTACTTACCTAGTTCACAGCTGGTGCTTACAATGTTCGCCATTCACTGATACACATCGCTGGCACCTTTTAAAAAAAACTGGCATGTACTCTCTGAAGTTTCTCAGCACCGATTGACTGTATTTCATCTGTAATATAGTCTTTAAGCTCATTTATAGTGGAGGGTTTCTCGCATACACTCTATTTTTAATCGTCCCCCACAAATAAAAGTCACATGGTAATAAGTCAGGGCTTCGCGGGGGCCACACGTTCCGATTTATAATCCTAGTACCAAAAATGCGACGTAATTCTGTCATGGATGCTTCGTCAGTGTGAGCAGTGGCAGAATCTTGTTGAAAATAAGTTGACAATCGCTCTCCGTAAGTCAGTTCGTCAAAAAAATTGGTCAAGGATCACATTGAAGTACAAATTTAAGTACAAATTCCTATACCCAATGACTCAATGCCGCGAATGCGCCGCATAACGGCAAAGTGCCTGGCGGGAGACATGCTCGCGCCGCGGGCGAGAGGGCTAGCAAGGGTCTCCGATACATCCAAACTAAACTCTCTGTACTAACATGTTGCAGTAAACAATGAGGAGCAATATGTTACAAATAACAGTTACTTTTCATTATCGTGTTGGAAGCAATTTTTAGCCAATTTCATTTATGAAAAAATAGGCTTATGAGATCACTTTTTGTCCGTGTGTGTGTATGTGTGAGTGTGAGTGTGTGTGTCTGTGTGTGCGTCCGTGTTTGTGTATGTGTGTGTCCTAATAATATCTGAACGGCTGGAGCGATCACAATGAAACTCGGTAAGGTCATAGTACTATTTTGACCGACTTTGACCGTGCCCTTCAAATTTTATTACATCTCACCAATAACAACATGGCGGCTATGCGAAATATTTCACCGGCATTCTATACCTCCGAAACTATTACTCATATCACCCTGAAATCTTGTACGGTGATAAAGGTCACTACTAGACGTTCACCTTTGTGACCTTCAAAAGCCTGGTAACTACAAAACAAACATGGCGGCCAAGCGAAATTGAATAATTTAAAAAGACTTTTCTCGTGATTTTACAATCCAACCGCACTGAAACTTGGCTCAGTAAATGTTTATGCACATTTTAATGCACAGGCATCTAATTTAGTTCAATTGTTTTAATAACCTCAACATTGCGGCTGTGTGAAATTTTAAAATTATGTTTTTATTTCTTGTGCATTGATCATGCGATCGAAGTGAACGTTTGAATAATGAACCTACTCAATAATCGTCTTCTAATAGTACATATCTCGATGGTCTACATATATAAAAATCTAACATGGCGACCATCTGAAATGCTTAGACGGTTCTCAATACCTACGAATCTATTACTGCAATCAAACTCAAATTTTGTATGTTGATAGAGGCAATTATCATAAGTAGGATATATGAAAAATAAACTGCTGCAATGTCTGTTAACAGACAGGGAAGTAAAGATAATATAATGCTGGAGGGCGTAAAATTGGAAACAGTAAACCAGTATCAGTACCTTTGAAGCTTAATATCAAGTGACATTAGAATACAGCTTGAATTAAATAACCGTATTCAGAAATCAAGTTAATTCTATCAGCAAGTTCGATATCTACTCTGGAATAAGCAAGTGCCACTAAGATCAAAACAAACTCTGTTTTGAACATACATTGTCCCTGTATTGACTTATAGGTTGGAAACATGTACAACTACCAAAAAAGATGAAAGCAGACTTCAGGCTTCAGAAATGAAGTTTCTAAGAAGCATGTTTCAAAAAACTAGGAAAGACAAAGTAAGAAATGAGAAGATAAGAGAACAAGCTGGAATAAATCAGACCCTGAAGGAGACCATAACTAGCGCACGTTTGCGATGGTTTGGTCACGTCAAACGTATAACAGAAGGAAGAATTGCAAAACAATGGTTACATACTGAGATAAGAGACCTGTTGGTAGACCTAGGAGGAGATGGCTGGACCAAGTGAAGGAAAATATCACATCCAAGGGGATCAACTGGGATGAAGTCTTGAAGGAGCAGTGGTACATGAATCGACTAAAATGGAGAGTGCTCGTAAACCGCACCCGGGAAACTGGAGTGGAAACTTGATGATGATGAGGATATATGAAAATAGGCTATATAGTTCTTCACGGAACTACTTATTTTTTGTTGAGATACTGATAGTAGTGATTGACCTTCAAGATTGCTTGCTTAGTGTGATTATGTGATTGATTTTAAATGGTCAGGTTATTGTGGATTGTGCGCTTAGCTGTTTGAGAGATGTGTGGTCGGTTTCCGCTCAGCTGCCAACACCGCTGCCTGCACTGAGCTGGGAAGCATCCACCTCATTCCCCCTCGTGACTGAGAGTGGTGCCCATTATACGAGGCGCATCCACAAATTAAGTTTCCCTTTTAAAGAAAAAAAGAGAACATACTGTAATTATATGCAGAACTTTATTAGCAACATGTACAACAATGGGTCAGCTATTTTTCGACTTAGACACCAAACGAATTGAAACACTCGTCATAGCGTTCTATCAGCATGTGTAATCCTGTGTCACAGAAGTCTGCCACCTGTGAAAGGAACTTGCGTGTGACAGCTTTTCAGCTCTTCGACAGTGTGAACATGCTGACCGGAGAACAGAAATTTATTGGGGTGCAGGTAAGGACGGAAATCGGTGAAATCTTTTGTTTAGTGCGTGGAATGTTGAGAATAACTTTGAGCCTGGTACAAAAAAAAAAATCTTTAAGAAAGTCTATTAGACCGGGTGGCAGCCTAAAGGAGACGTTTCTAATGCTTTAGCAGACGATGAAAATTTCCCAGAATCCGTAACATACACCTTTTTGAAGTCATTCCAACCTCAGTTTATCACAGTTCAGACACATAAACAATCAATTTACAGCCTCAGTTACAAAGTTCAGCAAACAGAGGTCGCACATGACGTCACGCACACCTAACGTAGCTAGGACGCTTATCTCATCAGTTGGCTAGTGAGAGGCTACGCGATAAGTCAACACCGCGAAACTTCACGAGTCGAGTAAGTACAGTGCATATACAGTAGAATTTTGATAGCGCATGCTAGCTCCATGTTTATTTGTTGAATTACTACTATATTGTTTTTATTTGTACACACGTGTATATTTATTTTAAAACATTTTTATTACGTAATTCGTAAAGAAACCATCAAGACAAAAACGGGATTCATCGTTGAACGAATACAACCAAGACAAATTACTAAAATACTCTAGTAGCAACTAAAATTAAATAAATTAATTAGTGTAAATTTTAACCACTACACAGTGATCATGATCTGATGATGGCCACTTGAGGACCGAAACGTGTAATCCTATATTGCCTCATTATCTGTGATAATGTAATTAATACATGTATTTTTTCCAGGAGTGTCGTTACACATTTATATCTTGAACACCACCCACTCATTGGGCACAATCGTGTTCACCGACTGAAGAGCTACAAATTAACAACTTTAAGAAAGAGACTACGTTAGAAGCAAGGGCAAAGGAACATGAAACAACAGCAAAATAGTTGCTTGTGCTTCAAATGGAAGAATAGCAATCCTATGGTATTGGCATGTTCTAAAAATAGGAAGGATCTCTGATTCTAATTCTCACTAAATGTTTCTCTAGATATATAATTTCCCTTTTTAGCCTACTTTCAAATTTTGCAAAAAATGAAAGTAGACATGAGATATACTCAGGGCCAAAAATTGTGTGTCTGTCTGTGAGTGTGTGAGTGAGATTGTGAGTGTGTGTACTCTGAATGTCTGCCCCCCCCCCTTCCCACTATCAATTCGAACACGGTGAAACCGAATTGAACGAAATTTGGTACAGAGGTAGAACTAGCAAAGAGCATCTCAGTGTCATGTTTTAAATAGCCGCTATCTTGACGGAAACGTAATGACGGCCACCCAAATGTTCAAAGCTTAAATCAAATTACAACTAACCTAATCATGCGATCTCTACCAAATTTTGCAACAACATATATTTATATAGCAAGCGTCTTTTGACTAAACTACAAGATCATCAGCCCAATAGTTTGCAGATGGCGGCCATGTATGTGTGAAAACCGATTCCCTCTATCAATTCAAACACAGTGAAACCGAATTGAACGAAACTTGGTACAGAGGTATCGCTAGCATAAGACACTTCAGTGGCATGTTTTATATTGCCGCCATCTTGACGAAAACGTAATGGCGGCCGCCCAAATGTTAAAAGCCTTAATCAAATTACGACCAATCATATTATCTGATCTCTACCAAATTTTGCAACATTATACCTTTATGTATGGCAACTCTTTTGATTAAACTACAAGGTCATCACCCCAATACTTTACGGATGGCGGCCATGTATGTGTGCAAATCGATTCCCCCTATCTATTCAAACACGGTAAAACCGAATTGAACTAAATTTTGTACAGAGATAGTACTAGCAAAGAGCACCTCAGTGTCATGTTTTATATCGCCGCCATCTTGACAGAAACTTAATGGCGACCACCCAAATGTTAAAACCTTAAATCAAATTACGACTAACCTAATCATCCGATCTCTACCAAATTTTTAAACAACATACCTTTACGCGGGGAGCATATTTTGACCAAACTACAAGTACATCAGCCCAATAGTTTGCAGATGGCGGCCATGTATGTGTGCAAATCGATTCCCCATATCAATTCAAACACGGTGAAACCGAATTGAATGAAATTTGTTACGAATGTAGCACTGGCAAAGGGCACCTCATATTCATGTTTAATATCCGTATAGCACGTAGTATTTCAACAAGCTACTACAACCAACATTCAATTATACTCCTTGAAAAGGACATAGAGTTATAACAATTCCCATGCATTTAGGAGAAAGTAGGCTATATGTTCTTTACTGAACATCTTGTTTGTTTTTCGAAACGTTTCAACTTTTAAAGCTGAAAGTTTTAGTTGTAATTCGTCGTTATATTTGTCTTATTCTAACGCGTCAGTTTTAAAAAAAGTTACTTTAGTTTAATTTTGCCACATGGAAATGTTTATGAAAATGCTGTTAAAAGTACGCAATTTTAAAAAGATTCAAGAAAATTCAAAAATACATTTATTTTCAAAAAGCCTATGTCAAAGTAAGAAGAGAGTCTTGAAGAACATCCCTGAAATATATGGGTTAGTTGAAGTTAATTGTTTCTGATAAAAAGGTAAGTAAAAGTTGGAATTTAGCATGGGAAATATAAGACAGTCTGGAGTCACTTAAGGAATCCATCGCAAAACGGCTGTCACACATTCCAGGGATGGCCACCACCTTTGTGAAAACGTGAGACTGTCATGAGGATCGCCAGCACGAGTACTTCCTTGATTCCGCTAATAAGCAACTGAACAAATGAACACGCACTAGCAACGTATTGTACTAGCTGTCAAACTGCATCCAATAGGAGCCCGCTAGTGGCCATTTTATACCATTCTCGCCAAATCCTTCAGAATTCTTCTTTCGAAATGCAGGGTATAGACATCAGGCCTTTCACAGAACCTTCAAGTTACGCCACATCTGCTCTCGTCTGTTGCATTATCACGCATATCTTGCACTTTCTTTTATCATAAAACTTATCTATATTCGTTTACACTGTTTTATAACGAATTTGTCAACAACTCAAGTGAAACATAATCTGCAGGCTATTGACTTAATTCCTGTGGTCCCTCGTGGAACATAGGACATCAACAAAGCATCTCCTATTGACAGCCAACATCTTTACCTCTCTCCACGTCTTCCCTTCTTCCATTGTTTCCATGTGTACAGATCTTCGCCACGTTTGTTTAGGTCACCCTCTCTTCCTTATACCCTGTGGGTTCCACTCCAATGTCTCTCTTTCAATGGCGTTATTTCCCTTTCTCAGTTTATGCCCGATCCATTTCCTTCTTCGCCTTCTGATTTGTATGGCCATCGCAATAACCCCGGATCTTTTCTAAAGTTCTTGGTTGGAGATAACTGTAGGCTATTAGACGTTTTGAAAAATATAATCTTCAAACCTCGAGAAATTCATACTTAAGAAGTATGTGGATGTGTTATTTAATATCTTATGCCTTCAAACGACATGAAAGTCATTGCGACATAAATTTTAATCAGTGGTTTCCAACCCCAATCACCAAGTTGCTCGATGCATGACTGATTATTAAATATAGTTGTTCGGTACTTAAACTGCCTTTCAGGTGGATTACATGCTTTGCATCTGTGAGAATCTGATCCCAGGTAGTTTGGAAGTCTCCATTCTGCAATGAATTAAAAAATGGTTTCCAAAGACACGCGTCTCAAATTCCAGGATATTTCGTCTCATGATATCATATTATCCCAGCATACATATAGTAACATTTTCATTTCAGACTATTTTGCCTTTCAGCGTCCAGTTTAATCTGCAAGCCCCCATTTGCGAACAAGCCACCTGTAGGATCCCCTATTAGCAGTTACCACTGCGACCTCATCTGCCTCTACACATCTTACGTTGAAAACGTTCAACACTGAATCGAACTATCGCCTTCTAGGTGTACCTCTACTTATCTTACCCTCTACAGCCGAACTCATTAACCCCTTATGTGATCTCTCCTCCCCCTTTCTCTTCACATGACCCTATCATCTGAGTCAGTTCATAAGAGCAGCCTCATGTATTATGTTATTATACAGTATTCTGCCTAGTGGCAGGTCCATGTCTTTGTACAGAGAAATTCTGATGCCAATGTTCCCGGTCTTCAGCTTCTTCCTTCAGTCTGCAGTAACTCCTTCCATCTTTCATATCATCCAGATGTGGAATTCTTCTTCTTCCCCGTACTGTCGTTCCTTTGATCTTCCCTTCAATGACGTCGTGTATGAGCTGCTCTTGTCAAAATATGTGTCCAATCCAGTTGGTCTTCCTCTGAAGAATTGTATTCAGAAAAGTTTTCTTTTCACCTGCTCTTCTCAGTAACCTACAGCATCGTTTGTCACGCGATCTGTCCACTTGATCTTATCTATTCTCCTCCAGCACACATTTCAAAGCGCTTCATCTAGCGTGTTCATTTCTAACTTTGCCTTTATCTCTTCATTACGAGCACCTTCCTGCCATTGATCCCACTATTTGTCCCAGAAATCATTCGTGCTACCCTCATATCAGTTATCTCTAGCTTATGTAACAGATATCCTGAATCTACCCAGTTCTCACTTCCATACAGCAAGTTCGGTCTAAATACTGAGCGATGTAGAGAGAATTTCGTCCCTATACTAACTTCATTCTTTCCCCCAGGGGCTCAAATCTAGTGGGACGTGGGTTGGCGACCACGGGACCCCAGCTGAGTCCACCATTGCGATTGCTTCCACTTACTTGTGCCAGGCTCCTCTCCGTCCTCTTTCCTGTCGACCTCCCTTGGCCAACTCTTGTTCTTTTCCGACCCCAACGGTATTAGGGTATCCGAGGCCTAGGGAGTCTCTTCCTTTCCCGCCTTAATTGTCCCTTGTCGCATATTTCCTGATACGCTCCTTCTGCGAGGGGTCAGCCTTCTTTTTCTGTTTGTATTATCCCCTGCCTTCTGCTGAAGGTCCTCAAGGAGGCAGAGTGTGTGTAGCCCCACCACTTCTGGTGCAGCCTGGATATTGCTATACCCTCAGGGGCTCTCGGCTAGTGTGTTCGGAAGTTGGTGACCCCCTGGGATTCCTGAGCTGGGTCTGGTTTTCCTCTTTTTCCACTGACTTTGGGGCGGGCCCTCTCCTCTTTATCTTTCCTATCTGCCTTTCATGGCTCTCCTTCCTTCCAAGTCCCTCAATCCTCATTCTTCGAGGGTTGAGGGCACTTCTTTTCTTCCTGTCCTTTATTTGCCTTATCCTTTATTTGTTTACCATTTTCTTCTTCTAGTATGTAAGTCTGTAGTTAGTAGGCTATTAGTTATAGTTTTCATTCTCATCTCATCTTTCACTATCCCCCATACCATTAGGGCCAATAACCTAGATGTTAGGCCCCTTAAAACAACAATTATCATCATCATCATCATCATCATCATCATAACTTCTTTCTTGCAGAATCTCACTGCATTGGCTTTTCTACACCTCGATTATATTTCCTATCCCATACTACCATCCTGTGAGAATACACATCCCCAAGAACTTAAAATGTTCCACCGTCTCCAATTTAGTTCCTCCTACCTGGCATTCTATTTTCTTGCGTTTCTCCCCTACCGATATAACCTTCGTCATTGAAAATTTTCTTAGCACACGAAGACATTTCCGTCTCTTTTGAAAGCGATGGATTATTTTTGTTTCAGCGCCATCCCATTTACATTTTAAGATCCGTACTTCATAGGATATTCGTATTCTAGTTTTCTTTGCATGGGGAAAATAAGCTATGAAAGTCAACATCTGAAGTCAACTTTGATCCCTTATATCAATAGAGTGCAAGTATTAGAACATCAAATGTTATGATATCGATCTATTTGATTACATTTAAACGTACAGATCGACCACGAAGACCCTGTGGGGAACAATACCACCTTGAGTCCAATCGTTGGAAGGCGTTGCAATTTCATCATCTCTGGAACTCGGCTGGTTGAGACGGAGCGACAGGAGTAATAGTGGAGGGCTAGTAAGTGTCCCGGAGGGACTGAGGAGAGCGCGGCAATCCAGCTCCGGCTCATGGCCGCCGAGAGAGCCATCTGCAATAAACTGCGGGAGGAATCGATCACGGGCTGAGGGAGAGAGGAAGTTCGTCTTGAGACGCGAGGACACTTGGTCCAGTGGTAATAGCCTAGAGGTCTGCCAACTGCCCTAACTTGTGACCCAGACACCAGGAATTGCTTTTCTGCCAGTGCGCGATCTCACTCGTGCCATGCTGTGAAGAGCGAAGCAGGGCCGTAAGACATGATGGGGTCCAAACACCCCACTCACCCCTCTGAGACATCTGTACTTCTTTATTAACCCTTTATGGGATAGTGGTCTCTATATTAACCACCTGTCATAAGGACAGTTTATGCTTTCAAAGATGCTGATAGTTGAATCTTTGAGCCAAATTTCAGAGAATTTTCATGCCGAAGTGCTAGTGTTTCTAAAAATCAAATATACCTACGTATCTACTTGACGTAATGGATAAAATTTAAAGAAAATTAAAACTAAAATCAACAATTAAAGTGTAAAAATAAAAAAATAAAAAACATAAAAATAAAATTACAATCATAAAAAGAATATAAAATTTTAAATAACTACAGTACACTTAGCAAAATCTCTTTCATGAATGCTATGACTGATTTATCCTTGCTATGAATAACAGACTTTATCAATTCAGTACTGATGCAGTGGTTAGGGGTTTGTCATTCCTTCACAGGTATATCAGAGCGAAGTTAGTTTTCTGGGAATATCACAGACACTGTTAATATAAGGGCCTTTAAATGTTGTTTTCGGAGACCTTTTATAGTCGGGTGAAAAAGACCTTTCGTACCACACTCACACGTGAAAATTGCGTGAAAAAATTCTAGAGTGCCCCTTGACCCCCTTAAGCGCATTATACTGTAAGTATTGATGAATTTTACAGCTTAATTTGGTTCAGTGATAACCTTATAACCGTCTGCAAATTTTCACAGTGATGTAATAATTGGAATTGCATTGCGTCTTACAGAAATAGATGGACCTGTGAGATCCTGTTACCATGGTTACCGTGTTGCATTCTTTAATTATTTAATTGTTAATATACATGTTTTAAGGTATTTATTTAATTGTGAGGAATTTAAAGAGTAAGTGAGTGCGTTTCGCTTACGCATTGGGTTATGCTGAACCTGCAGGTACCCCATATGCGTAGGTTGGTGTTAATGGGACCTTATTTTCGGTACAAAACTGGAATGGGACCTTGTCAGAATAGTATAGGGAGGGATAACATGACTATAAAAAATTACGAAAATAATTGTAGAAATCAATTCGAAATTAGTTCATTAATGAATTCGATAAAAATATCAAAATTAAATCTATAAGAACATTACTTGAAAATTAAAAATAAATATTTAAACAAAATTAGAGAAACAAAAAATAACAATATTAAAATTATTATAATAATTAAAGTAAATTAAAATCTAAAAGCACATAAAAATAAAAAAATAGTTTTGCCCTATGAGGGGTTAAAGTTTGCTTTACTCGATTCTTGTTGTCTGTATATTAGCTGACTAGCAATCGTAAACGCTTCGCCCGGCAGAACAACCTCTTCCCCCAGTGTTTCTGCCACTTTTGCCAACTGTGCTTTTTACAAAACCGCCAAGTAGTAGTGAAAAGTCTCTAAATTCCTATGTTATCAGTATATTTATCATCTGGTGCAAGCTGAGTATCATTGGTAGTTTGTCCTTAACTCTACAAAAGTCCTCCTACTGTAACGGATGAATTCTCATCTCGTAAACATTGTATAAATTAATTAAATAACAAAATGATTTTGAAATATTTCTTCTGGTATTTTCATTTCCCGACTCCTTCTCTCAATTGTATCAGCCGAATACACAAACCTACCATCGACCCCTTTACATTTGCACCAAAAGAACGGCATTTGGAGTGATTTTTATTGAACTGACGCAATGTTAAATACAAATGGAAGATACGATAATGATCTGCTGAGTATTTAATAGCCTATAATAGTACATTTATTGCAGCCGAATGGCCATGAAAAGGTTTACAATATCTATTAATGTAAACTAAACTTATTACAAGATATTTACTCCCTTCTTACACCTTTCGACCTTCACTTCCCTCCACCATTAGGTTATTTCTGACTTCTACAAGTGATCACCCATTTATTTTCCAACTTACTATTCATCTTCCCATACTTTGCCCCATCGCAAAATATTCCAGCCTGTCAAGGGAAACTACCCCTTACTAACCAGGCATTATATCTCCGTAAATAATGAATAGGCTGCAGTGACTGATGTCCAATTTGTAGGTATGTAAATACAAGTGGGAAACAAGAAAAAAGAATGATGAATATTCTTATTATTGTTTGAGTCTACAGTCTTTTGACTAATTTGATGCAGCACTCCATGCCTCTCTGTCCTGAGCTAATCGTTTCATCCCTACATAGCTCTATCACATCCTACATCCGAGGCAATCTATTTAGTATATTCTAACCTTGGTCCACCCCTGCAGTTCTTATCCTCGACCCTTCCTTCTATAGCTAAGTTTGCTATTCCTGGGTATCTTAGTATGTGCCCTGCCAACCTATGTCTTCTCTTCATTATCAGTCGCCAGAAACATCTCTCCTCTCCCACTCGTCTTAAATATCTCTTCATTTGTTACTCTATCTACCCATCTGATCTTCATCATTCTCCTGTAACACCACATTTCAAACGCCTCTATTCTCCTCTTTTCTGCTGCGCCAATAGTCCAAGTTTCACTTCCATAGAGCGCCACGCTCCAGACAAAGGCTTTCAAAAATGACTTTCGAATACCTAAATCTATAGCCTATTTTATGTCAACAGACTTCTTTTCTGTAGAAATGCTTTCCTTGGCTGAGCCAACCTACTTAGTATATCCTCTGTGCTTCGTCCATTACAAGTAATTTTGCTTCCTTAGTAGCAGAAGTCTCCTACTGCCGTTAGCTTTTCACCTGACAATTGCACGTCAATAAGGGTCTCTCATTTCCTTCGGTTGGATTCCATTTTTTTTTTTTTTCATTTATTGATTTTCATCATGAATTATTTCCTCAAGACGTAGGCCTAGTCCATACCATTTGAAAACTCATTGAAATCATCTGGTGTGTGTCGGATAAGACGACACTGTCATCAGAAAATATTGTTTAAGTGCTTTTTTAGATTTTTTTAAAGCCAAGCATATGAACTTATGTATTCGTCTAATGAAAACTGTACAAAATGTCACAGTGATTGTCGCACTGTTTTGTAGATATTGCGTACTGGTGAAATATTTCGGCATGTTGATTAGTGACGATAATGGGCATTTGAAAGGCATAGTCTAAGTGTCAGATGATTATGGGGGTATTTAGATTATCTTAAAGTCCCTGCACTTCTTTCGTATTTCCTGAGGAGGAAGTGAAAGAATAAGCCTCCTCACAAGAGTAGGTTCAGCCCAGAGAAATTAACACTCAGAAAACTGGTCCCTCCTACGAACACTGCTCGCAGCTTCTATTGTGAAAGTGAACATCATCTCAACACAATCAAGATTCAGCTAAGATCTCCATTGTAAGATCCAAGTGAACCATGACAGGCGTTATGTATACAAGACGCACGTCGATTGTATCTCAAGGAATTGTCTTTTGATTCGTGATTCACGAGACACGCTGCCTGCTAGAAATAATTTGCGTTCGTCGCAGCCTTGAAATGCCGTCACAGTATTGAAGGTGTCAGAATATTCTAGTGTCAAATGATGACAGCGATAGCTGACAAACAAGGAATTCTCTTCGACGTAATGATAGATAATAATAATAATAATAATATCGTATGGCCTCGGGTGCCTGGTGCAAGCTTTGTTAATTGACACCCAGAGGGTAGCTTGCATGTCAAATTTCGTCGTTCCTTTGAACGCTATGAAAGTCAAGTAGGTTAGATATCTAAACTCCTTGACACTACAGCGCTTTCAAGTAGAGAATGGAGGAACTTTGTGTTGGCGGAAACTCCCGAGATTAATTTTGCCATTGAACACGGCCTACTGAATTCAAATGGGTTCTTTGACATGCCAACAACGTATGGCATGAGTGTCGTGATTTTTGTCGCCTTCAAAAATCACTTACCATGGCCAGGTAATGATAGATGACGTTAGAAAATCCTTAACTATGGATGTCATCTTTTAACGAACATAGTAAATGTTTTGTTTTATACTTAATATATTATGTATAGAATCTGTCATGTGGGCTCGTTTCCCTCTTGACCAATAGGCTAATCTCTGCTATTGATAATATTGCTCACTATAATTTTTAGCCTATTTTCATTTTATGAAGAAAAAAAAAAGCTTATGAGATCACCTTTTGTCCGTGTGTGTGTGTGTGTGTGAGGTGTGTGTGTGTCCCTAATAACTTCTAAGCGGCTAGAGCGATTACAATGAAACTCGGTAAGATCATAGCACTATTCTGGCCGACCAATTGTGTCTCACCAATCCAACATGGCGGCTGTGCGAAATATTTCACCAGCATTCAGTATCTCCGAAACTATTACCGATATCGTCCTGAAATTGTGATAAAGGGCACTACTAGAAGTTCACCTATGAGACTTTCAAAAACCTGGTGACTACAAAACCAACATGGCGGCCAAGTGAAGTTGAGACTTTTAAATAGACTTTTCTCGCGATTTAACTATCCAAACGTAATTAAACTCGGTACAGCAAATGTTTATACACATTGAATTGAACTGGAGTCTAATTTAGTTCAATTGTTTACATAACATCAAAATGGCGGCTGTGGGAAATATTTCACCGGCATTCTATATCTCCGACTCTATTACAGATATCACCCTGAAATTTTGTACGGTGATAAAGGGTACTGATACACGTTTATCTATGTAATTTTGATAAACCTCTAAAGTACAAAACGAACATGGCGGCCAAGCGAATTTGAAACATTTTAATTGACTATTCTCGTGAATCAACTCTCTGAGCGCAGTGAAATGCGGTACAGTAAATTGTAATGCACTGGCATCAAATTTAGTTCAACTGTTTACATAACCTCAAGATGGCGGCTGGGCGAAATTTTAAAATTAAGTTTTTATTTCTTGTGTCGTAATCATGCGATCGAAGTGAAAGTTTGAATAATGAACCTAGGCAATAATTGTCCTTGAATGCTACATAACTCTATGGCCTATACATATAGACTATCAATCCAAAATGACGAGCATCCGACATATTTAGACGGTTCTCAATATCTATGAATCTTTTACAGCAATCAAACTGAAATTATTTATTTTCATAGAGGGTATGAACATATGTTCACCTATAGGACTTTCAGTAACCTGGTGAGCACAAATCCAACATGGCGGTGACGCGAAATTTAAATATTTAAATGGACGTTTCTCGCGAATTAATTATCCGAGTGCAGTGAAACGTTGCACGTTAAATGCTTATACAAATGTTAATCCACTGGCATCTAATTTATTTCAATTGTTTGCATATTCACAAGATGGCAGCTGCGCGAAATTTTAAAATCTCGTTTTTACTTCTTGTGTTCTAATCATGCGTTTGAAGTTTGAATACCACACGCACACAATTTTCTTAATGTAATAGTACAAAAATAAAAATCCAACCTGGCGACCATGTGAAATACGGTTCTCAATATCTACGAATCTATCACAGCCTTCAAACTGAAATTATGTATGTTGATAGAGGCAATTAACATGAGTAGGATATATGAAAATAGGCTCTATAGTTCTTCACGGAACTACTTGTTTAATCTAGTCTCTCAATATATCAAAAAGTAGAGACCAACAGTTCAAAACTTTGCACACGTATAATACCTGAAAAAGTAGCATAAGTTTGAGTAATTGATATATGGCAGAGTTGCTTACATGATTTTACGAGTGTTGATAGGTGCAATGTTGAAATGCATTTAACGTCCATACTGTCTATTGGAGTCTATTGTGTATGATTGTGAATTGTTTACCTTAAGAGATGGAGCTAAATATAGAGTCAACAGGTATGGCAACTGTAGATAAAAACTCTCTATAATTTTGAAACCTAGACTTGGAAGAAATTGAAAGTAAGCAGACAAACAGGTCTACATTTTGAAAACATATAGAGCATAATATCTCAGATTAATTTTGAGTAATCCAGACATGGCAATGTTGCCAACGTGATTCTATGCGTGCTGATAAGGTCAATGTTTAACTTCACGAAACTTTCATAATAACGAATGGATGCCATCCTTATTTAGTACGTGCAATCTATAGTTTACGACACATAATATTGTGCTTAATTTAAGAACCAGCAGGGCTGCCAACTGTGCATAATAATCTCAAGTATTTTTAACTCTTGATTCAATACAAAACACAAAACACACGACGTCTAATTTAGCAAACAGTAAGTCCAAGATGTTTTAGACATACTATATTTAGACTAAATCGTCAAAGTTAGTGCTACCAACATAACTCTACGCTATAATAGTCTGCATATTTTCATTGAACTTTAATTTGTATTTGTTCTAGCGCTCCTGTGTTTCAATCAATTGTCTTATCTGTAAAAAGAACGGTAAAAGAAAATTATTTTTAACATGAAATGTTCGTTCTTCAAGCAAATAATCGTTTAAACATGATGGATTATAGGCAGCATTGAAGCCATACGTGATAGATTGCTATTTTACATTGAGTATCCAACCAAAATAATCAATCATCTCATCGATTTCGAAAGAATTAAAGTTTTCTGGAGTACCGGTGCTCACTGCATCTGCTGAACATTGGTATTAATGCATATTTATTTATTTGACGTGATTATCAAGGTTCGTTCTCAGAAAAATAGTATATTCCTACATTGATAATAATAATAATAATAATAATAATTAAATGCCTTCCCACGATGTATAAGATCATCACGTCCTGTCTTAGTAGGAGGATATATGCTCACTGTGAAAAAAATAACATCATAGCAACACAACAAAAAGGATGCACGAAAGGGTCCAAAGGGTGTAAAGAAATACTTATCATTGACTCAGTGGTTTCTAACCAGGCCTTTACCAATAACAGAAATTTATTCACGGCATATATTGACTACAAGAAGGCCTATGATTCCGTGCCCCATGATTGGTTGATCCATATTTTGTCAGTGTATAAGATTGATCCTCAGATTATATATTTCTTGGAACACGCCATGACATCGTGGCATACAGTGATGAGCCTTAGTACTACAAATGGCAGTATTGCAACAAGTATGATCCCAATCCACAAGGGAATATTCCAAGGAGACTCCTTGAGCCCATTATGGTTCTGTCTTGCGATGAACCCACTATCAAACCAACTTAATTCAACAAAATATGGATTCAGTATCAAGAAGAACTCCAGGGAGCTTGCAAAGCTCAACCATCTCCTGTATATGGATGACCTAAAGCTATATGCTGCCACCAGAGCACAACTAGAGTTTCTGTTGAAGATAGTGGAAACCTTTTCACAGGATGTGAAAATGGAATTCGGGCTGGAGAAATGTAAGACGCTGAACATTATGAAAGGCAAGCTGCAGGAAGGTGTATATGAAACAGCTCAGGGCCATCAGATTGCAACAATGCTCACTAGCGAGACATACAAGTATCTGGGAATGAAGCAAGCCAGACACATAGAACACTAAGTAGTGAAACAAGATCTGACGAAGGAATTTGTCAGAAGAATTAAGCTTGTTTCTAATACCAGCCTCAACAGTAAAAACTTGGTTAAGGCAATCAACGCTTATGCTGTCCCTATTCTTAGTTACTCGTTTGGGGTCATCAAGTGGAGTAAAACTGACATTGCAAGCTTAGAAGAGAAAATTAGAACATCACTGACCAAGTCACGAAAACACCGTCCCAGGGCATCTGTGGAACGAGTCATGTTACCGAGACATATGGGTGGGAGAGGAATTGTTGATATAAACAACCAAGTAGCTCGACAGATCTATGAGCTAAGAAAATACTTCTGTTCTGTATCGAACCATTCGATGCTGCACAGGGCTGTCACAGAAGCAGATGATTCAACTCCACTACTCTTAAGTCAGCAAGAGACTCAAATTCAGGTGCGCAGTGATTTGGATAGATTCAATGCCTGGTTGTCCAAGCCACTACACGGAAGACATCCCAATGAAGTCATCCAAACTCACGTCGACAAGCTAGCGTCGAACTTTTGGTTGATTTCTGGGCAGATGTTTCCTGAAACAGAAGGCTTTATGATGGCTATTCAGGACCAGGTTGTCCCCACGAGGAACTACCTAAAGTTCATAACCAAGGATGCATCTGTGCAAGATGACCATTGCAGATACGGTTGCCCAACATCTGAGACTGTTCAGCATATTATATCGGGTTGTCGCCATTTTGCAGGGACAGAATATAGGAAGAGACATGATTTTGTTGCCAAGATAGTCCATCAAGAATTGCCTATACAACTTCAACTGCTGAGCCAAGAGAAAGTGCCGTACTACAAATATGCTCCTGAAAGTGTACTGGAAAATGACAGCTTTACGTTGTACTGGGATCGTACTGTATTGACAGACCAATCAGCTGTGCACAACAGACCTGATTTAGTTCTTGTTGACAAATGCATGAAGCACACCACCTTCATAGATGTGGCGATCCCAAACAGTGGCAACATACTAACAAAGCATGTTGAAAAGCTGTCAAAATACACAGAGCTTTCAGAACTGATAAGGAAGCAATGGCACATGGCACAAGTCAGGACAGTTCCTATTATTATCTCCAGCACTGGCGTGATTCCCAACAACTTAAAGGAATCGCTCACGGCGTTGAAATTAGACCCAGGCCTTTTCAAACTGATGCAGAAAACAGTCATACTTTCTACGTGTCGCGTAGTAAGGCTGTTCTTGGGCAATCAGGCCTGAAGCAATGAGGGGAATATGAAGCTACTACTCAATGCAGTCACCAAGAATTTGCTCCTTGTGATATGTACGGTATCTGGGATTGTAAATGTTTTCTTTCCAGCAAATGCTGAGAATGTGTAAGCGCATGCGCAAAATAAATAATAATAATAATAATAAATAATAATAATAATACATAATAATAATAATAATAACTCCTGGCACTACAGCCCATGAAGGGCCTAGGCGCACCAAGCGACCGCTGCCCAGCCATTTGTCCTGCAGATATTGGGGTGACGCGTGATCAGCGCATCGGGTCCCCTCGGCCGTTAATCGTGGTTTTCGTGATCGGGGCGCTGCCTCACTGTCAGACAGCTGAGTGCACCCCGTTCCAGCCCTCACGTCAGTTTCTAAAATCCCCGACGGAGCCGGGAATCGAACCCGAGTCCTCCGTGTGAGAGGCAGGCGTGCTATCCCAACACCACGGGGCTGGCTATAGGCCTACATTAGACATTCTATTATATATTATCTATTATTATATTTATTGTGTTTTCCATTGAGAGAATTGCATTGCTTGTATTCTCCAAGGATCGGCCAATTCTTTTCGCCTTTTGTATGGATACAGTCACCTCCGATATTCAGCAATCAACCCCATGGTAACTCCTGTATGCACTACTGGCAGCTGTGAAGCGCCAACTGATTCATGAACAGAAGTATAAAATGGCAGTCGGAAACACACGATTTTTCAGGTAAGGATGCGCCGAAAGACTAGACAAATGTTTGGTAGACGGTACGTGTTTTGGAGAAAACAGAAAAATAGTAAGTCACACGGGTTGAAAGCTTGCTACGGTGCATGAACCCGAGAACCTAAGGATAAATTTTGCCACACAATTTTTTTTAAACCTCAACAAATCTGAGAAATGAAAACAAGATAACACGTATTAGACATGCAGACAGCTGGTACTCCGGTGTAGGTCAGGCAGCTAGGTCATGATAAGGCTGGTTTCGTGAAGGTTGGAGTGGACCTGTCCAACTGGTTTCCGTCCGATTCCACGACTTTAAGAAAATGTTGCCTGACTGCTTACAAAGAACAGCTTCTCAATGAGTATTTGCATAACATGATTATTTTTCTGGGAGAACCAATTGCCGTCCTTTAAAACCACAATAACTAATTGACTAACTAACGAACTAATTAGCTAACTAACTAATCGGGCAGATGACCCGCTACTCCGCCCCTTAAAACAACAATCATCAATCAATAACTAAGTCGGCTGGCAGTGTGGCTCAGCGGTAACGTTCTCGCCTGCTATGTCCAAGCTTGCAGGACCGAATCCTGGCGCAGTCAGTTGGCATTTGAGGGTGCGTATTGCAAGAGAGCAGTGTCAGTAGATTTACTGGCAAGTAAAATATCTCCATTCGAGCAAAATTCCTGCACCCCAGTGTCTCTAAAAACCGCAGTGGTTAAAATGGACGTAAAACCTTTAACAATATACATTAACTGACTAACTAACTAACTAGCTAACTAACTATCTAACTAACTGTTGTTGTTTGAGTCTTCACTATTTAGACTGGTATGATGCAGCCCTCCATGCCTCCCTGTCCTGAGCTAATCGTTTCATCTCTACATAGCTACCACACCCTACATCCGAGGCAATCTGTTTAACATATTCTAACCTTGGTCTACCCCTACAGTTCTTGTCCTCGACCCTTCCTTCCATAACTAAGCTTGCTATTCCTGGGTGTCTTAGTATGTGTCCTACCAACCTATCTCTTCTCTTCATTAGCAGTCGCCAGAAACCTCTCTCCTCTCCCACTCGTCTTAATACCTCTTCGTTTGTAACCCTATCTACTGTACCCATGTGAGTAATCTCGATGGTAAATATGCATCTGCCTCCAGCTAGCATCAGGTCTCAGGCGTGTACCGTCTCCCCAATTGAGCAGTGCATATTTTGGATTTGAGGCTATAAGGTATCAACTCTACAATAACAAGGCACAACTCTATTCTAAAACTTTAATTCAGTAAATAAAAATCATGGCTTCAAACACAAAAACAATCCCAAAACCATAAAAACAAAGCAAACAAAAATTTACTTCCACAATCCACAAATAAACAAAAATGAAATCATAATAAAGTCATATTAAACCATAAAGCTGTACCCTTATGTGAACTTCATAAAGATATTCTAGTGCGCTGATGCACCTACGACTTCAATACAAACTGTACATTAACATAACAGTCATACAATGTGACTTCTTAAATATCACAAATTAATTATTCCTTAAACCTCTTTAGTTTTAACAATTATGTGTGCCGTGCGTGTTTTGATTTTTCTCTTCTCACCAAACAAATGCTTTCATGCATTACCTATTCGGACGTTGCACCGCAATCAACGTGCAACTCCATAATTATGTAAGCTACCCCTCCACTTCCTCTATTTATATGGTTCCACTGCATGCTGTCTGTGATTCCTACATAAAACGTTACGTTATAGCTTGTGTCGGATGGTACAATTAGATTACCTTGCTCTCGTGGCGATTGGCATCTGGTAACCAACTTCATAACTTGGTTTCAGTGACAGTACAAATACATCATCTAACTATTCGTCAGATAGCTAAAATAATGAACCATCAGGATGATCTATAATTATCCATGTGTTCTTAAACCACATGGCTACATTACTCAACATAACAATCTTTCATTATATGTCATTTACCAGGGTCTAAAATCTTTTCCTTTCAACTTGCCTTGACGGTTCGAGTGCCCGCCTGCAGACCCTCGGCTAGAGGAGTCAGCACACAATAGAAAGTGGGATGGGTGTTCCACCAATTACCTCGACCCTCCTTAAAGGTTTGAATGCTTTCCTTTCTAAGCAGTAAAGATTTACAAGACAAATACTGTTGTCTGATCGACACACATATCCCAAAGGATCTTAATTGACTATTATGCAAACAGGTATTGAATGAGCTTTTATAATTCCTCCTACACAGAGGATATAATAATTACTGGCCTCACACGGGTCCATTCAACATGAAGGTTCGGGGTTCGTAATGCATTAGTCTAACGGGTGACCGATGTCTCAAGTAAAATATAGGCGCTCACTGCAGCTGTCGCCATGAGTTTCGCTACCACGAGCGGAATAACTCATCAATAAGTTCTCGGGAGACCATAGAGTTTCGAGGTGTCCTCGTTTTCCTCGTCTCTATCACAGGATTCCAACCCGGAACACTTTCATATCCTTCCTCAGAGCTAGGGTGCACACTACAACTCTGGCATAAATTATATCTCCACTTATGCCCATGACATAGGAGATTTCATACGTAGAATAGACCATCTGGCCCCTTACTCAATGCTACGACCTCCGACCTATATTATTAAGAGAAATCTATCAATTACTCTATAAGCTTCTCACATAAGCTGCAAATTCAATTCACTTAAAGCTCTTTCATTACTGGCATCATTATTGAATAACCGACAGTAGTGGCTACGCGCGCTAAAGCGCAGCGTTAGGCCATGGGGCCAAGCTCTCTGCTGACTCGGTAGACGCGTGGGTTCGAGCCCCACCGTCGGCCGTCCTTGAAATGGTTCTCCGTGGTTTCCCATATTCAACACCAGGCAAATGCTGGGACGGTTCCTACTGACAGGCCACGGCCGCTTCCTTCCACATCCTTGCCCAGTTTCATTCGCCTTCATCAATTCCATCTCTCATCCCGACGCGCAGGTCGCCCACGGGCGTCACCTAGAAAGACCTGCACTCGGCCTCTCAGGAGGCCACACGAAAAAAAAAAAAAATTATTGAATATATGCAATATTCTGATATAAAACTTCTTTCCTTAATTACTGTAATGTAATCTTACTGTATCATCTTACTGCTTAGATTGATAAGTCTTGCAATTAGCGTAAATCTCTCGCTTACAACATTTATTTGTTTACTGATGTGTTCATTCATACTTTTAATATTCATTATTATTATTACCATTAATCTCACTGACATAAATGACCAAAAATCATTACTTTATTATTCTTACTAATCTCACTGACATAAATGACCAAAATCATTACTTTATTATTCTTATATAACTTTACCAAAAATCCGACATAGCTAAACGTCTTAAAATCCGAACAATCGCGTTCGTCACATTTACATAACTGATTGCCATTCTTAATTCATAGTGGGAATAATTACTCCACTTAATGATGCAAATTAACATCTCAACTTTATAAAAATCAACACAATAATGATTAAACATGGAGGATCTCCCTCCTAAACTGATTTTTACTGGCATCTTTAAGGAAATCACAACATGCAGTGGCCCATATTTCTACATAATCATAACTTGTGGGGTACTTACATTTCTATAGGCGTCTTATGGTGGCTCCGACCAATCATATTTCTCCATGTCGCCCGCCATTAGCAGGTTTAACGCGACATATTCATCTTGAATACACACATTTTATAACACATAATTTCCACCAACAACACGGCACGTTGCATAACTCTCAGGAAGCTATTGCTCCCACACATGTGAACCACTTATCTAATCACTATTTTAAAGGATATTTTACATATGCTGTACACTTAACACACGTCACTTTATACACTTTTCAATGCTGAAATTCCCTAGCAAAGATCGAAATTGCAGGTGTCGACGGCATCTCCCGTGCTCCTATCAACTCCTGATTGAAAGTCTGGTTTACCAGCTCTCGGAATTCACCAAAAGTTTTTATTATTCTTACTCCTACAGTAAGCGTCCTGCGTTTCATAAATATGCTAGCTCCCGTCCTGAGTGTTATCATCTGGTACTCTCATGACATTCCCAACCGCGTCATAGAGTTTCATTAGCGCATTCCATCGTAATCACATATACGATCAGTCAATACTTTACACATTGCGCTTAACACTGTCCAATACTTTACACAAATAATTATTTACAATAATTCTGCCATTAGTCTACACGGTGCTTCGTAACTGAACACGGCATAGTTCGTACTGCTGATTATGCCTATAGCACGACTATTATTCATACAAGCTTATTAAATGCTTCATTTACATGTACCAGTCTTTGTTCGGCGTCTATTATGAGTATGACCGCCATGCGTTCCGCCTTGACGAACTTGCTTCAAAGTGGCTGTACCTGACTGAAGTTTCACTCGAAGACTGCTCGTAACTTACTTGAAGACTGCTGTAGACTGCTTACATACTGTCTCGTACTGCTGCATACTGACTGCAACTTACTGCAATTGTGCTACAACTGGGTAACTTCTAACGTCGTGAAGACTGCGTAAGACTGCAACTCGAACTGTAACTGGCTGTAACTGGGTGCAAACTGCACGTGAACTGCGCGTAGACTGAGCTTGAACTGAGAGAGACTGAGCTGAGACTGGGCTTGACTGAGCTTGACTGAGCTCTCCTCCAAGGGTCTACTCCCTTATATCAGATTCTCACTGAAAGTAGGGCGAAATCTTCCCGCGTAATCTTGGCTCCTCTCCCAGCATGATTCTGGTCTCCAAACCATGATCATCGGGTTCCTCTCTCTTCACAGATCCCAAAACTATCTGCGTGCAAAGGAATCGCTCGTCCAATTAATTAATAATAATTCCTTTCTCCATAGCGTGGGACGCTATCTTACGGGTATTCCCCGGCAACATTCTCAAATCTATCCGCGAACAATGGCAGTTTTACAGTCCTTCCGCACATCATTAAATATGCATCAATTTCGCAGGTAAAAGGCTCTAAAATTAGCCTCCTGCCAAAAGATTCACCTGTGAGCAACTCTCAACTCAATTCGTTGCTCCAATCACGAGTAATCAATGATTTTCCTGGGCATCTCTCCTCCCCCTACTCAAATCTATTCTCCGTCGGGGAATAACTGGGTCATTATTCAGGCCTCCACCCTGCTCCAGACGACAGAATGGGGTCACAGAGATGGACATGGCTCCACTGGGGCCCTCCCACAATCCTGGGCTAATTTGAAAAACGTCAACTCTGCCCTCTCCGTGCTTCAAGCCTCGTATAGCCTACACCAAGTAGTATAATAATGCTGTAATCTGCTCATTTTTCCCTGCATTATTTTAATAAATAATGTCATTTCACCAAAATCACACCAGTGATTAGATATACACTTCTTTCGAGGGGTTTTTACCATAAAACTGCCTCTACAGATCTCTGGTTCGTTCCCTGGTGGAACCTTTATACTGAGATCACAGTCTCTGAGAACCACGTTCGATTCCAGTCAGCATAACCTCCTCGGGTTCACTACCCATCTGATCTTCATCATTCTCCTGTAACACCACATTTCAAATGCTTCAATTCTCCTCTTTTCTGCTGCACCAATAGTCCAAGTTTCACTTCCATAGAGCGCCACACTCCAAACAAAGGCTTTCAAAAATGACTTCCTAATACCTAAATCTATATTCGATGTCAACAGATTCCTTTTTTGTAGAAATGCTTTCCTTGCCTGAGCCAACCTACTTTTTATATCCTCTTTACTTCGTCCATCACTGGTTATTCTGCTTCCTAAGTAACAGAAGTCTCCTACTTCCTTCAGCTTTTCACCTGCCAATTTGATCTCCATAGAGGTTTCTGATTTATTTCGGCTGCATTCCAGTATTTTTGTTTTACATTTATTAATTTTCATCATGAATTCCTTCCGTAAGACGGAATCCATACCATTCTAAAACTCATTCAAATCCTCAGGCTTGTCGGCCAAGATGACGATGTCATCAGCAAATATCAGAGTTGAAATTGAAAAGTATGGGTGATAAGTTGCAGCCTTGCCTTACACCTTTCTGAATACCAGCTTCTCTCTCATGTCCTTCAGCTCGAATGACTGCTGTCTGGTTTCTGTATAGATTGTATATCACCCTCCTATCCCAGTACTTTATTCCAATAGATTTCAAAATGTCAAACAATTTAGTCCAATCAACGTTATCAAAAGCCTTTTCTAAGTCTACAAATGCCATGAACGTTCTCTTATCTTTCCTTATTCTACCTTCCAAAATCAGCCTAAGACTTAGTACAGCTTCTCTTGTTCCTACATTTCTCCTGAAACCAAACTGGTCTTCACCCAACTCCCTTTCTATCTGGCTTTCAATCCCCTTGTAAATTATTCTAGACAGAATCTTTGAAGCATGAGTAATCAAGCTGATTGTACGGTAATCTTCACATCTGTCAGCTCCCACTTTCTTTGGTATAGGGATGATAACATTCTTCTTGAAATCAGGGGGTACCTCACCTGTCTCATAAATCCTACACACCAAGTGAAACAACATGATCAGACCTTCATCTCCTATGCAGCGTAGCAACTCAATCGGTATATCATCTATGCCTGGTGCTTTGTTCCTGCCTAAGTCCTCTAATGCTCTGTCAAATTCAGATCTCAATATTAAATCTCCTTTTGCATCCTCATCAATTTCCTCCTCCCTTTCCATTACATGAATCTCAATCTCCTTTCCCTTATACAAGCACTCTATGTACGCTTTGCATCTCTCAGCCTTTCCTTCCCTATCTGTTAGAGGCTTTCCATTTGTGTCCTTAATATTACAGCACTTAGTCTTCTTTTCCAAAAAGTATTCTTAAACCTTCGATAAGCTGTGTCTACTTTTCCTAATTTCAGACAATTTTCTATACCTGCACATTTCTCTTTCAACCATTCTCCTTTCGCTTCCTTGCACTTCTTGTTAACCTCATTTCTCAGACGTCTGTATTCTGCTTTCCCCTTTTCATCTCTTAGATTCATGTGTTTCCGCCTTTCATCCATCAGTTCTAGTATATCCTGAGTGATCCACGGTTTTCTACCTATTCTTTCTTTCCTACCAATGTTTTCTTCTGCGGATTTTGTTATTTCATTCTTCAAAAGTGCCCATTCGTCTGCAATTGAAGTTTGTTTAGGGGTTTTGATTAGTCCTTCCTTTATACTCTTCTTGAATCTTTCGTTTACATCCTTTACTTTCAGTCTGTCTATTGCCCACCTTTTTGGCTTTTGACTTTTCTTCAGTTTCTTCAACTTTAATCTGCATTTCATTACAACCAGATTGTGGTCCGAGTTAATGTCAGCACCAGGATATGTTTTAAATCCAAAATCTGGTTTCGAAACCTCTGCTTGACCATAATGAAGTCGATTTGGTAACGCCCTGTATCTCCTGGTCTCATCCATGTGTATATTCTTCTATTGTGGTGATTGAATAAGGTGTTAGCTATGACCAACTCATGCTCGGTGCAGAATTCCATCAGCCTGCTTCCTCGATCATTCCTTTCACCTAATCCGAAATCTCCTACTATCTTCCCTTTTCTCGATTTTCCTACCACAGCATTCCAATCTCCCATTATTATAACATTTTCATCACATTTGATATACCTCAGAATGTCTATTTCTTCGTAGACCTTTTCAACATCCTCATCATCAGCTTGACTGGTAGGCATATAGACTTGTACCACTGTGGTGCACGTAGGTTTAGTATTGATTTTTGCTACAATAATCCGTTCACTGTATTGCTCATAATATTCCACCCGCTGTCCAAGTTTCCTACTCAATATGAGACCAACCCCTGCTTGGCCATTGTTTGATTTAGTGCTAATGACCCTATAGTCTCCTGACCAAAGGTCCTGTTCTTCCTGCCAGCGCATTTCACTAATCCCAACCAAATCCAACCTCGACCTATCCATTTCCCTTTCTAAGTTTTCTAACTTTCCACTTCCTAGCAGACTTCTAACATTCCACGCTAACTAAAGACAACGTAATATGGCGTGCAAATAATTTGCTATACATATTTAAATAATGTAACTATTTATATTCGCTAAATCACGAACGTTTTATTGTATTTGGGGACCCATGCAAGAAATCTCGCATTTCAACATCATTGTCGTTGCAATAGGCTCGCACAACTGAAAGGCTGGACACGATTCAGTTATGGCTGGGGCTGGCTGTGTAAAGGCCCGGCTTTCCTGTTATGCGGGATCAACGACACAGTTCAGGCAGGGGCTGGCTGAGTAAAGGCCCGGCTTTCCTGTTATGCGGGATCAACGACACAGTTCAGGCAGGGGCTGGCTGTGTAAAGGCCCGGCTTTACTGTTATGCGGGATCAACGGCACAGTTCAGGCAGGGGCTGGCTGTGTAAAGGCCCGGCTTTCCTGTTATGCGGGATCAACGACACAGTTCAGGCAGGGGCTGGCATTGTAAAGGCCCGGCTTTCCAGTTATGCGGGATCAACGACACAGTTCAGGCAGGGGCTGGCTGTGTAAAGGCCCGGCTTTCCTGTTATGCGGGATCAACGACACAGTTCAGGCAGGGGCTGGCTGTGTAAAGGCCCGGCTTTCCTGTTATGCGGGATCAACGACACAGTTCTGGCAGAGGCTGGCTGTGTAAAGGCCCGGCTTTCCTGTTATGCGGGATCAACGACACAGTTCTGGCAGGGGCTGGCTGTGTAAAGGCCCGGCTTTCCTGTTAAGCGGAATCAACGATACAGTTCTGGCAGGGGCTGGCTGTGTAAAGGCCCGGCTTTCCTGCAATGCCGGATCAACGACACAGTTCTGGCAGGGGCTGGCTGTGTAAAGGCCCGGCTTTCCTGTTAAGCGGAATCAACGACACAGTTCTGGCAGGGGCTGGCTGTGTAAAGGCCCGGCTTTCCTGCAATGCCGGATCAACGACACAGTTCTGGCAGGGGCTGGCTGTGTAAAGGCCCGGCTTTCCTGCAATGCCGGATCAACGACACAGTTCTGGCAGGGGCTGGCTGTGTAAAGGCCCGGCTTTCCTGTTATGCGGGATTAACGACACAGTTGACAGGGGCTGACTGTGTAAAGGCCCGGCTTTCCTGTTATGCGGGATCAACGACACAGTTCTGGCAGGGGCTGGCTGTGTAAAGGCCCGGCTTTCCTGCAATGCCGGATCAACGACACAGTTCTGGCAGGGGCTGGCTGTGTAAAGGCCCGGCTTTCCTGTTAAGCGGAATCAACGACACAGTTCTGGCAGGGGCTGGCATTGTAAAGGCCCGGCTTTCCTGCAATGCCGGATCAACGACACAGTTCAGGCAGGGGCTGGCTGTGTAAAGGCCCGGCTTTCCTGTTATGCGGGATCAACGACACAGTTCAGGCAGGGGCTGGCTGTGTAAAGGCCCGGCTTTCCTGTTATGCGGGATCAACGACACAGTTCTGGCAGGGACTGGCTGTGTAAAGGCCCGGCTTTCCTGTTAAGCGGAATCAACGACACAGTTCTGGCAGGGGCTGGCTGTGTAAAGGCCCGGCTTTCCTGCAATGCCGGATCAACGACACAGTTCTGGCAGGGGCTGGCTGTGTAAAGGCCCGGCTTTCCTGTTAAGCGGAATCAACGACACAGTTCTGGCAGGGGCTGGCATTGTAAAGGCCCGGCTTTCCTGCAATGCCGGATCAACGACACAGTTCAGGCAGGGGCTGGCTGTGTAAAGGCCCGGCTTTCCTGCAATGCCGGATCAACGACACAGTTCTGGCAGGGGCTGGCATTGTAAAGGCCCGGCTTTCCTGTTATGCGGGATTAACGACACAGTTCTGACAGGGGCTGACTGTGTAAAGGCCCGGCTGCGAGATTGCAATTTCTAGTTCACTTTTAGCATTGGAGAGCAATATGGCTTCCTGATTGGCTATCTTGACGGAACACGACTGCATCAATGGATGTGATTAGTCAGCGTAGATATAGCGTGGAATCTATCAGCGATGTCGTTCCATTAAGTTAAGGTGTATGTGCTAGTCAAATGTATGCATGCATAACGAAAATAAACCTGATACTTTAATAAATGCAATAGCGAACACTTAGGAAGTGATGACTAGGGATATCCATGCTAATGATAAATTGCGTACTTTTTTGTTGTATTGTTCAATTTTCGAAATGTTATTAAAATCTAGTCTATTTGTAAGATATTCATGTATACAATGATACATTTTTCATAGAACTGTGTTGTTACAATAATAAACTCTATATAGCCATAGGACGTAAAGTGTCCCCTACATGTAGAATCACCCCAAATGGTAGGCTACAAGGGGGTGTTAATCGATGAAAAACATTCTGGTAATGATTCTTGTTGATTTAAGAAGATATGGAAACACTTATGTCCGTGGAACAATGATCATGCAACTATTTCAATCGCATTACAATGCATATCGGTGCCAAGAAATTACGAAGTAAAACAACGGGAGTTATACATTTTGTTTTTTTCAAACCTGCAACGACATCGCTGATAGGTTCCACCCTGTAACTACGCTGACTAATCACATCCTTTGCTGCAGACGTGTTTCGTCAGAATAGCCAATCAGGAAGCTGTGTCCTTCTCCAATGCTAAAAGTGAAACTGCAATCTCAAGGCCCGGCTACCTGTTATGCGGGATTAATGACACAGTACTGGCAGGGGCTCTAATCTTGTTTATTTGTTGAAACATTTGTTTATAAACAATCGTGGATATTTATGAAATAATTGATCAATTCGCCACAGCTCAGGGTAATTCTCTTTCTTTCGGATGCTCATTTGTTACGATCAATCATTTGTGAGTGCCGCAAAAGGGATCGTTAGTACTGAAATAATATATAATCCTATGTCAGTAATCGATCGTTCTACTACCACTTTGCTTCTTAATTATCTATGAGAACTTTGTTTGGAGTCGGCTTACAATAAGGAATACGGGGCTACCGTTTAATGTTCAAGGCAACACAAATAAGAGATGAAAGTGAATTAAATCAATAGGTTGTTTAGTCAATGTTCGTGACGACATTAGCGTCACCAGAATATTTCACTTAGGGGGTACGTGGAGGCAGGGGAGACGGTGGTGGAATAAATGAATGGGACACTGCGATTGAATTTTGAATCCATGTAACGCAGTATTAGTTACGGAGCTGATGACCAAGATGTTCCAAATTCCTCAAATGAATTAACAACAACAATGATTGACTGGTGATGTCTCTAATGTCATAGGCCTACATTCCTCTGATAGCAGCTGCTGTTCGTTCCTTTATGTGGGTCCTGAAGGAGTTGCTAGTTGTCTGTAAAGTGGCTCCGAGATACTTATAGATAAAGCCCTGATCGGATGAGGATATAGTTTGCATGGCTGTGCGGATAGCGGATAAGCTGCGGACAATGTATGGAGTAAATTTGCGGGTAGTTTTTAGAATACAATCCGAACCTGTTTAATCCCATTATTAGGACCTGGATGTTTATGTCATATCATATATTTCAGTTATGTTTTTTTTCATGACTAATGTAAGATGATGATTTAAACTAATCTCATTCAAATTATGTCATTAAGCATAATTAACACTCCGAACAGGAAAGGGTTGCAATTCTGGCTGTATAGCATTCATTTTAAACATAGCACATGACATACAAAGCCTCAGGTACCGACTTTTTCCTCAAATGTCTAAATATGATGGTTTAGTAATTATTGCTTTATCTAATTAAAAATAATGTTGTAATGCCAGTAGATTCGGATAACAAACGTGGGAATGCGGAAAATGTCGTGCGGATGTGGGGCGGATGTGGATAACATTTGTGCGGATGTGGGGCGGATGTGGATAACATTTGTGCGGATGTGGGGCGGATGTGGATAACAGTTGTGCGGTTGTGGGGCGGATGTGGATAACAGTTGTGCAGATGCGGGGCGGATGTGGATAACAGTTGTGCGGATGTGGGGCGGATGTGGATAACATTTGTGCGGATGTGGGGCGGATGTGGATAACATTTGTGCGGATGTGGGGCGGATGTGGATAACAGTTGTGCGGTTGTGGGGCGGATGTGGATAACAGTTGTGCAGATGCGGGGCGGATGTGGATAACAGTTGTGCGGTTGTGGGGCGGATGTGGATAACAGTTGTGCGGATGTGGGGCAGATGGGGATAACAGTTGTGCAGATGTGGGGCAGATGTGGATAACAGTTGTGCGGGTGTGAGGCAGATGTGGATAACAGTTGTGCGGATGTGGGGCGGATGTGGATAACAGTTGTGCGGATGTGGGGCGGATGTGGATAACAGTTGTGCGGATGTGGGGCAGATGTGGATAACAGTTGTGCGGATGTGGGGCGGATGTGGATAACAGTTGTGCGGATGTGGGGCGGATGTGGATAACAGTCGTGCAGATGCGGGGCGGATGTGGATAACAGTTGTGCTGATGTGGGGCAGATGTGGATAACAGTTGTGCAGATGTGGGGCGGATGTGGATAACAGTTGTGCGGATGTGGGGCGGATGTGGATAACAGTCGTGCAGATGCGGGGCGGATGTGGATAACAGTTGTGCTGATGTGGGGCAGATGTAGATAACAGTTGGGCGGATGTGGATAACAGTCGTGCAGATGCGGGGCAGATGTAGATAACAGTTGTGCGTATGTGGGGCAGATGTGGATAACAGTTGTGCGGATGTGGGGCGGATGTGGATAACAGTCGTGCAGATGCGGGGCGGATGTGGATAACAGTTGTGCGGATGCGGGGCGGATGTGGATAACAGTTGTGCGGATGTGGGTCGGATGTGGATAACAGTTGTGCGGATGTGGGGCAGATGTGGATAACAGTTGTGCGGATGTGGGGCAGATGTGGATAACAGTTGTGCGGATGTGGTGCGGATGTGGATAACAGTTGTGCGATTGTGGGGCGGATGTGGATAACAGTTGTGCGGATGTGGGGCAGATGTGGATAACAGTTGTGCGTATGTGGGGCAGATGTGGATAACAGTTATGCGGATGTGGGGCAGATGTGGATAACAGTTGTGCGGATGTGGGGCAGATGTGGATAACAGTTGTGCAGATGTTGGGCGGATGTGGATAACAGTTGTGCGGTTGTGGGGCAGATGTGGATAACACTTGTGCGGATGTGGGGCAGATGCGGATAACAGTTGTGCGGATGTGGGGCGGATGTGGATAACAGTTGTGCAGATGTTGGGCGGATGTGGATATCGTTTTGTTTATCCGCACAGGGCTCTAATAGGAGTTTAACATTTCAATTTCAAACTCTCCTTAAGCTACTTTGCAGGTTCCCCCACCCTTTCTCTAACTTAATGAGTTTTTATTCTACCTTATTTATTTATTTATTTATTTATTTATTTATTTATTTATTTAGCGTATGGCTTTTAGTGCCGGGAGTGTCCGAGGACATGTTAGGCTCGCCAGAGGCTGTGGCTGCTTCAAGCGGACATCCATGGCCCAAGTTCCATTCAATTTCAAGTAGTTCCAAATTTTGCTACCAGATGTCACTAACACCTAGTGGTGAACTTTGATAGAGCGTTCCAACGAAATATAACCTAGGAATTTAGCTTCACAAAAGTTTCGTTAGTGGAAGGATATTTTACATGCCATACATCTTTGACATGGGACCACCGGCTTTACTTCCCCTCCGAAGGAAGGCATACTGAAGGATTTGAACACTCTTAACAAATCCGACGACTTCGGCTGGGTTTGAACCCGCGATCTTGGGCACAGCAGTTCAGCATGCTACCAACTACGCCACCGAAGCCACTTTTAATTCTACCTAATAATACCACACTAAAACGAATACTATAGATGCTTCTATACTACAGTGAGAGCCTTCCCTACAGAACAGGGCCTCGCTGACGCTGCGTGACAGCCGGGACTCTTAAGTGTCGCCACCTGCCGAGCAAGGTACTGGCACTAGCAGCAGCGTAGCACCCAACTAGTTTAACACATTTACACTCATAACGTAGCCTATTTAATAATCATCATTACTTACATGAATTTCAGAGTAGAGTAAAAACTCGATTAACCGTCTACGTCTGGACCGTGGTCGTGACGGTTGAGCGAATAGACGGGTAACAGAAACACTGTATTATTCCTCCAAAACATGATCTCAATCAATTATATTATAGACAGATATTACTCTCTCAGTAATGTAATATATTTCGGAGCGAAAAGAAATCAAGCACGATTTTAATAGCAAATAAAACTATTTATTACATGATGAAAACATCCGTACAGCAGCTACAAATGTGGCAAAATAATGTACAGTACAGTAATATAAACTTACAGGTGAAATAGTTCATGTATCTTGAAAATAGTCAGACATTTTCTTCTGCCTCTTTGCTGCTCGAGTTTTCACCGCGGCAATATTTCGTATTTTTCGGAGCAGTAGTGTCTGCGTTGCATTGGCCTCTTCTTGACTTTCAAACCATTCTATACACTTGGACAGCATTGTTTCAGCCTCTGAGTGGCTAATAGTTTGTTTTTGTCATGTTCTGAACACTCGTCTTCATCAGCCCCTTCTTCTTCTTCTTTGGTGGCACTTACGCTGGCAACAATTTCGTCATCACTCATTCTATGGTGGGCAGGTACACTCACTTCCCACTAAAATATAGTAAGCAAACAAAGCGAACGCGTCACTGCACCTTAAAGCACTTTGTTATTGCAGAAGACAGCAATTACAACTATTACAGCAATGACGGTTAGCACAAACTGACGGTTTAAAGAGTGACGGTTAAACGAAGTTTTACTGTAGTTGCTGGAAATGCTGTGCTTCAATTTCAAAACACGCTTTGCTCCAACGAAGGAAGTATTACTGTAGTACACTCGCTGTAATTCATCCACACTGATATTTCGTAACAGTGCAGTTATTTCGTCCTCGGGAGCCTCCAGAGTACACGGATTGTTTCTGCATACCGTTTGTTGAAACGTACGAACACATTTACTGGAAGACTTCTTCTTGAGAAGATAAGTGCTTCAAACCTTATATTTGTAAATTTTTCTTTGATACTGATACGTGCTACCCCCAGTAGCAAGTTCGTTAATTGGAACAAAGTAGGTAAAGCACAACACAAATGGTCCTTTAAAGAAATATTAGCTTTATTGTAGGACAGAAAGTTACACCACACAATAAGCAAATTAAAACAATTAGGTGTCTTCCTCAAGTTTGCTCCCTTATGGAGTACACTCACACTTTCACTTGCTCACGCAGTTAATCCCTCGCTAATGAGACCGGTGGCCTTGGTAGAAATACCTGCAACACTTCCTTGAGTACACACGCTACAGTTATTGACGATAGTCTGGCACTCTTTGTTCTTGAATACACACTGTTTCGCAATTCGCACGTCACCGTAACATCTCTGTCTCACTGGTAAGAATACACCAGACCAGGATTCACGGTTACTCGAGAGTTCCATTACCGGGTGGGCCGCGAAGGTTCGAGACGATCTCTTTGTTACTGACTGTCCGCTGGTTAACACAGGGGCAGGGGGTAGCCCGCGGCGGGCTGTGAATCACGCAGCGAGGTGATGAAGCAACCGTGCAGCTGTAACAATACGTTTAAAATGTTTTGAAGCAATGCATTAGATCTTAAATTACAGAAATACTGCAGCCATTATTCTAGATCGGATTAGTGCACATATGCATATAAAGATATTGTGAAAATCTCAAGTGGATCGATGCAATAATTTCTGAGATAATGCACCTTATTAGCATAAGAGTAAGAGTTGTAAGACATGACTGTCAAAGAAATGTCTGCAAAGGTAGATGAAAAAAGACTTAATAAATGTTTGCCATAGTTGACAAACTTAAAAAGCCCTTATCTCGGTAATAGACTTTCTATATTTGAATATGCTGAGAACCCAAGACAACAAAAATATGAAAACTGAATTTTCCCATCGAAATCTATGAAAACATTTCGACAATATATTTATGATCAAAGGAGAGTTATAACAAAACAAAACCCTAACTAAAATATTATTAACAAACCTTGACTTGTAATTGCATTAGTTTCTTTATGTTCGACGATGTCGAAATGTAAATATTATATATCAGAATTGTGTATCATAATGGGGGTCATTAAAGTACTTCTTTTCATTATGATACAGTATCTCCAACCAATCAGAGCTCATTCATTGACCAATTAGGTAACGATAGCTTCGCACATGCGCTCAAAATTCAACATGTCGGACATGAATTACATGATTTGAAAGTTGACAATGTATATCGGATCAGCCATTGTAGTTACAATCCCAAACACAAAGACAAAATAAGCACGAACCTTTACGGTAACAGGAAAATACTATGACATATACAAGAGATTTATGAACCTACGTTACGAAGATTGCAACACATCATCCTTCTATATAAATTACCGACATGTGCACCGTCGCATATGTTCGCGTAAATAAACTGGCGAATATGAGAAAAGAAAAAGCACTGTACCTTAATATCCCCAACACGAATTTCTACACAGGGCATTGCTTTCGTAAGACTTCCGTGACAGTTTAAGTGAATGATGCTACTCATCGGTGATCGGCAGGCTGTAAATATATGGCATTGCTAAGTAGACAGAGTGCATGCGTGCGTCGGAGAACTTGTAATGCACAGATAGCAAACCCAGCGCTCGCACTCCGATCACTAAATTCAAGTGACAGAATCTCGACAGATATTTATGAATAGTTAAGTTAGAACATTTAGTGAATCCATAATTATCGTCTAACATAAACAGTCGTATGCAACTCGCCTATAATGGTAATTAAGACACTCGTACGGAAATTATAAAATTCGCTTCACATGTTTTATGAACATACCCGTGTCTTAATTATTGCCATTATAGGCTCGTTGCATTAAGTTCATATCATAATATAATAGCAAACGTGAAAAGCGTTTGAACGATTTAAAGACGCTCAGAAGTCATAAAGTTTCTCTTCTTTTCCATGAAGCAGAGAAAAAAATGAACGAGATTTTTATTTCTCATTCCTAAGAAATTAATGGGGGTGGAGGTCATCTGGTGGGCACAGCTTCATTCTATGAGGGCTCTTACCCACCCGTTGGTGACGTCACTGAGTCCAGGTAGTATAGACACACGCAGTAATTAGGGGACGGGCCGCTGCGATGGCACGCATGCAGGCGGGGGGCTGTCTACATAAGACTAAATGCAATTTATGCTACTCGAAGGCAGTGTAATTTACAGTGTGGAGTAATACAGCGCATTAACACCATAAAACAGCCTTAGTGTAATGGCAAGCAGTGGGGGAGACCAGGCCACATACGTCTCTATTATCAGGCAGGCGAGCACACGAATTGCCCTCTATAAAACCAAGGAAACACCACACCAGATTGGAGCCGCACTCATTCTCCAAGCCACAGACGATCAAACAGAGATAAATGAAAAAGTTTTTACAATATATTTATGAGCAAAGGGGGGTTATAAAAATAAACAAGAAAATAAAACAACAACTCTGTTGGAATGGCCCTGAGAGAGGAGAAGCGCAGAGGAACGATCTGGAAAATTCATGAACTGACGAAACGAGGAGGCTAATAAACTGCAGTAATAAAATAGAAGGGTAATTTTCAGACATTGAAGTGCGTGCTGAAACGTTAAAATCCATTTATTAGGGTTATTTACTTACTTGGTTGCATTTCAATTACCGTTATTTCATAACACTGTTAATGCTTCTTAGTCGATCAAAACGATTGTACCCAATTGTAGTGGTTGTTATTTCCTACCTGAACAAAAATTCCATGATACAGTCGACTCTGGTAACATCGGTGGCGTAGTTGGTAGCATGATGAGCTTCTATGTCCAAGGTCGTGGGTTCAAATAGCGGCCGAAGTCGTCGGATTTTTTAGGAGCGTTAAAAGTCCCTCAGTATGCCTTCCTTCGGAGGGGAAAAAAAGCCGGCGGTCCCATGTCATAGATTTATGGCATGTTAAAGAACCTTGTATTAATTGCACCTGTATGAAGCTAAATTGGATAGGTTAAGAATGTAAACAACGCTCTTAGGTTTCTGCGTTCGTTGCCAAGAGCGGACTGCGGTGGCGTCTAGTAGCTAAGTTCTGAACTTGGCCTAGTAGTCGTTGACGGTGGCGCTTGGCGGCTAAAGTAGGAACTATTTGAAAAATTCTAAGTTGCAGTACTTAAATTAAAAAGAACAGATAACACATACTATTACAGTCATCACAATTAACACCGGTTATCGGACAGATTCTACACACACCCAAAGTACACGGGGCCACATGACCGCGTTGTCGCAGCCCCTAAACTTAAGAGCCAACCAACCAACCAGAGAGGAGTAGCGCAGAGGAACGATCTGGAAAATTCATGAACTGACGAAACGAGGAGTCTAATAAACTGCAATAATAAAATAGAAGGGTAATTTTCAGACATTGTAATGTGTGCTGAAGCGTTAAAATCCATATATAAGGGTTATTTACTTACTTGGATGCATTTCAATTACCAGCTTGCCACGGTGGGTGAGTGGATAGCGTGTCGGTCTACTAACCCCAAGATTGCAGGTTCGCCCCTGGCCGAGGTAAGTGATTTTTGAAAGGCGGCAAAAATACGATACGCATGTCATACGATGTTAGCATGTCAAAGAACCCATTTGAATTCAGTAGGCCGAGTTCATAATGGCAAAATTAATCTCGGGAGTTTCCGCCAACACAAATACCTCATTTCTCTATTAGAAAGCGCTATAATGTTCAAGGAGCTTAGATATCTATTATCTAACCTCCTTGACTTTGATAGTGATTCAAGGAACAACGACATTCGACATGCAAGCTACCCTCTGAGTGTCAAATTACAAAGCTTGCACCAGGCACCCGAGGCCATACGATATTATTATTATTATTTCAATTACCGTTATTTCATAACATGTGTAGAGCTGTAGTGCTAAGTGATCTAAGTGCCAAAAAGTAGTTTTTGAGTAAAAGGATCAAAACAGTATAATTGTGAAGGAAATTGCATTTTAAAACTCATCTGTTGACGCGTATTACAACTACCGGGACAAGAATTGGAACTTAGATCATATAGCACTGCATTGGCGCTGCCACGTAGATCACTTTAAGGAGAAAAACTAAAAAACCTTCATTGTGGCACTTAGATCACTTAGCAAAACAAAAATTAAAGCCTTTAGGTCGGTCAAAACGAGTGTACCCATTTCTTCTTCTTCTACTTAGCGTGCCTGTCCGTTTCGGACGCTGGCGATCAGCATGGCTATTCTGGCTTTATCTGTGGCAATTCGGAACAATTCTTCAGAGCTTTTGTTGAACCAGGATCTAAGGTTGTCGATCTCTTTCCTTCTATTTCTTCTTGTTGAAGCAGCTCATACCCTTTTTTGATTCCTCATAATGTGACCAAGGTGATGTAGTTTACGACACTTAATTATGTTGATCAGTTCTGGTCTTTTTTCAACTCTGCGTAGAACTTCCTGATCTGAAACTTTATGAATCCATGATATTCTCAGTATTCTTCTGTAAAGCCATAGTTCAAAGGCTTCAAGTCTAACTGCATACAAGAGAACTGAGATCACATAGCACCTGAGGAGTCGTAGTTTGGTGTTAATGGTAAGATCGTGGTTTTTGAAAATTGAGCTCATTGAGTTGAAAACTCTCCTTGCCTTTCCAATGCGACATTTTCTCTCTTGAGAAGTGTCCCATGATACGTTAATGATGATACCCAGATATGGATATCGGGAAACTCGCACTATGCTATTGCCATTAAGTACCCAATTGTAGTGGGTGTTATTTCCTACCTGAACAAAAAATTCAATGATACAGTCGACTCGGGTGACTTCGGTGGCGTAGTTGGTAGCATGCTGAGCCTCTATGTCCAAGATCGCGGGTTCAAACCCGACCGAAGTTGTCGGATTTTTTAGGAGCATTAAAAGTCCCTCAGTATACTTTCCTTCGGAAGGGAAGTAAAGCCGGCAGTCCCATGTCATAGACTTATGGGATGTAAAAGAACCTTCCACTAACTACAATTGTATGGTGTGAAGCTAAATTTTAGGTTTGATTTCATTAACGCTCTATTAAGTTCCAACGTTCACCGACAGGTGACGGTTGCGGTGGCATCTAGTAGCCAAGTTGTGACATATCTTGGATCTGCACAGACACTCCTCATCATTTACTGTCATGTATAGTTTTAGCTTATGTAAATTAATCGGAAAATGACCAGTTAAGGAATAGAAATAAGTAACCAGGCCTTGTGCTCAATACGAAGCAAATCCTACTACGATGTATAGGTCATTAAGGAGCGACACGATATAACGTCGAACTAATGCATTGATTAGAAATCGACAGTGATCTAGGAGGCGGTGACTGGCTACATACAAGCTTTGGTAAAAGTTATTTTCTTATATACTATAATTGTTTGGTAGAGAAGGGATTCTTTGTTAAAAATTTGACGATATTTCACATGTCCTGGTGACTGTAATCCTTTAAAAGAGAAGAAATGTATCTCTAAATAATGCAGATGTGTCCATGAATTGATGCTTTGAGAGATAAAGCTGATATGTCGCAAGTTTGTGGAATATAAAGCACATCAGAATATACATAGGCCTAATACCCCAACGACAAGTAAGTCTAGGTAGCCAATGGAACATGTAACGCACGGCACTTTCCGTATAGTAATTTATATATTGATTCATTGAATATAATAACTTTTCTTTCTATCATTTTACTCCGTAGTTGTTATTTTGTGATTTCCATACTTATTCTTTCAATTAATATTTCTACAAGGGGGGGGGGGGGGTCCATAAGCAAGTTCTATTGTCCTTCTGCCCGGGAGGAGAGATTTCGTGTTCTTTATTTCATTCTCATTGTGTATATGAGTGCCGCCCAATGATATTTGTTGGTGTTGAAGAACGATCACAAAGTTCACAGGTAGGTGACGTTGATGGTAGCATTTGGCAGCAAAAGTAGGAACTACTTGAAATTATCGTCTGCAGTCCTTGAATTAAAAACAGATTTATTTATTTATCGTACGGCTTTTAGTGCCGGGAGTGTCCGAGGACATGTTCGGCCTGCCTGAGTCTGTAGCTGCTTCCAGCGGACACCTCTAGGGTGAGCTACAAGTTCCATTCAATTTCATGTAGTCCCAGCTTTCGCCACCAGATATCAATGATACCTAGTGGTGAACGTTGGAATTTTGACAGAGCGTTCCGACGAAATCTAACCTAACAATTTTGCATCACACAAGTTTAGTCTGTCGAAGGATCTTTTACATGGCATAAATCTATGACATGGGACAGCCGGCTTTACTTCCCCTCCGAAGGAAGGCATACTGAAGGATTTTTAACGCTCTTAAAAAATCCGACGACTTCGGCCGGGTTTGAACCCGCTATCCTTGGCAGAGCAGTTCAGCATGCTACCAACTACGCCACCGAATCCGCTTACAAATATATAATACACACTAATACAGTCATCAAAATTAACACCGGTTATCAGACAGACTCTACACACACCCAAAGTACACGGGACTAAATGACTGCTTTGTCGCAGCCCCTAAACTAATGAACCAACCAACCTACTGTCGACTCGCGATAATTTGACACTCGTTAAATTGAATCTCTCGAAAATTTGAAGTTCTTCCCCCTTTCCCTTAAAAATTAATCGACAAATTGAAAAGAATCAACGTAATTTGATGTTAAGAATGGCATCTTGCTTGCCAACATGCTATAATTTGAAGTCGGTGATTACGGTATTGTTATCATGCACAGACCTGTCGTTTGTTTACATCATTAATGAGATGTATGAGTGAGTTTGCTGTTTTGAGATTTCTTTCAGACGTTTAAGTGTGGTACAGTATAATGTTTGATTTGTGTAATTCTTAAGTATCAAAATGAGTTCAAGGAAGAACAACTGGCTTTCCATAAGTGAAAGTCGCTCCTCAAAAGATAATTACTGACTTATTTTTCTTTCAAAATTAACGTTTATGTATAATTGCGAAAACTTGTGAAATAAAAATCAGTCAGTAAGTACAGTAATAAAATAAAGAAAATCAAAATCTTGTTTATTGGTAATTCCCCCCTGCCTCTTGGTTATTTGAACTCCTAATATTTTGAACTCTCAGTAAATTGAACTTTTTCTCAGGTACCTTCAGTTTCAAATTATTGAAAGAGCCGTTGCACACAAAATATTATGGAGTAGGCTACGCTAAAAAGTCTTAGAATTTGAAAATAAAAGTTCTAGGAGTAATTAATTTATATTCTAAATTCCTGAATACTCTCACCTGAAGCGAATCATGTTTGATGGCGTCCTATGCATTTTCTTTTGAGATAAAAGATCGTTTAAAAAAGCGGAAATATAAAATAATACTTTTCCCTGAATTGAATATTCTTTTATTTAGATATGAAATGGTAAATTATGAGATCTCCGAAATAACGTTCTGAATACACTTTTAATTCGAATTTACTTTTAAGTGAACGAAATGTCAATATTCTTTGCTGTAATGTTTGATTTTGAAGAAATTACAGCAAAACGGAAACAGCTTATTAAGAAAAGTTTGGTGTAGGCTATAATATACGAACTGACATGTCTTTAACATGTCGCAATCCATCCTATAAATGCCTGAACAACCGGGCTCTATAATCATTAGGATCAAGCATTCAGGTCTCTAGACTTGAAATAAGGTACTACCACAGCATTTTCCTGGAGGGAGTGTGGATATACCAGGGAGGAAATCACACTCAGGTTGGCCGGTGTCAGTGGCAGGAACCAAACCTTCGAACACAGGACTTTCAGCTCTCTTGTGTAGTCATCATGTGAGACTTAAAGAGCACGGTTATTTTTCTGGGTATTGTAGATAGCTATTGGTTACTGCTGGTTTTGATATCCATCCTGTAGTTAAGGAAGTAGGAGACTTCTGTTACTTAGGAAGCAAATTAACCAGTGATGGACGCAGCAAAGATGATATAAAAAGTAGGTTGGCTCAGGCAAGGAAAGCATTTCTACAGAAAATAATTCTGTTGGCATCGAATATAGATTTAGGTACTAGGCAGTCATTTTTGAAAGCCTTTGTATGGAGCATGGCACGCTATGGAAGTGAAACTTGGACTATTGGTGCAGCAGAAAATAGGAGAATAGAGGCGTATGAAATGTGGTGTTACAGGAGAATGATGAAGATCAGATGGGTAGAAAGGGTAACAAATGAATAGATATTAAGACGAGTGGGAGAGGAGAGATGTTTCTGGGGACTGCTAATGAAGAGAAGAGATAGGTTGGTAGGACACATATTAAGACACCCAGGAATAGCAAACTTAGTTATGGAAGGAAGGCTCGAGGACAAGAACTCTAGGGGTGGACCATGGTTAGAATATGTTAAACAGATTGCCTCGGTTTAGGGTGTGGTAGCTATGAAGAGATGAAATGATTAGCTTAGGTCAGGGAGACGTGGAGAGCTGCATCAAACCAGTCAAAAGACTGAAGACTCAGACTCAAACAACCTGCATCTTGTTTCTTAACTGCCTCGATGATTGGTGCCGGATAATATTACTCCAGCATATCTGCTTCCAGAGAGGCGAGCTTTACAACTCTGTTTTACCGAGTATCGTCGTTAACATGGAAGTTTATGCCGTCAGCTAAATTTTGATGAATGGCTTTCTAACTTGAAGCTGTCGTGGTCCAAATGAGTTCAAAGGAGAGAAGACGGCGTTGTCATTTTCCTTTCAAGTCTAATTTAACTAAATAGCGCCCGTCTCTTGACGAGAAGGAAGCCGCCTTGCCTCAGTCAGCGTAGCCCAGCTGTCGGCAGCACTCCTCCACGGTAACATCACCTGGAAGACAGGAAAGTTCAGCCATTCTCGTACATTCAACAAAAATATGTTAAATGGTCTGGCTAAGCCCAAATATTATTATCTGCCTTTCGCAACGGTGTACTATTGGGCTCGTCAGTTGATACAGTGCACCTCACCAAGACGCTGAAAAGTACTTACTGAGTAGGCCAATGCAAGACATCTTGATAAACATTATAATATGTCGTATCAACGTCACGAACATTGCCAAAGCACTTCAGGAAGTACAGTCTTCCTTTCAAAACAAATGCAAACCTTACCTTGCTTATCGATTTGTCGGAGAATGTTCTCGAATGAGAAACATGTTGTTATAGTCTTTTGAGCTAGATTAATTCAACAAAAAATATGTTAAATATATACACCGGAGCGAAACGCTGATAATAATTTTTGAGCTTAGCCAGACCATTTAACATATTGTTTGTTGAATTAATCTAGCTCAAAAGACTATAACAACATGTTTCTCATTCGAGAACATTCTCCTATATTCTCGTTCATATCATTACTATTATGGCTTGCCACGGTGGGTGAGTGGTTATCGTGTCGGACTACCACCCCCAAGCTTGCAGGTTCGCTCCTGGCCGTGGTTAGTGATTTTTGAGAGGTGACAAAAATCATGGATGTCATACGTTGTTGGCATGTTAAAGAACCCATTTGAATTCAGTAGGCCGTGTTCACAGTGGAAAAATTAATCTCGGGATATTCCGCCATCACAAAGTTCCTCATTTCTCTACTAGAAAGCGTTATAGTCTTAAAGAGCTTAGATATCTAACCTCCTTGACTCCCATAGCGTTCCAAGGAACGACAAAATTCCACATGCATGCTGCCCTCTGGGCGTCAAATAACAATGCTCGCATCCAGCACCCGAGGCCATTCGATATTATTATTGTATTATTATTATTAGCCTGCCACGGAGGGTGAGTGGTGAACGTGTCGGTCTACTAACCCCAAGCTGGCAGGTTCGCTCCTAGCCGTGGAAAGGTTTTTTTTGAAAGTCGGCAAAAATTACGACTCGTATGTCATACGATGTTGTCATGTCAAAGAACCCATTTAAATTCAGTAGGCCGTGTTCATAATGGCAAAATTAATCTCGGGAGTTTCCGCCAACACGAAGTTCCTCATTTCTCTACTAGAAAACACTATAGTGTTCAAGGAGCTTAGATACCTAACCTCCTTGACTTTCATAGCGTTCCAAGGAACAACAAAATTCGGCATGCATGCTGCCTTTGGGCCGCAAATAACAAAGCTTGCACCTGGCACCCGAGCCCATACGATATTATTATTGTATTATTATTATTATTTTGATTATTTAAGCCCAACTATACTGTACGGAGCGCGTTTAAATATATTTAGCAGTATTCCTTTCGTTCAACATCTCTTCATCCTTTCACTGAGCTTTATTTTACGTTCTTATGTCGATCCTGTTTAGGATTCTTAGCAAATTTATGTCTGCTTATTAGGGTTTTAATTTTGTTCTGTTGTAAACGATTTCTTCGTTAATAGCAATTTCTTGTAGGTCATGCATATGGTACCGTTAGAACAGGAACTTCCAGGGATCAGCTAAGTCTACACAAACACATTATTAACTCAGTTATAGTTTCGTGTTTGTTCAAGTGATTAACCTAGCCAATCAGTTACCAAAAGCTCATTATGTAAATAGGAAATTTGAAGAGTATTATATTACTTAATAAGAAGTAGTTCTGTGAAGAACTATTGGCAACGGCCTATTTTCATATATCCTACTCATGTTAATTGCCTCTATCAACATACAAAATTTCAGTTTGAAGGTTGTGATAGATTCGAAGATATTGAGAAACGTCTAAATATTTCAGATGGTCGCCAGGTTGGATTTTTTTTTTGTACTGTTACATTAAGATTATTTTGTACGTGTGGTATTCAAACTTCAATCGCAAGATTAGAACACATGAAGTAAAAACGAGATTACAAAATTTCGCACAGCTGCCATCTTGTGATTATGCAAACAATTGAAATAAATTAGATGCCAGTGGATTAACATTTGTATAAGTATTTAACGTGCAACTTTTCTCTGCACTCGGATAGTTAATTCGCGAGAAACGTCCACCGTCCAACGTCACCGCCATGTTGGATCTGTGATCACCACGTTATTGAAAGTCCTATAGGTGAACTTATGTTCATAGCCCCCATGAACATAAGAAATTCAGTTTGACTGCTAAAATAGATTCGTAGATATTCAGAGCCGTCTAAATATTTCGGATGGTTGCCGTGTTGGATTGTTAAATGTATAGGCCATCGAGTCATGTACCATTAAAGGAAAACTATTGCGTAGGTTCATTATTCAAACTTTCACATCGATCGTATGATTACGACACAAGAAATAAAAACTTAATTTTAAAATTCGCCAAGCCGTCATCTTGAGGTTATGTAAACAATTGAAATAAATTAGATACCAGTTCATAACAACGTGTATAAACATTTCCTGTACCAGATTTCATTGCGGTTGGAACATTACATTGCGAGAAAGGTCTATTTAAAATTTCATATTCACTTGGCCGCCATATTCGTTTTGTAGTTAACCGGTTTTAGAAAGTCTCATAGATGAACTTCCAGTAGTGCCCTTTATCTCCGTACAAAATTGCAGGGTGATACCGCTAATAGTTTCAGATATATAGAATGCCGGTGAAATATTTCGCACATCCGCCATCTTGTGGTTATGTAAACAATTGAACCAAGTTAGATGTCGGTGCATTACAATGTGTATAAACATATACTGTACCAATTTTTATTGCGTTTGGTTGGTTAAATCGCGAGAAACGTCTATTTAAAAGTCGCAAATTCGCATGGCCGCCATGTTGGTTTTGTAGTTACCAGTTTTTCAAATGTCACATAGGTGAACTTCTAGAAGTTCCATTTATCACCGTAAAAAATCCAGGGTGATATCGGGAATAGTTTTGGAGATAATGAATGCTGGTGAAATAATTCGCACAGCCACCATGTTGGATTGGTGAGACGTAACAAAATTTGAAGGGCATGGTCGGGGTCGTCCGTAATAGTGCTATGAACTTACCGAGTTTCATTGAAATCGCTCCAGCCGTTTAGAAGTTATTAGGGAGACACACACACACACTCCTCACACACACACTCTCACACACACGCACACACACACACACACACACACACGGACAAAAGGTGATTTCATAAGCCTATTTTTTCAAAATTGAAAACAGGCTAAATATGGTTTCGAAAGCAATCACTTTATGGGATGAACACACTTTTATTTCAAGAACCACAAGATACAGTCACATGTACAAACAGCAGATCGCCTAATGCCGCTTTGTCAACAATCAAAAACTGTCGTCATGGGAACCGCTAGCATTAGTGAAAACGAAAATCTTTGAATTGTGTGTCCCTGCATGTAGGTGGCACCTGGTGGCAAACTGTGTTACTGCCATCATAACTTCAAACTCTCGCTATGGTAGAAGTTAATGAATTACAGAGTTTTCATACATAAACAAATCACAAGGTACTAAAGAGGAAATAACGCAACACTTACAGAAATATAATAGACTAACCGGATATTTTTTTTTTTTTTTTTAATTTTTTAGCATATGGCTTTTAGTGCCGGGAGTGTCCGAGGACATGTTTGGCTCACCAGTTTTGTAGCTACTTAGAGGCGGACACCCAATGGGTGAGCTACAAGTGCCGTCGCGTGTGGAGTGTTGTGTGGGGAGGAAAGTTTGTATGTAAGGACGAGGAGTTGGAAAGTAGCGGCTGTGGCCTATGGTTAGGGACCAACCCTGGCATTTGCCTAGAAGGAAGATTGGAAACCACAGAAGACCATCTTCAAGGTTGCCGGCGGGGGGATTTGAACCTCCACGCCTCCCGGATGTGAGCGACTGCCAGCAGTCATGCCGTAACGACCACGGCTAACTCACCACCGGATATATAATAATTCATTTAAAAACAATCATCCTTCCTTCCTTCCTTCCTTCCTTGATTTAAAAACGCTGACTTGTTACAAAGTTTACAGTAGCTAGAAACTTCTGTAACTTAATTACTGTAAATACTGTTGCACATCAATGTTATATTAATTAATTTTAATTGAGCCCAAATGGGCAGTTCTGGAGTGAAACAGATTTCCACATAACTTTTCAGTGACCTTGTGCTCTTCACACAAATTTCAAAATTATAAATTCAACACTTCTGACCACATAGTTCACATACACAATCTTCGTTAGGCTTCTCTACGTGCATAGCTTGGGATAGGAGTTATATTGGCATACGTATCCACTGAACCAAAATTAAGCCTAAGTGAGCAAGATGTGAAGATGTCCGCTTGACGAACGAAACTAGTCATGCAAATAAACCCCCCATTTGAGTGAGAAGTATTTAATTAATTCTATAATAATAATAATAATAATAATAATAATAATAATAATAATAATAATAATAATAATAATAATAATAATATCGTATGGCCTCGGGTGCCGGGTGGAAGCTTTGTAATTTGACACCCAGAGGGTAGCTTTCATATCGAATTTCGTTGTTCCTTGATTCTCTATGAAAGTCAAGGAGGTTAGATATCCAAGCTCCTTCAACACCATAGCGCTTTCTAGAAGAGAAATGTGGAACTTTGTGTTGGCGGAAACTCCCGAGATTAATTTTGCCATTATGATCATGGGCCGGCCCCGTGGTGTTGGGGTAGCGCGCCTGAGTCTCACCCGGAGGCCCCGGGTTCGATCCCCGGCTCCGTCAGGGATTTTAAAACTGACGTGAGGGTTGGAACGGGGTGCACTCAGCCTCGTGAGGACAATTGAGTAGCTGTCTGACAGTTAGACAGTGCCCCGATCACGAAAACCAAGATTAACGGCCGAGGGGATCCGACGCGCTGATCACGCGTCACCCCAATATCTGCAGGCCGAATGGCTGGGCAGCGGTCGCTTGGTCGGCCTTAGCCCGTCATGGGCTGTATGGCCTACTGAATTCAAATGGGTTCATTGACATGCCAACTTCGTATGACATGCGTGTCGTATTTTTGCCGCCTTAAAAAAACACTTACCACGGCCAGGAGCGAACCTGCAATCTTGGGGTTGGTAGACCGACACGCTGTGATTATAATAATAATAATAATAATTCTACAGAAAACAAATCTGATGACATCAAGTATAGATCAACTACGGTATTAGGAAGTCATTATTGAAAGCCTCTGTCTGGAGCGTGGCACTCTATGGAAGTGGAACTTGGACTGTTGGAGCAGCAGAAAAGAGGAGAATTGAAGCGTTCGAAATGTGATGTTACTGGAGAATGATGAAGATCAGATGGGTGGATAGGGTTACAAATGAAGAGGTATTAAGACGATTGGGAGAGGAGAGATGTTTCCGGCGACTGCTAATGAAGAGAAGAGACAAGTTGGTAGGACACACCGAAGACACCCAGAAATAGCAAATTTAGTTATGGAAGGAAGAGTTGAGCATAAGAACTGTAGGGATAGACCAAGGTTAGATTATGTTAATCATATTGCCTAGGCACTGGGAGAGATCGGTACAACAGTACAATTGGTCAAAGAGTATAGCTTATAATAAGTCAGGGTGCACACCCAGTTTTTGCTAATTCAGTCATTGCAATTGGGGGAGTTCCCTACCATGGCAAATTGGGTATACATGAAACGTAAACAATTATATATAACAATTAATCTGAAGTTATTAATTTACAGAAGTTCCTAGTTTCTGTAAGCTTTGTAACAAGTAGGCCTTTTTAACTAATTATTAAGTTTTTATCTTAGGACCAAAGTGTGAAATTCAATTTGGATGAAAACGAAACCACATGAAATTTATCAAGTTATAGAAAAAATCACAGATATCATAAGGAAACGGTGGTTACATTTTTACGGACACCTATACAGTATAGAATGGATAAAATCAGGCTCACAAATAAAATGTTCAACATAGCCTTATCAATGAAAAATCGAAACAACTGGCTAAAAGAAATCAGTGAAGACATAAATGAAATTGGATGTCATAAAGAAACCATTCAGGACAGAACAAAATTCAGAACTTTAATTCACAAACACTAATTTCCTGAAGAACCCACCCGACATAATCCAGGATGGACAGAACAGCGTAAAAGGAAACACAGCGAGAAAATGAAGAGATATTGGAAGAAGAAGAAGAAGAAGAAGAAGAAGAAGAAGAAGAAGAAGAAGAAGTGCTAATAAGGTTAATCGCCGTCCTTAGTTGTGCATAACAAATCAAAAATATTGAAACTGAAGTATTTACACAAATATTTGTACGAACTTTCTTCTACAAGTATTTCCGAGCCAATGTTATATTACCTATTTTATGAGACTACATTTTCTTGTATTTTATTTTAATTTTATTTTCAATCGCCAAGGTTCAGGCCATCTTGTGGTTATGCGTTGTCATGTGAGCCATATATCTTTCGATAGCCTAAATTATACAATCTTCCGCAAAGAATGGACAGTCACTGCGATGCAAATCCTATTTTATAAGTCCTTTATAAATGCCACAAATATAAGTAATTCATGTGTGTTCTAACCCCTAAAATTTCACCTGTTTTAGGGATGGCTCTGATAGATTTGAGGATTAAATACCATCCAAATGATTTTCCTTACCAGAGACTTGTAAAGATTCCACAATAACACAGGCGTTCATACATATTTACACACATCTAAACACACAGGGCTGATCACCATGATGTCACAATCCCAGAATGAAACATCAACAAGTCACTTTGGAGAGTTGGGTAGGAGCTCTTCAATTATGAAGTAAAATACAATATGTAAATTCCAGAATAGTTATATAGCTACTACATAAAGTTGCTTCTTCAGAGGTCCAATCTACTGTGGGTTCCAAGTCCTTTTCTCCGCACTGCAGGGGTCGCACGGTTCTTTCCTAAAGTCTTAAAATATAGGAGGGCTGTCTTCAATATCTCCGCACTGTAGACACGGTATTATGCATGAGTTTTCATATGAAGACAAGAATAAAATTCATTGATCCTCCCAGAAGAGTTACAGTGGAATAGACCACCAATGAACCCCGACCATATATCTGAGGAGATGCTAAACGTGTCATCGGGGAATGAAACATTTGTTACCGAGGCTCCCCAAGACAGAAGAAATAGTAATGAAGACGTCGGTATGATGGCTGTAGCTGCCTGGCTCGGGTCGTCAGAGGGGGGAGGGGGTACTTTACTGTTATGAGATGGGGCGGGGCTCGTGAAATATTTCAGAGCTCGTCGGGCGAATTATTGTTTTCCAATGTTTATGATACTGTTTCGATTTCATAACTCCACAGAGAGCCAACCGTGGGCTTTTGAGCGCAAGTTTTTAATTTATCAGGCACTACATCAAGTTACAGAACAGTTCCCCTTCCTCGCCCGGTCTATAGCTCGTCCCCGAGTCTAGAACACCGTGAGTGCACTTGAGAACAGCTCTATAGCTCAACTTAAGTACCAAGACCACCTTCAAATAGCTGTATAGTTTATTACAAGTTTCTAGAAGTTACATGTATTTAAAAATTGGACCTTTCAGCATGCATAGAATCATGTTGGCAGCACTGACGTATATCAGTTGCTCCAAATTAATCTAGAATATCAGGTACTATAAGTGTGCAATGTTTCGAACTGTTGCTTTCATACTTTCTGATTTATATTGACCTGGGTTATGAAAGGAAGGGAGAAGAGCAAAATTCAGGCCAGTGAGATGAGGTTCTTGAGAAGCAGTATTGGAGCTACAAAGATGGACAGAATAAGAAATGAGAGGACCAGAGAATTAATGAAGGAGGAACCATTACAGGATGGTATAGAGAAATCTAGACTTAGATGGTATGGACATGTAAAACGAATGGAGGAGAAGAGGATACCCAGGAGGATACACGAGACGAAGTGGGAAGGAAAGAGACCGAGAGGAAGACCGAGAGACAGGTGGCTGAAGGGGGTGGAAGAAAGCGTGAAGAAGAGAGGAGAAGACTGGACAAGGGTGGAGGCTGAGAGATGGTGGGAGGACAGAAGTCGTTGGAGAGGCTTGTGTTCCAAACAGACCCGGCCAGTGGCTGGAAACTGTGCAAGATGATGATGATGATGATTGACATTAGGATAATACAAGCGTAGTTCCGTGAAGAACTAATGCCTATTTTCATATATCCTGAAATGAAAATCCACAGCCTGCTTCCAGTCTCCGACCGGGTCAGGAATGGAATGAATGAAGCCCCCATCTAGCGGCGAGGATATGAACTGTGCCGGCTGCCGAGGCCTGACGCACTCCTCTGGGACAATGATTAAATGAATGACAATGAAATGATAGTGGAGAGTGTTGCTGGAATTAAATTTTGACAGGGAAAACCGGAGTACCCGGAGAAAAACCTGTCTGCCTCCGTTTTGTCCAGCACAGAACTCACATGGAGTGGCCGGGATTTGAACCACGGACCCAGCGGTGAGAGGTCGGCGTACTGCCGCCTAAGCCACGGAGGCTCTTTCATATATCCTACTTATGTTAATTGCCACTATCAACATTCAACATTTCAGTTTGATTTCTGTAATAGATTTGTAGATATTGAGAACCGTCTAAATATTTCGGTTGGTCGCCGTGTTGGATTTTTAAATATGTAGGCCATAGAGTTATGTGCTATTAGATGACGATTTTTGCGTAGGTTCATTATTCAAACGTTCACTTCAATCGCATGATTAATACACAAGAAATTAAAACTTAATTTTACAATTACGCACAGCGGCCATCTTGAGGTTATGTGAACAATTGAACAAAATTAGATGCCAGTGCATTACAATGTGTATAAACATTCACTGTGCTCACATGGTTACATCGCGAGAAAAGTCTATTAAAATGTTTCACCTTCGCTTGGCAGCCATGTTCGTTTTGTATTTTCAGGTTTTTGAAAGTATCACAAATGAACTTCTAGTAGTGCCCTTTATCACCGTTCACAATTTCAGGGTGATATCTGTAATAGTGTTGGAGATATTGCAGCCAAATGGCCTTAAAAAAAGGAAAATTGAATTATAATAGAAAGTATTCAAGTAATTTCAAGTTTGCATTCTGGTGCCTTGGTTATTGTTGTTTTAAGGGGCGGAACTACGAGGTCATCTGCCCCAAAAGTGTGCATTCTGGTGCCTTGGTTTGCATATTCTGTAATTGATTAGGTTCTTTTTTTTTGCACAATTCTATGTGGTAGCATACACATGTTTGTTCGCATAAGTTGCACTCACACGTCTCAGCTGTTCACACAGATGAGATGATGAAATCCGTGTACCGCCATTCTGGTAAACACGTGCCTCATCACAAAGCTGGATGTGGTCCATGTCCGACCCACCATGGCCCCCGTTCCATAAAACTCTGCGGGTATTTCTTCTCTTTTTGCTTTGGTTGGTTGGTTGGTTGGTTGGTTGGTTGGTTGGTTCTTAAGTTTAGGGGCTGCGACAACGCGGTCATGTAGCCCCATGTACTTTGGGTGTGTGTAAAATCTGTCTGATATTTTTATTTATTTACTCCATTTACCCTCTAGTTTGGTGGTTCCCACGGACGCAGCGAGGGAACTCACCACTACCGCCTCTATGGGCAGTGTCCTGGAGCTGGGAACATCTGGTCGGGATGGATACAACTGGGGAGGTGTGATCAGCACTTCGCCCAGGCAGCCTCACCTGCAAAGCGAACAGGGACCTCATGAGGGATGGGAAGGGATGGAAGATTGGGATGGATAGGCTAGGAAGAAGGAAGGAAGCGGCCGTGGCCTTAGAGTAGGTACCATCCCAGCATTTGCCCGAAGACGAAGTGGGAAAACACGGAAAACCACTTCGAGGATGGCTGAGTTGGGAATCGAACCCCCTCTACTCATTTGGGCCACCCGAGGCTGAGTAGACCCCGTTCCAGTCCTCATACCACTTTTCAAATTTCGTAGCAGAGCCGGGAATCGAACCCAGGACCTCCGGGGCGGCAGCTAACTATGCTGACCGCTACGCTACGGAGGCGACATCTGTCTGATAACCGGTGTTAATTGTGATGACAGTATTAGTGTGTGTTATCTGTTTTTTTAATTTAACTACTGCAACTTAGAATTTTTTCAAATAGTTCCTACTTTTGCCGCCAAGCGCCACCATCAACGACTACTAGGCCAAGTCCAGAACTTAGCTACTAGACGCCACCGCAGTCGGCTCTTGGCAAAGAACGTAGAAACCTAAGAGCGTTGTTTACATTCTTAATCTATCCAATTTAGCTTCACACAGGTGCAATTAGTGGAAGGTTCTTTAACATGCCATAAATCTATGACATGGGACCGCCGGCTTTACTTCCCTTCCGAAGGAAGGCATACTGAGTGATTTTAACGCTCTTAAAAAATCCGACGGCTTCGGCCTGGTTTGAACCCGCTATCTTGGGCATAGAAGCTCAGCATGCTACCGACTACGCCACCGAAGCAACCTCTTTTTGCTTTAAATGTTGATAAAAGATTTTCCGAGAGAAAAGTTGCCTTAGGTCCTCGATAAGGAATGTTTCCCTTCCGAGGAGGTAGACGAGTCTGGAACGTGTAGTCTTTGACACTCCTAGTGCTCTTTTGATGTATAATGCTTTTATCCGTTCTAATATGGATAGGTTCTTTTCGGGAAGATGCGACCATATGACTTCTATCCCATACGTTAGTATGGGCATTATTTTAACTCTGAAGAACATCATTGCTGTTTCTAAGTTGAGGGATTTAATGTAGCCGATCTCATGCATCGCACTTGCTGCTTGCATCGCTTTCTCAGTTATATGTTTCGTGAAACATTTAGCGCTTGTTTGCAATGTGATGCCTAGATATTTAAACTCTTTTACGATGTTTATTGTCGTCTTTTTGATGCATATTTCCGCCTACGCTGGAGCCTTTCCTCCTAGTCTAAAGACCATAAGATTGTAACTTCTTGAAATTGAACCTAACGTGTAGCTCACCCTCTAGGTGTCCGCTGGAGGCAGCTACAGACTCTGGCGAACCGAACATGTCCTCGGACACTCCCGGCACCAGAAGCCATACGATAAATAAATAAATAAATAAATAAATAAATAAATAAATAAATCTGTCTTTGATATGCTGATCTCGAACTCATGCTTGGTGCACCATTTCTCTATACCTTATCATTTATAGTGTCTTGAAGTGCAATCATGTCTGTTGATCCAACCAATATATCGTCGGCGTACGAGTATGCCACTATGACCTCTCTTTGGGTTATTCGCATTAGATATTCTGCTGCTAGAATGAATAGTGGAGGGCTTAGTGGATCTCCCTGCAATACTTCGTTTGTTTGGAGTATCGGCTCTGAGACTGAAAGATTGTCCGAGATATAGAATGCCAGTGAAATATTTCGCACAGCAGCCATGTTTAATTGGTGAGACGTAATAAAATTTGAAGGACACGGTCGTGGTCGGCCAAAATAGTACAATGACCGTACCGGGTTTCATTGAAATCGCTCCAGCTGTTTAGATGTTATTAGGGGGACACACACAAACAAACACACACACACACATACGCACACAGACACACACACACGGACAAACGGTGATCTCAACAGCCAATTTTTTCTTAAAATGAAAATAAGCTAAAAATAGAGAGAGCATTTATTATCAGTTGGCAGCCCTGGTGGCTCTTAAGAATACGCCTAGTTCTTCAAGAGGCTGTCAAAGGACTATTATTTTTCTTCAGTGATGGAAATATGGCCTAGAAGTTGCCGTCATAAACTATGAAGCCGTCAACGACGATAATGATACCTAGTATTACTGGGTGTGTGGGAGTTTGGCACCTTCTCCGTCTCGAGTTATAACGTGAGAAGTTATCGACTGACTTGGAATAGAACTATAATGGCTATGCAAAATTTATGACTGAGTAACTGGATCTCTTTATTGCTTGCACCTGAGTTGTTATTGCGTAGGCTACTTGAGTGTTTAATGCATCTAAAACACAGGCGTACACGACAATTAAATGGTGTACGGCTGGCTGTTACACAAGCGCCTTGGGTTGTGATATGGTACATATCATTTTACTGCCGTTTGCGGTCCATATCTTTGCTGAGCACTGCACCCTTAATGAGAGACTTCAGCGTGTGAGGTATGTGGCATTATAACAAGTATTTTACTGCGCCTATTGCACAGTGCCACACAATACGACCCACTAATGGCTAGGCCTTACAACCTCGTCTTAAGAGATCATGTTTACTTGGTAACGGCAAAAAAAAGGACAACGGTTTTTCAAAAAGAAAGAATAAAACCAACAAGCTTATACATAAAAGTCGGTTGGTTGATTGGTTCCTTGGTTTTGGGGCTACGACAACGCGGTCATGTAGTCCCGTGTACTTTGAGTGTGTGTAGGATCTGTCTGATAACCGGTGTTAATTGTGATGGCTGTATACACATCATCTCTACCACTGGTATCAACCAGAAATCCCATAAAAATATTAAATGAAAATTTCTTTGAAAGTTGTTATTTTAAGTATTAGATGATTCAAACAACCCCTGCCAGATGACATTTTAAGAACTGAATGTATGTCACAAATATGTAGTGATTTAATTTCTATGTTAATTTTTGAAATCCTTTCCCTTAATATTCCGGGTTTAACTGAGTCTCCCCAACGTTTCGTAAACGGAGTTCAATAGGTTAAACGTCATTTACTGATCATTGCAAAATAGTGACTTAGCCCCTTCTTTCACTGTCCTCTTCATTTAGTTGAGTTACGCGCCATTCACTGTCTGCTGATGTCATGGTCAAGTTACCATTCGTTCAAATATGCATGCTTCGTGCAATGTTGTAGTTTTTAACAACAATCATACATCCGCCTTAGTCAATACATAAACGAAATGAAATATAACTAGATTTGCTCCTGGTACATGTTTCAGGGATTAATTGCTTATATCCCCTTCATCAACCAAGATTAATATCTGAAGAAAATTATAAAATAGCGTAGCACTAAAAAACAAGAAGTTCCGTGAAGAACTATACAGCCTACTTTACATGCCAATGATTATTCTACAGCATATGAACCTATCTAGAATAATGACGAAATTACGTTGGTAATATCGAAATATCTAATTAGTTCAAAATATACCTGGTATAATGTAGCCTAATAGAGCACTACAGTTGGCAGCTCTGGTGACTGAATATATTCTTAGTTCCACCTCTTAAGGTACAGAATATAAAATTTGGTTGAAGTCCAATGGACGTTACATGCAGTTAGACACTGGATCTATCAGCACGCGTAAAAGCATGTTGCCAACAATACCATGCGTGTGCTGGTCAGAAATAATCTGAATTATTATGACATCTTGTTGTGCTAATTTTGGATGAAATTCAATTGTTAGTATTGTACCCGATTGTCATCATGTGGACCATGTGTTCGTATCCCAACTAACTCACGGTCTTTCGAGGTATGGGACGTTCCTGCCCACCATACGACCACATGCTCAGGATTTGAGTCTACCAGGTAACCACTCTACAGGAAATACACAACATTTTCCTAAAGGTAACACATTTACTGGTCTAAAATCAATGGCTACACAACAAATACAAAACAAAGGACAATTTACATTTGATTCCCACAAATAAAATAGGGTTGTTCTGTGAGCTTTCTTCGTAAAATAGTGCTGCACTGCACTCAAATCTAATTCTAACATCCTGTCAATGATATTTTCAGACTTCCATGGGTTTCCATAGTGTTCAACAACTAACACAACTTTAGTTAATGGGAGTATCATAACACAAAAATCACATATCACATAAAATGATACTAATAAAACATTTTCCCATTTCTTATGGCATTTACCTTGATTAACATGAATACATTACTTTCTGCAATCATTAACAGATTTTTTTTTGTGTTGCGTGAATCATCTTCCCTCCTTCCATGCATATGAACACCTTAGGAAAAGTGGTACTTAATTTTATAGTTTCACCATATAACGATTTTCTGGGTCTTGTCGGGCTTATCATTGTTACAAATGTGTCATGTTCTGGGAAGAACACATACCCGTCTGCATAAATTAGAAGGAATGGCAAAATGCACTCTAAAAGAAGATGCCTACATTATTTTGGTTCAGCTTTTCTCCTCAGGGAATAATTGAGCCAAATATTATCTGATTTCTATGATTCAACAACGTATGTGAGTTGCAACCCACCGTTCAATTCACTTGGCATCATCAAAATAATCATATCTTACTTGCATATTTAAATATCGAGATTTCTCAGTGTCCTAGTGTGACTAATTTACAAGGGACCGGTCGGACGACCTTCCTCCCCCTTAGCAGGCAATAAAATTCGTTCCAGCCGACTCTCCAAGATGGCCGCTACAGAAATGGTCTACCATTCCCCTCTCTCTCACTCTGTCAAGATCAAGGTCAGGTTTGTTTACAAAGTGCAGACTAGAGTAACACTGAGTGTGGCTCCTAAATAATTGAGTCAATTTAAATATTTAACATCTATCCTTATAGTGTCTTGGGCTCAAACTGGCTCCTTAATTAACATTCATGGCTGGGGTGGCATTCTAGTGATAATCTTGCCGTTCTATGGTGACGACTAGTGGCTTTTAGACGCGCATCATAGTGAAAATCCAACGACTTTCACCAGCAGCTGTCAATAAAATATAAGGAAACCTGCGTTCCTAAACGACGAATATGATCCTCACCTCACAGGGTGGGTCATTAACACACACATGCTCACAGCGTCTCGACGGACGTCAATAGTGGCATAATTCAAGCAAGCGTTGGATACAGACAGGCTCTGTCCAATTCGCTGCGAAATAATACAGTATGCACAATGGCGATACTACTCGTAGATTTGGCCAACTTCTCACCTAACGTGCAAGCTATACTAGTTGTCCCCGCTATATTTATTACGTAAATCACTGGATTCTACGTTAATTCAGCACGCTTACAAGCGGCTCAAACAATACTTCACATATATGACTCCATTATTAAGGCACCCGCGTTCTCTGTCATACCACTTAAGCCAAAGCTTTACATAGCTCCTAACACAAATGTATCAAAATTTACTGGCTTACTTTACTTTAATGGTCCTCAAACAATAATCCTAAGGATTGACCATATCAAATATTCATTCATATTTCACTGACACTGAAAAAGCTCTCGTATTTCTTTATATTTCACGTTATACTCTCACTGTTTACCAAATACAGCATCTTTACATTAGACATGACACTATTTGAACACTATTTAGGCCAAAAATGCCTATTACTTTACTGTTTGCCGACCCATAATATTATTTATTATTATCATTTAACGTTACCGTTACATCCATCACTATTTTTGCCTGAATGGCCTTAAACAAATCACCTTCCAAGCCATATTTTATTCAAGACGAATGGTGAAAACTCGTTCAGTAAGTGACTATTACATCTTACTCAAAGTGATAAATCGTTACATGGTGAACTACTTAGTTATAATTACATTATAAAAAAATGGGTACTCACTTTTTTTCCTCTTTGCTGGATAGTGCCAGCGCCTCAGCTGTAGCGCTACCATGACGCTTGACTTAAGCCATCATGTTATCCTTAACACAACACTTAGATTCATACACTTTCCACATGATACACATATTTTTATCAGTGGCTTTTATCATTGCAATACACTGCATATTAATCACTATACACATGAACACTTTAAAACACTATTTCACAATTTATATACATTTATCCACTACTTCACATGTTGATCCTTAAATTGGACTTCTCCTACGCCTGATCTCAGAGATGCGCTGTAATTATGACAACCGCTGGTCTCCGTGACAATCTAACAGCGTTTTACGGACGTTCCATCCTCGTTCCCTGCAATCTTGTTCAGCTCACTATCCAAATTAGGTGGCAATGGTTTCCAAGCTCCCATCATTGTATTGTTTCTGATGATGCTGTCATATATAATTCTGACAATACCTCCCGGTATCAGAACTGTTCAAAACATTATAAGTTCCTTTTCGCTGTGGCGAATTTATATTGGCGTCAGATAATAGGTAAATATCTGTAATACTTTACTTTCGACGCACTTCATGATTACTTACGAAGCTTTTATAACTTGCTTCTATTGTTCTCCAACGGCGACGCGTTGATACTTAAACATTTGGCGCGCTACTAGCAACGTCTTAGTTACGTGTATACTGTAGCAGACTGGTGATGAACTGCGATGAACTGGCTTGGCTTGCCTCGCTCCCCATATATAAAGGTTTCTCGTACAAAATGGTCCACTGGACACACGAGAGCGACTCCTTTCTTGAAATAATACCTCTTCAGCCGAAATGACATCTACATCTTGTTTATTTAGGTGTGGAGGTTTCAAAAACATTCGCGTGCCGGCGATCGCTTCGGCCAATTAATTACAATTAATTGCCTTAGTTCAGCGCGTGGGCACGCTATCATGGTACTTCCCCGTTGACTGGTCACTAAGTCAATGCTCTTGAGCGTAGGGTAGGTTGTAATGCATTCATTTGGAGATAAAGGCCTTAATTTAGGTGAAAAACCATTCCTAAATTACCTCTCCGTGAATATATTCACCTGGGTGTATATTTCAATGCATTTCAATGCTCCATTTAGCTGTAATCAATTTATTTCCATGTGCAGTCGATCCCGCCATAGCTTGCACCGTTGTCAAGCGGTGGATACCCGAGTCATTAATTCTGAGCTGCCTCTCCGCTCCAGACGTAAGTAGTTCGGTAGGCGCCTAGACTACTCCGCCCACTTGCTAAGGGTCATTTGTAAAACTTCAAACTGGCCTTCTCTCACTTTCGTATGCTCTGAAAATGTATATTTCCTTGCATTTGGCTACAGTTCTTCCCTTAAATTGCTATGATATTCACCTATAGATCGTGAAATCACGCTACATTCTTATATGTCAGTATCCCTCTCATTGCTCTTTGGGTTCCCAATAATTGCTCCCCCGCAGAGGTCAATGGTTCGACTCTAGGCATAACCATGTGCCTGGTCTTTTCTGATGAGACCTGAGTTCGATGCCAGACTGCCGTGGCCAGTTGGGCACAGTATAGAAGTTACATGTATTTTAAAATTGGACATATCAGCAGGCATAGAATCATGTTGGCAGCACTGCCTTGTATTAATTACTCCAAATTAATCTAGAATGTCAGGGGCTATACGTGTGCAAAGTATAGAGCTGTTGGCTTGCATACTTTCTGATATATTGATATTAGGGTAAAAAGAATATAGACAGCATTTATTAACAGTTGGCAGCCCTGATTGCTCTTAACAATACTTATAGTCATATCTGTTACGGTACACATAGCACATACGAAATTTGGTTGAAATCCAACTGATAGTATAGAAGTTACATGTATTAAAAAATTGGTACTATCAGCAGGCTTATAATCATGTTGGTAGACCTGACGTATATAAGTTACTCCAAATTAATCTAAAATGTCAGAATATACGTATGCATAGTTTAAAGCTGTTGGCTTGCATACTTTCTGATATATTGGTATTTGGATAAAATAATAGAGAGAGCAATTATTAACAGTTGGCAGCCCTGGTGGCGCTTAAGAATACGCTCAGTCATATCTGCTTATGTACAGATATTACATACAAAATTTGGTTGAAACCCAATTGATAGTGTAGAAGTTACATACATTTAAACATTGGACCTATCAGAAGGCCTAACATTATTTTGGCAACACTGTCATGGTTGGCCTCCTGGAAATTAAACTGAAATAGTATTATATACATGTGTGCCAATTTTGGGATAGCTCCCATGCATACCTTGCAAGATATCCAACATGGAGCTCAAATTTCTAGTGCGTTTTTTCAGCAGTTGGTAGCACTGACATCATTTTCAAATATGGACGTGAGATATTCCGGTGCACATCTTTACTTATACTAAATTTGGTTTTGATTGCTGCAGCCGTTTAGGAGTTGATAGGGGGGGGGGACACACACACAGCCAGTCAGACAGACAGAAGGACAGACAGACAGACACACATTTTCCCGGATCGATCTCATAAGTCTACTTTTTCCTCATTTTTGCAAAATGTGAAAAGTAGGCTAAAAAATGGCTATTTGACTTCATATGGTGCATCATATAAGTAGGTCAAAGAAAAATATTGAGCAAAACTAAAAAATATGAAACGGTGATGATAATCAGCCGTCAAACACAAGCGAAGATAAATGTAGAGAACCAGTGGACAGTTCATTCACATATCCGCTCCAAAAACACAGGTCAAAGCTTGAATTGGCAAAAAAAGGGACCACAATACTTCACCATATGTACACAACCAATGAAGAAGCCTTATGCTTAACAGGTCCATAAGCCAAATCAAAGGCCTGCATACAAACGAAACGAACGTGAAAGGAATAACTTCATATAGCAATGAGGTTAGCTCAATGCATAACCTAAAAAGAAGCAAACGAAAAACAAAAACCATAATAAAAGGACCAAGCTTTGACCTGTGTTTTTGGAGCGAATATGTGAATGAACTGTCCACTGGTTCTCTACGTTTATCTTCGCTTGTGTTTGACGGCTGATTATCATCACCGTTTCATATTTTATAGTTTTGCTCAATATTTTTCTTTGACCTACGTATATGGTGCACCATATTAAGTCAAATAGCCATTTGTTTTTTTGAGTGCTACGCTATTTTATAATTTTCTTCAGATATTAATTAGGGCTGATGAAGGAGATAAAAGCAATTAATCCCTGAAACATGTACCAGGAGCAAATCTAATTATATTTAATTTCGTTTATGTATTGACTAAGGTGGGTGTATAATTGTAGTTAAAAACTATTTAGTACGTCAATACGGAACCATCATGGAAACAAATTTAAATAAAAGAATGTTGTCGTAGTCGTAGCCACAGGATGGGCATAGCTCCATCCCCCACCACCGAATGGAAGGAGGAAAGCACAGTCGCTGATATTTAGTGGTTAGTATTTCTTGTTGGAGTCTTCAGTCTTTTGATTGCTTTGATGCAGCTATCTACGCTTCCAAGCCCTGAGCTAATCGTTACATCTCCACATAGCTACCACACCCTACATCCGTGGCAATCTGTTTGATATATTCCATCCTTGATCTACTCCTACAGTTCTTATCCTCGACCCTTCCTTGAGCTAAGTTTGCTATTCCTGGGTGTCTTAGTCTGTATCCTATCAACCTATATCTTCTCTTCATTAGCAGTCGCCAGAAGTTTTTAATATTAATTTAAATTTCAAGTAAAAACTATTTTCTTCGTTAACTAGTTTCATGATATACCGCACTATTATTGATTTAATAAATTAATTAAATCACCTACTTAATTAATTATTCAATTAATTAAGCTCCCTATAACATGTCAGTATTTTGTGTTACAAATTAACGTTTAAATTAAGAGTCTAAGTATTATTTTTAGTATAAGGTGCGTTCAGAAAGTAACGAGCCGGAGGCCGAAATGTGCAAACCGGTGACGACATCGGCTAATCGTGGCTTGTGTAACGAGGTGTGGTTCCGACCAGAGCGTGGAAGGTCACAGCCCGTCACTAGAGGGCCCGCGTGCACGTCACGTTGTGCCCAACTCTAGGAATGGGTATTCCAAGTTTCAGACACCTAGATATCAAGGGAAAGGCTGTAGCAGCGTTTGAAAGTTCAGATATTTGAATATCGCGCTACATTGCTTCTCGAAGCCATTCGAAGGAAATTACCGATAGTTGGATGGTAAATGACGTAGCGAGTAACAGCAGAGGTGGAGACTATTTATTGATTAAATAGTTAACTATGGAGCAGAGACTTGAGACTGGGATCAGATTACTGGCACGGCCAAATAAAAGAGAATGCAATTAATATCAAGTAAATCGGACCAGGGATTCAAGAGATATGAGGATTTCTAGATATCAGGCGATGACGCGTGACCCTGACCGTTTTTGTATAAAAGCAAGCTGGAGCAGGCTTAGTTAGCTCACTTCATCACAAGCACTTGGCGAACAAGTTGCGTCTACGCTGAGCCAAGGCACATGGTTGCCACGTCTACGAAGAAGTACTTTTCAAGTCGTGATAGTCACGAGAAGTGCTGCGCAAACGAGTTGGAACTTAGTAAGTTTCTGGTGAGGAGAATCACTGAGGTGATTGTATTTCTACAGACATTGGTGGAAATATTTATATTTCTTAAAGGACATATGCTAGACTTGGTCTAGAAAATTAGTATTTGTCACAGTCCAATAGTAAATTAATACTTGGATGTTTAGATCCATTTAAAGTCAGTTTTCATATTTTGTAACTATTTAACCACTTCGATCCGTCAGTACATTGAAGAATAGTCTATAACGGTGGCGTTCATTAGTCTACGCAAGGGAAACTGCAAGTTGTCTAGCGCATGGCAGATGGTGATATACAAACCATGCCCAGGGAACGATCTTCAGAACAGCCGTTAACTGCTTAGACTGTCAACGTTTTTCTTGTACTGATGAGATTACAGTGAGTTAGGTTACAACTGACACATTTAAGAAGAGATCGCTTAGATCTGACCCTTTTCAAACAAACTGTTATGGCTTTGTTAGAAGCCCATATTAAAATGGAACCACAGTCATTTAAAACGTCGAAAGATACTACCACTATGTCTGACTAGACGATTTGTGGGTCTACAATGGCGGCCGATACAAGGATTATACGTGCTTGTCCGCTAGGGCATGTCTACGGATAAATCTGGTATAGACCAGGTTTACTACACTTCAAGAACATCAAGAAATGTAAGCCACATTTGAATTATATTATGCTTAGCTAATTGGAACAAACTATTTTTCTGCAGATGACCAACACATTTTTTTCGTCATATTTAAAGCTTGTAATGATTTACGCAAGACTAGTTAGATTTATTCTGAGCATTTTCAGCACTCAGAACAGTTTAGGATCGATGACCGAGCATTTTGAGCATTTATTTGAATTTTTCATATTTTTGGGAAATCACGGTAATCAGCCGATGTAACTGTAAAAGTTAAATTTATTTTTGTTGAGGAATGGATATTTTTTCCATATTCGAAGGTTCGAACATGTGGATTCTCACATAATGAGATGATAATTAAACATATTTGAAATAATAATAATAATAATAATCCACTAATAATAATAATAATAATTTTCATAATTTTTCTAAATAATTCTTGGATATTATATTTTATAATAATCATATGTATTGAGAAAGAGCCTATGAAGTAGTTGAAACATTTCTAGTTTGGAACAGGAGATTTTACGAAGGAGAGTGGTTAGCGCAAGCCCGCATTCAACCTACATTTCAGTTCTGGTTGAACAGTTGATATTTGCAATGAGCAAAGCATATGTTTCATATAACACGGAGAGGCATGAAACGGGAAGCAATTGATATTTGTATCAAATAGGATTTTTGTATTTATATAAAATCATGACGTAAATACACTTCGAAAGTGAAATGAAGCTTTTCATAAGTATGGTAAATTCACGGGTTGAACTGAATGGTAAAATAAAATAAACTTGTCAGTTTATTAATCTTCCAGTGTTGATAACAAGCAGAGGCTTGATTTATTGTATAAATTTGGGGAAGAAAATTTATGTGTGTGTAGTAGTTGAAATGCCATTCCCAGGTGCGCAGGTTTAAGTCGCAGGAATGAAGGTTTTTTCGAGCATCAATCAAATAGCAGGTTCGATGGCTCAAGTTTATAGTTGGAGTATTGGAGCCACACATTTCGTCGTATGAATAACCCGAAGGTTATTTCTTTGAAACCATCAGTTCTTATTTCAACCTTGTTTACGAATTCCATTTAGAATTTGATTTTGCTAGAACCCGGATTTGTCATGATAGTAGTTTATTCTTCTTCAGAGGAAGACCTTTGCCGTTGTTGTTGTTGTTATAATATTGTGTTCTTACACAAATAGTAGAATGGGCCACTGCCAATTTAAAATAATTCTTTAACCACGAATAATTTGAAGGATATTTTCAAATCCTAGTGCCATGAACTAAATGAATTCATTATAAGACTACAATTCTTATTTCCGCATTCTGTCGAAGAATTGCAAGTTGTGAAAGTTGCTAGAAATGGCCATAAATATAAATATTTTTTTCATAATAATTCCAAGTAGAAAAATCTAATAGTTGAATGGTTCAACCATTTATTGATCAAGTTGATGATTCAGAAATCATATGTTTTGTTTGGAACTTGAAGTTCATAATCGAGTCACTTCTCGAATGTTTAATGTCAGAAGAACAATTAATTGTTGTTGTGCTTCGCACAGTTCTTCGATGCTATGCTCAATGGTCAAATACTTTTCAGATGTTGTTAATATGTGTTAATAATTTGTGTTGCTACGATGATAATAATAGTTTCAACGATATATTTTGGAAAACTGGAAAACAAATGAAAGTCTAAGAAATTCTATAAACATTTATTCTACGAGTGTTAATATCGTGTAAATAGTCAAACAGTGATCTACGTTATTTCCAGTATGGACAATTCATTTTGCACTGGAATAAAATGTTAATAATTTTGGAACACAGTCCACAGGACTAACAATCGGACTTGTGTTTTCAAAAAGATTGTCAAATGTGTTTGGAAGATTTCTGTATATTGTGTGTAAATAAGAGTGTGGATCGCCACACGTGGATGATGCTGCTTTGAGCATTATTCTTGCAGTCAGATTTTAACTTTAAATAAACTGAGATAATTTTACCAGATGTGTTTCACCCAATTAAATCTCCTTCTATCCTTATTGTTGCATTGAGCCAAAAATCAGCAAAGCATTTTTATAAATTTGATGTCGTTTTTGCGATTTGCTTTAACCCATCTGGCGCTCCGGGATATTTTGATTCTCGTGCTGACTGATTATTGGTAAAATGCATATGTGGTCGTGCGGACTCCGGTCTAAACGGGCACAACGTGACAATACAAAGCGAGCAGCAGCACGCATCAATCGTCCAACGCTGCCAGTCGCATTGCAAACAGTGACATGGAGTCGTCAAACGAAAAGCAAAGAGGTGTTGTTCGGATTCTGATAGCGGAAGGAGTAGGGGGAACGGATATTCATCGCCGAATGTCACAAGTATACGGCGAACACTGCATGTGCCTTGCAAGGGTCAAGACGTGGCACAAGCGCTTCAGGGAAGGACGGGTGTCGAAATGCTTCCTGGTGTGGTTGAAGACTGTGAGGCACCCATTGGGCACACACTTTGCGCAAGTGCAGTCGTTCCTTCATGATGGTGTGCACACTTCCGACGCTCAATCCGACCACGGCGGCAATGGCCTTCACTGTCACTCGGCGGTTCTGGGTAATGAGTGCATCAACCAGCTGGACGTTGTCATCGGTAATGCAGGGGGGTGCCTCAGACCGGGCATCATCGACTAACGACACCAGTCTTCCCTGAAACGCTTGTGCCACGCCTTGACTCTTGCAAGGGACATGCAGTGTTCGCCGTACACTTGTGACATTCGGCGATGAATGTCCGTTCCCCCTACCCCTTCCGCTGTCAGAAACCGAACAACACCTCTTTGCTCTTCAGTTGACGCCTCCATGTCACTGTTTGCAATGCGACTGGCAGCGTTGGACGATTGATGCATGCTGCTGCTCGCTTTGTATCATGACGTGACGTACACGCGTGCTCTCTAGCGACGGGCTGTGACCTTCCACGCTCTGGTCGGAACCACACCTCGTTACACATGCCACGATTAGCCGATGTCATCACCGGTTTGCGCATTCCGGCCTCCGGCTCGTTACTTTTTGAACGCACTTTATATATTAAAGTACAATGTGTTATTGTGTTTGTTCTAGCTGGAAGTAGCTTTCATTAAAAACTTCACATTTGCCTCAATATTCTTCGTTCCTACAATTTAACATGAATACTGCCATCTCACGATGATTGCAGTAAATTTGCATTTGTCTGTTGGCACGCTAGATTAAAATGTGTCTTTTCACCGATGTCTCAGTCCCACTCATGGCTGTGATTATATGGAAGCTGTATGAGTGGTGCTGAGTAATGGCATTCGGGGCACAGCTAATGCCTGTCAGTGTTGTGAAAGGTTCTACTCGTAGGGTTAGTACTGCTGTACTGGCGATGTGAGGAATGCATGGCAAACTACCTCACTCCACATCTTGCATAGTATGCCCCAATATAGCCCTCCCTTGGGTTGTTGTGAGCTTCTATCCACATAAATTAAGGTGGTAGTGTTTGAGGATCCGATCTGCCTCCAGGCTGACTACCTAACATAATTACGACGAACTTTGTACCATATCTTCAATAAACCAAGGCCGGAATTAACGGCAGTATTAAAGATTTCAATACATTCTCAAGAGACTGCGCTTAGAGAGAGCTGTTTAGCTGCATCTAAAGTAAATTGCCGTTCTTAGTACTGCCCATTAACGTTCACACTTTTGCTTGTGCAGGAGTTTGTCTAGGCTCACTTAGATACGGGCCTGTGACGTCACAGCACGAAACTCACGCTACTAGCCAAGAGCCAAGTGCCTCCTTTTCTCACTTGTGTTTGTTCAATTTAAAATCTAGGACATAGGCCTAGTTAGTTTCTAATACTGGTACATTATTAAAAGGGAAATATGTTGCTGGGACAGAATGTGTTTTGTACCATATCGTCAATAAACAAAGGTCGGAATTAACGGCAGTCATAAAGATTTCAAGACATTATCAATAAACTGCGCTTGGACAGGGATGTTTAGCTTACGCATGGCAAAAATGAAAATTGGTCTTTAATAGTTGGAGATGTACAAAATACACCATATTAGGATGATCTAGGCTCGGCAGCTCACATAATTATGTTACATTGCCAGACGATCATAGACAGTTAGGCGAACGGAGAAAGGATAAGGGATAACGAGGCCACACAGGAAATTCCTCCCAGTTAAGGGCAGGCAGTGGTGTGAACAGCTGCTGGGGAACGGACCACACATCGCTCAATCAGCTAAGTTCTTAATCAACTCAAATCTGACACATTCATTAACAATCAAAAAAATCATACTAAGCAAGTCAATTTGAAGGAACTACCGTACTGCAATTGAATGTGTATAAATTGTAAATGCCGTCTCCCATAGACATAGATTCAATAGTCTGAGTGTAAAGGATCTGTTGATGATCACTTGACGATCGAAACTGGCATCCATATGTAGACCTATTTATTAATCTCATGTTGTTGTTTTTAGCCTATTTTCATTTTATGAAAAAACAAGATGTTCAGTAAAGAACATATAGCCTACTTTCTCCTAAATGCATGGGTATTGTTATAACTCTTTGTCCTTTTCAAGGAGTATAATTGAATGTTGGTTGTAGTAGCTTGTTGAAATACAACGTGCTATAGGGATATTAAACATGAATATGAGGTGCCCTTTGCTAGTGCTACCTCTGTAAAAAAATTCATTCAATTCGGTTTCACCGTGTTTAAATTGATCTGGGGAATGGAATTGCACACATACATGGCCGCTCTTTGCAAACTATTGGGCTGATGACCTTGTAGTCAGTCATAAGATGCTTTCCACAAAAAGGCATGTTGTTGCAAAATCCGGTAGAGATCAAATTATTAGGATGGTCGAAATTTGATTTAAGCTTTTAACATTTGGGTGACCGTCATTCCGTTTCAGTCAAGATGGCGGCGATATAAAACATGACACTGAGGTGCCTTTTGCTAGTGCTACCTCTGTACCAAATTTCGTTCAATTCGGTTTCACCGTGTTTGAATTGATAGGGGGAATCGATTTGCACACATACTCGGCCACCATCTGCAAACTATTGGGCTGATGATCTAGCAGTTTGGTCAGAATATGCTTCCCACATAAAGATTTGTTGTTGCAAAATTTGGTAGAGACTAGATTATTAGGTTGGTCGTAATTACATTTTAGCCTTTAACATTTGGGTGGCCGCGAATACGTTTCCGTCAGGATGGCGGTGATATAAAACATGACACTGAGGTGGCCTTTTCTAGTGCTACCTCTGTACCAAATTTCGTTCCATTCGGTTTCACCGTGTTCGAATTAATAGGGGGAATCGATTTTCACACAAAGATGGCCGCCATCCGCAAAATATTAGGCTAATGACCTATTAGTATGGACAATGGATGCTCCCTCCATAATGGTATGTTGATGCAAGATTTGGTAGAGATCGGATGATTAGGTTAATCGTAATTTGATTTAAGCTTTGAATATTTGTGTGGCCGCCAATACGTTTCCGTCAAGATGGTGGCGATATAAAACATGACACTGAGGTGCCCTTTGCTAGTGCTACCTCTGTACCAAATTTCATTCCATTCGGTTTCACCGTGTTCGAATTAATAGGGGGAATCGATTTTCACACAAAGATGGCCGCCATCCGCAAACTATTAGGCTAATGACCTATTAGATTTGTCAAAGGATGCTCCCTTCATAAAGGTATGTTGTTGCAAAATTTGGTAGAGATCGGATGATTAGGTTAGTCGTAATTTGATTTAAGCTTTGAACATTTGGGTGGCCGCCATTACATTTCCATCAAGATGGCGGCGATATAAAACATGACACTGGGGTGCCCTTTGCTAGTGCTACCTCTGTACCAAATTTCATTCCATTCGGTTTCACCGTGTTCGAATTAATAGGGGTAATCGATTTTGACACAAAGATGGCCGCCATCAACAAACTATTAGGCTAATGACCTATTAGATTTGTCAAAGGATGCTCCCTCCATAAAGGTAGGTTTTTGCAAAATTTGGTAGAGATCGGATGATTAGGTTAGTCGTAATTTGATTTAAGCTTTGAACATTTGTGTGGCCTCCATTACGTTTCCGTCAAGATGGCGGCGATATAAAACATGACACTGAGGTGTCCTTTGCTAGTGCTACCTTTGTACCAAATTTCGTTCAATTTGCGCTCACCGTGTTCGAATTGATAAGGGGGTCAGACATTCAGAGTACACACACTCACACACACACACACACACAGACTCACACACACACATACACACATACAGACAGACACACTTTTTTTTGGCCCTGTAGCGATCTCATAAGTCTACTTTCATTTTTTGCAAAAATCGAAAGTAGGCTAATAGGCTTATGACATCACATTTTGTCCGTGTGTCTGTGTGTGCGTGTGTGATTCGTGTGTGTGTGTCCCCACCTAATAACTTCTATACCTCTCAAGCGATTTCAATGAAACGCAGTAAGATCATAGGACCTTTCTGGCCGACCCCGACCGTGCCCTTCAAATTTTATTGTCTCACTAATCCAACATGGCGGCTGCGCGAAATATTTCCCCAACATTAAGTATCTCCCAAACTATTACCGATATCACCCTGCAATTGAGTACGGTGATAAAGGGCACTACTAGAAGTTCACCTATGAGATTTTCAAAAACCTGGTAACTACATAAACAACATGGCGGCCAAGCGAACTTGAGACTTTTAAATAGACTTTTCTCGCGATTTAACCATCCAAACGTAATGAAACTTGGTACAACAAATGTTTATACACATTGTAATGCACCGGCATCTAATTTCGTTCAATTGTTTACATAACCTCAAAATGGCTGCTGTGCGAAATATTTCACTGGCAATCTATATCTCCGAAACCATTACAAATATCACCCTGAAACATTAGTTAGTTAGTTAGTTATTGTTGTTTTAAGGGGCGGAACTACGAGGTCATCTGCCCCTGACCCCGAAACATTGCACGGTGATAAAGTTTATCTATGTAACTTTTAAAACCCTGTAAAATACACAACGAACATGGCGGCCAAGCGAAGTTGAAACATTTTAATAGACTTTTCTCGTGATTTAACCATCTGAGCGCAGTGAAATGTGGTACAGTAAATGATTACACATATTGCAATGCACTAGCATCTAATTTAGTTCAATTGTTTACATAACCTCAAGATGGCGGCTGTGCGAAATTTTAAAATTAAGTTTTTATTTCTTGTGTCGCAATCATGCGATCAAAGTGAAAGTTTGAATAATGAAGCTACGCAATAATTTTCCTTTAATGGTACATAACTCTATGGCCTATAAATATAACAATCCAAAATGGCGAGCATCCGAAATATTTTGACGGTTGTGAATATCTACGAATCTTTTACAGCAATCAAACTGAATGTTTTAATGTTCATAGAGGCTATGATCATAAGTTCACCTATAGGTCTTTTAGTAACCTGGTGAGCACAAATCCAACATGGCGGCGCTGCAAAGTATAAATATTTAAATGGACGTTTCTCGCGATTTAACCATCCGAGTGCCGTGACACTTGGTACAGTAAATCCTTATACAAATGTTAATCCACTGGCATCTAATTTCTTCAATAGTTTCCATAACCACAAGATGGCTGCTGTGCGAAATTTTAAAATCTCGTTTTTACTTCTTGTGTTCTAATCATGTGATTGAAGTTTGAATACCACACGTACAAAATAATCTTATGCCCGAGTGCACCAACCTCGGTATTCATCAGTGTTTTCGAAACCGTGGTAAAACTTTTACCGTGGTATTGTCGTAAAAGCAGTGCACCATTACTATCGCTCGGTTTCGTTACCGCGGTTTCTTGACGCTTGCTTTTCTCGCTATTATTCTCCTCGGAAGAAATTCGTTAATTTCGATAGTCACTTGTCTTCAGTTTATCCGGACGGCAGTGATCGTTTCGACAGTCACTTGTCTCCCATACTGTTTACATTTTGTCTCAACGCGAGTAATCAGCTGTGCAAAACAATGGAAAATACAATGATGAAACGTCCTAGATCTCCCAATTTCAGCCCTCATGAAAATTTCGGGGACTCGAGTAGTATATGTTGCCCGCTGCTATTGAAATCCGAAAAATTTTCTATAGAAATGGCCAATGTTACTAATATATATATGTATATATATATATAATCGCTAGAGGGTGTTACTGAATTTTTTCAGAGTGCCAACATTATTGTTTCCAGACCAATATTTTCATCCAGACCAAAGGTTTTCGCCTAGACACGCTCTCAGCCGATATTCGTGAAATATGGTGCTATCGTGAGTCGAACCTGGCCATCTTGCTACTATATCTCTCATCATGAGGTTCGAATCGCTCACAGTTTGCATGTTTAGAGAGAAATGGCCTTTCCTGTTTTTAAATACCTCCCCATTTTCACCTCGGGAAGACTGTATTCTCACATTAGTGCAGTCCAACGCACCCAATACACCTGGGAACCCAGCTATTCTGTGGAAGTCGTCCATAACCTCTCTTTGTTCCCATTGGGTAAGTGGTAGTTTAATAAACTGTGGCGGTAACGAGGCAACTGGATTAGAAACCTTGTGTATTATGCGGCATGCTGTTGTTCTGTCAACATCACACACGTCACCGATCACTCCCTGAAATGTCCCAGTTGCATAGAACCGCAGTGCTATACGAAGACGATTTCTAGGCGATTTCGGATAGTTTCTCCCAGTAGAGAATGTCAATTGTTCACCAATTATGTCCAAAATATAACTTACTACTGTCTCCTTCCGTAATCAAAATATTCTCTGGAATGAAGCATCACTCAGTTCTTCGAATAAATCTCGCCTCTCTTCTATAAACCTCCCTTCATTCCTTTCAAATCGATTAAGACACTGGAGATATAACCTGTAGTTGTTAAGCTCCACTTTGGAATCTTTACCACAGAATACAAATGAAGAAAACTTTACCACGGTTTTCTTAGATAACCACTCCCTCACGAGCGGTAAACATTTTACCGCGGTAAAACTCGAAACCGAGCTTGGTGCAACAGAAATACGACTTTACCCCGGTAAACTAGGAAGTTTACCGCGGTATTCTCTTTACCGAGGTTGGTGCACTCGGGCATTTTAATGTAATAGTACAAAAATAAAAATCCAAGCTGGCGACCATCTGAAATATTTAGACGGTTCTCAATATCTACAAATCTATCACAACAATGAAACTGAAATTTTGTATGTTGATAGTGGCAGTTAACATAAGTAGGATATATGAAAATAGGCTGTATAGTTCTTCACGGAACTACTTGTTTTTTTAAATTAAGAAAACACCCACTATAATTGGGTACAATAGTGCTGACCGACAAAGAAACATACATTTCGATTACTTAAAGGTTTATTTGGAGGCCTAGGATGTAAAACTTCTGCCGCCTTTGTACCCAACGCAAGCCAATGATGGCTCGCTGGAAGTTGAATTCCATGGTGAGCCTGTGTGTTGCTGTCCGAGTAGGAGGTTGTTTGGTTGGTTCCTCAGTTTAGAGGCTGCAACAACGCGGTCAGGTAGCCCCGTGTACTTCGGGTGTGTGTAGAATCTGTCTGATAACCGGTGTTAATTGTGATGGCTGTATAAGTGTGTGTTATCTGTAATTCAGGTAAGGACTGCAGACGATCAATTTCAAATAGTTCCTACATTTGCTACCAAATGCTAATGTCAACGACACGTAGCTGTGAACATGGCTACTAGATGCCACTCCAACCGGCATTTAGTGGCGAACGTTGGAACTTAATACAGCGTTAATCAAATCCAACCTACAAATTCAGCTTCACAATTGTATTTAGTGGAATGTTCTTTTACCCTTTTAAGTGCTCAGTACTGACAGCAGTGGCTACGCTGGCTAAAGCGCAGCGTTAGGTCATGGGGCCAAGCTCTCTGCTGACTCAGTAGACGCGTAGGTTCGAGCCCCACCGTCGGCTGTCCTTGAAATGGTTTTCCGTGGTTTCCCATTTTCATCACCAGTCAAATGCTGGGACGGTACCTCCTGATAGGCCACGGCCGCTTCCTTCCACATCCTTACCCAATTTCATTCATCTTCATCCATTCCATCTCTCATCCGACGCGATGTTCGCCCACTGGCGTCGACTAGAAAGATCTGCACTCGGCCTCTCAGGAGGACACATGACAAAAAAAAGTGCTGAGTTTTTTCATTTGCATTTAAAAAAATGTATAAGTAATAATTTTTAACTTATCAGGCGAGGGGGGGGGGAGAATGGGGGCTTAAAATATCTATAGATTTTGGGTAGTTAGGCTATTTATCCAAATTTAAAAAAACATCCTAAATTTATATAAATTTCTAATTTGTGACAAATCAAAATTTAAAAAAATATTGCACCAATGCTTGCATCATCACACCAGGTAAAGGGTCCAAAATAAATCTATTTGCTAAAATCAGTAGGCTACTAATACGTGTTGCTCCTTACTAGCACAAACATGTACCTACAGTATTCTTTGATCCGAAACCACAACGTGGCGTGAAGAATTTGCTTGCTTTTCCGCCAAGACTGTTTACATCTCAGATGAACTCCAGCTGTAGAGGACAAACGCCTACAAAACACAGTGGAACGTGGCTAATTCGAACTTCTATAATTCGAAATCTTCTTTAATTCGATTTTTTCTCTCCGTCCCTAGCATTTTATATACAATCAATGCTAAAAAATCGTGGTTAATTCGAATTATATTTTGGATAATTCGAAGTTTTTACGTGTAAAAAGCCAATCGGAAGCCAAACAGTTGGGTCAGCGGCCCATACTCGATGGATTTGCCTATATGACTAACAACACGCCTGCGACGCTCCTTCCAAGGTCAATGCACAACCCCTCCCCCTCCCATTGTTTTGCAACGCTCCACATCTCCTAACTCACAACGGTGTCATCCCTTACACCTGTCTGGTAGTGCGTGCTGAGTGGTCTGATTAGACTTGTGGTTGATGTTTAGAAGGTTGGATTTGCCTGTGTTTTAAAGTGTGTGTACAGAATTAAGATGTCATCATCAAAGCCTCGGGTTCCATAAACAACTTTGACTTTGGCGGAGAAAATAGCGGTGATTAAAAAGTGGAAAATGGAATAAAGGAAAAATCTGAAATTGCAAAGGCTTTCGGGATACCTCCTAACACGTTGTCAACATACCTAATAATAAAGCCAAATTCTCGGTTATGAAAATGTGAGTGGCAAAGGCCGATAAAAGTTGAGGGAACCGGAAAATTTGAATTTGAATATTTTTCTCAACCCTTTTCAAAGAACTTTCATAATTCGAATTTTTGGATAATTCGATTTTTTTTACTGGTCCCTTGTGGTTCGAATTATCCAAGTTTCACTGTACTCTGTTAGCTACTTCCAGAAGCAAAAATCCAAACTCAAGTAGTAGTCTACTTCATAATGCTCAATAGATGGCAGAACATGCCAGAGATCGACTCGGCACTGAAAAGCGAATGGGAATTTTGCAAAATATAATAGTTATTTCGCATCGTTTATAGACGGGCGAAGCACTCAACGGGTTAAATGCCATAAATCTATGACATGGGCCCGCCGGCTTTACTTCCCCTCCGAAGGAAGGCATACTGAGGGATTTTTAACGCTCTTAAAAACATCCGATGTATTTGGCCAGGTTTGAAGCCGCTATGTTGAGCATAGAAGCTCAGCATGCTACCAACTACGCCACCGAAACCGCCTATAGTGTGAGAGGTTTGTCTGTTGAGCTGTAGCCTGATTCCTATGAACCTGTCAACGATGGGTACCCACAGCTACTAGGTAACAAGCCTCTCTATCGGATGCGGTCTTACTTGATCGTGCTTGTACGGCATTAAACGTTATCCTCCGCATAATCTGGTCATTATGACCGATGGATCACGGTCAGCCTTAATACAAGGAATGCCATGCATAATTTATGTCGTTTAATGACGAAGCAGAGGTGATGTGTTTCTCGGCTGACGGGAGCTATCAAACGCTGACGCTAACCGTCTGATGAGCACAGACTCCGGTGTAACGCAGGGCCATCTGCTTGTCGCAACTTGATTATAGTGATCGTTGTTTTAAGGGACGGACCAGTAGGGTCATCTGCCTCAAAGTCGTCACCTTGTTGATTCATTCCGGGGCTGAGACTTTGTGATCATCAGTAGATGTTCCGCAAACTGCCTGTATGTCCGCTAACTGCCCGCCCCATCTGTGCAAGGGAGCAGGTATGAATTTAAGGTGATAGGTTACTTTTCGCCCGTGTAGACGACATTAGCATACTCTTTCAATCCAGTATCGCTAGTATGAGCGCTAATTAAGGGCTTGTAACTCATCACTCATCTCAATTCTTTTTTACAGGTTTTAGTTTTTCCTTTTCTCTCCTTTCCTTTCTTATCCTTCCTTTTCTTTTCATTTCTATTCCTTTCCTTTTCTTACTTTTATTTCCTCCCCTTTCTTTTCTTTACTTTTCTTTCCTTTCCTTTCCTTTCCTTTCCTTTCGTTTCTTTTCTTTCCTTTTCTTTTCTTTTCTTTCCTTTCCTTTTCTTTGCTTTCCTCCGTTCATTTTTTCCTTTCTTTTCTTTTCATTTCTCTTCCTTTCCTTTCTTTCCTTTCCTTCCTTTTCTTTCCTTTCATTTTCTTTCCTTTTCTTTTCTTTCCTTTCCTTTTCTTTGCTTTCCTCCGTTCATTTTCCTTTCCTTTCCTTTCCTTTCCTTTTCTTTTCTTTCCTTTCCATTTCTTTGCTTTCCTCCGTTCATTTTTCTTTACTTTCCTTTTCTTTTCTTTCCTTTTCTTTGCTTTCCTCCGTTCATTTTTCTTTTCATTTCTTTTCTTTCCTTCCTTTTCTTTCCTTTCCTTTTCTTTCTTTTCATTTCGCTCATTTCCTTCCTTTTTCGTACCTTTTCGTTTCTTTTCTCTCTTTTCCTTCATTTCCTTCCTTCCTATCTTTCCTTACCTTTTCTTTTCTTTCCATTTCTTTCCTTTCTTTTCTATTCTTTTTCATTTCATTTAATTACGTTTCATTTCATTTTCTTTTCTTTTCTTTCCATTCCTTTTCTTGTTTTTCTTTAGTTTGGTTTTGTTTTGTTTGGTAGAGCATGTTAGAAGAACTTAACTAGCCTATATTGAATACATTTTTAACTTTATTAATATTTTTATTGATTGAACTCTTTTTATTTTCTCGTTGCGTTGTGGCTAGCATTCTTGGCTGTCAACTTGGAGGCCCGGGTTTGATTCCCGGCTCTGCCAAGACATTTAATTCTTGTCTGAGGGCTGGAACGGGGTACACTCAGCCTCGTGAGGCAAAACTGAGAAGAGGCTGGTTCAGTTCCTACTTCAACCATCCTGGAAGTGGTTCTCTGTGGTTTCCCACTTTTTCTCCAGGCAAATGCGGGGATGGTACCTAACTTAAGGCCATGGTCGCTTCCCACCCAATTCCTTCCTCAATTACAAATACATACAATAGTACAGACATGACCACATGACCACGATGCCGCAAAGCCCCTAAAAATATTCACAACTGTTTTTATTTCCGGATCCTTGTGGTCAACATTGTTCTTATGGTCGGACATTTCTTTACAAATCAATTTTTATCTCTAAATAAAATATTGGTTTGTGGGGTCAATGGAGGAAAAATTATTATAGCCTAATAAATCATCCTGTCTGGACCACGGCCTACAAGCCCGGAAAAATTGTACCCAGTTTGTGTTCATTATCGATTGTTTTTTCGTTTTTCGAGGTGTTTCCTATCCTAAATGCCTTACCTTTAGTTCGTACGAACACTGCAAGTTTTTATTAGATTTGAATTTGATCGATAGCTCATACGTAAGAGTACGTCATATTTATTCTGTTTGAGCGTTCTCTCCATGAACCACAACTTTGGTCAGCCCCGGTCGAAAGCTTCTCACCAAACATGCTCTTTGAAAAGAGAAGAGAAGGTCCCTTTCGCCATTCAATCCATTTCCTCTCCTTTGAATAGGGAGACCACCGTGATTAAATTATTACACCCCGAATAACAGAGGGGAGTCCTGTTCCCATCATGCAACGGGGTGATACAGTCAATCACAGACCAGCGGCTTCAAAGAAAGACACGTGTCAGTTGGGGCTGCCTTATTAGGCCGACTGGGATACATCGATCACTGTATTGTACTTCGCTCCTCATGGGGTCTGCTCTTTTGCATAACTCTTATCAGGAGTACCCGAATCTTGATGACCTACACATGTTAGGAAATAGAAAGTTTGGTTAGCGATAGTATAAAATGACATAAAAATGACCATGATAGCCCGATTACTTATTGACGATGTAATTATAATAAAGTTTATGTTCGACGATGTCGAAATGTAAATATTATACGTCAGAAAACTGTATCTTAATGATGGTCTTTATAGTACTCTTTTTCATTATGAGACAGTTTCTCCAGCCAATCAGAGCTCATTCATTGACCAATTAGGTAAGGATACCTTCGCGCATGCGCTCAAAATCCAACATTTCGGACATGAATTACATGATTTGAAAGTTCAAATTGGATATCGGATCAACCATAGTAGTTACAATCTTAAACACAAAAACAAAATCAGCACGAACCTTTACATATGCAAGAAATGTATCAATCTACGTCCAGAAGTTAGCAACACAGCATCCTTCTATATAAATTACCGGCATGGAAAGTGCACCGTCCATATGTTCACGTAAATAAACTGGCGAATATGAGACAAGAAATAGCACTGTACCTTAATATCCCCATTTCCAATTTCTACACAGTGCATTGCTTTCAAACGATTTCGGTGACAATATTAGTGAATGCTAGTTCTGATCGGCAGTACACATCATGCAGGCTGTAAACAATAGCATTGCCAAGCAAAGTGAATGGTCTCAGCTTTCTAAATTCTTTGACCCACGCATGCGCTCTGTTCAGTCAGCAAACCACCCAGAGTGCTCTGTTCACTAACTGAACTTACTGAATCCCACAGATATTTATGAATATTAATGTTAAAACATATAATAAATTATAATTAGGCCTATCGTCGAACATAAACAGTCGTATGCAACTCGCCTATAATGGTAATTAAGACACTCGTATGGAAATTATAAAACTCGCTACGCTCGTGTTATAAACATACTCGTGTCTTAATTATTACCATTATAGGCTCGTTGCATAATGTACTAGTATATAACCATAAGTCAATATATGTTGTACATTAACTTATCAAGTTTCACATCCACGTAGCCTCAGTGTTATAGTCTTCTATATCTTTTTCCGTTCTGTTTTCTAGTATTTGATTAGAATTCAATTTCTTCCTTTTAGATTTCTTCCATTCCATGCTGTTTTTAACAAGACTTTTTCATGTTTTTCTTAACACATTTTGTAACAGGTCTAGTTTTTTTTTTAAATTTTAATTTGTGAGATTTTGGAACAAGAATATTTTTAGAATGCTCTGTTATAGCAAAATTTATATTAAGTGAATGTTCTTGCACATTAAAATGTCCTAAATTACGCTGAGGAAGGATATTATAGAGGAGCTCTCAGAAAAAAGAACCCTTTGTAGCCTATATTATCCATAAATACTTTAACATGTAAGACATGTAAGAAGACATGTAAGTCAAAATTTTGAAGATGCAGTACAAATTTGGCGTAGGCCTATAAGGAAATCATTTTATGAGTGGAAAGATAAACGTATGGTCCCTTCTTTCCCGGTGCGCCGTTTCTTGTTTTCGCCGTATACTTGGACCTAAGTCATTCTCTGCAAAACTACAGTATGTACTGTATTGTTTAGGACCAAGAAACAACTTCACATAAAAATGGACATAGTTCTTTCTTTCCCTGCACCCTTCATTTGTATTATGCTTAGGATCAATCCCAGGCCATCGGGACTATACTCACACTACAACAGTCAGCACAGAAACACGGGTTATCAGACAAATTGAACACACACTCAAGTAAGCGTGGTTGATGACAAAACGAATTAACAACAACTTCAACGCTTTAGCATATTGTGAATGTATTGGCTCCTGCATGTTTGTCAGCGTCCGCCTCTTAGCGTTGTGGTTAGCATACTTAACTGTCACTGCGGAGGTCCGTGTTCGATTCTGGTCTGAGGATTGTAAGGGGGTACACTCAGCCTCATGAGCCAAAACTGAGAAGAGGTGGGTTTGATTCCCAACCTAAGCCATGTTGGAGGTGGTTGTACGTAGTTTCCCCTCTTCTACTCCAGGCAAATGCCGGGATGGTACCTAACTTAAGGTCACGGCCACTTCCTAACCAATTACAAGTTGTCAACACCCACTACTACAGTTCCACAGAAACACAGGTTATCAGACAAATTGAAAACACACCCAAGTACGCGAGGCTGATGATAAAAGATTTCCCAGCCCCTTAAACGAATTAATAACAACAACAAAGATAGCTTTGAAGCAATTTTACAGTGTTGCCGTATTAATATTTAATATTGCTGCTTCCAGTCGGTCAACACTAAATCATTCCAATTACTGGAATATGTAACAAGTAGTTCCGTGAAGAACTATACAGCCTATTCTCATATATCCTACTTATGTTAACTGCCACTGTCTCTGTCTGTTAGGTAGTCAGCCCGAAGGCTGGTTGGATCCTCAAAAAGCACCGCCGTTAGGTTATGTGGTTTCCATAACCACAAGATGGCAGCTGTGCGAAATTTTAAAATCTCGTTTTTACTTCTTGTGTCTTAATCATGCGATTGTAGTTGTAATGCTACACGTACACAATAATCTTCATGTAACAGTACATATCTCTAGGACCTACATATATATAAAATCCAACAAGGTGACCATCCGAAATATTTAGTCGGTTCTCAATATCTACGAATGCATTACAGCAATCAAACTGATATTTTGTATGTTGATAGTGGCAGTTAACATTAGTAGGATATATAGAAATAGGCTGTATAGTTCTTCACGGAACTTCTTGTTTTTTCTTTGTCTATATAACATCCACAACACTGTTCCTTATTCAAGCTGGATTTATTTCTTTCGTATTTAATATATTTTTCTAACATAATTATCTGTTTTTTTTTTTAATTTTAGTGTAGCCTATGTTTTTGTGAGCTTTTAGACGATTACTTTTTTTAGAAAATAATAGTCAAGAGAACAACCTTCTTTTATGGTAATATTTAGCCTATTTTCATTTTATGAAAAAATAGGCTTATGAGATCACCTTTTGTCCGTGTGTCTGTGTGTGCGAGTGTGTGTGAAGGTGTGTTTCTGTACCCCTCCTCCTAATAAATTCTAAACGGCTGGAGCGATTTCAATGAAACTCTGTGAGATCAAAGCCCGATTCTGGTCGACCCCGACCGTGCTCTTCAAATTTTATTGTGTCTCACCAATCCATCATGGCGACTGTGCGAAATATTTTGACGGTTCTCAATATCTACGAAAGAAGAATGGTTAAAAGAGAAATGTGCAGGTATAGAAAATTGACTGAAATTAGGAAACGTAGACACAGCTTATCGAAGGATTAAGAATACATTTGGGGAAAAGAAGACTAAGTGCTGTAATATTAAGGACACGAACGGAAAGCCTCTAACAGATAGGAAAGAAAAGGTTGAGAGATGGAAAGCTTACATAGAGAGTTTGTATAAGGGAAAGGAGATTGAGAATCATGTAATGGAAAGGAAGGAGGAAATTTTTGAGGATGCGAAAGGAGATTTAATATTGAGATCAGAATTTGATAGAGCTTTGGAAGACTTAAGCAGGAACAAAGCACCAGGCATAGATGATATACCGATTGAGTTGCTACGCTGCATAGGACATGAAGGTCTGATCAGGTTATTTCACTTGGTGTGTAGGATTTATGAGGCAGGTGAGGTACCCCTGATTTCAAGAAGAATGTAATCATCCCTATACCAAAGAAAGTGGGAGCAGACAGATGTGAAGATTACCGTACAATCAGCTTGATTACTCATGCTTCAAAGATCCTGTCTAGAATAATTTACAAGAGGATTGAAAGCCAGATAGAAAGGGAGTTGGGTGAAGACCAGTTTGGTTTCAGGAGAAATGTAGGAACAAGGGAAGCTGTACTAAGTCTTAGGCTGATTTTGGAAGGTAGAATAAGGAAAGATAAGAGAACGTTCATGGCATTTGTAGACTTAGAAAAGGCTTTTGATAACGTTGATTGGACTAAATTGTTTGACATTTTGAAATCTATTGGAATAAAGTACAGGGATAGGAGGGTGATCTACAATCTGTACAGAAACCAGACAGCAGTCATTCGAGCTGAAGGACATGTGAGAGAAGCTGATATTCAGAAAGGTGTTAGGCAAGGCTGCAACTTATCACCCATACTTTTCAATCTTTACATTGAACAAGCAATGAAGGAAATTAGAGAAAAATTTAAAGTGGGAGTGAAGATTCAAGCAGAAATAATTTCAACTCTGCGATTTGCTGATGACATCGTCATCTTGGCCGACAAGCCTGAGGATTTGAATGAGTTTTTGAATGGTATAGATTCCGTCCTACGGAAAGAATGCATGATGAAAATTAATAATTGTAAAACAAAAATACTAGAATGCAGCCGAAATAAATCAGAAACCTCTATGGACATCAAATTGGCAGGTGAAAAGCTGAAGGAAGTAGGAGACATCTGTTACTTAGGAAGTAAAATAACCAGTGATGGACGAATCAAAGACGATATAAAAAGTAGGTTGGCTCAGGCAAGGAAAGCATTTCTACAAAAAAGGAATCTGTTGACATCGAATATAGATTTAGGTATTAGGAAGTCATTTTGAAAGCCTTTGTCTGGAGCGTTGCGCTCTATGGAAGTGAAACTTGGACTATTGGTGCAGCAGAAAACAGGAGAATAGAAGTGTTTGAAATGTGGTGTTACAGGAGAATGATGATCAGATGATGGATAGATAGAGTAACAAATGAAGATGTATTAAGACGAGTGGGAGATGAGAGATGTTTCTGGCGACTGCTCATGAAGAGAAGAGATAGGTTAGTAGGACACATACTAAGACACCCAGGAATAGCAAGCTTAGTTATGGAAGGAAGGGTCGAGGACAAGAACTGTAGGGGTAGACCAAGGTTAGAATATGTTAAACAGATTGCCTCGGATGTAGGGTGTGGTAGCTATGTAGAGATGAAACGATTAGCTCAGGACAGGGAGACATGGAGAGCTGCATCAAACCAGTCAAAAGACTGAAGACTCAAACAACAACAACAATATCTACGAATCTTTTATAGCAATCAAACTGATTTTTTTGATATTCATAGAGGATATGAACATAAGTTCACTTATATGACTTTCAGTAACCTGGTGAGCACAAATCCAACAAGGCGGCGACGCGAAATATAAATATTTAAATGGACGTTTCTTGCGATTATACCGTCCGAGTGCAGTGAACCTTTGCACGTTAAATGCTTATACAAATTTTAATCCACTGGCATCTAATTTATTTCAATTGTTTTCGTAACCACAAGATGGCAGCTGTGCGAAATTTTAAAATCTCCTTTTACTTCTTGTGTCCTAATCATGCGATTGAAGTCTGAATACCACACGTACACAATAATCTTAATGTAATAGTACATAAATAAAAAACCAACCTGGCGACCTTCGGAAATATTTAGACGGTTCTCATTATCTACGAATCTATCACAACAATAAAACTGAAATTTTGTATGTTGATAGAGGCAATTAACATGAGTAGGATATATGAAAATAGGTTATATAGTTCTTCACGGAACTACTTGTTTTAATGTAGGCCTACTGTAAGTCTTGCATTTCTATTCATATTATTATTTGCGCTGAGGAAGACCGCAATGTGACCGAAACCAGTTCAATAAAAAGTACAAATTAGTATTCACTTAAGGTTTCTAATCTTCAGGACTTATTATTTCAGGGTATTTTTCACATAATCCAGTATTGGAATGATTCTGTGTTGTACGACTGAAGGTTACAATAGGCCTATTAAGTATTAAATACAGCAATGGTTACACGCTTTAGCATATTGTGAACCTATTGGCTCCTGTATACTTCTGTCAGCTTAGGACGTGGTTATTTTGAAGCAGGCGCATTATTAACTTATCAGATCACTGCCAACAGGGAAAAGAACGTTGGTCCTGTGATTGGCGTGGTGTTATTACAAAGCTGAAAAAGCAGAACTGTTGACCCCTCGACCGCAGTGTGGCCTGGGGCGACATAAAAACTAGAACTCACAATGGCCCGAACAATGAGCGCATGAATGACATGTATATGCCTACTCCTTTGAAAGTGGCTGCCAGGAGGGGCAAGTCAGCTGTCAGGGGTGTACAAGAGACTGCATGTGGAGATATCTGTGAATGATATCTATAGCAATACTGCCGATCAATCATTCTACCGTGAGGTGCACGCCTCACAAGAAGTAAAGAGATGGATTATTCTCACAAATTGTTTTCCCGTGCAATCGGTATTCCATGAGAGGAAAGATGATGACGATGATGAGAATAATAATCAGAATATTTTATTCACCATTAATCATTTACATGAAATAAGTTTCGTCATTCGTGGTACAGTATTACCGTATTATTAGTATCCTCTGTATACAGTTATTAAAAATCGATACTAAATTGTATAGGTTAAGAATACAAACAACGCTCTTAGGTTGCTACGTTCGTTGCCAAGAGTCGTCTGCGGTGGCGTCTAGTAGCTAAGTTCTGAACAAGGCCTAGTAGTCATTGACGGTGGCGTTTTGGCGGTAAAAGTGGGAACTGTTTGTAAAATTCAAAGTTGCAGTCCTTACTTGAATTTAAAAAAAAACAGATACACACACTAATACAGTCATCACAATTAACACCGTTTATCAGACAGATTCTACACACACCCAAAGTACACGGGGCTACATGACCGCGTTGTCGCAGCCCCTAAACTAAGGAACCAACCAACCAACCAACCAACCAACCAACATTTATATATCCAAAAATTCTTTTACGGTGTAAAATAGATTTTCTAACATCCAGTTATACAGTCTTCTTTTGAAGACACTGAAGGGCGTTGACTGTGCAGAATGTGATAATTTATTAAAACAATGTATGCCATTTACTTTATGTGAGCTACCAGTTTTTGCCAGTCAATGGCTTGGGATATCAATGTTTCCTTTATTTCGAGTGTTGTGATGATGTATGTTTTCTCTGGTGATAAATTCACTTAGTTGTTTTTGACACACAGTAACAAGATGAAAATATATAGATTTGTAATTGGTAATATTTTAAGTCTAATAAAAAGGGGACGACAGTGCTCCCTAGGATCAGCTTTACACATTACACGAACAATCTTCTTCTGTTTCAGTAACACATTGTGGATATACGGTGAGTGAACCCATAATAGCGCCCTTAAGAAATGTGGGACTGAAAGAGTCCAAAATATGCCATTCTCAGATAATATGTTGTCACTAATTCCCTCAATTTCCACATGAGATAAGAAACCCATGATACCTTTTTACAGACATGATTGATGTGCACTTCCCAGCTTAATTTGGAATCGATATAAATGCCTAAGAGTTGAATTCCTATATTATTAGACAATCCTAACAGAAGGTGTTGAGTTTTATCCTCGTTTCAAAGCCATTTATTGGATGAAAACCAATTTACTGCAGTTGATAATTGTAGTTTTCAGGGGTTATTTAGCCTATCGGCCCCTTATGGTTTGGGTGATATTGAAGATGAATAATAAAATGGAAACTTTAACTAAAACTAACTACAGACTTACCGTACATATTAGAAGAAGTAATGGACAACAACACAGACAAAGAAAAGGAAAAATGTGCATAGAAGACAGGACGAAAAGAAATGCACTCAACCCTCGAAGTATGATCGTTGAAGAACTTGGAAGGAAAGAGAGCCATGAAAGGCAGAGGGGACAGGGGGAAAAGGAAAGGGCCCACCCCAAAGGCATTGGAAAATGGGGATAAATCGGACCATGCTCAGGAATCTCTCGTTGTCTCCAAATCCCAACCACACCATAGGGTGTAGCACTATCCAGGATGCACAATAAGTGGTGGGGCTACACATACTCTGTCTACTATAGGGCCTTGAGCAGAAGGCAGGAGATGTCATGAAAAGAAAAACAAGAGGTCTGTTTCCTTGAAGAATGAGAGATCAGGAAACACGAGATATGGGCCAATTAAGGCAGGAAAATGAAAGACTCCCTCGACCTTGGATAGCCTTATACCGTCGGGATCGATGAGAACATGAGTTGAACAAGGGAGGTCGACGTCCTACTAGTTATAAGCCCTTGGGGGAGGGAGACAGAGAGAGACCGGTGCATTGAGTTAATATACTGTAGCCTATGAGTCGAATAAAATTTTCAAGATGTGGTCAGCAGTACAAATAGCAAGTTTATTTTAGTAGTCTATTGTAAATAAAAATGTATCAAGTGCAGATGAAATTCACAAAGGAAAAGTATCAAGGCAACATCAAGCACATTTTTAGGAGAGGAAGTTGATAGGTCGGAGACTCATGTTGAGTAGAATTTCTGAACTATCCAGTATCTACCAATACAGTAGTTTAAGGCCATTAGATTATTTTCAATAAAAGCTTCCTGGACATGTAATTTTCTTACTGAATTTTAGACAAAAAACTGGTGAAAGTTCGGTTTGCGCAAAGCTCAACCCTCACAGAAGCTATTAACCAGTGAACGCTTATCAATCCTAGTTTCAATTAGTTACTATTTACAAAAACTACAGACAATGTTTGGTAAAAAATCATTAATAACCCCTTTGGTTTATTGTCCACAAATGAATCTCTCAGATACTTCAGTTGTATTAAACAATGGAAACTCAAAAACTGAAAGTCGTATCGCAATGTTTTTGGTACAGGTGAGATGACTAAATGACCAAATTCTTTAAATAAAATATTTTGTAAAATTTGTAACAATATTACAAGTCAAGGGAAATCTTGTTGAAAATACTGTAAGCTATTGGTCATTTTCTTATAGGCACTGTAGAATTTGTCATGGGGAGTCATTTAACGCACACAGGTTCACCATGGGGTCCAACTGAGATTTATTGCATTAGGCTACTCCCACCATTTATTTTCATGTGCACAAATGTACTGTATTAATTTCGCAGTATTGATATATGGGAGGCATTTATTCATTTGAATAAATCTTGTATGAAACAGATGTAAACATTCTTCTCTTTACTTCCATAGAAAAGTGCAATCGAAACTCTAATACTATTTGTATTTACAGTATGTAGCCTAACTACTTGTAGGATACTGTAATTCCCCTAACTTCCATAAAAAATATGCCCACCGGAATCATTTAAGACTCACTAAAAATGTTTTCATCATCTCTACTTCAATTAATGAGTGATTTTGCGGGGAATAACAGCTTTACTCACATCTACTGACCTGGGGAGAAAAATTATAAGATAAGTGTTATTTCCCGCCTAATTCAATTGAGCACATTAACGTGTTGACTGACTGGAAATCAAGTGATTTATTGGATAACGAAGGCAGCACTGAAGAATTGGCTTCTCAAATATTTATAGTTTAACTTACAGACATTAAAACTTTTGATTCAATGAAATGTTGGGTAATTACGGTACCATTCTACGAGGGATGATCAGAAACTAAGGTTACAAGGCCGATATTCCTGGAGTTTCGTATGTTATAGAAAAATGAGTAGTGTGGGGGTAATTCGAATACATATGGTTGGTAACTATGCAGAGTTTTAGCCACCCGCCACCTTCAGCGCTAGTTGTAGGTAAACTACTAATGGCGACTCGTTTGGATAACTCGCCTCGCGAAGAGATCCCATCAGTTAGGGCCATTCTACACGAGTGGGTAAAACGCCGCGTTTCGCCCGCCTCCTACCGAGCCAAAATGTTTCAATCTACACGTGACCGTCAAAACGCAGCGTGTGGCCCGCCTAGAGCAGACCGCGCCAAAATTGTGCAATCTACACGTGGCGGTCAAAACGTGGCGTGTGAATAGAAACCCCTATTATTCTATTCTATTCTATTGAGACAATTAGTCTACCCGCATCTATTAAGTGCTGCGATGGACATGGATACAGTGCAAGTCGGTTGAGTTGCAGGAATCTTATTGTTAAATGATATGCTTAATAATGAAACGTGGCGTTTTACCCGCTCGTGTAGAATGGCCCTTATTCGATTTCTGTGGGCGAAACATGTAACCGCGGCTGAAATTCACCAGCAGCGTCGTCTTCCTTCATGACAACACGCGACCTCATACAGTCCAGAAGGCCACCAGGCTGTTGAAGCGGTTTCTCTGGGCTATCATTGACACTGTCCCTACAACCCGGACCTCGCTCCAAGCGTCTTTCACCTGTTTTCTCACTAGGAGTTCGACGATTCGCTTCAGACGAGGAGGTGACAACGTGGCTGAAAACGCAAGGACATGATTCTTACCAAGAGGGAATATTCAATCTCATCCCACGAAGTGACAAGTGCCTAAACCGATATGGAGACTAGGCCTATGTCTAACAAGTAGTTCCGTGAAGAACTATACAGCCTATTTTCATATATCATGCTCATGTTAAATGTCTCTATCAACATACAAAATTTCAGTTTAATTGCTGTAACGGATTCGTAGATATTGAGAACCGTCTATATATTTCATATGGTCGCCAGGATGGATTTTTATTTTTGTACTATTACATTAAGATTATTGTGTACGTGTGGTATTCAGCCTTCAATCGCATGATTAGAACACAAGAAGTAAAAACGAGATTTTAAAAGTACGCACACCAGCCATCTTGTGATTATGCAAACAATTGAAATAAATTACATGCCAGTGGATGAACATTTGTATAAGCATTTAACGTGCAACGTTTCACGGCACTCGGATAGTTAATTCGCGAGAAACGTCCATTTAAATATTTATACTTCGTGTCGCCGCCATGTTGGATTTGTGCTCACCAGGTTACTGGAAGTCCTATAGGTGAACATATGTTCATAGTCTCTATGAACATTAAAAAAAAAACAGTTTGGTTGCTGTAAAAGATTGATAGATATTGAGAACCGTCAAAATATTTCGGAAGCTCGTCATTTAGGATTGTTATATATATAGGCCATAGAGTTATGTACCATTCAAGGACAATTATTGCCTAGTTTCATTATTCAAACTTTCACTTCGATCGCATGATTACGACACAAGAAATAAAAACTTAATTTTAAAATTTCGCACAGCCGCCATCTTGAGGTTATGTAAACAATTGAATTAAATTAGATGGCAGTGCATTACAATCTGCAAAATCATTTACTGTACCACATTTCACTGACCTCAGAGAGTTAAATCACGAGAAAAGTCTATTAAAATATTTCAAATTCGCTTGGTCGCCATGTTCGTTTTGTACTTTACGGGTTTATGAAATATACATAGGTAAACTTGTATCAGTACCCTTTATCACCGTACAAAATTGCATGATGATATCTGTAATAGTTTCGGAGATATAGAATGTCAGTGAAATATTTCGCACAGCCGCCATTTTTAGGTTATGTAAACAATTGAAGTAAATTAGACTCCAGTGCATTACAATGTGTATAAACATTTGCTGTACCAAGTTTCATTACGTTTGGATAGTTAAATCGCGAGAAATGTCTATTTAAAAGTTTCAATTCCGCTTGACCGCCATGTTGGTTTTGTAGTCACCAGGTTTTTGAAAGACTCATAGGTGAACTTCTAGTAGTGCCCTTTATCACCGTACACTATTTCAGGGCGATATCGGTAATAGTTTCGCAGATATTGAATGCTAGTGAAATATTTCGCACTGCGCCATGTAAGATTGGTGAGACGTAACAAAATTTGAAGGGCACGGTCGAGGTCGCCGGGAGTAGTGCTATGAACTTACCGAGTTTCATTGAAATCGCTCCAGCCGTTTAGATTTTATTAGGGGACACACACACACACACCTCACACACACACACACACGCACAGCACACACACACACACACACACGCACACACACACGGACAAAAGGTGATCTCATAAGCCTATTTTTTCAAAATTGAAAATAGGCTAAAAACAAGATGTTCAGTAAAGAACATATAGCCTACTTTCTCCTAAATGTATGAGTATAGTTATAACTCGTTGTTATTATCAAAGAGTATAATAGAACTATTCTTTGTTGAAGACCTTAGAAACGATTTACCTCTACCAAACGCCACGACCTAGATAAAAACTGCTACCATCATTGAAGAAAGAAAGAAAGATAAGAAGTATATCAAGAATGTTATGGATCTGGAGACATAATCGACCGGACTGGCGGCGTGGCTCAGCGGTAACGTTCTCGCTTGCTGGGCCCTAGGTTGCAGGTTCGTATCCTGGCGCAGTCAGCTGGCATTTGAGGGTGCACAAATGCGAGGGAGCCGTGTCAGTACATTTACTGGCACGTTAAAGATCCCCTTCGGGCCAAAATTCCGGCACCCCGGTGTCTCTAAAAGCAGCAGTAGTTAAAAGGGATGTAAAACCAATAACATTATTATTATTATTATTACGACCTGCCGTGGGCAACATCCAACTTTGAGTTGAGGCATGTCTTTACACGTCTGGTTGTGCATGGCTTTCACAACCCTAATTGAATTAACAAATCTTTCCATGACCCTACAGAGACGTGTGTATACAAACTATGTGGATATTTTCGATAATATAATCCTAACAGAGCGAGTGCATTCTAGCGGCCAGAATAAGAAACTTTTCAATAAAATCTGGAAGTTACCTTTTTGGCAGCTAGATGTCTCGAGTAAATCTGCTGGCGAATTATGTTTTAATTAAATATATATTTTACACCATAATGTGGACAATATAACGCTTAATAACATTTTCAAGTAACGCAAAATAGGCTGTTACAAACCCTTTAAAATAAAAAGTTAAAATGTATCGTAGTATCAACTTGTCATTCTTCAAATTCGATGCGCATAGAATGATAATGGTATAGTAATCAATGGATCCCCACGTAGACTAGTCGGGACATCTAGTGGTGAAATATCGAACAATATAATCCTAACAGAGCGAGTGCATTCTAGCGGCCAGAAGAAGAAACTTTTCAATAAAATCTGGAAGTTACCTTTTTGGCAGCTAGATGTCTCGAGTAAATCTGCTGGCGAATTATGTTTTAATTAAATATATATTTTACACCATAATTTGCACAATATAACGCTTAATTTTAAAACATCTGAGTCATTACAAAACAATAAACATATAACATTTCAAGCAAAAAACCCAGCTCTGATCGGGTTTGAACCATAGGCATCTGAGCGACAGGCTATCGCTCTACCACTGAGCTAATTGTGTCAACGAATATCGTTCTATTTAAAATGACTTACATAGAACTTGTTAGCAAATAATGATTTATACTAAACGATTTCATCACTGGAGTATATTATTTATATATAAAGCATTTCATACAAAGTTTATTTATTTTTTATCAGTACGCTATATTGCATTCAATACTCAAATTAGTGAAATATAAGTCAGGCACAAGATATCCGCTGCCATCTTGTCTTATTACTGAATCAGTTCAGCTTTTTAAAATCACGTCTGCACTATAGTATTACAAAATAAACTTTTAATTTCGAACGTGCCTCTTCCTTTAGAACAGTTAAAACGATTCTCGGCTCGATAATCGGAACTGGTGGGTCCCATGATATGGATTATAAAGTTTGCATAATTCGCACGGCCGCCATCCTGAAATGGTATGGCGGACGACCTTGTAGTTTGGTCACAAGACGCATCCTATACGAAGGTATGTTGTTACCAAATTTGGTAGAGATCGGATGATTTGGTTAGTCGTTATTTGATTTTACGTTTTGAACGTTTGAGTGGCCGCCATTCAGTTTTAGTAAAGATGGCGGCGATATAAAACATGACACTGAGGTGTCCTTTGCTAGTGCTACCTTTGTACCAAATTTCGTTCAATTCGCATTCACCGTGTTCGAATTGATAGGGGGGGACAGACATTCAGAGTACACACACTCACACACACACAGACACACACACACACACACACACACAGACTCACACACACACATACACACACACACAGACTCACACACACACATACACACACACAGACAGACACACTTTTTTCGCCCTGTGTTGATCTCATAAGTCTACTTTCATTTTTTGCAAAAATCGAAAGTAGGCTAATAACCTAATGTACAGGGTCATTATGTGTGTGCACGCCAGTAAACACGGCAAGCTAAGCCGGCTGTGACTAGCGCAGATCGCGGCCGCGCGCACCCTGTTCAGCCGGCGGTCGGTGTATTCCGCTGACTCATATCGTTAGTTCACACGTGTTTTGTCATGCATATGGGCGTGTATTTGCAAAGCTTATTAGACTTTTGTGTTGCACGTTTAGTGATTACTGTGATTGTTGCTCATGCCTAGACACAATTCAAATTGCGCGAACGTATGTACAGTATATCCATAATTCGTACATGAAAAGCAGAAAATCTTGTTCTGAAACAAGACGAAAATTTTGAATCAAGTTTCCAAGAAGACCTGTACCTAATGCCAGTACAATTAGGAGGCTCGCTAAACGATTCCGTAAATAATAAAAGAGTTGACAGACATTCTTTCATCAAAAGATGTCAGGTGTGTGTTACAAGAGAGGGAGGACATTTTCAGCATCGCCTATGAGCTCTGTAAGTTTACATTATTGAACATAGTGGGCGTCGACCACCGGCTGGACCGGGTGCACGCAGCAGCGATCTGCGCTAGTCACAGCCGGCTTAGCTTGGCGTGTTTATTGGCGCGCACACACATAATGACCCTGTATGTACTACAGTTGGCTGTATTGGGGGTATGAAATAAAATATACACGTTTCGATGCAGGCTTTGTAACATTAGTATCTCATCACCCCACTCGTGTGAAAAAGTGCTTTCGCAGAAAGTGTATGAGTATGGGTGATGCCAGGACCTTGAAATAGACAGAGAAACTAAAGGCATATTACCTCGCTGTTCTACCCCTTAAAACAGCAACAACTAATTAATTAGAGAGAGAAACTCAATGTTAACCTCACGGTGTAGCGGCCATAATATAAATTCAAAATTAAATTTCAGTCGATCAACATGAATATAAATTATACCCCCATTTAATTTGAACTGTAAAAACCGTGATTCCTGCCGAAAAATCTATATGTGATTAATTATTAGCTGTACTGATTACAAATGTAATTAATAATAAATTAACTAGGCCTAAATGTAGTCAACAATAGAACGACTAAATATGGAGTCAATGCACTGCAGCACTCGCTCATCTCTGCATACAGTACAACCATGTACCACTTGATCTAGCAAGAATCTCTAAAATTGGACCATTTCGTTAAAAGTTGAAAATATATTAGGCCTATTTATTGGCTCTGAATGTATAATAATTTACTCTTGTGATACCACTTTCTTCCAAATATTTTTACGCTCATCATAATTAATTGTATTAAGTCTATATCTTCAAGTGCCTAACACTTTTTCCTTATTCATGTATTGTGAAACTAAAATGTGTGAAATGCATCGATTGACATACACTTCAATTTAGCCTTTTATAGTTAGTCCGTCATCTGTTTAATGAACTACCGTATGTACTGTTACCCACAACAGAGCTCTGCTCTCGAGAATCTTTTCTAAATAAATAAATAAATAAATAAATAAATAAATAAATAAATAAATAAATAAATATTCTCGTTTAAGGCCTATAAACACAACGTTAGGCAACAATTAGGCTACACATTATTGGAAACCTTCTTCGCCGCCCAAAATCTTCGCATTCTTTCTCTAGCAGAGCCTGTCTTCGTTCTTCTGTCCAACCACTGTGCAGTTTTGGTTCGTTGTGAAATCCTTGGAATTTGTCGATAACTGACCTAAACTTAGTGTGGTTTGAAATGTCTTTCAAATTTCGTCTAAACAAACAAATAAATAAATACATGAATACATGTAGATTATTTAAGGGGGAATCACATATTTACAGTCCAAATTAAATGGGGGTATATATTCATGTTGACCGACTGAAAGCTAATTGTCTATAAGGCAATACTAAAAATGTCTCCAAAGCATTCTATGATATGATATTGCTTGCCACGGTGGGTGAGTGGATAGCGTGTCGGTCTACTAACCCCAAGATTGCAGGTTCGCTCCTGGCCGTGGTAAGTGACTTTTTTGAAAGGCGGCAAAAATACGACACGCATGTCATACGATGCTGGCATGTCAAAGAACCCATTTGTATTCAGTAGGTCGTGTTCATAATGGCAAAATTAATCTCGGGAGTTTCCGCCAACACAAAGTTCCTCATTTCTCTACTAGAAAGCGCTATAGTGGTCATGGAGCTTAGATATCTAACCTCCTTGACTTTCATAGTGATTCAAGGAACAACGAAATTCGACATACAAGCTACCCTCTGGGTGTCATATTACAAAGCTTGCACCCGACACGTGAGGCCATACGATACTATTATTATTATTATTATGTTGATTGTTTTTTTATCCCATTTTTTCGAAGCTACAGTATTCGCGTGAACCCCAATTGAGGAAGCGTTGCGACAGATATTCGAGGATCTTGATTTGTTCCGTGGAGCGTCCAACTGGCAGCGTCTGTTTGTAGCTCAGTTGCCGGGTGATATGTTACTGGACTCGCCTGTTTTAAGTGGCATTAAATCCAGTGAAGGGGCAGCTAGGCAGGTGTGCCGCCGAGCAAGGGAGGTGCTCATATATCTTCAGACCGAACCAGCTGCGTCAACATGCAACATTAGCTACACCCTGACATGGCGACGTGAAATATGGTGCTCAAACAATACTTACGAAAATTAGTGAAAAGAACCAACATGCCGATGAAATTAATGTATTCAGTGTGAGCACAAAGGGAAAGTCGCATCAAGTCAAATACAGGAGGAGTATAAAAAATGATAATAAAGTACGATACATTACCGTCGCAAATCATTCTCATAAAAGGTTTTAGGAGGGGCGGAAAGTTAGGGTAATGGCGAGTGAAATAGAGGCATGATTTAAGCTCATTTTTATGAAAACCGGTCGTTTAAAATCAGCAATTCTCAGTAATTTACAGTCTAACCCCCACATTCTCCCCGTCTCTTCCAGTCCATAAGGTACAAAACCCACGCAAACCCGTCCAGTTATCACGAACAGTATTACGAAACCTCTAGGAAACTCTTATATCAATAAACATTTTGAAAACTTTTAGATATCTTCATTATTCACATTATACTGATATTCATCATCAGTAAATTGTTCCAGCGAACCAGTTACAATTAGTTAACATTCCACATTTAATTTAGATACATATTTATGATCTTCACTCCCGATGCACAGTGGGTCAAAATCGAAATCTAGGAGGAAAAAATTATTTATTTTCATAATTAAAAATCAAAATTTATTACTTCCACAGCAGTCTCATATAATTGTCGCTCACTATTCTGGGATATAAACGCATCTTAGTGTAAATCTGTCACCACTGTTCGAGCAGTTTGAATTGGAGGGTGAATGTAAGCGGCTGTGGTTTGGTTGTCTTTGTGGTTAGTGTGATGCTTTAAGATGGAACATGCAGCTGAAGATATGATCTTTGTAACGTGTTTCATTTATTAATGGGCGTAATTGTTACGTAATTTTAGCTATATTAGCATTATATAATATTTAACTATTATTTTTAAAATTTTATTTTCACTTAGATTTTTAGTATGTCGCGTCACTCTGCGTCACTTTCTACTTAATGTTAAAATATAGATAAAGTCTTGTAGTTTACGCCTGTTATAAGATTTTTTGCATCTTTTTGTAACTTACGTAGTTATTTTACGTTTAAGAAGATGCCGCGCAACCAGTTCTCACACGTTTACAACTGTTTGAAGCACTGGGTCCGACGATTATGTCAAAAGTGGAACTTTGTGACTTTGTTAAAAGTAAATTAGGGGTAGAAAATTGTTCTGAAGATTGTTCTATCCTACTCCCAGTCACAGACAATTTCTTGCATGTGTAGACATAGCTTAAAAAAAGGTCTTAACTGATGTTTATTATGAAGTAGACAAATTATATACGTTGCTTTCACTCTAAATCCATGATTAAAACGTAAAAATAATGTTGTCCCCCTAGATTTCAATTTTGACCCACTGTGCGATGTCTTCCTTCACACAGCATTTTGGTACGCTGTTTAGGCTAGTTTTACAGCGTGTAATTGATATAGGCTGACTGCACCTATGGTTGAACGGTTACCAGTGGATGAACAGTATCCATTTAAGTAAAGTTGATACGGTTCAGTAGGAAGGCAAACCTGAAAATGAAACGGGCCTTGTGCCAAGATGCCGTAAGACATCTCCTGTAGTTGAAGAGTCTTACGGCATCTTGGCACAAGGCCCGTTTCATGTTCAGGTTTGCCTTCCTACTATGTCTTACGGCAACTTGGCACAAGTAAGGCCGCACCCTTGCGATGTTGTTAACGGCTATTTCTACCATTTTAACGTTCTGGTTGGCTTAAAGCATGTGTGTAAAGCATATCCCACCATATGTGTGAGAGAGCTGAAAAGGTGATGACAGTGAAATGTAAAATCAACTTTTGAATATTGGTCATGTGCAAAACTAGAAAATGAAACTTTTTAAAAGAGGAAATTGTAAATTGTAAATAACTATGTGAGAAATATGAAAATCAAAAATTACTATTAAAAAAAACTCATGCTCTAGGTGACTAGACGTTAAACAACTCCCTCCTCCTCCCTTTCTTTTTCACCCTCGTACATGATAGTAATAACATCATCCTATTGGCTCAGGGTATCCGTAATCCTAAGCTCGTTGTCCGTGGCGGCCATCTTGCACATTAGCCTCTGGCCCAGCTTCGGCCTATTGTACCTACTCATGCGATCGAAGTGAAAGTTTGAATAATGAACCTACGCAATAATTTTCCTTTAATGGTACATGACTCATGGCCTATACAGATAACAATCCAACATGGCGAGCATCCGAAATATTTTGACGGCTCTGAATATCTACGAATCTATTATAGCAACCAAACTGAATTTTTTCATGTTCGTAGGGGCTATAAACATACGTTCACCCATAGGACTTTCAATAACCTGGTGATCACAAATCCAACATGGCGGCGACGCGAATTATAAATATTCACATGGACGTTTCTCGCAGTTTAACCATCCGTGTGCAGTGACTCTTGGTTAGTAAATCCTTATACAAATGTTAATCCACTAGCATCTAATTTATTTCAATTGTTTCCATAACCACAAGATGGCAGCTGTGCGAAATTTTAAAATCTCGTGTTTACTTCTTGTATCCTAATCATGCGATTGAAGTTTGAATACTACACGTACACAATAATCTTCATGTAACAGTACATAACTCTAAGACCTACATAAAAATCCAACATGGCGTCAATCCGCAATATTTAGTCGGATCTCAATATCTACGAATCTATTACAGCAATCAAACTGAAATTTTGTATGTTGATAGTGGCAATTAACATAAGTAGGTTATATGAAAATAGGCTTTAGTTCTTCATAGAACTACTTGTTGCATATGCGATAACGCGCAAAATGCTTAAAATGGCTTCCACTCTTGTATTTTCTGAAGTGTAACTTTCATTTTTGGATTTCGTGAATTTATTTAGCAGCCATGAATCTCTTTTTCAGTTGTGTAAAACTGTCCCTAGCAAACTATGAAGTCAACTACCGGTACTTTTAATATACTGTAGCTGTAACGTCATTGTTTTCTTTCGTCTTTCATTCGCTGAACAGATTTGTTCGCCTCTCGCTGTGTGATATATGTTTCCTGGAACACATTGCATTGCCCCACAAAGGGCTAGGTTGAAGGCAAGCCAGCACAACCAATTCAAATGTTCAAATAGTATTATTGCTTACTCTGAGTTAAATTTATAGCTGTAATTGTTGTCCGAGGAGCTGGTCACTTTCTTCAAGACTGGAGTGGTTGAATGCCTCATTTCACGCCACGCCACGGAAAGCAGAGAATGACTGCGAGTATTGTAAATCACGGGATGGACAGGCATACAAGGGCTTTAACTAATATTTGTTGTCCAGTTTTTCCAGCTAGTCAGGTCTTTGAATAGAATCTGTTCTCTGCCCAGAATTAGCACTCTAGTAACTTGACAGCTAGTACACTTAAACCGACCTCTAAATTACCATGGTTCAGAGAAGTGCCCTGCTTTTAATGGCGGTGAACGGAACAAAAAAAAAGAAACAGTTTATAAGGCCGTGATCCTACAACATTTGAAAGTCACCGTCGTATGCGAGAATTTGTGTCCAGAATAGTAGACTTACTTTGTACCAATTCTGGTAAATAATAATAATAATAATAATATCGTATGGGCTCGGGTGCCGGGTGCAAGCTTTGTTATTTGACACCCAGAGGGTAGCTTGGCTGTCGAATTTCGTTGTTCCTTGACTATGAAATTCAAGGAGGTTAGATATCTAAGCTCCTTGAACACTATAGCGCTTTCTAGTAGATAAATGAGGAACTTTGTGTTGGCGGAAACTCCCGAGATTAATTTTGTCATTCTGAACTCGGCCTACTGAATTCAAATGGGTTCTTTGGCATGCTAACATCGTATGACATGCGTATCGTATTTTTGCCACCTTTCAAAAATCACTTACCACGATCAGGAGCGAACCTGCAATCTTGGGGTTAGTAGAGCGACACGATATCCACTCACCCATCGTGGCAAGCACCAATTCTGGTGTATTGACTGGAGACATGTACTTTACCGGATAAAGACCTTAACAAAATCAAAGCAACAGAAATGAAATTCATTAGAACCATGAATCAAAAGACCGGAAAAGACAAGATCAGAAACGAAATAAATAGGGAAAAGCTGGGATACAGGAAAGTGTTGCAAATGTTACAGGGAAGCGTAGACTCCAGTGGTATGGATGCGAATGAATAACACTAGAACAGCAAGGGACTATTTCACTAGAGAACTGATAGGGAAAAGACCGAGGGGAAGACCCAGAAAATGATGGATTGAGACCGTGAAATCAGAAGTGGAGAAAAAAGGGCTGAAATGGAAAGAAGTTGTAGAATGAAAGTTGTGCAATGACAGAAAGCAGTGGCGAGCGCTTGTCTACTGCACCCGGGAAACTGGGGACGGAAAAGGATGGCGATGATGATGATGATGATGATGATGAATAGTAGACTGTTAAATCATGTTGTAAAAGTTGATAGGTAGATAACCTAAATAAAGCACAAATTAATATAGCCTACAGTATTTTAACCCTTGTATTCCTTTAATAAGCACGACTTCAACCATTTGAGTGCTGACTTACCAGTCACCTGTATGCTACCTTAGTACTGAGTTTCTTCATTCGCACGTGAAAACAAACTTGTGGAAGCCATACTGTTTAACTTAACATGGAGATAATGCTTGCCACGGAGGGTGAGTGGTTATTGTGTTGGATTATTAACCCCCAAGCTTACAGGTTCGCTCCTGGCATGTCGTACGAAGTTGGCATGTTAAAGAACCCATTTGAATTCAGTAGGCCGTGTTCATAATGGTAAAATTAATCTCGATATTTTCCGACAACACAAAGTTCCTCATTTCTCTACTAGAAAGCGCTATAGTGTCAAGGAGCTTAGATATCTAACCTCCTTGACTTTCATAGTGCTTCAAGGAACAACAGAAATTCGACATGCAAGCTGCCCTCTGGGTGTCAAATAACAAAGCTTGCACCTGGCACCCGAGGCCATAGGATATTATTATTATTATAAGGGGATAATAGGCTTAATATGTCTGTAGGTTTTGGGTTTCTATTAATCAAAATGCACATTGATTTTCATTTTCAGGCAATTGAATTTATTTTGCCCATACTTGCATCATCTCCATACGTGGTAAGCGGCTCAAAATTTAAAAAAAGATACGAGCCCTACAGTAGTCGCATATGATGTGTAATATCTGACATGTTACCCTACTATGAAATTGAGATGAAATATATGTGAAGTCAATTTATTCGTCATATTATTGGTCGAATATATTCTAAGCATGGAAATATATGTAATTCTGGATATTTTGCTGTCTGGTACTACTCATTAGGCTTCATTAACACATTTATTATAGTTTGATATAGGTCTAGTCTGAACATTTAGACAATTAGTGACGAGTGACTGATAGTGACTGATAATGTAGATGTTAGGCCCCGTAAAACAATCATCATGATCATTCATAACTGTAATACTGTATAAACTAACTGTGCAGGCCTGTGAAATTTATAACGTAAGTGTACTGGTGGTTCTTAGGGCAGGCCACAAAGGTTATCAGCTGCATAAAATGATCGTGTTTTGAAAATTTCATTGATATAAATACAAGAAAAACAAAGAGCAAATGCTGAGTATTTCGTCGGAAATCTACAATTGGGTCAGCGATATTTCCTCAATTTCATAGACACCAGAGTTCGCATGAGCGTTCACCGTTTAGTATGTCATATACATTCCTCACTGTTCCCTCTTGCCACTGCCAGCTGGATCGATGGATCCAGCTGGCAGTGGTGGATCGAATGAAAGTGTAAGACGCACACTTCCGTTCAATCCACCACTGCCAGCGGACACACTACCGTTCGATCCACCACTGCCAGCTAGATCGTTCCGATCCACTTCCGTCACATTTTTCAAAATCACTCCCAAAAAATATCCAGCAACCGAGTGGAAAGATGTTACACAACAATTATACATGTTGCTCCTTGCTATTGGTTAATTACTGAAGGTTTCTTTGATCTAAAATCTCAACTCGGCTTGGCAAGAAGAACTTGCTTGCAGTTCGGCCATTCTTGTTTACATCACAGATGAAGTCCAGCTGTAGAGGATCGACTTCTAGAAGACTTCACTTCCGGAAGAAAATTTACAAACTCAAGTGGTACTGCATAATGCCCAACGGATGGCGGATCATGTCAGAGATCGACTCGTTACTCGAGAGCAAACGGGGAATTGAAAAAGAAAAGTTCTCGTGCACCGTCTACTGTATAGACGAGCGTAGCACTCATCGGTTTAATTGCCATTAGAATATGGGAGGGGCACAAAAAATTATCACTCACATTTTTATCTCCCACTCCTCAATTTCGGATTTAATTCATTCTTACCAGAAATATTTTGCAGTCGGTCAACATAATTTGTGTCCAATTAAATATTAATCGTTTCAGAAAAAAATATTTTATTAATCTAAACTTCTTTTTAGGCCAAATTAGATTCAAATCCAGGCAGAGGAGCGCTTGACGCCCCGGTACCTGGCACATAACAGCCGCGGTCGCTCGCTTCGTGAGCCGACCGCGACTATGCCATTCCAGACTAGTCAAAGATTGGGCGGTGTGAGGTGAGGTGTGGTATTGACATAAAAAGAGGATTAAACAGGAGCCAGTTAAGTTTACGCATACGTATTTTAAAATTATATTGCATGACTAGTGGGTGCATGTTATAGACTATTACTCCATCTCACTATATTACAAAACATCCTCAGTTAAATATGAACGTTAAAACGAAACGGACATTAACGAAATATCTGTGACAGCTAACACGTCATAAGCTTGCCACATGAGACGTTAACGATAGCTCAATCAACCATACATACTGTGCTGTAGATTAACGGTACACAAATAAATGCCTTTCTCCCTCCCTTCTTTCCTTCCTTACCTAGCCTATTTCTTTACTTTCCTTCCTTACTTCCATCCTTTCTTCCTTCCTTTCTCCCTCCTTTCTTTCCTTCCTTACTTCCTTCCTTTCTCCCTCCCTTCTTTCCTTCCTTACTTCCTTCCTTCTTTTCTCTCTCCTTTCTTTCCTTCCTAACTTCCTTCCTTACTTCCATCCTTTCTCCCTCCCTTCTTTCCTTCCTTACTTCCATCCTTACTTCCTTCCTTACTTCCATCCTTCCTTCCATCCTTACTTACTTCCTTTCTTACTTCCATCCTTTCTTCCTTCCTTTCTCCCTCCCTTCTTTCCTTCCTTACTTCCATATTTTATTCCTTCTTTCCTTCCTTACTTCCTTCCTTACTTCCATCCTTACTTCCTTCCCTTCTCCCTCCCTTCTTTCCTTCCTTACTTCCATCCTTTCTTCCTTCCTTACTTCCTTCCTTACTTCCTTCCTTACTTCCATCCTTCCTTCCTTACTTACTTACTTACTTCCTTTCTTACTTCCATCCTTTATTCCTTCCTTTCCCCCTCCTTTCTTTCCTTCCTTACTTCCTTCCTTTCTCCCTCCCTTCTTTCCTTCCTTACTTCCATCCTTCGAGAACATAACTAATGTTGGTCTGTAATGATTCTTTTATCTATAAATCGTTCTCGAACTTGACAAAATATTACTCTGCGTTGTAGTCTAATGATTGAAAATGAGACTCTTTATTTTTAGCCTACTTTTCACTTATGAGATAGGGCAAATGTGTGTCTCTCTGTCCTTCTGTCTGTCTGTCTGTCTGTGTGTGTGACCCTCCCCCCCCCCCCCTATCAACTCTTAAACGGCTGGAGCAATCGGAACAAAATTTGGTAGGAGTAAAGATCTAAACCTGAATATCTCACGGCCATATTTGAAAATGATATCAGTGCTACCAACTGCTAAAAAATCGCAATTGAAATTTGAGCTCCATGTTGGATATCTTGGAAGGTATGAATGGGAACTATTTCAAAATTGGCACACGTATAGATAATAATATTGCAGTTTAATATCCAGGAAACCATACATGGCAGTATTGCCGAAATGATTATAAGCCTGCTGATAGGTCCAATTTTTAAAGGCATATAACTTCTACACTATCAATTGGAATTCAACCAAATTTCGTATGTTGTATGTGTACATAACCAGATATGACTGAGCGTATTCTTAAGACCCACCAGGGCTGCCAACTGTTAATAAATGCTCTTAATTTCTTTTATCCAAATACCAATATATCAGAAACTATGCAAACGTATAGTACCTGACATTCTATATTAATTTGGAGTAACTTATATACGTCAGTGCTACCAACATGATTCTAAGCCTACTGAGAGGTCCAACTTTAAATACATGTAACTTCTATACTATCTTTTGGATTTCAACCAAATTTCGTATGTGCTATGTGTACCATAACAGATATGACTATGCGTATCCTTAAGAGCAACCATGGCTACCAACTGTTAATATGTGCTGTCTCTATTTTTGTTGCCCTAATATCAATATATCAGAAAGTATGCAATCCAATAGCTCTAAACTTTGCACACGAATAGTACCTGGCATTCTAGATGAGTTTGGAGTGACTAATATACCTCAGTGCTGCCAACATGATGCTAAGCCTGCTGATAGGTCCAATTTTAAAATGCATGTAACTTCTATACTAACTAATGGATTTCATTGAAAATTGGCACAACAATAGATCATATTATTTCAGATTATCTCTGACCAATACATGCATGACATTTTTGCCAAAATGTTTTTACGCGCGCTGTTAGATCCAATGTTTAACTGCATGTAACGTCCATTCTATTCATTGGACTTCAACCAAATTTTGTATTCTGTACCTTAAGAGATGGAACTAAGAATATATTTAGTCACCAGGGCTGCCAACTGTAGTGCTCTATTAGTCTACATTATGCCAGGTATACAGTATTTCGAACTAATTAGAAATTTCGATATTAGCAACTTAATTTCGTCATTATTATAGACTAGCAGAAGTACCCGTTCCTCGAACGGTGTTATATATTAACACCAGACATTATCAATTGAGCTACTGTTGCAATGGTTAGCGGTTAGTTTTCTGGAAACATCACACACACTGTTAATTTAAGGGCCTTAAAATGTGGTTTTCGGAGACCCCTTATAGACTCGAGAATTTTGTTCTCACAATGAGAAGCGCAACATATGCTTTGATCGTCATTCTAGGATAATTTTTATATTTCGCCTATTTTAGCATGTATTTTGAGAAGTTTTTCCCTATATCCGCCCTTCTACTGTATGAAAAGTACGGTGAGGAGTTTTATAAATGATTGGTGTATTGACTCATGTTTACCATACCTAATTTTACGATCCACCAAGCATCCGAACACGATTTATAGGCATACATAAAGAGACAGAGAAAGACAGACAGACAATTCTATTGTCTACAACATATCACCCAGATATCCGAATATGGGTATATCTGCCACACAGTATCAAACAAAATCATCCTTGCGATGAACCCGTATGTCGACAAAAATAAATAAAAAATGATGAGTTAAAATGTGCTCTCAAACTAAATTCCCCTAACGTGTACTTCCTGACGTGAAATAGAATTGAAAGCCTTGTAGACAAAACGCAATACACCTCACATAAAAAATGACCCTCTACGTTGTGTTACGTCCCCATACACAGGAAGGCCTCTTTCATAAATTATAAAGGCTTGTGGTGCATGAAAATTCAGGTTCTTTAGCACCAAATGGCCCAAATTAATAAAAGCCGCAAAAAAATGCTGATTCAATTCAGGAATTTTTGAAAATAATGTTGCTCTTTGTAGATATAATAGAATTTCTGTACTATATGTCGCACGTGAAAGTGCATGAAAAAAATTCTAGGTTACCCCTTGACCCCCTTAATTGCATCGACGAATTATACAGTCTACGATGGTTCCGTGATAACCTTATAGCCATTTGCAAACTTTCACAGAAATGTAATAAATGGAGTAGCCTAATAATAATATCGTATTGTGCCCAACTCTAGGAATGGGTATTCCGAGTTTCAGACACCTAGATATAAAGGGAAAGGCTGTAGCCGCTTTTGAAAGTTCAGATATTTGAATATCGCGCTACATTGCTTCGAGAAGCATTTAGAAGAATTTTACCGATAGTTGGATGTCAAGTGACGTAGCGAGTAACAGCAGAGGTGGAGGCTATTTATTGATTAAATAGTTAACTATGGGGTAGAGACTTGAGACTGGGATCAGATTACTGGCACGGCCAAATGAAAGAGAATGCAATTAGTATCAAGTAAATCGGACCAGGGATTCAAGAGATATGAGGATTTCTAGATATCAGGCGATGACGCGTGACCCTGACCGTTTTTGTATAAAAGCCAGCTGGAGCAGGCATAGGTAGCTCACTTCAACACAAGCACTTGGCAAGCAAGTTGCGTCTACGCTGAGCCAAGGCACATGGTTGCCGTATCTACGCAGAAGTTCTTTTCAAATCGTGATAGTCACGAGAAGTGCTGCGCAAACGAGTTGGAACTTAGTAAGTTTCTGGTGAGGAGAATCACTGAGGTGATTGATTTCTACAGACATTGGTGGAAATATTTATATTTCCAAAAGGACATATGCTAGACTCTGTCTAGAAAATAGTATTTTGTCACAGTCAAATAGTAACTTAATACTTGGATGTTTAAATCCATATCAAGTCAGTTTTCATTATTTGTAACTAGTTAACCACTTCGATCTGTCAGTACATTGAAGACTAGTCTATAACGGTGGCGTTCGTTAGTCTACGCAAGGGAAACTGCAAGTTGTCTAGCGCATGGCAGATGGTGATATTAATAAACCATGCCCAGGGAACGATCTTCAGAACAGCCGTTAATTGCTTAGACTGTCAATGTTTTTCTTGTACTGATGAGATTACAGTGAGTTACGTTACAACTGACACATTTAAGAAGAGATCACTTAGATCTGACCCTATTTCAACAAACTGTTATGGCTTTGATAGAAGCCCATATTAAAATGGAACCACAGTTTATTCAAACGTCAAAAGATACTACCACTATGTCTGACTAGACGATTTGTGGGTCTACAATGGCGGCCGATACAAGGATTATACGTGCTTGTCCGATAGGGCATGTCTACGGATAAATCTGGTACAGACCAGGTTTACTACACTTCAAGACCATCAAGAAATGTAAGCCACATTTGAATTATATTATGCCTAGCTAATTGGAACGAACTATTTTTCTGCAGATGACCAACACATTTTTAGCCTATTTTCAATTTTGAAAAAATAGGCTTATGAGATCACCTTTTGTCCGTGTGTGTGTGCGTGTGTGTGTGTGTGTGTGTGATTCGTGTGTGTGTCCCCCCCTAATAAAATCTAAACGGCTGGAGCGATTTCAATGAAACTCGGTATGTTCATAGCACTATTCCCGGCGACCTCGACCGTTCCCTTCAAATTTTGTTACGTCTCACCAATGCAAAATGGCGGCTGTGCGAAATATTTCACTAGCATTCAATATCTCCGAAACTATTACCGATATCGCCCTGAAATTGTGTGCGGTGATAAAGGGTACTACTAGAAGTTCAGCTATGAGACTTTCAAAAACCTGGTGACTACAAAACCAACATGGCGGTCAAGCGAAGTTGAGACTTTTAAATAGACTTTTCTCGCGATTTAACTATCCACACGTAATGAAACTTGGTACAGCAAATGTTTATACACATTGTAATGCACTGGAGTCTAATTTAGTTCAATTGTTTACATAACTTCAAAATGGCGGCTGTGCGAAATATTTCACTGACATTCTATATCCCCGAAACTATTACAGATATCACCCTGCAATTTAGTACGGTGATAAAGGGTACTGATAAAAGTTTACCTATGTATATTTCATAAACTTGTAAAGTAGAAAACGAACGTGGCGACCAAGCGAAGTTGAGACTTTTAAATAGACTTTTCTCACGATTTAACCATCCAAACGTAATGAAACTAGGTACAGCAAGTGCTTATACACATAGTAATGCACTGAAGTCTAATTTAGTTCAATTGTTTACATAACCTCAAAATGGCGGCTGTGCGAAATATTTCACTGACATTCTATATCTCCGAAACTATTACAGATATTACCCTGCAATTTTGTACGGTGATAAAGGGTACTGGTGCAAGTTTATCTATGTATACTTCATAAACTTCTAAAGTAAAAAAAGAACATGGCGACCAAGCGAATTTGAAATATTTTAATAGACTTTTCTCGTGATTTAACTCTCTGATCGCAGTGAAATGTGGTACAGTAAATGATTTTGCAGATTGTAATGCACTGCCATCTAATTTAAATCAATTGTTTACATAACCTCAATATGGCGGCTGTGCGAAATTTTTAAATTAATTTTTTATTTCTTGTGTCGTAATCATGCGATCGAAGTGAAAGTTTGAATAATGAACCTAGGCAATAATTGTACTTGAATGGTACATAATTCTATGGCCTATACATATAACAATCCTAAATGGCGAGCTTCCGAAATATTTAGACGGTTCTCAATATCTATGAATCTTTTACAGCAACCAAACTGAATTTTTTTATGTTCATAGAGACTATGAACATATGTTCACCTATAGGACTTTCATTAACCTGGTGAGCACAAATCCAACATGGCGGCGACGCGAAGTATAAATATTTAAATGGATGATTCTCGCGAATTAACTATCCGAGTGCTGTGAAACGTTGCACGTTAAATGCTTATACAAATGTTGATCCACTGGCATCTAATTTATTTCAATTGTTTGCATAATCACAAGATGGCTGCTGTGCGTAATTTTAAAATCTCATTTTTACTTCTTGTGTTCTAATCATGCGATTGAAGTTTGAATACCACACGTACACAATAATCTTAATGTAATAGTACAAAAATAAAAATCCAACCTGGCGACAATCTGAAATATTTAGACGGTTCTCAATATCTACGAATCTGTTACAGCAATTAAACTGAAATTTTGTATGTTGTTAGAAGAAATTCTCATGAGCAGGATATATGAAAATAGGCTGTATAGTTCTTTACGGAACTACTTGTTTTCGTCGTATTTAAAGCTTGCAATGATTTACGCAAGACTTATTAGAGTTATTCTGAGCATTTTCAGCACTCAGAACAGTTTAGGATCGATGACCGAGCATTTCGAGCATTTATTTGAATTTTTCATATTTTTGGGAAATCACGGTAATCAGCCGATGTAACTGTAAAAGTTAAATTTATTTTTGTTGAGGAATGGATATTTTTTTCCATATTCGAAGGTTCGAACATGTGGATTCTCACATAATGAGATGATAGTTAAACATATTTAAAATAATATAACAAATAATAATAATAATAATAATCCACTAATAATAATAATAATAATGTTCATATTTTTCTAAATAATTCTTGGATATTATATTTTCTAATAATCATATGTATTGAGAGAGAGCCTATGAAGTAGTTTAATAAACATTTCTAGTCTGGAACAGGAGATTTTCCGAAGGAGAGTGGTTAGCGCAAGCCCGCATTCAACCAACATTTCAGTTCTGGTTGAACAGTTGATATTTGCAATGAGCAAAGTATATTTTTCATATAACACGGAGAGGCATGAAACGGGAAGCAAATGATATTTGTATCAAATAGGATATTGTTGTATTTATATAAAATCATGACGTAAATACACTCGAAAGTGAAATAATGCTTTTCATAAGTATGGTAAATTCATGGGTTGAACTGAATGGTAAAATAAAATAAACTTGTAAGTTTATTAATCTTCCAGTGTTGATAACAAGCAGAGGCTTGATGTATTGTATAAATTTTGGGAAGATAATTTATGTGTGTGGAGTAGTTGAAATGCCATTCCCAGGTGCGCATGTTAAGTCGCAGGAATGAAGGTTTTTTCGAGCATCAATCAAATAGCAGGTTCGATGGCTCAGGTTTATAGTAGGAGTATTGGAGCCACACATTTCGTCGTATGAATAACCCGAAGGTTATTTCTTTGAAACCATCAGTTCTTATTTCAACCTTGTTTACGAATTCCATTTAAGACTTTGATTTTGCTAGAACCCGGATTTGTCATGATAGTAGTTTATTCTTCTTCAGAGGAAGACCTTTGCCGTTGTTGTTGTTACAATATTGTGTTCTTACATAAATAGTAGAATGGGCCACTGCCAATTAAAAATAATTCTTTAACCACGAATAATTTGAAGGATATTTTCAATCCTAGTGCCATGAACTAAATGAATTCATTATAAAACTACAATTCTAATTTCCGCATTCTGTCGAAGAATTGCAAGTTGTAAAAATTGCTAAGAATGGCCATGAATATAAATATTTTCATAATGATTCCAAGTGGAAAATCTAATAGTTGAATGGTTCAACCATTTATTGATCAAGTTGATGATTCAGAAATCATATATTTTGTTTGGAACTTGAAGTTCATAATCGAGTCACTTCTCGAATGTTTAATGTCAGAAGAACAATTAATTGTTGTTGTGCTTCGCACAAGTTCTTCGATGCTATGCTCAAGGTCAAATACTTTTCAGATGTTATTAATATGTGTTAATAATTTGTGTTGCTACGATGTTAATAATATTTTCGACGATATATTTTTGGAACTGGAAAAACAAGTGAAAGTTTAAGAATTCTATAAACATTTATTCTACGAGTGTTAATATCATGTAAATAGTCAAACAATGATCCAGTATGGACAATTAATTTTGAACTGGAATTAAATATTAATAATTTTGGAACACAGTCCACAGGACTATTAATCGGACTTAAGTTTCCAAAAAGATTGTCAAATGTGTATGGAAGATTTCTGTATATTGTGTGTAAATAAGAGTGTGGATCGCCACACGTGGAGTGATGCTGCTTTGAGCATCTTTGCAGTCAGATTTTAACTTTAAAATAAACTGAGATAATTTTACCAGATGTGTTTCTCCCAATTAAATCTCCTTCTATCCTTATTGTTGCATTGAGCCAAAAATCAGCAAAGCATTTTTTTAAATTTGATGTCGTTTTTGCGATTTGCTTTAACCCATCTGGCGCTCCGGGATATTTTGACTCTCGTGCTGACTGATTATTGGTAAAATGCATATGTGGTCGTGCGGACTCCGGTCTAAACGGGCACAGTATGGCCTCGGATGCAGGGTGCAAGCTTCCTTGAATCACTATGAAAGTCAAGGAGGGTAGATATCTAAGCTCCTTGAACACTATAGCGCTTTCTAGTAGAGAAATGAGGAATTTTGTGTTGGCGGAAACTTCCGAGGTTAATTTTGCCATTATGAACACGGCCTACTGAATTCAAATGGGTTCTTTGACATGCCAACATCGTATGACATGCGAGTCGTATTTTTTCCGCCTTTCAAAAATCACGTACAGGCCGGACGTTTGTTTTAGACGATTGCCCTTGACCTTGAAGCCTGCGGGTGAGCCTGTACACAGTCACTCTCTCACCCTATCACTTCACATTTCTCACCACCGATCTGATGTAATGGAATTCCAGACTTGAGCAGACATACAGTCCACGTCGAAGTATTGTGTGACACGGAAGTACACGTTACGTAGTTACGAACAGAACGTCATTGTATTTGCCAGTGACTCTACTTCAGCAATAGTGTGAAACAGCTTTATCAATCATCGGAGCGCTTGGGGCAGCTGTTAACAACACAGGTACTGTAGTAACTCGCCTCCAGGCTTCCATTAAGATTTTTCACTCGTCTAAAACAAACGTCCGGCCTGTACCACGGCCAGGAGTGAACCTGCAATCTTGGGGTTAGTAGACCGACACTCTATCCACTCACCCACCGTGGCAAGGTATAAATGGAGTGACATTGCTTCTTACAGAAATAGATGGAAAGTTGGATGTAACCCCTTGAGATAATGTTGTCATGGTTACCGATTTCCATTCCTTCATTAGTTTGTTAAATTAAATTAAATTAGTTTTCTGGGAATATTTCATATACTGTTGGTTTTAGAGCCTTATAATGTAGTTTTCGAGGCCCCCAAGTTTTGTTTCTGGCACCGAGGGGCTTTGTCTCCTCGTTGTACGCCATAATATAATAATAATAATAATAATATAATATGGGGATAGGAATATAATAAACCTGCCGTACCACAACCCAAGGTGTAAATCGCGTGAAAAAATTCAAGTGTACCCCTTGACCCCCTTAAGCGCATTATACGTATTGATGAATTTTACAGCTTAATTTGGTTCCGTGATAACCTTCTAGCCGTTTGCAAACTTTCACACCAATGTAATTAATGGAATTGCATTGCGTCTTTCAGCAATAGATGGACCTCTGAGAATCTGTTGCCATGGTTACCGGTTTGTATTCGTTCATTACGTTGATACACCCAGCCGTTCTCGAGTTATATATAAGGGAACAAAGTTGTCCACAGACAAACAAACAAACAAACAGACAGACCAAAAAATTATTTTCGCGCGCATCCATAATAAAACAGTCTGAAACGCGTAAATAACTCAAATTTCCGTCGAAATTGCGAAAAAAAAACCTTAAAAACTTTAATTTTTATGTATGTAGAGATATACTGCACCGCTCGGTGTTGACCGTGTTTTATTGCACAAATATACGTTTTACTCGCTAACCGTTGGAGATACACGAAAAGTAATAAGGACCTTTTGGATAGAAAATTAAATGTTAAAGCTCGTGTATGCATCAAAAGTTTGCTATTTCTTAGCGTTCTCTTTTTATTTGAAATGGAAATATGAAATTTTGAAAACAAAGGGTGTAGTGACGTCACATATGTGGGTTTTACTCGCTAACCGTTGGAGATACACGAAAAGTGATAGGAGCTTTCGGATAGGAAATTAAATTTTAAAGCTCACATGTGCCATCAAAAGTTTGCTTTTTCTTAGCGTTCTCATTTTATTTGATATGGAAATATGAAATTTTGAAACCAAAGGGTGTAGTGACGTCACTAAAATGGTCGCCATTTTTAATAGTGCAAAATATCGAAATTAAAAGTATCCTATATGTAAACATGGTAAATCAGCTACATCCATGCAAAATTTCATTTAAATCGGACCAGTGGTTCTTGCGTTATTGAGTAACAGACAGACAGACAGACAGACAGACAGACAGACAGAAAGACAGACACACACCATCTCATTTTTAGCCTACTTTCGATTTTTGCAAAAAATGAAAGTAGACTTATGAGATCACTACAGGGCGAAAAAAAGTGTGTCTGTCTGTGTGTCTGTATGTGTATGAGTCTGTGTGTGTGTGTGTGTGTGTGTGTGTGTGAGTGTGTGTACTCTGAATGTCTGTCCCCCCCTATCAATTCGAACACGGTGAGCGCAAATTGAACGAAATTTGGTACAAAGGTAGCACTAGCAAAGGACACCTCAGTGTCATGTTTTATATCGCCGCCATCTTGACGGAAACGTAATGGCGGCCACACAAATGTTCAAAGCTTAAATCAAATTACGACTAACCTAATCATCCGATCTCAACCAACTTTTGCAACAACATACCTTTATGGGGGCAGCATCCTTTGACCAAACTAATAGGTCATCAGCCTAATAGTTTGCGGATGGCGGCCATATTTGTAAGAAAATCGATTGCCCCTATTAATTTGAACACGGTGAAACCGAATGGAACGAAATTTGGTACAGAGGTAGTACTAGCAAATGGCACCCCAGTGTCATGTTTTATATCGCCGCCATCTTGACGGAAACGTAATGGCGGCCACACAAATGTTCAAAGCTTAAATCAAATTACGACTAACCTAATCATCCGATCTCTACCAAATTTTGCAACAACATACCTTTATGGGGGCAGCATCCTTTGACCAAACTAATAGGTCATCAGCCTAATAGTTTGCGGATGGCGGCCATCTTTGTAAGAAAATCGATTGCCCCTATTAATTTGAACACGGTGAAACCGAATGGAACGAAATTTGGTACAGAGGTAGTACTAGCAAATGGCACCCGAGTGTCATGTTTTATATCGCCGCCATCTTGACGGAAACGTAATGGCGGCCACCCAAATGTTCAAAGCTTAAATCAAATTACGACTAACCTAATCATCCGATCTCTACCAAATTTTGCAACAACATAGCTTTATGAAGGGAGCATCCTTTGACAAATCTAATAGGTCATTTGCCTAATAGTTTGCGGATGGCGGCCATCGTTGTGTCAAAATCGATTACCCCTATTAATTCGAACACGGTGAAACCGAATGGAATGAAATTTGGTACAGAGGTAGCACTAGCAAAGGGCACCTCAATGTCATGTTTTATATCGCCGCCATCTTGACGAAAACGTAATGGTGGCCACACAAATATTCAAAGCTGAAATCAAATTACGACTAACCTAATCATCCGATCTCTACCAAATTTTGCAACAACATACCTTTATGGGGGCAGCATCCTTTGACCAAACTAATAGGTCATCAGCCTAATAGTTTGCAGATGGCGGCCATCTTTGTGTGAAAATCGATTCCCCCTATTAATTCGAACACGGTGAAACCGAATGGAACGAAATTTGGTACAGATGTAGCACTAGAAAAGGCCACCTCAGTGTCATGTTTTATATCACCGCCATCTTGACGGAAACGTAATCGCGGCCACCCAAATGTTAAAGGCTAAAATGTAATTACGACCAACCTAATAATCTAGTCTCTACCAAATTTTGCAACAACAAATCTTTACGTGGGAAGCATATTCTGACCAAACTGCTAGATCATCAGCCCAATAGTTTGCAGATGGTGGCCAAGTATGTGTGCAAATCGATTCCCCCTATCAATTCAAACACGGTGAAACCGAATTGAACAAAATTTGGTACAGAGCACTAGCACTAGCAAAATGCACCTCAGTGACATGTTTTATATCGCCGCCATCTTGACGGAAACGGAATGACGGCCACCCAAAAGTTAAAAGCTTAAATCAAATTTCGACCATCCTAATAATTTGATCTCTACCGGATTTTGCAACAACATGCCTTCTTGTGGAAAGCATCTTATGACTGACTACAAGGTCATCAGCCCAATAGTTTGCAAATAGCGGCCATGTATGTGTGCAAATCCATTCCCCAGATCAATTCAAACACGGTGAAACCGAATTGAATGAATTTTTTTTACAGAGGTAGCACTAGCTAAGGGCACCTCATATTCATGTTTAATATCCCTATAGCACGTTGTATTTCAACAAGCTACAACAACCAACATTCAATTATACTCCTTGAAAAGGACAAAGAGTTATAACAATACCCATGCATTTAGGAGAAAGTAGGCTATATGTTCTTTACTGAACATCTTGTTATATATTAGTATGATAGATCCATATAGATTAATCATTGGCATGAATCTTAAATTTTAAGAAAAATAGGCTCTTTAGTTCGTCACGGAACTTCTTGTTTTCATATACCATGTCTGAACTGACCAATGTCTTGTCTTAAATAAGATAAATATTTTACAACAAGAATCCATCAAGACTGAATAGAAATTGAGGTACACCTTATTAATTTCATGAAGATTATGTTGATCCTGTTGGATTGTCTTAGAAAGTACCGGTAGTTTGTATTGTGGTGAGATAATTGTTGGGCGCCATGTAACTTGTCCATCCCTTTTTCGATATGTGCGGTGATCTTCCCACACTGGTCAGAAGTGGTAGCGAAGGACGATTTGATGTGGCTGTTATCAAACTGCCGGATGCCGGCTCAATGTTATTGAAGTGCTGAGTGTAAGCCTGTCTGACCTTCCCCCTGTTCCCAGACCGCAACACAATCCAGCCCAACCGGCATGGCATCCCTCACAGTAAATTAACAGCGATGAGACGTGTCAGCCCCAACAAAGGAGCTTGTTTTGCTTCTTCGCCGCGCCGTCATTTATCTACCTTCAACAATACCTGTCCTAGATTTGACACATCTATCAAAGCAGAAAGAATGGTCGAGAGGAGAGGGGAAGAGAAGAAAGGCCAGTAGAAGAGCATAGAGGGGGGAGAACAAACACGAACGCAGCCTGATGCTCAGATGTTAACATACGTGACGAGGTAGTATTTCCCCCTCTTCTGAAACATGAAGTTGTGATTTATTTTATATCTGAACAACGTCATATATTACAGTTCTTATAGAATGGTCGGTATAACTAATTACCTTCCTTTATATCAAGTTTTGATTAATTGTGTTCCAGCTACGAAACAATCTTCTTTTGTCCTAGCCATCCATCCCATTGCCTGTCGTCTTTAAATCAAAAGCAGAACGTTTTCTTGAATTTACAACGATAAATCACGGTTTGATATGCCGTCACGGGAACAAATCCTCAGTTAATGTAAGACCAGAAGCATAACTCGGGAGTAAATATTTTATGAGCGTTGACTAGGTACAGAATAGGACAATGGGATGAACGGTACTGGTAGACAAAATACTGCATCACGATGAAATGAAATATGGTTCAGGTTCACTCGTACGATGTTTTAGTCTCTAATCCAGGCGTTCTCAACTTGTTGCTCTTTAACCCGCGAAGACTGGCGCATGACCATTTTTGATCCGAGACTTAAATAATGCTCCTTATCTTTCTTTTGGGCAGCCCTCATTTCCTATCACTTATAGTAGTCCATCTTCCTTCCTAAACGTGAATTTTACCCTGAAAATGTAACATGTTCCTTACAATCTATACAGAAACCAGACAGCAGTCATTCGAGCTGAAGGCCATGAGAGAGAAGCTGGTATTCAGAAAGGTGTAAGGCTAGGCTGCAACTTATCACCCATACTTTTCAATCTTTACATTGAACAAGCAATGAAGGAAATTGGAGAAATAATTTCAACTCTGAAATTTGCCGATGACGTAGTCATCTTGGACGACACGCCTGAGGATTTGAATGAGTATTTGAATGGTATGGACACCGTCTTGAGGAAAGAATTCATGACGAAAATTAATAAATGTAAAACAAAAATACTGGAATGCAGCCGAAATAAATCAGACACCTCTATGGACATCAAATTGGCAGGTGAAAAGCTGAAGGAAGTAGGAGACTTCTGTTATTTAGGAAGCAAAATAACCAATGATGGACGTAGCAAAGAGGATATAAAGAGTAGGTTGGCTCAGGCAAGAAAAGCATTTCTACCAACAAAAAAAAAAAAAAAAAGGAATCTTTTGACATCGAATATAGATTAGGTATTAGGAAGTAATTTTTGAAAGCCTTTGTCTGGAGCGTCGCACTCTATGGAAGTGAAACTTGGACTATTGGTGCAGCAGAAAAGAGGAGAATTGAAGCAGTTGAAATGTGGTGTTACAGGGGAATGATGAAGATCAGATGGGTAGATAGGGTTGCAAACGAAGAGGTATTAAGACGAGTGGGAGAGAAGAGATGTTTCTGGTGACTGCCACTGAAGAGAAGAGGTAGGTTGGTAGGACACATACTAAGACACCCAGGAATAGCAAGTTTAGTTATGGAAGGAAGGGTCGAGGTCAAGAACTGTAGGGGTAGACCAAGGTTAGAATCTGTTAAACAGATTGCCTCGGATGTAGGGTGTGGTAGCTATGTAGAGATGAAACGATTAGCTCTGGACAGGTAGGTAGGGAGGGCTGCATCAAACCAGTCAAAAGACTGAAGACTCAAACAACAACAACAACCATTACCCTGTGATCACCCGAGTTATTTCTATATTATTTACCGTCAGGTCAGATTTACCCATGGCGCCAGTCCTCACGTGACAGTTTTCGGCTTACGTTAGTCGGGATAATCAGTAAAAAATAAGGGGGATATCCACCTATTTTAGAGCAGCAAAATCACATAGCTCACGTTCTTGTTGGTCCATGTTTAGGGTCTAGGGACACCTTGGTCATCAGCTCCTTTGTTCAAAAGAATTGAGATGACTTCTTTGCCACCACTATCAAGGCAAATTATAATAATTGTCAGTTTGTTAATTTAGTAAGGGACAAAATAATAGCCACTTTCCACAGTACTTAATAATAGTTACTTAGTTTGTTGCTTAGTTATCAAGTTGCTGAGCTAGGTAGTTAGTTAGTTATTTGAAATATCTTTCCCTGTAGTCTTTTCTCGCTATTTTTAACACCTTGCGACGCATGTACACGTTGAATTTTTGCGCTTTGGGACCTTCTGGATTTCTATTTTTGAAATTTGGCAGGTATGCAATCGCCAATCAGAAGTAACACATGTTGTCTGCAAGTCTTATCCATAGCTGCTTGATCCTGAGCATAGAATATTGTTAAACATATTGTCTCGGATGTAAGGTGTTTTTTTTGTAGCTATGTAGAGATGACACGACTACCTCGGGATATGGAGGTATGAAAAGCAGCATCAACCAGGTCAAAATACTAAAGAATCAAACATACATCCATGATTCGAATTTCCTAAGTACATCGGAGGTTCCCAGTCTTCCACACAATTGTCTTCATTTTAAGCTCAGCTACTGCTTCCTCAAATTGCAAATAAAATGCATATTTGTGAGTACTCATTGTCCATGAACACATTCCTCTGACATCCTGTCTCAAGCTTCATGACAATGATTGCTCTAGGCACCTTGGGTTCCCTCTCCAATGGAGCATGGTATCACGTGTCGCGAGTACGTCAATGCATGAGCGATAACAAAAGGGAACAGCCGAATTTGTCTTGGCGTTGGCAACTTGACACCATGTCTGCGGCGGTTTCTTTGACCGGCGTGGAAGGTAAAAGGAGAAGGCTGACAAGAAAGAATCGCCTTTCCGGAACTGACGACAGGCGCGGGCAGCCAGAATAATGACGTGCAATTAATTTAGAATGAAATTTATTTTATATGAATAATAAAAAGAGTGAAGCTTGAGAGATCGATAATGAGACCGCCTCGATCGTGCGTAGCGAACGTACAGGGTGTTTAGGGGCACTCGTTCCGGTACTGTGTTTTTCCAAGAATAGTCTACTTCTTCCTTTGTCGCTGGGGCGGATGGCGTTAAGGTTGCCTATCTCTTCTGAAGAATCCGAAACTTTAATATTTTGATTCATGAAGGAAGCTTTAAGACGCCTGCTGCACATTAGATAGTTGTTCATGGCCTCTGCATCAACTTTTGCAACTTCAGCATACCGGAACTCAAAAGGATGCATAAACTTTGCTTTTTCCAGTCCTTTTGAGTAGAACCGGCGGTCCCATGTCATAGATTTATGGCATATTAAAGACCCTTCCACTAATTACACCTGTATGAAGCTAAATTATATACATATAGGTTAAATATTTGACTAACGTTCTTAGGTTCCTTCGTTCTCATGTAATTCTTTTCAGGATTAGGGCATAACCCAGCTCTTTTGGGTACATTCGTGTTGACCGACAGGAAAGCACCAAACTTTTCTACCTACGTTCGTCGTCAAGAGCCGACTGCGGTGGCATCTGGTAACTAAGTTCTGAACTAGTTGGTCGTTGACGGTGGCGTTTGACGGCAAAAGAAGGAACTACTTGAAAAAAATCAAAATCTGCAGTCCTAATAGAATTAAAAGCGGCTTCGGTGGCGTAGTTGGTAGCATGCTGAACTGCAGTGCCCAAGATAGCGGGTTCAAACCCGGCCGAAGTCATCGGATTTTTTAAGAGCGTTAAAAATCCTTCAGTATGCCTTCCTTCGGAGGGGAAGTAAAGCCGGCAGTCCCATGTCATAGATTTATGGCATGCAAAAGAACCTCCCAGAGACTAAACATGTGTGAAGCTAAATTGCTAGGTGAGATTTCGTCGGAACACTCAATCAAAGATCCAACGTTCACCACTAGGAACTTGAAATTGAACGGAACTTGTAGCTCGCCCTAAGGGTATCCGCTGGAAGCAGCTACAGACTCAGGCGAGCCGAACATGTCCTCGGACACTTCCGGCACTAAAAGCCATACGATAAATAAAGAAATAAATACTTGAATTAAAAACAGATACACACACTAATACAGTCATCACAATTAACACCGGTTATCAGACAGATTCTTCTACACACACCCAAAGTACACGGGGCTACATGACCGCGTTGTCGCAGCCCCTAAACTAAGGAACCAACCAACAACAAGTCTTTTCGCTCCTCGCAAGTTTAATTCTTATCACATGGCCGAACTGGTTGAAATATTTTCGCATTTCATTTTCATAAAAACTAGCAGGAATATGACTCAGGTAAACAACACCACGTGATTCACCTGCAGCAAGCAAAGGTTCCAGTCTTTTCACGTGAATGTCCATTTTTACATCATCCACTTTTATAAAAGTCTGCATCTTTTTAACGATCTTTACAGCTCCTGTAAAAACCAACTCAGGCGATGATGACATGTGGGTGTATGAACTTTGTGGTACTGTCAGAGGTATCATCTGCTCCATTGTGGCAAAAGAACTAGGTCCATTGTGAACTATAGTGAGGAAAATTAATGTAGGCTACTGTATATATTTTGTAGCCTCCGTGGCTTAGGCGGCAGCGGCCGGGCTCCCACCCCTGCGTCCGTGGTTCAAATCCAGGTCACTGCATGTGAGATCTGTGCTGGACAAAACAGAGGCAGACAGGTTTTTCTCCGGGTACTCCGGTTTTCCCTGTCAAAATTTCATTCCAGCAACACTCTCCACTATCATTTCATTTCATCTGTCATTGCTCCAGAGGAGTGCTTCAGTCCTCGGCAGCCGGCACAGTTCATATCCTCGGCGCTAGATGGGGGCTTCTTTCATTCCATTCCTGACCCGGTCGGAGACTGGAAGCAGGCTGTGGATTTTCATTTTTCATTTACTGTATATATTTTCATATTGGTCATTGGCTGCAATAAAAAAAATATTTCGATTGTTTCAGTGAATCTCAAATCAGCATCAGTCATCATCATCAGTTTATTTTCCAGATGGCAGGTTTCCTCAGGGTCTCTCCACCTTATCCGATCTCCAGTAGCACGTTTCAACAGCTTATAAGATTTATAAATCTTGATGGAATCCAGCATCTGAAACCTTCTTCTTCCTCTTCGGATTTTCCCTTGGACTGTCCCTTCTAATGCTATGGGCTACTCCGATTTTAAAAGATATCTGACTGTCACAGACGCGTATATTTCATCAGCTTTCAAATGCATGACGCCTACAATAGCCACCACCTTGAATGTGCTGAGTCTCTATTCTTCTTCCTTCATTTGAAATGGTTTTCAGTCGGTCAACATGATCAACGCAATTGTAGAGGGTGTTATTTCCTAAACCTGAATAAAATAAATGGGATTAATAAATTCGCTTGGGTTAATAGTTTTGATCGTCAAGCGATCATCATCAGAACCTTCACACTCAGGCTTAACTGCGAGTTTTTGTGCAAAGATATTTACAATACATACAATTTTAGTTACAGAAGATTGTAAACTTGCAAAACCTATCAGTATTTGTCAGTTTTATGTGATTTTTGTTCCAACACGATAACGTTTCTCCCTTATTACTGTAATAATCTGCATTGTCGTAGCTATAAAATATTGATAGAAATTTCGTGTTTTTCAGTCGGTAAACACGATTGAGCCCTATTACAGTGGGTGTTTCCATAATCCTGAAAAATAAAATTACATTTGATTGATAAATATCCAGTTCAGTGCAGGCAGCAGTGACAGGAGCTGCTCGGGACTGGACCGTACAATCCTCAAACAGCTAAGTTCAGAAATCCACTCCAACCTGGCCATTTAGCTTATTAACACTCACATAATCACACTAAGCAAGCAAACTTGAACGTCAATCACTACTATCAGTATCTCAACAATAAAACACAACTAAAAAATTATGACTAGTTGTGCTAGTTTAATTAGCCTACTACTGCATCTAAATAAATGTATACATTGTAATTACCATCACCCACATATATATTTTATAGTTCAAGTGTAAAGTATCTGATGATGATCGCTTGACGATGGGAACTGGTCATCCAAGTGTACAAAGTCTTATTAACCTCATGTAATTCCTTTTCAGGATTAGGGAACCACCCACTACAATCGCATTAACCGACTGAAAAACAATACATTTCGATTACTAAGGCAACACTAAATATGGCTTCCAACACAATATTAATAAAATGAATGAAAATCCACAGCCTGCTTCCAGTCTCCGACCGGGTCAGGAATGGAATGAATGAAGCCCCCATCTAGCGGCGAGGATATGGACTGTGCCGAGGCCTGACGCACTCCTCTGGGGCAATGATTAAATGAATGACAGATGAAATGAAATGATAGTGGAGAGTGTTGCTGGAATGAAATGTTGTCAGGGAAAACCGGAGTACCCGGAGAAAAACCTGTCTGTCTCCGTTTTGTCCAGCACAGATCTCACATGGAGTGACCGGGATTTGAACCACGGACCCCGCGGTGAGAGACCGGCGTGCTGCCGCCTAAGCCACGGAGGCTTATATTAATAAAATATTGATTAAAAAAATGGCGACTGCGCGTACTATTCAGACCGAAAAAGTCATCTCTTAGGTACAAGTCCCCTTGTGAACTGTTATGCACATTGCTTCATTGGAACATGAATTGAAATTATCATGTTTTAATGGTTCGCGTGGCCTGTTTGCCATCTCTTGATGGATGCAGTACATTTGTATTTGTCTGTTGGCTCAGGCTAGATTAAAAACTGGCTTTTCACCGATGTCTCAGTCTCACTCATGGCTGTGATTATTGGAAGCTACTGAGGTATGGGTGGTGCTGAGTAATGACATTCAGGGCACAGTCAATGCCTGTGGATGCTGTGTAAGGTTCTACTCATAGGGTTAGTACTGCTATACTGATTCAGTGAGGAAAGCAATGGCAACTACCTCACTCCTCATCTTGCCTAGTACGCCTCAATATAGCGCTGCCTTGGATTTGTGTGGGTATCTATCCATATAACCTAACGGCGGTGCTTTTTGAGGATCCAACCAGCCTTCGGGCTGACTACCTAACAGACAGAAATGGTTCGCACGGTCACTCTTAACAACTTCCAGAGTGTGTTTTGTTTTTTGACACATGTGTAAGTTATGTTCTTAAAGTTAACTAACCGAATATTAGATTAATCGGCTAATCGAAGAATTGATTAATTGGTTAGTAGACACGAAATAAGAAAATACGTTTAATTGAGAGGTCATCGCTTAAGTTGAGTTACTCTTATTTTTGAAATGAAGTATGGAAATCTATAGAAGTTACTTTTTGCCCAAATATAGCCGACAAAGTGTCCTCCCTTGTTTAACAGTAATAACCAAATAAGAGTCAGTGGCAGTGAAAGGACAAACATCAATCAAATTTGGAAGGTTTTTGAAAAAAGAAAAAAGGGTTTTCAGCAAGGATTTTGAATTCTTGTTCAATGTTTACAAATTAAACATTGAACATTTTTGTGGTGTTTGAAGCCATATTTTCAGTGTTGCCTTAGTAAACAAGAGTTTAGTGCTTTTCAGTCGGTCAACACGAATGTACCCAAAAGAGATGGGTTATGCCCTAATCCTGAAATAAATTACATGAGATTAATAAAACACTAGGATGACCAGTTTCGATCGTCAAGCGATCATCATCAGATCCAATACACTTAGGCTATAAAATCTATGTTTGAAATACAGGTGAAAATATTTACAATATGTACAATTATTTAGTTGCAGTATTGGTACTGCAACTGTCAGTGTATGCTAAATGCAGTATATATGTTAGGTGAAATGCTAAATGGTGATGGCTATCCGGAGATTGTACTTTAGAGAGATTATATGGTTGTAAACTATGGTTAAACTATAAAAATTTTAGGCTAACTACTTATCTGATTGTCTTCCGTACTACAGCTATTCGCAGTTTCCGTGCTCACTTGAACTCGCTGTGCGGACGACTGCGGTGGTTATCTTAACGACTGGTTTTTCCCTGCCTTCCCCCCCTGTCCCTACGTGCTGTGGGGAGTGATCGCGATGTGTTTATGTGAGGTGTTGCCAACCTAGATAAGATGTATGTTATTGAATGAGGTGGATCTACAACTATTAAAGACCGTGGATTAGTCCTCGCCACGCGTGGAGCATAACCCATTCGAACTAAGCGTTGACGGTCTTATGAGGACGTCCCGGCACCTTTAATACTGCCTCTAATATGGGCCTTGGTTTATTGCAGAAGAAAGGTACATCGTACACCTGATCCAGATAACATTTACCTATTAAAAACCCCCTAATTTCCCCCCTTTTTTATCTAGCTTGGCTGTGTCGCTAAATTGTGTTTTGTTTCCGACAGGGTGTGTTTTTTAGTAGCGTGAAGAGGGGTGAGCTCTCCATGAACGTGTGTTCATTTAGATTGTTGGGATTGTTTCGTTTGGCTAGGTGTATCTCGATTGCTTCCTTTATGTCAAGAGCTCTGCCTTTCGATTCGTGATGGATTATTTTAAGGTCCGACTCTATGTTGGTAAAGCTATGCCCTGCGTCACACATATGTTCGCACACGGCTGAATGTGTTCCGTATCTTATCGCATTTCTATGTTCATTATAACGTGTGTCTACTCGCCTTCCACTCTGCCCGATGTAATTAGCTTGACAATCGGTGTCTTGGCACGTTATAGAATATACCCCTGACCTTGAATACGGGTCACGTTTATTTAGATTACTATTTAGGAGGTGCCTAGCGGTTGTGTTTTTCGTCGTGAAAGCTATCTTTATGCCTTGCTTTTTGAATAGGTTAGTGATTTTATATGTATTCGCATTCACATAGTTGAAACGCGCAAATTTTTTCTCATTACTGTCCGGTTTGGGAATCGTTTTATCTTTATTTTTATGTTTGGCTATAATTTGATTTATTTTGCTTGGCGAGAAGTTGTTTTCCTTTGCTATTTGCATAATAGTTCTTATTTCCTTATTATAGTTGTCTTTTGACATGGGTATGTTTAAAGCCCTGTGCACCATTGAATTGAAACCCGCTAGTTTGTGCGTACTGGGGTGATTAGACTGATTGTCGATTGCATGCGAGGTTTGTGTTGCTTTCCGGAATATGGAATATGAAAGGTCGTTGTCTTTACGTTCAATAGTTATATCGAGATAATTTATTTTCCGGTCTATTTCGGATTCCTTAGTGAATTTGATAGAATGGTGAAGGCTATTAATGGATTGGAGAATTGTTTCTTCGCTTGTTAGTTCAGTATCGTAGATGCAAATTACATCATCTACGTATCTTTTCCATATTACTATTCCCTTTGTTGAAGTCTTTTCTAAGAACGCATTTTCTAGTGCATTGATGAAGATGTCAGCGATTAACCCACTTAGTGGCGATCCCATTGCTAGGCCTTCTCTCTGTGTGTATATTTTATTGTCGAATTGAAACACGTTTTGGGTGAGAACGACCCTCAGTAATCTCACAATCTCTTCAATTTCTTTTACCGAATTGTTGGATTTTAAGTTGTTTTCGATAGTGTTGATTGCTTCAATAATCGGAATATTGGTGTACATGTTAGTTACGTCGAAGGATACTAGCCTGAAGCTAGGTTTCATTTGTAGGGTGTTCAATGCTGTTACTAGTTCTGTTGTGTTCTTTACAGAGTTGTTTTTGTCGTTGGAAAGACGGCATTTTAAGATTTTTAGTAACTCTTTGCTGATTTTGTAATTAGGGGCATTCCTACAATTGACTATTGGTCTCATTGGGCATTCCTTTTTGTGTATTTTTGGTTGTCCCCTCAATGACGGTATTTTCGGGTTCATGTTTATTAGTTTTGATTTTTCAGCTTTGGTCAGTATGTGTTCTGTTTCTTTTAGCGCACTTTTTATTTGTTTTTGGAATTTGTTGGTGGGGTCTTTTGTTAATTCCTTGATTTCGTTGTTGTTTAGGAATTCGACTGTTTTTTCAATGTATTCTGTTTTATTCAAAATTACTGTAGTGTTTCCCTTATCTGCTTTTGTGATGATTAAGTCATGTTCTTTTATTTTTTGTTTCAACGACTTTATTTCTTTGATTTGTTTGTTGTTTTGAATGTTATTGCTATCGCCCTCTCGTTTGAGGATTTTTTTTGGCTTCGTTGGTGGCGAGATTTTTGGTTAATTCCCTGTCTTCTGCTGGGAGCTTGTGACTGGCTATCTCAATATCTGTGATTAACTGTTTTATATTGTGGTTCGTGTGTGCGTCTGTGCAGTTGTATTTCAAACCTTTGTCTAACATATTCATTTCACCTTGAGAAAAGGTTACGTTCGTTCTGTTGTTTACTCTGCTGTGGAAATTGAATTCATTGTTATTCGTGTGTTGTTCGTTAGATTGATGGTTCTGTGTTTCTCCTAGTTTTCTTAATTTATTTTCTAGCGTTTCATGCTTCCTCGTTGCTCTGATTTTGATGGTGTCATGTAGGTGTTCGGTGAAGCTGTCCCATTGGGCTGCGTGCCAGAAATTACTTAGTTGCAATTGAATGTCGTATAATTGTTGGTTAATTTTTTGCTTTCTTATGTATGCAAATCTTAATTCGTTTTTTATCCAAAGCGCTTTGGCTTGTTTAGTTGAAATGATCGAGGCTGGTGTGTTCGGTACGGTTTTAATTGGTACGTATTTAGGGGTGAGGTTTAGTTCTATACATTTTTTGTTGAACCAAATTGACTTGTCTAAATTCATGAGTTTAAGCCTGAGTGATTTGAATTTCTTGGCTTCACGATTTGCCTGACTAGCCGTGAACATTGTGGTGTTTGAAGCCATATTTTCAGTGTTGCCTTAGTAAACAAGAGTTTAGTGCTTTTCAGTCGGTCAACACGAATGTACCCAAAAGAGATGGGTTATGCCCTAATCCTGAAATAAATTACATGAGATTAATAAAACACTAGGATGACCAGTTTCGATCGTCAAGCGATCATCATCAGATCCAATACACTTAGGCTATAAAATCTATGTTTGAAATACAGGTGAAAATATTTACAATATGTACAATTATTTAGTTGCAGTATTGGTACTGCAACTGTCAGTGTATGCTAAATGCAGTATATATGTTAGGTGAAATGCTAAATGGTGATGGCTATCCGGAGATTGTACTTTAGAGAGATTATATGGTTGTAAACTATGGTTAAACTATAAAAATTTTTTAGGCTAACTACTTATCTGATTGTCTTCCGTACTACAGCTATTCGCAGTTTCCGTGCTCACTTGAACTCGCTGTGCGGACGACTGCGGTGGTTATCTTAACGACTGGTTTTTCCCTGCCTTCCCCCCCTGTCCCTACGTGCTGTGGGGAGTGATCGCGATGTGTTTATGTGAGGTGTTGCCAACCTAGATAAGATGTATGTTATTGAATGAGGTGGATCTACAACTATTAAAGACCGTGGATTAGTCCTCGCCACGCGTGGAGCATAACCCATTCGAACTAAGCGTTGACGGTCTTATGAGGACGTCCCGGCACCTTTAATACTGCCTCTAATATGGGCCTTGGTTTATTGCAGAAGAAAGGTACATCGTACACCTGATCCAGATAACATTTACCTATTAAAAACCCCCTAATTTCCCCCCTTTTTTTATCTAGCTTGGCTGTGTCGCTAAATTGTGTTTTGTTTCCGACAGGGTGTGTTTTTTAGTAGCGTGAAGAGGGGTGAGCTCTCCATGAACGTGTGTTCATTTAGATTGTTGGGATTGTTTCGTTTGGCTAGGTGTATCTCGATTGCTTCCTTTATGTCAAGAGCTCTGCCTTTCGATTCGTGATGGATTATTTTAAGGTCCGACTCTATGTTGGTAAAGCTATGCCCTGCGTCACACATATGTTCGCACACGGCTGAATGTGTTCCGTATCTTATCGCATTTCTATGTTCATTATAACGTGTGTCTACTCGCCTTCCACTCTGCCCGATGTAATTAGCTTGACAATCGGTGTCTTGGCACGTTATAGAATATACCCCTGACCTTGAATACGGGTCACGTTTATTTAGATTACTATTTAGGAGGTGCCTAGCGGTTGTGTTTTTCGTCGTGAAAGCTATCTTTATGCCTTGCTTTTTGAATAGGTTAGTGATTTTATATGTATTCGCATTCACATAGTTGAAACGCGCAAATTTTTTCTCATTACTGTCCGGTTTGGGAATCGTTTTATCTTTATTTTTATGTTTGGCTATAATTTGATTTATTTTGCTTGGCGAGAAGTTGTTTTCCTTTGCTATTTGCATAATAGTTCTTATTTCCTTATTATAGTTGTCTTTTGACATGGGTATGTTTAAAGCCCTGTGCACCATTGAATTGAAACCCGCTAGTTTGTGCGTACTGGGGTGATTAGACTGATTGTCGATTGCATGCGAGGTTTGTGTTGCTTTCCGGAATATGGAATATGAAAGGTCGTTGTCTTTACGTTCAATAGTTATATCGAGATAATTTATTTTCCGTCAGTATGTGTTCTGTTTCTTTTAGCGCACTTTTTATTTGTTTTTGGAATTTGGAATGTGTACTGACCAAAGCTGAAAAATCAAAACTAATAAACATGAACCCGAAAATACCGTCATTGAGGGGACAACCAAAAATACACAAAAAGGAATGCCCAATGAGACCAATAGTCAATTGTAGGAATGCCCCTAATTACAAAATCAGCAAAGAGTTACTAAAAATCTTAAAATGCCGTCTTTCCAACGACAAAAACAACTCTGTAAAGAACACAACAGAACTAGTAACAGCATTGAACACCCTACAAATGAAACCTAGCTTCAGGCTAGTATCCTTCGACGTAACTAACATGTACACCAATATTCCGATTATTGAAGCAATCAACACTATCGAAAACAACTTAAAATCCAACAATTCGGTAAAAGAAATTGAAGAGATTGTGAGATTACTGAGGGTCGTTCTCACCCAAAACGTGTTTCAATTCGACAATAAAATATACACACAGAGAGAAGGCCTAGCAATGGGATCGCCACTAAGTGGGTTAATCGCTGACATCTTCATCAATGCACTAGAAAATGCGTTCTTAGAAAAGACTTCAACAAAGGGAATAGTAATATGGAAAAGATACGTAGATGATGTAATTTGCATCTACGATACTGAACTAACAAGCGAAGAAACAATTCTCCAATCCATTAATAGCCTTCACCATTCTATCAAATTCACTAAGGAATCCGAAATAGACCGGAAAATAAATTATCTCGATATAACTATTGAACGTAAAGACAACGACCTTTCATATTCCATATTCCGGAAAGCAACACAAACCTCGCATGCAATCGACAATCAGTCTAATCACCCCAGTACGCACAAACTAGCGGGTTTCAATTCAATGGTGCACAGGGCTTTAAACATACCCATGTCAAAAGACAACTATAATAAGGAAATAAGAACTATTATGCAAATAGCAAAGGAAAACAACTTCTCGCCAAGCAAAATAAATCAAATTATAGCCAAACATAAAAATAAAGATAAAACGATTCCCAAACCGGACAGTAATGAGAAAAAATTTGCGCGTTTCAACTATGTGAATGCGAATACATATAAAATCACTAACCTATTCAAAAAGCAAGGCATAAAGATAGCTTTCACGACGAAAAACACAACCGCTAGGCACCTCCTAAATAGTAATCTAAATAAACGTGACCCGTATTCAAGGTCAGGGGTATATTCTATAACGTGCCAAGACACCGATTGTCAAGCTAATTACATCGGGCAGAGTGGAAGGCGAGTAGACACACGTTATAATGAACATAGAAATGCGATAAGATACGGAACACATTCAGCCGTGTGCGAACATATGTGTGACGCAGGGCATAGCTTTACCAACATAGAGTCGGACCTTAAAATAATCCATCACGAATCGAAAGGCAGAGCTCTTGACATAAAGGAAGCAATCGAGATACACCTAGCCAAACGAAACAATCCCAACAATCTAAATGAACACACGTTCATGGAGAGCTCACCCCTCTTCACGCTACTAAAAAACACACCCTGTCGGAAACAAAACACAATTTAGCGACACAGCCAAGCTAGATAAAAAAAGGGGGGAAATTAGGGGGTTTTTAATAGGTAAATGTTATCTGGATCAGGTGTACGATGTACCTTTCTTCTGCAATAAACCAAGGCCCATATTAGAGGCAGTATTAAAGGTGCCGGGACGTCCTCATAAGACCGTCAACGCTTAGTTCGAATGGGTTATGCTCCACGCGTGGCGAGGACTAATCCACGGTCTTTAATAGTTGTAGATCCACCTCATTCAATAACATACATCTTATCTAGGTTGGCAACACCTCACATAAACACATCGCGATCACTCCCCACAGCACGTAGGGACAGGGGGGGAAGGCAGGGAAAAACCAGTCGTTAAGATAACCACCGCAGTCGTCCGCACAGCGAGTTCAAGTGAGCACGGAAACTGCGAATAGCTGTAGTACGGAAGACAATCAGATAAGTAGTTAGCCTAAAATTTTTATAGTTTAACCATAGTTTACAACCATATAATCTCTCTAAAGTACAATCTCCGGATAGCCATCACCATTTAGCATTTCACCTAACATATATACTGCATTTAGCATACACTGACAGTTGCAGTACCAATACTGCAACTAAATAATTGTACATATTGTAAATATTTTCACCTGTATTTCAAACATAGATTTTATAGCCTAAGTGTATTGGATCTGATGATGATCGCTTGACGATCGAAACTGGTCATCCTAGTGTTTTATTAATCTCATGTAATTTATTTCAGGATTAGGGCATAACCCATCTCTTTTGGGTACATTCGTGTTGACCGACTGAAAAGCACTAAACTCTTGTTTACTAAGGCAACACTGAAAATATGGCTTCAAACACCACAATGTTCACGGCTAGTCAGGCAAATCGTGAAGCCAAGAAATTCAAATCACTCAGGCTTAAACTCATGAATTTAGACAAGTCAATTTGGTTCAACAAAAAATGTATAGAACTAAACCTCACCCCTAAATACGTACCAATTAAAACCGTACCGAACACACCAGCCTCGATCATTTCAACTAAACAAGCCAAAGCGCTTTGGATAAAAAACGAATTAAGATTTGCATACATAAGAAAGCAAAAAATTAACCAACAATTATACGACATTCAATTGCAACTAAGTAATTTCTGGCACGCAGCCCAATGGGACAGCTTCACCGAACACCTACATGACACCATCAAAATCAGAGCAACGAGGAAGCATGAAACGCTAGAAAATAAATTAAGAAAACTAGGAGAAACACAGAACCATCAATCTAACGAACAACACACGAATAACAATGAATTCAATTTCCACAGCAGAGTAAACAACAGAACGAACGTAACCTTTTCTCAAGGTGAAATGAATATGTTAGACAAAGGTTTGAAATACAACTGCACAGACGCACACACGAACCACAATATAAAACAGTTAATCACAGATATTGAGATAGCCAGTCACAAGCTCCCAGCAGAAGACAGGGAATTAACCAAAAATCTCGCCACCAACGAAGCCAAAAAAATCCTCAAACGAGAGGGCGATAGCAATAACATTCAAAACAACAAACAAATCAAAGAAATAAAGTCGTTGAAACAAAAAATAAAAGAACATGACTTAATCATCACAAAAGCAGATAAGGGAAACACTACAGTAATTTTGAATAAAACAGAATACATTGAAAAAACAGTCGAATTCCTAAACAACAACGAAATCAAGGAATTAACAAAAGACCCCACCAACAAATTCCAAAAACAAATAAAAAGTGCGCTAAAAGAAACAGAACACATACTGACCAAAGCTGAAAAATCAAAACTAATAAACATGAACCCGAAAATACCGTCATTGAGGGGACAACCAAAAATACACAAAAAGGAATGCCCAATGAGACCAATAGTCAATTGTAGGAATGCCCCTAATTACAAAATCAGCAAAGAGTTACTAAAAATCTTAAAATGCCGTCTTTCCAACGACAAAAACAACTCTGTAAAGAACACAACAGAACTAGTAACAGCATTGAACACCCTACAAATGAAACCTAGCTTCAGGCTAGTATCCTTCGACGTAACTAACATGTACACCAATATTCCGATTATTGAAGCAATCAACACTATCGAAAACAACTTAAAATCCAACAATTCGGTAAAAGAAATTGAAGAGATTGTGAGATTACTGAGGGTCGTTCTCACCCAAAACGTGTTTCAATTCGACAATAAAATATACACACAGAGAGAAGGCCTAGCAATGGGATCGCCACTAAGTGGGTTAATCGCTGACATCTTCATCAATGCACTAGAAAATGCGTTCTTAGAAAAGACTTCAACAAAGGGAATAGTAATATGGAAAAGATACGTAGATGATGTAATTTGCATCTACGATACTGAACTAACAAGCGAAGAAACAATTCTCCAATCCATTAATAGCCTTCACCATTCTATCAAATTCACTAAGGAATCCGAAATAGACCGGAAAATAAATTATCTCGATATAACTATTGAACGTAAAGACAACGACCTTTCATATTCCATATTCCGGAAAGCAACACAAACCTCGCATGCAATCGACAATCAGTCTAATCACCCCAGTACGCACAAACTAGCGGGTTTCAATTCAATGGTGCACAGGGCTTTAAACATACCCATGTCAAAAGACAACTATAATAAGGAAATAAGAACTATTATGCAAATAGCAAAGGAAAACAACTTCTCGCCAAGCAAAATAAATCAAATTATAGCCAAACATAAAAATAAAGATAAAACGATTCCCAAACCGGACAGTAATGAGAAAAAATTTGCGCGTTTCAACTATGTGAATGCGAATACATATAAAATCACTAACCTATTCAAAAAGCAAGGCATAAAGATAGCTTTCACGACGAAAAACACAACCGCTAGGCACCTCCTAAATAGTAATCTAAATAAACGTGACCCGTATTCAAGGTCAGGGGTATATTCTATAACGTGCCAAGACACCGATTGTCAAGCTAATTACATCGGGCAGAGTGGAAGGCGAGTAGACACACGTTATAATGAACATAGAAATGCGATAAGATACGGAACACATTCAGCCGTGTGCGAACATATGTGTGACGCAGGGCATAGCTTTACCAACATAGAGTCGGACCTTAAAATAATCCATCACGAATCGAAAGGCAGAGCTCTTGACATAAAGGAAGCAATCGAGATACACCTAGCCAAACGAAACAATCCCAACAATCTAAATGAACACACGTTCATGGAGAGCTCACCCCTCTTCACGCTACTAAAAAACACACCCTGTCGGAAACAAAACACAATTTAGCGACACAGCCAAGCTAGATAAAAAAAGGGGGGAAATTAGGGGGTTTTTAATAGGTAAATGTTATCTGGATCAGGTGTACGATGTACCTTTCTTCTGCAATAAACCAAGGCCCATATTAGAGGCAGTATTAAAGGTGCCGGGACGTCCTCATAAGACCGTCAACGCTTAGTTCGAATGGGTTATGCTCCACGCGTGGCGAGGACTAATCCACGGTCTTTAATAGTTGTAGATCCACCTCATTCAATAACATACATCTTATCTAGGTTGGCAACACCTCACATAAACACATCGCGATCACTCCCCACAGCACGTAGGGACAGGGGGGGAAGGCAGGGAAAAACCAGTCGTTAAGATAACCACCGCAGTCGTCCGCACAGCGAGTTCAAGTGAGCACGGAAACTGCGAATAGCTGTAGTACGGAAGACAATCAGATAAGTAGTTAGCCTAAAATTTTTATAGTTTAACCATAGTTTACAACCATATAATCTCTCTAAAGTACAATCTCCGGATAGCCATCACCATTTAGCATTTCACCTAACATATATACTGCATTTAGCATACACTGACAGTTGCAGTACCAATACTGCAACTAAATAATTGTACATATTGTAAATATTTTCACCTGTATTTCAAACATAGATTTTATAGCCTAAGTGTATTGGATCTGATGATGATCGCTTGACGATCGAAACTGGTCATCCTAGTGTTTTATTAATCTCATGTAATTTATTTCAGGATTAGGGCATAACCCATCTCTTTTGGGTACATTCGTGTTGACCGACTGAAAAGCACTAAACTCTTGTTGAACATTTTTGTTTTACTTTGTTCTTGCCCGTTTTTTTGAAAGAAGGTAAATTATTTAAATAGTACATTATGCAACGAACCTATAATGGCTATAATTAAGACACGAGTATTTTTATAAAACGAGCGTATGCGAGTTTTATAATTTCCATACGAGTGTCTTAATTACCATTATAGGCGAGTTGCATACGACTGTTTATGTTCGACGATAATTATAACTTTATTATATGTTTTAACGTAAATATTCATAAATATCTGTTGAGAGTCAGCTACTTGAATTTTGTGATCGCAGAGCGAGCGTTGGGTATTATATCTCTGTCTTTCAAGATCTTTGAACGACCGACGCATGCGCTCTGTGTGCTTGCAATGCCATATGCAGGCCATATGTTTACATCTGCCGTCCCTCAGTAATATTGTCACCGGAGTCATTTGAAGACAATGCGCTGTGTAGAAATTAGGGTTGGTGATTTTAAGGTACAGTGCTATTTCTTGTTTCATATTCGCCAGTTTATTTACGCGAACATATGGACGGTGCGTATTCCATGTCGGTAATTTATTATAGCCTAGTTCGATGTTGTGTTTATGTCCGACATGTTGGATTTTGAGCGCATGCGCGAAGGTATCGTTACCTAATTGGTCAATGAACGAGCTCTCATTGGCTGGAGAAACTGTATCATAATGAAAATCAGTGTTATAATGACCATCATTATGATACAGTTTTCTGACACATAATAGTAAGGTTCGAACATAAAATATATGACACAATACATTTTAATTAATTAAATGTCTGTTTTGCACATGTGAGAGCGTGGGGAAAGGTGCGAAGTACATCGATTATTCGACAAAACAATTAATCAATTATTCGATCAACCAATCGATTTAACGATCAATCTATTATTTGATTAAGCGCTCAATTGATTAATCATTATTTGTAGCGTTTAATCGATTTTTATGCTTCAATGAATCGATTATCCGATAATCAATCAATCATTAATAGGAATAATAATATCGTATGGTCCCGGTGGCCGGGTGCAAGCTTTGTTATTTGACACCCCAAGGGTAGCTTGCATGTCGAATTTCGTTGTTCCTTGAAGCACTATGAAAGTCAAGGAGGTTAGTTATCTACGCTCCTTGAACACTGTAGCGCTTTCTTGTAGAAAAATGAGGAACTTTGTGTTGGCGGAAACTCCCGAGATTAATTTTGCCATTATGAACACGGCCTACTGAATTCAAGTGGGTTCTTTGACAGGGCAACATCGTATGACATGGTGTCGTAATTTTTGCTGCCTTTCAAAAATCACTTACCACGGCCAGGACCCAGGAGAGAACCTGGAAGCTTGGGGTTGGTAGTCCGACACGTTGACCACTCGCCCACCGTGGCAATCTAATTAATCAATTAACAAGATGTTCAGTAAAGAACATATAGCCTACTTTCTCCTAAATGCATGGGTATTGTTATAACTCTTTGTCCTTTTCAAGGAGTATAATTGAATGTTGGTTGTAGTAGCTTGTTGAAATACAACGTGCTATAGGGATATTAAACATGAATATGAGGTGCCCTTTGGTAGTGCTACCTCTGTAAAAAAAATCATTGAATTCGGTTTCACCGTGTTTGATTTGATATGGGGAATGGATTTGCACATATACATGGCCGCTATTTGCTAACTATTGGGCTGATGACCTTGTAGTCAGTCATAAGATGCTTTCAACAAAAAGTCATGTTGTTGCAAAATCTGGTAGAGATCAAATTATTAGAATGGTCGTAATTTGATTTAAACTTTTAAAATTTGGGTGGCCGTCATTCCGTTTCCGTCAAGATGGCGGCGATATAAAACATGACACTGAGGTGCCATTTGCTAGTGCTACCTCTGTACCAAATTTCGTTCAATTCGGTTTCACCGTGTTTGAATTGATAGGGGGAATCGATTTGCACACATACTTGGCCACCATCTGCAAACTATTGGGCTGATGATCTTGCATTTTGGTCAGAATATGCTTCCCACATAAAGATATGTTGTTGCAAAATTTGGTAGAGACTAGATTATTAGGTTGGTCGTAATTACATTTTAGCTTTTAACATTTGGGTGGCCGCGATTACGTTTCCGTCAAGATGGAGGTGATATAAAACATGACACTGAGGTGCCCTTTGCTAGTGCTACCTCTGTACCAAATTTCGTTCCATTCGGTTTCACCGTGTTCGAATTAACAGGGGGAATCGGTTTTGACTCAAGGATGGCCGCCATCCACAAACTATTAGATTAATGACCGATTAGATTGGTCAAAGGATGCTCCCTCCATAAAGGTATGTCGTTGCAAAATTTGGTGGAGATCGAATGATTATGTTAATCGTAATTTGATTTAAGCTTTGGACATTTGTGTGGCCGCCATTACGTTTCCGTCAAGATGGCGGTGATATAAAACATGACACTGTGGTGTCCTTTGCTAGTGCTACCTTTGTAACAAATTTCGTTCCATTCGCGTTCACCGTGTTCGAATTGATAGGGGGGGACAGACATTCAGTGTACACACACTCACACACACACACACACACACACACACACACACACACACACACACACACACACACACAGACAGACACACTTTTTTTTCGCCCTGTGTTGATCTCATAAGTCTACTTTCATTTTTTGCAAAAATCGAAAGTAGGCTAAAAATAGACTATCAGCCGTAATAGTGACCCGATGATCGGTTTAATCGATCCATGGTTAAGGTATTGAACATTATGATGGCCACCATTTTGTTTTAAGTAAGATAGCAGTAGCATAAAACATGGGATTTGGTTTTGTCGTTTGGGATTTGATACTGGGAGGGAGCGAGTCTGACAGGATGGATACTCCGCCATTGTATCTCATTAGTCTATTTCCATTCCTTTTTTTGCAAAGTTTTCAAGTCTTATTCTTCCTCTTCTACTACTTTACGCGATCAGGCCCAGCGGACCGCGCGCTGCTACGAGTTTCCTTCTCCATCGTCTCCTATCCATAGCTGCTATCCGCCAACTGTCCACACGTATCGCTGCCTGATGCAGATCTTCGTGGAGTCTATCACTCCACCGCTTCCTTGGTCTCCCTGGCGGTCTGCTTCCTGTGGGGATGAAATCCAGTAGCTTCCGTGGCCATCTGTGGTCTTCCATCCGGGCTGCATGTCCAGCCCACTGCAGTGTTCTGGTTTTGATGGTTCCAGCTATGTAGGCATCATGGTACAGGTTCTCTACTTCGTGATTTTGTCTAATCCTCCATTCTCCCGTGTGTACATCCCTCACCGGTCCGAAGATCTTCCGAAGAACTTTTCTCTCAAATACGAGTAGAAGTTTGAAAGTAGGCTAATTAATTGATTGTAATTAATTAATGGAATCCATTACATTAATTACTTTTATGTTCGACGATGTCGATATGTAAATATTATATGTCAGAAATCTGTATCTTAATGGGTGTCATTAAGTACTACTTTTCATTATAACACAGTTTTTCCAATCAATCAGAGCTCAATATTTTAATTCATTGACCAATTAGGAAAGGATAGCGTCTGACACGCACTCAAAATCCAACATGTCGGACATGAATTACATGATTTGAAAGTTGACCATGTAGGCTATATTGGATCAACCATTGTAGTTACAATGCATAAACAAACTGGGCAATATAGCACTGTACCTTAATATCCGCAACTCCAATTTCTACACATTCGTAAGATTTCGCCGACAGTTTTAGTGAATGCAGTTCTTGACATAAACACACATTAACGCCATGGAGGAAGCATGCGTTTGACATTAGTTCCACGGAAATTATAATCCAGCTCCCTGTTCAGTAAATGGATTTCTTATGCGATACTGTTCCGCCAGATACCGTTACTGTTCTTTTTGGGATTACATTGATTTGTCTTCCGTTGACATTCTATACGCATCGAACTTGAAGAATAACTAGTTGATAATACGATACATTTAAATTTTAAAGCGTTGGTAACAGCCTTTTTTTCTTGTTGTTATTTGACCAAAAGAACAAAGTAATCCAACTTAGTACCTGTGCGCTATCTGTTGGTGCTACTTCAGGATAAACAATGTTTCAAAGCTTTGGGATCCGTTATTGGGTAGAGATCAAATGCTGAGCCCACACAATTCCCAAGAAGAAGAAGAAGTCAATCGACACATATTTATGAATATTTATGTTAGAACATTTAATAAAGAACATTTGAATCCAAATGTGTATGTCTTATCAACCCAAAGCTGTCCACGGTAAGTCTATAGCTCAGATGTGGCCCATGAGTAAAATAGTTTGCAGACCCCTGACCACCATCTTGGATAAACTAAACGAGGAGAAGCTATAAAACTGGTGTAGTAATTAAATCTTCCTGTGTGGAGGCGAACAATGTACAATCCATCACCTTCACCTGTCTGACCACAACAAAGACTGACTGATTGACTCAGTGACTGAGTACTGGAGAAACCTCCAAGGTAATCGACTGCAAGGAAGATCCTGAAGCCTGGAGGGAGGGTTACAGGGTTAATACACAGGGGACAAGGAGTGGATTATGGACACTAAAGACGAGCCTGCGGATAAGTGAGAGAAACATACAGGTGAATATTTAAAAAAATATAAGGTGCGTTCATAAAGTAACGAGCCGGATGCTGTAATGCGAAATACCGGTGACGACATCAGCTAATCGTGGCGTGTGTAACGAGGTGTGGTTCCGACCAGAGCGAGGAAGGTCACAGCCCGTCGCTAGAGGGCACGCGTGCATGTCACGTGACGATACAGAGCGAGCATGTCTTGGTTGGACGATTGATGCATGCTGCTGCTCGCTTTGTATCGTCACGTCACGTGCACGCGTGCCCTCCAGCGACGGACTGTGACCTTCCACGCTCTGGTCGGAACCACACCTCGTTACACACGTCACGATTAGCCGATGACGCCACTGGTTTGCGCATTAAAGACTCCGGCTCGTTACTTTTTGAACGCACCTTATATATACAGAGGTATGCAAATTATTAGACTTGACAACGGTTTTCCATTTATACTTTTCATGGCTTAATGCACTAAATATGTTTGCAAGGCGTTGGATTTACTTCAAATGTTTAACCAAGGGTCTTTTACGTGGGATCCGATCTATTGGACATGTTTTTTCGAAAGTCTCACATGTATTGACCGGGAATCGAACCCGATCCTCCTTGGTGAGAGGCAATCAGCTTCATCACTCTGCCATCACGTCCCCGATTATTAGAAAATTTCTACTCGTACCCATGTATACGGGCCTGTTGACCACGATATCGTCCCTAAAGAAAACAACAAATACGTCGCTCAGTGCGTTAAAAACTCAGCTAAACTGAATTCTGCAATTGAAAGGACGACAAAGGTAGAAAATGGAAGCTCTCTAGAACAGGGCTTCTCAGCCTTTTTGAGACATTTCCCTCATGCCATACCAAGTACCCGAGCACTAATGAATCGAATATAATAATAATAACAATAATAATGTCGCTAAGATCGTGCACATGGAGATGGCTACCCACTATAAGGCTAGATGACTCCTCGCTTCCAAAAGATATTTCGGACAATGGAACCAATGTATTATACTGGGACAGAGAAATCCGCAATGATAAAACCATCAAAACCCACAGACCTGATATTCTCCTCCTTGATCGACAGAATAAAGAAACTGTGATAATCGATATATCCGTACAACTCAACCACAACCTTCAAACAGCCTATGCCCAAAAGGTAAACAATTACACCGAACTGACCATTGAAGTAAAACAAATGTGGAAGCTAAAGCAGGTGTACATACGGCCTCTAATTCTGTCTGCAACTGGAATTCAAGACTGGTGGACCAACTACAGGCTCTCGGAATGACTCCCAAGCCGGGACAGATCAAAAAGTCGGTGATCTTGGACACTTGCCATACAGTGCGACGATTCATAAATGAAGAATGATACTCTGAAAGTGCTTGACATTAGTGTGTATTTCCAGTCATTGCACCATTGTAAAATGAGGAATTTATGAATCTGATTAACAATAATAATAATAATAATAATAATAATAATAATAATAATAATAATAATAATAATAATCTCGGCTGACACGCCAGAGGATTTGAATGAGTTTTTGATTGGTAGCCTATGGACTCCGTCTTGAGGAAAGAATTCACGATGAAAATTAATAAATGTAAAACAAAAACTTTCTCCTAAAAGCATGGGTATTGTTATAACTCTTTGTCCTTTTCAAGGAGTATAATTGAATGTTGGTTGTAGTAGCTTGTTGAAATAAAACGTGCTCTACGGATATTAAACATGCATATGGGGTGCCCTTTCCTAGTGCTACCTCTGTAAAAAAAAACCATTCAATTCGGTTTCACCGTGTTTGAATTGATATGAGGATTCGATTTGCACACATACATGGCCGCTATCTGCAAACTATTGGGCTGATTACCTTGTAGTTCAGTCCAAAGATGCTTCCCACAAATAGGTATGTTGTTGCAAAATTTGGTAGAGATCAAATGATTAAGTTGTTCGTAACTTGTTTAAGCTTTTTACATTTGGGTGGCCGCCATTCCGTTTCCGTCAAGATGGCGGCAATATAAAACATGACACTGAGGTGCCCTTTGCTAGTGCTTCCTCTGTACCTAATTTTGTTCAATTCGCTTTTACCGTGTCTGAATTGACAGGGGGAATCAATCTGCACACATACATTGCCGCTACATGCCAACTATTGGACTGATGACCTTGTAGCTTGGTAAAACAACGCTTCTTACATGCAGGTATGTTGTTGCAAAATTTGGTAGAGATCAGTTGATTAGGTTGGTCGTAATTTGATTTACGCTTTTTAAATTTGGGTGGCAACCATTAAGGTTCCGTCAAGATGGCGGCGATATAAAACAAGACACTGGAGTGCCCTTTGCTAGTGCTACTTCTGTACCAAATTTCGTTCAAATCGGTTTCACCATGTTTGAATAGATAGGGAGAATCGATTTGCACACATGCATGGCTGGTGTATTCTGTGAATACACGGTACTTGAGATATAATTTTTATTGCTCTTTGCATGTTCATTTCTTCCTTTCTCTTTGTCAAACACCAACAGTGATCTTTTGTTTTCTCCTTGATAAGCAAATCTCTCATGTCTTCATAAGTCTGTTCTAGATATATAACTTCTGTGATCCACCTAGCGTCACCTCGCAGCGAATCTCTGAAGCTCCTCAACTCTTCCTGGTGCTAGAGGACTTACTTATCCATTTGGCCACCAGATCCTGTTACCATCGTCAGCTATTTTCTCTTGGAGCAAGAGGACTACGTCCACTTCTTTACTCACCATGCTGCGCTAGTATCAACTGTTATCAACTCTTAGAAGACCGGCTCAGCAAGAGAAGATAAATTTTTTGTTTTCAAGTTGGCAATGTTTATATGTTCTCCTTTTGTCTCCTACCCCCCACTCTTTCCCCTTTTCTTGGTCCCTCCGTGCTCCGTTGAGCTGTTCTCACTTCTCAGTCTGCAGTTGACTCGTTCAGTCAAAGCTCCGCTCGAGCTTACCTCCTCAAACCAAGAGGCTCACCCTCTTTTACGCCATGTTGGCTAAGTAATCATCAACGGAAACTTCGACTTCAACATGAAATCAAGATAAGTACCACTTTAAAAGTTTTAACCTCATCTTCATGGTTTTAACTTCCACGTGCTTTTAATTATAATTTATAGACAGTGTGAAATCATTTACTTTGGGGCAATAATCATTCTTCGTGGGATTTGCCATGTTGAGCTTTTGCTTGTATAAGCCAACCTTACTAAAAAAGAGCTTTTCTTAAGCTATTCAAACGAGAAATCCTCTCGCTACGTGGGATATTATCTAATACCCGCTGTCTATAATTATAAAGCTAGTTCCTCCGTTGGATTTTCTCAACCCCATTTTCTGCTAAGGTCGTTCTGGAACCTTTGAGATCTTGTTCTCTATCTGCGAGTCTTGCCGTCAAGTATTGTTCACGCACTTGTGAAAATGCTAGTTAAAATGAGGAATCTTCCTTACAAATTTTTGCAATAGCTAACTTTCCTCCACCGCTGGAACCTCTGGAACATTCTATGGCGCATTTAATTGTAAATTACAACTTTTTCAAGAAATAGACTCTCACCTATATAGTGCAATCAGTTATTTCCATAATTGCAATAACTTTTTTTCTCATAAACTTCAGTGTTTCTATAGTGAACTTTGCATCCATCTTCATAGACTACAGTGATAAACAGTGCTTGCTCCACGTTTCTACCGCGTCGCGATCGTCCGGTTATATTAAATACGGCCATGAACATTGATCCTATATCCCAATGATCTTTCCTCAACCTTCTACTAACAACCATTATTAATAAAATTGAAACTTTTCTATAAGGTGTCACTCACGAGGTGCCCTTGCAATTTTGCTAGTTTAACATTAATTAAATTCTGCATAATAGCTTGTGTGATACAAGTTTTAAATTCACGTTGTTCCTTTCCCATAATAAGGGAAAACAATTCTCTAAACTCTTGAGCGAGTTATGTTCAGGTTTCACGAAATGGAAACTGTCCCATTTGGCGAGTGATTCCTGCTCAAACTTGGGAAGTCTAGAACTTTCCCTTTCACTTTCTTCAGGTTTCACAGTAAGTGACCTGCCCTCTTTGTATAATTCTCATATATTAATTCTGTATAAATATAAGAAGTTGTAGGAACTTCTATCTTATTTTTCATGTTGTTATTATTGTTATTTTCAAAGTTGTCACTTTCTCTAGAACATTCTCTCCAGAATTTCTTAAGGTGCACTTTTTGTACTCCAATTCACGTTCAAGCTTTAATTATTTCATTGCTCATTTGTTTAAATCTTATAAAGATTTTAGAAACATGTAAGGTTTGAAACCTTGTAAATTGTCAATTGCCTGGAGCAACCGTTTAATGTTGAGAGGTCTGCGACCCTATTTGTTAAAAGGTTCAAATGAACTATGTTTATTCAAATTATATTGCATAATTGTTAATTTCCTCAAACTTCTTCTTAAATTGTTAAATAAATTAAATATTTGTTTTTGGATTCATCATTTCTCTGATACTACAGTTAGGCAAGATCCTGGCTTTCCTAGCTCCTCCTAGGTTCATGCTCTCGTTAACACAAAATAAAGCTTTTACTATCTGTCTTGCTAGAACATCACCCTTCCCTATAGTACTTTTATTCGTGCTCGGGAGGAAATATACTAAAGCCTTTCTCTGGCAAACTGCCCAAGTCTTAGCTGCGGTTCCCGTTAGCTTCGACCAAGCTCGTATCCACTTTAGGTATCCGAGCAAGGATTTACGGTGGCAACCGCTTCTAAATGTATTGAAAGTCAAATTCATAACTTTTGTGGGACTCTCCTCCTATTTTCTATCCTTTTTCTCCAATCCAAAATCTACTTCCTTCTCTTAATCATCTTCCCTTGGTGAGTGGGTTATTCCTCAGCCAATAAACTACCCAATGGCCGCCATCCGCAAAGTATTGGGTTGATGACCTTGTAGTTTGGTCAAAAGATTCTTCATACATAAAGGTATAACGTTGCAAAATTTTATAGAAATCAGATGATTATGTAGGTCGTAATTTTATTTAAGCTTTTAACATTTGGGTGGCCGTCATAACGTTTTCGTCAAGATGGCAACGATATAAAATATGACAATGAGGTGTTGTTTCCTAGTGCTACCTATGGGCCAAATTTCGTTCAATTCGGTTTCACCATAATTGAATCGATAGTGGGAATCGATTTGCACACATTCATGGCCACCATCTGCAATCTATTGGGCTGATGACCTTGTTGTTTTGTCAAAATACGCTCGCCATATAAGTAGCCTATATGTTGTTGCAAAATTTGGTATAGATCGGATGATTAGGTTAGTGGTAATTTGATTTAAGCTTTGAACATTTGTGTGGCCGCCATTACGTTTCCGTCAAGATGGCGGCGATAAAAAAAACTTGACACTGAAGTGCCCTTTGCTAGTTCTTCCTCTGTACCAAATTTCGTTCAATTCGGTTTCACCGTGTTCGAATTGATAGGGGGAGGGGACAGACATTCAGAGTACACACACACACACTCACACACAGACACACATACAGACACACAATTTTTGGCCCTGTGTAGATCTCATGTCTAATTTCATTTTTTGCAAAAATCGAAAGTAGGCTATTATTGGAATGCAGCCGAATTAAATCAGAAAAACTCTATTGACATCAAATTGGCAGGTGAAATGCTAAAGGAAGTAGGAGACTTCTGTTACTTATGAAGGAAATTAAATTAACCAGTATGGAAGAAGCAAAGAGGATATAAAAAAGTAGGTAGGAAAGCATTTCTACAAGAAAGGAATCATTTGATATCGAATATAGACTTAGGTATTAGGAAGTCATTTTTGAAAGTCTTTGTCTGGAGCGTGGCGCTCTATGAAAGTGAATCTTGGACTATTGGTGCAGCAGAAAAAAGGAAAATTGAAGCGTTTGAAATGTGGTGTTACAGGAGAATGATGAAGATCAGATGAGTAGATAGGGTAACAAACGAAGAGGTATGAAGACGAGTTGGAGAGGAGAGATGTTTCTGGTGGCTGCTAAAGAGAAGAGTTTGGTTAGTAGGACACATACAAAGGCATCCAGAAATAGCAAGCTTAGTTATGGTAGGAAGGGTCGAGGTCAAGAACTGTAGGGGTAGACCAAGGTTAGAATATGTTAAACAGATTGCCTCGGATGTAGGGTGTGGTAGCTATGTAGAGATGAAACGATTAGCTCACGGCAGGGAGTCATAGAGGGCTGCATCAAACCAGTCAGAAACTGAAGACTCAAACAACAATAATAAAGCAATAAGGGTACGCTTCTTTTTCTCCTATTATCTCTCTCCCTCATATGTGCTGAAATAGCTAGGGATTCACCCCTCACCAGGCATGTTGCAACTGCTTGCATGACTCATGTTGGTAAGATACATTTACGTGCTGACAGTCGAGTTGAATCAGTATCTTGAGTAGATTGCCACGGTGGGTGGGTGGTTATCGTGTCGGTCTACTAACCCCAAGCTTGCAGGTTCACTCCTGGTCGTGGTAAGTGATTTTTGAAAGGCGGCAAATATCACGACACGCATGTCATTCGATGTTGGCATGTTAAAGAACCCATTTGAATTCAGTAAGCCGTGTTCATAATGGCAAAATTAATCTCGGGATTTTCCGCCAACACAAAGTTCCTCATTTCTCTACTAGAATTCGCTATAGGAGCTTAGATATCTAACCTCCTTGACTTTCATAGTGCTTCAAGGAACAACAAAATAGGACAGGCAAGCTGCCCCTTGTTGTCAAATAACAAAGCTTGCACCCGGCATCCGATGTCATACGATATTAATTAAAAGTATCTTTAGTGTTACTCATAAAACAGGGATGTCCAATTATTTTTACTGTAGATTACAAATACTACTTCATAAAATGACAACATTTCTGACTGTAAAACCTTGTAATGAAAACATTATTATTCCGGTTCGTGAAACAGAATTTGATTTCAAGAATAGATCTCTGGGGAGCCTGTGTTCACAAGTACTTTTTGGCTCTTATGACGAGTACACCAAATTTAATTTAGAGAGCACAAGGTTGTAAATGCCTGCTCTAGGACTTGGAAGAGTGGTCATGTCGTGTTGCCTTCCAGGATCGCACATCTGCTGCCACTAGGCGCGGGCAGAGTCAAGACCCCTATTAAATAAAATAGAACCTGACTTTCTAGACGGACGGAGTAATGTTAATAATCACAATAATTCATCCCCCAATTGCCCACTGGGTGGAGATCACGCGAAAAGTAAATCAAGAAGTCGTTTGTCACGGCACGAAAAGGAGCTGTCAAAACTAACTGGCGTCAGATGGTTAGGTCACGGAGCACGCCAGATAAGCAGGTAACCTTCACGTGAAACATCCGGAGCTGACGGGATGACGTCATACTGTACTGTATGTTCAGGCTTTATAACAAGTGAATATTAGATCTGACATCAATGCGATCCAACTGGTCAAAGTTGAGCGCCTGCCACTTGTCATGGGAAGGAAGGAGGGAAGGGAAGGAAGGAAGGAGGGAAGGGAAGGAAGGAAGAAAGAAAGGAAGGAGGGAAGGAAGTAAGGAAGGAGGGAATGGAAGGAAGGGAAGGGAGGGAAGGCAGGAAGGAAGGGAAGGAAGGGAAGGCAGGAAGGATGGGAAGGAAGGAAGGGAAGGGAAGGAAGGGATGGAAGGGAAGGGAGGGAAGGGAGGGAAGGAAGGAGGGAAGGGAAGGAAGGAAGGGAAGGAAGGGAAGAGAGGGAAGGCAGGAAGGAAGAGAAGGAAGGAAGGGAAGGGAGGGAAGGAAGGGAAGGGAGGGAAGGAAGGGAAGGGAGGGAAGGAATTTTGGATGGAATTAGGGAAGGAGGGAAAGGAAGGAAGGGAAGGAAGGGAAGGAAGGGAAGGGAAGAGAAGGAAGGAGGAAAAGAAGGAAGGAGGGAAGGGATGGAAGGAAGGAAAGGCAGGAAGGAAGGGAAGGAAGGAAGGTAAGGGTGGGAAGGAAGGGAAGGGAGGGAAGGAAGGAGGGAAGGGAAGGAATGGAATGGAAGGAAGGAGGAAAAGAAGGAAGGACGGAAGGGAAAGAAGGAAGGGAATGAAGGAGGGAAGGGAAAGAAGGAAGGGAAGGAAGGAAGGGAAGGAAGAGAAGGAGGGAGGGAAGGGAAAGAAGGAAGGGAAGGAAGGAGGGAAGGGAAAGTAGGAAGGGAAGGAAGGAAGGAGGGAAGGGAAAGAAGGAAGGGAAGGAAGGGAAGGATGAGAAGGAAGGAGGGAAGGGAAGGAAGGAAGGGAAGGGAAGGAAGGGAAGGAAGGGAAGGAAGAGAAGTAAGGAGGGAAGGGAAAGAAGGAAGGGAAGGAAGGAGGGAAGGGAAGGAAGGAAGGGAAGGAAGAGAAGGAAGGAGGGAAGGGAAGGAAGGAGGGAAGGGAAAGAAGGAAGGAATAAAGGGAAGGAAAAGAAGGAAGGAGGGAAGGGAAAGAAGGAAGGGAAGGAAGGGAAGAAAGGAAGGAGGGAAGGGAAAGAAGGAAGGGAAGGAAAAAAGGAAGGAAAGGAAGGAGGGAAGGGAAGGAAGGGAAGGAAGTAGGGAAGGGAAAGAAGGAAGGGAAGGAAGAGAAGGAAGGAGGGAAGGGAAACAAGGAAGGGAAGGAAGGGAAGAAAGGAAGGAGGGAAGGGAAAGAAGGAAGGGAAGGAAAAAAGGAAGGAGGGAAGGGAAGGAAGGGAAGGAAGGAGGGAAGGGAAAGAAGGAAGGGAAGGAAGGAAGGGAAGGAAGAGAAGGAAGGAGGGAAGAGAAAGACGGAAGGGAAGGAAGGGCAGGAGGGAAGGGAAAGAAGGAAGGAGGGAAGGGAAAGAAGGAAGGGAAGGAAGAAGGAAGGGAAGGAAGAGAAGGAAGGAGGGAAGGGAAAGAAGGAAGGGAAGGAAGGAAGGAAGGGAAGGAAGAGAAGGAAGGAGGGAAGGGAAAGAAGGAAGGGAAGGAAGAGACGGAAGGAGGGAAGGGAAAGAAGGAAGGAAGGAAGGAAGGAAGGGAAGGAAGAGAAGGAAGGAGGGAAGGGAAAGAAGGAAGGGAAGGAAGAGAAGGAAGGGAAGGAAGGAAGGAATGGAAGGAAGGACGGAAGGGAAAGAAGGAAGGGAAGGAAGGGAAGGAAGGGAAGGAAGGAAGGAGGGAAGGAAAAAAGGAAGGGAAGGTAGGGGGGAAGGGAAGGTAGGAGGGAAGGGAAGGAAGGGATGGGAGGAGGGAAGGGAAAGAAGGAAGGGAAGGAAGGAAGGGAAGGAAGAGAAGGAAGGAGGGAAGGGAAAGAAGGAAGGGAAGGAAGGGAAGGAAGGAAGGAGGGAAGGGAAAGAAGGAAGGGAAGGAAAAAAGGAAGGGAAGGAAGGAAGGGAAGGAAGGCAGGAATGAAGGAAGTACTTATGTTGTTTTTCGCGATCAATAACGTAACATTTTGAATGTTGCCTACACTTGTTGCCCTGCTGAAGAAAAAAGGAGGCCCGGGTTCGATTCCCGGCTCTGCTAATAAATTTAATTCTGGTTTGAGAGTCGTAACGGGCCCACTCAGCCTCGTGAGGCAAAACTAAGAGGCGGGTTCAATTCCAACCTTAGCCATCCTAGGAGTGCTTTTTCCGTGGTTTCCCATTCCTACTCTAGGCAAATGCCGGGATGGTACGTTACATAAGGCCACGGCCACTTTCTACTCAAATCCTACCTCAAATTCAAATATATACACTAGTACAGACAATACACAGGTTATCAGAAAAATTCTACACATACCCAAGTACACTGGGCAAAGCCCCTAAAAGAATCAACAACAACAGAGAGGTCATCTGCCCCAGTGGCAGAGTTACACGATATTAGAACGTTGTCTCCAGGGTGTGACTAATGTTAAGTCCGGTGTATTTCTTAAAATAGTTAGTCTCAGGTTAAGGGGAGCGTGATGGCGCAGTGGCTTAGCAGCTCCGGCCTTAAATCCCCGACTAAAACCAAAATAAGTCTGGTTGGCTCCGGTGACCCCAATTAATTGGTGGCCGATAACTTAGATGTTAGCCCCTTAAAACAACGATTATCATCATCATCCCTCCCTATATTATTCTGCTAAGATCCCATTCAAGTTTTGTACCGAAAATAAGGTTCCATTAACACCAACTTACACATATGGGGTACCTACAGGCTCAGCATAACCCAATGCGTAAGCGAAACGCACTCACTCTTTAAATGCCTCACAATTAAATAAACAAGATGTTCAGTAAAGAACATATAGCCTACTTTCTCCTAAATGCATGGGTATTGTTATAACTCTTTGTCCTTTTCAAGGAGTATAATTGAATGCTGGTTGTAGTAGCTTGCTGAAATACAACGTACTATAGGGATATTAAACATGAATATGAGGTGCCCTTTGCTAGTGCTACCACTGTAAAAAAAATCATTCAATTCGGTTTCACCGTGTTTGAATTGATCCGGGGAATGGATTTGCACACATACATGGCCGCTATTTGCAAACTATTGGGCTGATGACCTTGTAGTCAGTCATAAGATGCTTTCCACAAAAAGCCATGTTGTTGCAAAATCCGGTAGAGATCAAATTATTAGGATGGTCGAAATTTGATTTAAGCTTTTAACATTTGGGTGGCCGTCATTCCGTTTCCGTCAAGATGGCGGCGATATAAAACATGACACTGAGGTGCCTTTTGCTAGTGCTACCTCTGTACCAAATTTCGTTCAATTCTGATTCACCGTGTTTGAATTGATAGGGGGAATCAATTTGCACACATACTTGGCCACCATCTGCAAACTATTGGGCTGATGATCTAGCAGTTTGGTCAGAATATGCTTCCCACATAAAGATGTGTTGTTGCAAAATTTGGTAGAGACTAGATTATTAGGTTGGTCGTACTTACATTTTAGCTTTTAACATTTGGGTGGCCGCGATTACGTTTCCGTCAAGATGGCGGTGATATAAAACATGACACTGAGGTGGCCTTTTCTAGTGCTACCTCTGTACCAAATTTCGTTCCATTCGGTTTCACCGTGTTCGAATTAATAGGGGGAATCGATTTTCACACAAAGATGGCCGCCATCCGCAAACTAGTAGACTAATGAGATATTAGATTTGTCAAAGGATGCTTCCTCCTTAAAGGTATGTTGTTGCAAAATTTGGTAGAGATCGGATGATTAGGTTAGTCGTAATTTGATTTAAGCTTTGAACATTTGTGTGGCCGCCATTACGTTTCCGTCAAGATGGCGGTGATATAAAATATAACACTGAGGTGCCCTTTGCTAGTGCTACCTCTGTACCAAATTTCATTCCATTCGGTTTCACCGTGTTCGAATTAATAGGGGTAATCGATTTTGACACAAAGATGGCCGACATCCGCAAACTATTAGGCTAATGACCTATTAGATTTGTCAAAGGATGCTCCCTTCATAAAGGTATGTTGTTGCAAAATTTGGTAGAGATCGAATGATTAGGTTAGTCGTAATTTGATTTAAGCTTTGAACATTTGGGTGGCCGCCATTACGTTTCCGTAAAGATGGCGGCGATATAATACATGACACTGGGGTGCCCTTTGCTAGTGCGATCTCTGTACCAAATTTCATTCCATTCGGTTTCACCGTGTTCGAATTAATAGGGGTAATCGATTTTGACACAAAGATGGCCGCCATCCGCAAACTATTAGGCTAATGACCTATTAGATTTGTCAAACGATGCTCCCTCCATAAAGGTATGTTGTTGCAAAATTTGGTAGAGATCGGATGATTAGGTTAGTCGTAATTTGATTTAAGCTTTGAACATTTGTGTGGCCGCCATTACGTTTCCGTCAAGATGGCGGCGATATAAAACATGACACTGAGGTGCCCTTTGCTAGTACTACCTCTGTACCAAATTTCGTTCCATTCGGTTTCACCGTGTTCGAATTAATAGGGGCAATCCATTTTCATACAAAGATGGCCGCCATCTGCAAACTATTAGGCTGATGACCTATTAGTTTGGTCAAAGGATGCAGCCCCCATAAAGGTATGTTGTTGCAAAATTTGGTAGAGATCGGATGATTAGGTTAGTCGTAATTTGATTTAAACTTTGAACATTTGTGTGGCCGGCATTACGTTTCGTCAAGATGGCGGCGATATAAAACATGACACTGAGGTTTCCTTTGCTAGTGCTACCTTTGTACCGAATTTCGTTCAATTTGCGCTCACCGTGTTCGAATTGATAGGGGGGGGGGCAGACTTTCAGAGTACACACACTCACACACACACACACACACACACATACACACACACAGACAGACACACTTTTTTCGCCCTGTAGTTATCTCATAAGTCTACTTTCATTTTTTGCAAAAATCGAAAGTAGGCTAATACCTTAAAACATGACTGTATATTTACAATGAAATAATGAAAGAATGCAACACGGTAACCATGGTAACAGAATCTCACAGGTCCATCTATTTCTGTAAGACGCAATGCAATTCCAATTATTACATTACTGTGAAAGTTTCCAGACGGTTATAAGTTTATCACTGAACCAAATTAAGCTGTACAATTCATCAATACATACAGTATAATGCGCTTAAGGGAACCAAGTACCCTTAAACGGGATGAATTTTTTTATTTTTATTTTTTTTTCACTTTCATGCTGAGGGATGTCTAATAAATGTAATTCTAGAGTTTCATATCCTAAATCCATCTGGAAATGTCTCATTTTTAACAATTAGTGCATGCTTGTAACCTTGGTGACGCCCCTTTTCATATGAAGTTCACTTTATCAACTTCTATTCCGTTACTTTTTGTGTCAGATTGATGTGCGTACCCTCGTTTTAAAGAGGAATTAACGTAGCTGAAGTTGGTCCTACTGTCTTTATGTCACCTTCTTTTGTTTTTACACAGGGAGTTGGTTTATTTTGATCCATAACACAGGGAGTTATTTGTTTTGATACAAACCATATTATCTTGTTTGCCGGAGAAAAATGGGTAATGTTAAGAAATTTGGCCGAAGAAAAACTCATGGAAATCAGTATAAGAACAAGAATACATCTTTAAGAAGTAATAAATGTAGTGGTGCAGGTAGTGGAAGTGTAAGAAACAGTGAAGGAAATAATATTGAAAGTGAGGTTAGACCTACAAGCAACAGTGGATCCACTCTGACTGTACAGATAGTCCTACAAGTGCATCAAGGAGGAAAGTTTCTTCTTCAAGATCTATGTTTAATAAATTTGGCAACATTAATACAGATGTAAATAAAGTGACCACAGGTTTTCAGTTTGTAGATATTGAACTGCTGTCTAAAGCTTTGAGACAATTTGTAGAGTGTAAGTATTGTAATCATGTGGATTGCATATCTGTGCATGAAGACACTGACAAACGAATGGGCCTTGCTAGTGTCATATGTATAAAATGTGATTATTGTGAAAGGGAGTATCAATAAGAGAAAATGTGCATGACTTGGAAAAGATGAGAAAAGCAGTGTGGTGCACATATTTTCATAAGCTCTCGACAGACAATCAACCTCAACATGGACTCTGCCCAACAGATTCATGGTGTAAGTATAATTCTTCTGAAAGGGCAAACTACAAGCACCATGGCCTTCCTGAACCTATTTTACATGCCATAAAACCCATATATCGGGATTTGGCTCAACCAGACCTGCTAAGAAAATGCTTACATGGCAAAACCCAGAACCCGAATGAGTCGTTTAACAACATTATATGGACTATAATACCCAAGAATATGTTTGTTGGGTATGATACCCTTAAAATTGGGGTGCTGGAAAGTGTTCTGTGCTTCAACATGGGAAACATTGGAAAAGCACAAGTGCTTGCCCACCTAGGGATTGAACCAGGCCTAAACACCATACATCAGCTTCAGAAAATGGATGACGTGCGTGTGAAACATGCTGATCGACAAGCACAACAGATGACCAAATTAGCAAGAAAGAAAAGGAGAGGAGCCAAACGGAGGAAGGAAGATATGGATGATCCAGAGTATGGAGCTGGAAAGTTCTAAACCACAAAAAGCACATGTTCTTTTCTAACTTAACTTTGAAGTTAAATATCTGGAAACATTTTTTTTTTTTTTGGTGTGGGGTGCTCATCTTGGAAACTACGAAAGATACAAGGGTAAAACTAATACCACTTTTAAAACTAACACTGATCTCCATGTTAAACACAAATTCATTATAAACTAATTCATACTTTGCTCATAAAAAATTCATGTGCAAGAAAAAAATTAGTTTTTTTTTACTTACATGAAAAAAGTAAAATATAAAATAAAATGGATGAACTAATTTTGTTTAAAATGCATTTAACACAGAGATAAAGGCAACTGTTACAACAATATCAAATTTCACTGCTCTATCTGCAATACTTTGGAAGATGAGCTCCCCCAAGTTTTACTAAATTAACATTGTTCGTATAGGGAGTACTTGGTCCCCTTAAGGGGGTCAAGGGGCACTCTAGAATTTTTTGACGCAATTTTCACGTGTGAGTGGGGTACGAAAGGTCTTTTTCACCCGACTATGAAGGGTCTCCGAAAACCACATTTAAAGGCCCTTAAATTAACAGTGTCTGTGATATTCGCAGAAAACTAACTTCGCTCTGATATACCTATGAAGGAATGACAAGCCCCTAACCACTGCACCAGTAGCTGAAGAGATAAAGTCTGATTATTTATTCGAAGGAAAAAGTGTTCTCTTTACAACTAGAATATTCACGGGCGAAGCCGCGACGGGTAATGCTAGTATAATGTGCCCGTTTAGACCGGAGTCCGCACGACCACATATGCATTTTACCAATAATCAGTCAGCACGAGAGTCAAAATATCCTGGAGCGCCAGATGGGTTAAAGCAAATCGCAAAAACGACATCAAATTAAAAAAATGCTTTACTGATTTTTGGCTCAATGCAACAATAAGGATAGAAGGAGATTTAATTGGGTAAGACACATCTGGTGATGTATATTTACACACAATATACAGAAATTTTCCAAACACATTTGACAATCTTTCTGGAAACACAAGTCCGATTAATAGTCCTGTGGACTGTGTTCCAAAATTATTAATATTTAATTCCAGTTCAAAATTAATTGTCCATACTGGAAATAACGTTGATCACTGTTTGACTATTTACATGATATTAACACTCGTAGAATAAATGTTTATAGAATTCTAAACTTTCATTTGTTTTCCAGTTTTCAAAAATATATCGTTGAAAATATTATTATCATCGTAGCAACACAAATTATTTACATATATTAATAACATCTGAAAAGTATTTGACCATTGAGCATAGCATCGAAGAACTTGTGCGAAGCACAGCAACAATTAATTGTTCTTCTGACATTAAACATTCGAGAAGTGACTCGATTATGAACTTCAAGTTCCAAACAAAATATATGATTTCTGAATCATCAACTAGATCAATAAGTGGTTGAACCATTCAACTATTCAATTATAAAATTATAAAAATTATTATTATTATTATTAGTGGATTATTATTATTATTATTATTATTTGTTATATGTTTAATTATCATCTCATTATGTGAGAATCCACATGTTCGAACCTTCGAATATGGAAAAAAAATATCCATTCCTTAACAAAAATAAATTTAACTTTTACAGTTACATCGGCTGATTACCGTGATTTCCTTAAAATATGAAAAATTCAAATAAATGCTCGAAATGCTCGGTCATCGATCCTAAACTGTTCTGAGTGCTGAAAATGCTCAGAATAACTCTAACAAGTCTTGCGTAAATCATTGCAAGCTTTAAATACGACGAAAAAAATGTGTTGGTCATCTGCAGAAAAATAGTTTGTTCCAATTAGCTAAGCATAATATAATTCAAAAGTGGCTTACATTTCTTGATGGTCTTGAAGTGTAGTAAACCTGGTCTGTACCAGATTTATCCATAGACATGCCCTATCGGACAAGCACGTATAATCCTTGTATCGGCCGCCATTGTAGACCCACAATTCGTCTAGTCAGACATAGTGGTAGTATCTTTCGACGTTTGAATAAACTGTGGTTCCATTTTAATATGAGCTTCTATCAAAGCCATAACAGTTTGTTGAAATAGGGTCAGATCTAAGTGATCTCTTCTTAGATATGTCAGTTGTAACATAACTCACTGTAATCTCATCAGTACAAGAAAAACATTGACAGTCTAAGCAGTTAACGGCTGTTCTGAAGATCGTTCCATGGGCATGGTTTATTAATATCACCATCTGCCATGCGCTAGACAACTTGCAGTTTCCCTTGCGTAGACTAATGAACGCCACCGTTATAGACTAGTCTTCAATGTACTGACAGATCGAAGTGGTTAACTAGTTACAAAAATGAAAACTGACTTGAAATGGATTTAAACATCCAAGTATTAAGTTACTACTGGACTGTGACAAAATACTATTTTCTAGACAGAGTCTAGCATATGTCCTTTTAGAAATATAAATATTTCCACCGATGTCTGTAGAAATCAATCACCTCAGTGATTCTCCTCACCAGAAACTTACTAAGTTTCAACTCGAAGCGCAGCACTTCTCGTGACTATCACGATTTGAAAAGAACTTCTGCGTAGATGCGGCAACCATGTGCCTTGGCTCAGCGTAGACGCAACTTGCTTGCCAAGTGCTTGTGTTAGAATGAACTGACAGTGCCTGCTCCAGCTGGCTTTTATTCAAAACGCTCAGGGTCACGCGTCATCGCCTGATATCTGGAAATCCTCATATCTCTTGAATCCCTGGTCCGATTTACTTGATACTAATTGCATTCTCTTTCATTTGGTCGTGCCAGTAATCTGATCCCAGTCTCAAGTCTCCACTCCATAGTTAACTATTTAATCAATAAATAGCCTCCACCTCTGCTGTTACTCGCTACGTCACTTGACATCCAACTATCGGTAAAATCCTTCGAAATGCTTCGAGAAGCAATGTAGCGCGATATTCAAATATCTGAACTTTCAAAAGCGGCTGTAGCCTTTCCCTTGATATCTAGGTGTCTGAAACTTGGAATACCCATTCCTAGAGTTGGGCACAATATATTATTTCAGTAGTATAGATCCTTCTTGCAGCGCTCACAAACCGCCGACCGTGACAAATGAGCATTCAAATGAAAGAGAATAGACATTAGCAGTGACTTATTTCACTATAATTTCATATAATTTCTTTAAAAAATGACTTAAAAAACGTACGAAGTGTGCGATTTGCAAACACCGTTGATGTAGGAAAATACGCTTCATAAATGTTGTCCACGGGCCGCTATGACGCCTGGTTCATGTCATTAACATTCTGAGGTCTTTCCTTTATCCTGAAATGTAAGGTCCGCTAGTCATCAATTAATTGGGAAAAACCGTAGAAAGAAATGTTAATCTCAGGCTAGTGGAAAATCAGATAGGGCGCACAATTGTAGAATATGTTGAGTAACATGCAGGTCTAATTAATTCAATTACTACATTGTTACTGTGCAAGAATGTAGCGTGGCACAGCAGATATGAGATCACACTCGTGAGTGATAGCGGTATCATAATGAGCTGCGAATACAATTGTGTTGTACCTCGTTACCAGTAACAACCAGCTGCTTCTTCTTGCGTTTCCAAGCGAGCATTCTCTCAGATAGCGTAGTCTACTGTAGTAAATCGGCCACTCTCGTCCAAAATACACTGATTGGTTGGTTCCTCAGTTTAGGGACTGCGACAACGTGGTCATGTAGCCCCGTGTACTTTGGAAGTGTGTAGAATCTGTCTGAATACCGGTGTTAATTGTGATGACTGTATTAGTGTGTGTTATCTGTTTTTAGCCTACTTTCGATTTTTGTAAAAAATGAAAGTAGACTTATGAGATCAACACAGGGCGAAAAACGTGTGTCTGTCTGTGTGTGTGTATGTATGTGTGTGTGTGTATGTGTGTGTGTGAGTCTGTGTGTGTGTGTCTGTGTGTGTGTGAGTGTGTGTACTCTGAATGTCTGCCCACCCCCCCCCTATCAATTCGAACACGGTGAATGCGAATTGAACGAAATTTGGTACAAAGGTAGCACTAGCAAAGGACACCTCAGTGTCATGTTTTATATCGCCGCCATCTTGACGGAAACGTAATGGCGGCCACACAAATGTTCAAAGCTTAAATCAAATTACGACTAACCTAATCATCCGATCTCTACCAAATTTTGCAACAACATACCTTTATGGGGGGAGCATCCTTTGAATAAACCAATAGGCCATCAGCGTAATAGTTTGCGGATGGTGGCCATCTTTGTGTGAAAATCGATTCCCCTATTAATTCAAACACGGTGCAACCGAATGGAACGAAATTTTGTACAGAGGTAGTACTATCAAAAGGCACCTCAGTGTCATGTTTTATATCGCCGCCATCTTGACGGAAACGTAATGGCGGCCACACAAATGTTCAAAGCTTAAATCAAATTACGACTAACCTAATCATCCGATCTCTACCAAATTTTGCAACAACATACCTTTATGGGGGGAGCATCCTTTGAATAAACCAATAGGCCATCAGCGTAATAGTTTGCGGATGGTGGCCATCTTTGTGTGAAAATCGATTCCCCTGTTAATTCAAACACGGTGCAACCGAATGGAACGAAATTTTGTACAGAGGTAGTACTATCAAAAGGCACATCAGTGTCATGTTTTATATCGCCGCCATCTTGACGGAAACATAATGGTGGCCACACAAATGTTCAAAGCTTAAATCAAATTACGATTAACCTAATCATCCCATCTCTACCAAATTTTGCAACAACGTACCTTTATAAAGGAAGCATTCTTTGACCAAATTACTAGGACATTAGCCTAATGGTTTGCGGATGGCGGCCATCTTTGTGTGAAAATCAATTCCCCCTATTAATTCAAACACGGTGAAACCGAATGGTGCGAAATTTGGTACAGAGGTAGCACATGCAAAGGGCATCTCAGTGTCATGTTTTATATCGCCGCCATATTGACAGAAACGTAATGGCGGCCACACAAATGTTCAAAGCTTAAGTTAAATTACGACTAACATAACCATCCGATCTCTATCCAAACTTTGCAACAACATTTCTTTATGGAGGGAGCATCCTTTGACCGACCTAATAGGTTATTAGCCTAATAGTTTGCGGATGGCGGCCATCTTTATGTCAAAATTGATTCCCCCTATTAATTCGAACACGGTGGAACCGAATGAACGAAATTTGGTACAGAGGTAGCACTAGCAAAGGGCACTTCAGTGTCATGTTTTATATCGCCGCCATCTTGACAGAAACGTAATGGCGGCCACACTGTGCCCGTTTAGACCGGAGTCCGCACGACCACATATGCATTTTACCAAGAATCAGTCAGCACGAGAGTCAAAATATCCTGGGGCGCCAGATGGGTTAAAGCTAATCGCAAAAACGACATCAAATAAAAAAATGCTTTACTGATTTTTGGCTCAATGCAACAATAAGGATAGAAGGAGATTCAACTGGGCATAACACATCATGTAAAATTATCTCATTTTATTCTGAATTTAAAATTGACTGCAAAATAAAATGCTCGACGCAACATCATTCATGTGTGGCGACCCACATTACTATTTACACAATGTACAGAAATTTTCCAACACATTGGACAGTTATCTTTGGAGACACAAGTTTGATTATCAGTCCTGTAGACTGTGTTCCAAAATTATATCCATTATTTATGATTAAATCCAGTTCAAATTTAATTGTCTTTACTGGAAATACTGTAGTTCACTGGATGCATTTTTACATAATATTAACACTCGTAGAATAATTGTTCATAGAATTTTTAACTTTCACTTATTTTTCCAGTTTCAAAAAAATATTGTCAAAAAATATTATTATCTCTGAATCAACACAAATTATGTACACATATTAATAACAACATCTGAAAAGTATCTGACCCTTGAGCATAGTATCGAAGAACTGTGCGAAGCACAACAAAATGAATTGTTCTTCTGACATTAAACGTTTCGAGAAGTGACTCGATTATGAACTTCAAGTTCCTAACAAAATATATGATTTATGAATCATCAACTTGATCAATAAATTTTTGGACCATTCAACTATTCGATTTTCCACTTGGAATCATTATTAAGAAAAATATTTATATTTGTGGCCATTTTAGTAACTTTCACAACTTGCAATTCTTTAACAGAATGCGGAAATAAGAATTGTAGCTTCATAATAAATTCATTTAGTTCATGACACTAGGATTGAAAACATCCTTCAAATTATTCGTGGTTATAGAATTATTTTTTAATTGGCAGTGGCCCATTCTATTATTTGTGTAAGAACACAATATTCCAACAACAACGGCAAAGGTCTTCCTCTGAAGAAGAATAAAATACTATCATGACAAATCCGGGTCCTAGCAAAATCAAAGTCTTAATGGAATCCGTAAACAAGGTTGAAATAAGAACTGATGGTTTTTAAGAAATAACCTTTGGGTCATTCATAGAGGGACCCGGAACAGAACGTAACGCGGAACGGAACTCTTGTCTATGTGGAACGGAGAAATTCCGTTATCTCCAAGGTTATTTCCAAGTTGTAACGTTACCGCTGTCTGTTCCAAACGTAACGTTACCGTCCTGGAACGGAACTGATTCTGAAACCGTACCCGGTATCTGGAACAGTGGAATGTTAGCCGAGCCTGTACCGGTACAGCGTATTGGAGACGGGTGGAACGTTACGTTGTCCCGTACCGAAATGAACAGAGGAATATCCGATACGTTACAGTTCGGAACATTCTACTTATAATAACGGAACAAACAGACGGAACGGAACGTTACAAATTTAACGGGATTGTATTGTTACAAGGCTACATTATGACGTCTCAAGGTCAAGCAGAAGGCGTGCGATGTAGCTGTTATTTTTATTGGGACGACGTGCATGCATTTACTCACTCAATCCCATTTTCCCGCTCACCTCACAGCACGCCAGCCTTCTGTTTCAGCTAATGTAGAGATCCTGTACCCCAAAAGAAGCTGCGCGACTCCGTCCCCTCGTTGTGATCGGTTGATCAAAATTTCTTTGGGATACCGTAAACGATTTGTGAGGTAAGGCAATGGGCAAAGCACAGTGCTATCAAGCGGTTCCGTGGCACATTTTCCGTATATAACTAAGTAGATCTAAGTTGCGGGAACACCGTAGTGTTTGTTTGTACTTCAACGTTGATTATCACCGAGACATGAGGTTTGAGACCACATATAAAATGTATACATTTCAAGCTGCCTGGAGTTGGTGAGGGGAGTACAGACGATTCTCTAGTTTAATCAAATTTTGGTTGGCTTACATATCATTGACAATCATTTCATGTCTCTGCTTTCAGAATAAGGCTATATTATGACTACCCACATCGTCACTCCAAGAGGACAGCGAAATACTTATTATTAGACTATTGTTATTATTATTATTATCATCATTAGACAGTTATGTTATTATTATTATTTTCATAATTATTAGTCATTAATGATTATTATTAGTATACTATTATTATTATATTTTTCATTATTCTAGACAATTGAGTTTGTACAAAAATTCGCTATCCAGCAACAGAGAAACTACCTTATACTATCGGGGCGCAGTTAGCATATTATTAGGAACCGGATTCTTAGGTTCTTATCTATTTTTCCCATACTTCTAAATACTTTTACGAATCACATTGAAATTCCGTACTACCTAATAAACTAAATAATACGCGAGTACATAAAAATAACTAATCGCAGTTTTGTACCATTTATTGTAGTATATTTCAAATTTTGTCCATAATCCTTGAAATTAAATGTGAAGATAGTGTTTATTCCTAGCTCCAGTCGATTGAAAGCAATCCTACCTAATGGAAAAATGAAATATTTTCAGCACTTTCCAGCTTATATATTATTGCTTGGTTATTTACCGAGAGGAAAGAGCGAATAAATCTCTTATTATTCCCAAGAATCCAATATAGTAAAGAATCAACATTATTTGAACGAGATAGAATGTGAAAATCATCTCTGACATCCTTGGCTTTATTGCAATCCCTAAAAGTGTAAAGTTATCGGTGATAATTTGATTACGCATCATTATGTTAAATATTTACTCTCTCGTTGCAATCAGATTGTCTACTAATAATGAGGTATTAATCTTAAGCCTTATGTAATGTATGTCAACTTTCGCTACCATTTAAACACAAGAACCTATTGTAAAAACCCATTCTACCTAATAAAAAACTAAAAAGAACAATTTTATGTTTTTGAAAACCTAAAATGACAATTTTAAAAACCACCAAAATCCGGCCCCTATTTATTATATTCTGATGGTTGGGTGGTAGAGCAGCGGACTCTGTACTGGGATAAACGCCAGGAAAGAAGAAGATGGTTGGGTGGTTTCCTAAGTAATACAAGAAGTTCCGTGAAGAACTCTACAGCCTACTTTTCATGCCAATGATTATAATACAGTATATGAACCTATCTAGAATAATGACGAAATTAAGTCTGTAATATCGAAATATCTAATTAGTTCAAAACATACCTGGTGTAATGTAGCCTAATAACGCACTACAGATGGCAGCCCTGGTGACTGAATATATTCTTATTTCCATCTCTTAAGGTACAGAATACAACATTTGGTTGAAGTCCAATGGACGTTACATGCAGTTAGACACTGGATCTATCAGCAGCGTAAAAGCATGTTGCCAACAATACCATGCGTGTGCTGGTCAGAAATAATCTGAAATTTTATGATATCTTGTTGTGCCAATTTTGGATGAAATCCATTTGTTAGTATAGAAGTTACATGTATTTTAAAATTGGACCTATCAGCAGGCATAGGATCATGTTGGCAGCACTGACTTATATTAATTACTCCAAATTAATCTAGAAAGTCAGGTGCTATACGTGAGCAAAGTATAGAGCTGTTGGCTTGCATACTTTCTGATATATTGATATTAGGGTAAAAAAAATATAGACAGCATTTATTAACAGTTGGCAGCCCTGATTGCTCTTAACAATACTTATAGTCATATCTGTTATGTTACACATAGCACATACGAAATTTGGTTGAAATCCAACTGATAGTATATACGTTACATGTATTTAAAAATTGGTACTATCAGCAGGCTTATAATCATGTTGGTAGAACTGATGTATATAAGTTACTCCAAATTAATCTAAAATGTCAGAATATACGTGTGCATAGTTTAAATCTGTCGGTTGCATACTTTCTGATATATTGGTATTTGGATAAAAAAATAGAGAGAGCAATTATTAACAGTTGGCAGCCTTGGTGGCTCTTAAGAATACGCTCAGTCATATCTGTTTACGTACACATTTTACATACAAAATTTGGTTGATATCCCATTGATAGTGTAGAAGTTATATGCATTTATGTTCGACCCTGACTATTATGTGTCTGAAAACTGTATCATAATGATGGTCATTATAACACTATTATTCATTATGAAACAGTTTCTCCCACCAATCACAGCTCAAGAAACAAATTTTTTGACCAATTAGATAAGGATACCTTCGCGCATGCTCTCAAAATCCAACATGTCTATATAAATTACCGAAAGTGCACCGTCCAAATGTTCGCGTAAATAAACTGGTGAATATGAGACAAGAAATAGCACTGTACCTTAATATACCTAAATCCAATTTCTACTCGGCGCGTTGATTTCAAACGACTACGGTGACAGTTTTGCTGAATACTGGTTCACGATCTGCACATCTGGCATTGAAGCACTTAGAGCGCATGCGTCGGCCGGCCAGAGAGCTTGGAACAGGGAGATGTGCTACCTAGCGCACCACCCGAGCACAAAATTCTAGTTACTGAACAGATATTTATGAATATTTATGTTAAAACATGTAATAAAGTTATAATTATCGTCGAACATAAACAGTCGTATGCAACTCGCCTATAATGGTAATTAAGACACTCGTATGGAAATTATAAAACTCGCTAAAGCTCGTTTTATAAAGACACTCGTGTCTTAATTATAGCCATTATAGGCTCGTTGCATAATGTACATGTGTGCCAATTTTGGAATAGCTCCCATGCATACCTTGCAAGATATCCAACATGGAGCTCAAATTTCTAGTGCGTTTTTCAGCAGTTGGTAGCACTGACATCATTTTCAAATATGGACGTGAGATATTCCGGTGCACATCTTTACTCATACTAAATTTGGTTTTGATTGCTGCAGCCGTTTAGGAGTTGATAGGGGGGAACACACACACAGACAGACAGACAGACAGACACACATTTTCCCGGATCGATCTCATAAGTCTACTTTTTCCTAATTTTTGCAAAATGTGAAAAGTAGGCTAGGGCCCACAGCCACTCCTATTTCAGTACACGAGCTATCGAGTCTAATACCAACAGGCCGAGTGTTTCGAGGCTGGCTGGCGTACCTCTGGTCGTATTGGGTACTGACGCACATTAGTAGTATATGCCAAAAGCATAAGATGGCGTCGATAATTTAGAGGTGGAACACCCGATTCGACGAGTTGGCTGGGTATCGGGCTGGTCCGGAAGGCACCAGTAGCCAGCCTAACGCCACTATGGTGGATACTGTCCAGCATTTTCAAGGTTGCTGGTCTTTCTGAACCGTAAGCCGCAGAACCATAGTCTAGCCGGGACACGACGAGGGCTTGGTAGAACAGTAGCAGCACCGCTCCGTCAGCCCCCCACGTAGTGCTACTAAGAAACTTGAGCATGTTCAGTTTCCTGAGACACGTCGTTCTTAGTTGCCGTATATGGGGCTGCCACGTTAATTTGCTGTCAAAATGGAGCCCCAAGAAGCGATAAGTGTCAACCAACGGCAACGCAGCATACCTGAGATGTAGTTCAGGGTGTAAGTGTAGCCTTCGGAGCCGACAAAAATGGACGACGGAGGATTTCGCTGATGAAAACCGGTCGTGAGCCCACCTGTCGACCCGGTTAATAGCTATCTGCAATTGCCGTTCCACGATTGACATACTTCCAGAGCTGTAAAGCAGAGCTAAATCGGCTGCATACAGCGATGGAACTATCGTGGGCCCGGTGGCGGTAGCAATGCCGTTTATGGCAACCTCTTTTACTTTTACGCTCATCGGCGTATGGCAGATTTTCTTCTTTTATATTTAAGGAAAATATATCAATTCAAAACAACCATTTATTGACACTTCTGGATGCCATGACAGTTAATTTTACAACAGTGGAAAAAAGATAATAAAGAAAAGAAAAAAATGACAATCTTAATGTAGCATCTTTGGCCAAAAGATATGACACACTCCCACCTTGAGTTGGTGGAAGAACAACTCAACCATACATAAATAACTATAATTACCTCAAAATACAGTAATCATAAATCTAATCTCTTTGGTGTATTTACAGCTCTACCACTTTTAGTGGTTACTCATGACATCCCTTCTCATCCCTAAACACATTTAGGCTAATGAGACTTTTGTCATTTTTTGAAGAGAAAGGCTCTTCCTGTACCAATCTTGCGACTATTTTTTCTGCTGACATTATCTCCTCACATGATAATTCTCCACGAACTCTTGTAAGGTTTGCTCTTCGCTTATTTTGGATAAACCTCTTTATCCAAGCAACCAACCGAATTATTTTTCCATAGCTTGAAAAATATAAGTAATACCAATCGTGGTACCTGCACTGATCATTATTTACATGTTTTGGGGTGCTACATGAAGTATCTACAAAGTAACTCATTATTTGAGTTGATTTTCTCTTTTCTTGCAAAATCAGCTCTGCCTCTGCAGGTGGAAATTCACCAGGCCACTCTGGCCGGTCCTTTCGTAAAAACTCTGGCCCCTCCCACCATTGAAGTGCTAACAATTTTTCTGCCAGACAACTCTTGAAGGAAGATCTGCAGGATTCAAATGGCCAGGAACATATCTCCACATTTCTGGTAAAGTCAACCGATGGATTTCTTTAACACGGTTGTTGACAAACACAGTCCATGTTTCTTCCTATAGAATCCATGCTAAAACCGTTGTCGAATCAGTTTAGAAATTCAACTTGACATCTTGGTAGTTTAGTCCTTCTAGCACTGAATTACCTAATCTAGCTCCCACTGTTGCAGCAATTAGTTCCAGTCGGGGAATGATGACTGTGTTTAAGGAGCTACTCTTGCTCTGGCTGAAAGAAGGTGTACCTTACTCTCACCGTCAATTTGTAGTCGTATGAAGACTACTGCAGCGTAGGCCTGTGCACTAGCATCACACAAAATATGTAGACTGACATCCCTGTGGTTCTTGGAATAATGAAACCAGCGTGGAATTCTCATCTCTTTCAGGAGAAAAAGGCTTAAATACCAGATTAAAAATTGGTCCTTAATATCAGTATTAACCTCTTCATCTCAAGATATACCACTTAGCCATATCCTTTGTAATAACAATTTAGGAACTAGAAGTACTGGACTAACTATGCCAATCGGATCAAATATATTTTGTGCAACTGACAGAATGGATCTTTTCGTGATCACTCCCAATTCATGGATCTGTAACCATTCCAAGTTTAACAATAAATTGTCAGATTCCAAATCCCATCGTAAACCTAGCACCGCTGTCCGTCCTACAAGAATGAAAGCATCATTGTTGGCCTGCCAACCTCTGAGGTCGAACTTTCCTTCCTGCATTATATCACGTGCTTCATTAATGAATTCTTTCAGTTCTGATTCAGTATCAACACTGGTTACAACATTGTCCACATAAAGGCTCTGTTTAAGTCTTGATATCTGTCCTTTACTATATTGACAATCTTCCATTGCCTTGTCCAAATGGTAATCAAGAACTGCTCCTAAAAGGAAAGTGCTACATTTTAATCCAAATACCACCCTCCGATGCCGAAATATCTTTATATTCTTCCAGTCATTTGGATCACACCAGAAGAATCTAAGAAAATCTCTGTCTTCTTGACGAACACTTATTTGTAGAAAAGCCATTTCTACATCAGCTGTCACCTCAAATCTCCCTTCCCGAAATTTTAGTGACAGGGAAGGAATCAGTTCAATCAGATTGGGTCCACACTCTAAACAATGATTGAGAGAAGGAGCATTTCTACCTCTTGCTGACACGTCAAATACAGGACGAACTCTGGTGGTGCTATTCTCCTTAATAACAGTTCGATGTGGTAGGTAGTGTCCATAATTCCCTACTTCTTTGACTGGTACTTCTTCAATAATTCCCAGTTCTTCCCACTCAGCTAGAACTGCATCGTATGAAATGAGAAGATTTTGAGACTGAAGCTTTCTAGTGGCAGATTCTAACCTTTTGAGTGCTAGCTCCCTGTTACTAGGAAGAGCCAAGCTATCTTCTTTCCATAGCAATGAAACTTCGTAACGTCTCTCATCATTTACAGTAATACCTCTTAGAAAATCATCTCTAATTTGAAGCTGTCTTTCATTTTTGGACATTTTAACAGCTGAGTCTGAGATTCCAATGGTATCTAGGCTCCAGCGATCGTTGTTCTCATTAACAAACAGAGCTGTAACTTCTTCTGCCAAGTTACCAGAAGATTGTTGTGGAACTTTCCCCATCAAAGTCCAGCCTAAATTTGTTTCCACAGCAACCAAACCAGAAGATAGAACTTTAATATTTCCTGTCTGAAGTTTGTCCGCTACATCCGCTCCAATCAGCAAGTCCACAGGCCTAGACTCATCCCCAATATCTGTTAGGCTGATATTCCCTTCCTCAAGTTCATTCAACCAAGGTCCTTTCTTGACCGAAGGGATGCCATTACATATTAAAACCTGATCCAATACTTCAAAATTATATTGATATTTTTCATCCAGGCTTTCAATTTCTACTTTGTAACATGAATGTTCATTAACACTCGTTTTCACTCCCCCAAAAAGGTCATGTTTAATTGTTTCAGTTCTGACTGGAGTGTAACCTAATATTTTAACAATGTCTTTCTTAACATAGGATCTTTGGGATCCTGAGTCAATTAAGGCTCTAACAGAGAAGGAAGAGCCAATACCTTTCATCTTTATAACCAAAGTTTGCAAAATAACTTTAGGATATTTAGAAATATTACTCAGCGAATTTGTCTTTTGTTCATTCTTCCCCCCGGATTTCCTGTGTTCGACATTATTATGGGTTATATTTTGTATATTCTGAGGTAAATCAGGGCACATCAGAACTTGGTGGCTCTTACTAAAAATAATGCACCGTACTACGGCTTTACATTTATTGACACAGTGTCCCTTCTTAAAGCACTTAAAACACCCACCCTTGTCCTTTAGGACCTTCTGTTTCTCATATAGACCTAATTAGTGTGCTTTAAAGCTATTAAGGGCATCATGTTGACCTCCACAAAAATACAGTACCCTTTCCTCTCCTCAACTGGGTTAGTGTTTAACAAGTCAGCTGCAGTAGCAATGTGCTCTGACAATTTGGGTTGGTCTCTACTCCTGTTATTATCTTTGATTCCAAAACCGGAAATTGCTAAACTGATCCGTTCCTCGGCTTCCACTTCCCTTTTCATGAATAGCATGAGATTGTCTAACCTATCTTTCGAATCACGTGTGTGTGCAAAATTGGAACTTCTTTGCCAGGCCCTAAGAAACTCCTCAGGCAAACATGACTCTACTAAAGATACAACATAGATGCACACTTATCTGTTGTAACACCTAAGGTTTCAAGTGACCGTATGTGCGATTCCAAGTTGTCATAAAGGCTACACATTGAATTGCCATAATCGGGAGTGGAAGATTTCTTAAGAACTAAAGATAACAACTCTCTTACGTAAACTTCAACCAACAGATCATCTCTACCGAACCTGCTCTTTAAACATTCTACTGCCTTCGTATAATTTTCCCCAATAGGTGGAAAACTTTCAGTAATTTCTCGAGCACGAGACCCTTTCACTGTAGCTTGCATTAAGTATTGAAACTTATCTTCCGGTGCAATATCCGGATCCTTGTCTATCATTTCAAACTGGCCCCTGAACTGTATCCACTGTTTTACATCGCCATCAAATTTCCTTAGTTCTAATTTAGGTAGTTTGAATTTTCTCTTACTCACAAGATCTACACTGCTACAATCACTGTTGTCTTGAGCCAAGCCTCCTGAAGGTAGAATATATTCAACACTCACCTCTATATCAAGAAATTGACGTTGATAGTCATCGGCAAGTCTACATTCGTCGTCCAAGTCCTCTTGGCCGACGTCAAGTTTTAGACTTACGACCTTACCATCCAGCTGCAGGAGCTCATCATTTTTCTTCCGAAGTAAAGAAAGGGAAACCTGAACATTCCTTCGCTTTTCATGAGCTGTCATCTGGACGTCATCAATTTCACCTTTGAGGTTATTCAACTGCCTCGAAAACGCCTCCTGTGTTACCTTACGTAGCTTTATCGCTTAATCCAGTTCACGTTGGGTTGTCTCCATAATTAAAATATATTGATATATTTATCCTATCACTGGTCGCCACTTATTTTACTTTTACGCTCACCGGCGTATCGCAGATTCTTTCTTCTTTTATATTTAAGGAAAATATATCAATTCAAAACAACCATTTATTGACACTTCTGGATGCCATGACAGTTAATTTTACAACAGTGGAAAAAAGATAATAGAGAAAAAAAAATAACAGTCTTAATGTAGCATCTTTGGCCAAAAGATATGACAACCTCGAACAAGGTGACAGAACAGAACCCTGAGGAACTTCGTTTTCTTGGGTATAATATTGCGATATGTTCTACCGACCCTTACACGGAAGAGTCGGACTACATGAAATTCGTAATGAAAGTCGGTAGATTACCACGGAGACCCCACTCATGAAGGGTGGAAAGGATCTCGTAGCGCCATATGGTGTCGTAAGTAATTCGGAGAAATGCCTCCTGTATGGCGCTCACAAGTCGCACCAGATAGACGGTGGTGGACATATGGGAGCGAAATCTAGATTGGTACCCTGACAGTAAGCCTCTCTCTTCCAGGAACCACACCAGTCGATGGTTCACCATCTTCTCTCGCAGCTTACATAGGGCATTTGAGAGGCCTGTAGCTGCTGACAAGTTTGGGATCCTTTCCAGCCTTGGGAACCGGTGTCATGATCCACTCTCGCCATTGAGATGGAAACTGCCCATCAATCCATATACGATTGAAGAGGACCAACAATTGCTTTATACTGGATTCGCACAGATGTTTTAACATTTGATTCTGTATGTTATCCGGTCCGGGAGACGTATCCCTACACAGTGAAAGCGCACTGCGCAGTTCCCTTTCAGAGAATGGTACATTGTAGGACTCCAAAGCAGCAGTGGCAAAGGACAAGGGGTGAGCCTCCGCCTCCCGCTTCAGAGTCAGAAACGTAGGATCGTAACTCCCAGAACAGGATACATCATTGAAGTGCGAACCAATACGGTTGGCAATGGCGAGTTGGTCCGTGATGATGTCTCCGATGATGGAGACTCCGTGTGCCATCAATGATATCGGGAGTCCGGAGATCCGACGAAGCTTAGTCCACACTTGAGATGAAGGAGTATGTGTCGTCATAAACAACACATACTTTTCCCACGTCGTTTTATTACTCTCCCGAATCAGATATCGGGCTCTAGCACGCATCCTTTTGAAGGTGATAAGGTTGGCCATAGTGTTTTGCCTCCGATAGCATTTGAAAGCACGTCGACGATCTTTAAAGGCTGCTGCAATCTCGGCTGTCCACCAAGGGGCAAGTTTCCGGTGGGAGTTGCCGGATGAGGAAGGTATTGTTTCCTCAGCAGCAGCCGAAATACCATGCGTTATGTGAATGGTATGATCATAGACACTCTCAAAGGTATCTTCGGCAAAATCAGCACGTGCTGTGAAAGTTGTCCAATCAGCCCGACGGAGAAGCCATCGACTTGGTAATTCGATGGCTCTCTGGTTCGGAAGAGTAACGATAATCGGGAAATGGTCACTAATACAAAGGTCGTCGTGTACACCCCACTGTAGCAGGGGAACCAGCGCACGACAGCACAAGGTGATATCGACATTTGAATAAGTGCCGTGTGCAATAGAGAAGTGCGTAGGTTCCCCTGTGTTTAACAAATACAGCTCCAGCCACCTGATCAGTCTCTCAAAATCTCTCCCTCCATCACTAGTGGTAGCGGAGCCCTAGATGGTGTTGTGGGCATTAACATATCCCAGAAGGAGAAAAAAAAGAGGGGGGGGAGCTGAGAGACTAGATCCACCAGCTGGTTTCAATCCAGTTGAGAATCAGGTGGAATGTACACGTTACATACTGTTGCCATTACTGGCGACGAAGTACGAACTGCAACAGCCTCTAGCTGAGTACGCAATGGCACCTCTTCACTAAAGAGGCTAGAGTGGACGAGAATGCAGACGCCACCGACGGCCACAGCTCCATCCACCGGGTCTTCAGAGAAGAGGTTGAAGTAACGCATTATTGTCTCACGTCCAGGACGAAACCTGGATTCCTGAAGACAGACAATGGTTGCCGAAAACGAAGATATTAATTGACGTAACTCATTGAGATGACCAGAATAGCTATTACAGTTCCCTTGTAAGTAGAAGTGGGTCTTCTACTTACGCTTGACCGTTTGCCACCATTCCTCATCTCTAGTTGGATATGATGGGGCAGGAGAGCGCACCTCAATCTCCACATCTCGGTCCGAAGACGAAGAAAATGGAGCGGGCAGTCCCCTGGATGGCGCGCGGTCCTCGTCGGACTTCACGAGTCTCGCTCTTGGGGAAGAGCGAGAGCGGTGTCGAGGGACTTTCTCCTGGTCCGAAGACGTCTATTTGGGGAAGTAGATGGTCGCTTCCCCGCAGACGCCAGTTCCTTACAAAACATGACCGCTCCTGCTGACACCGCTCCACTGGTGGTGGTGGGAGTGGAATGGCCAGCAGATACCTGAGCAGCCCTGTCTCTAGGAGAGGAAGAGAAACGGCGCTGAACCGATCCTCTCTCCTCCGCTGATATATTTTCCTATTTGTAGGGGAGTTCCTCCATACGGACGAGTTTGGCTTCAGCCGGCTTCCCTCCCTTGATGGTCGTGGGAGAGGGAAGGCCAGCAGAGACAGTAGCCACTCCGTCAGGAGGAGGGCGAGAGAGATGGCGACGAACCTTCTCTCTCATCTCCACTACTACTTTTGTCATATCGGGTGGACTGGAAGAAGGACCAGCCCTGGTCGGCAAACTCTTCTTTCCCCTGTTAACTGAGGAAGACATGTTAGCCGACCGGTTCGAAGAAGAAGAGGACTTCTCCGATTTCGCCGGTTTAGATGATATAACTGTCGCCTTCTTTTTCTTGCCCGAAGAAGGTTGTGGGACCTCCTTCGGGCAGAAAATTTTCGCTGGTACAGCGAGGGGTGATTTCAAATCTGAACTACCGGAAGTCGAGGGTACTACACTGGGAACTGTGACGGCAGGGGTGAATGAGGGCGTCGCTGCGGCCACAAACGTCACCCAAAATTCGGGGGCATTAATATCACGGTACCTCTTGCGAGCATGGTGATATGAAAGCCGATGCAATGTTCTGATTTCTTGGATTGTGGCTTCTTTACAGAACTCTGGGCACTGCTTCGATCGTGGAGAGTGGCTTCCTTGGCAGTTATACCAGGCCCAAAATAACTGTGAACATGAGGGAGGAGCCAGATTCACGCGCTCACCCGCGCCAGCCAATTGCATAGCGCGGCGTTGCCTAGTTAACTACGCAATCTGGACTCGCTGTGCCGTACGAAATCCCTATTTCTCTCCGCGCACGAAAATCATTAATTATCCTATTATTTAGATGAACCTATGTTACAGAGCTAAACATTCTGAAGCTGACTGTGCAAACCTCATGACGATACGACCAGCCGTTCGGGAGATATCATCTGCTCTTGAACAGAAGGGATAATTAGAGCGAAGAATGGTTAGGTGTTGAAATATTTAGTTTCGCTGGGGAAGATAACTAAGAGTGACAGCATGGCTGTATCAATTCAGTAGTGGAGCTTATAGAAGTTAGTGCTGTGAGCTGAAGTTTTGAACTCATAACAATGTTCCGTAGCAAGCCGAGTGGCAGTCGAACAGCGAGGCAAGAACAATATTTTTCAGGGTATACGGCCTTTTAAAGAATCTTTCGAATAGAGAAGTACGTGAAAACACAAAATCTGATAACCTGTGTTGTTGTGTTGTCGGCAAATATGTTTTCTTTTTTTAAATTGAGTAGAATAAAACTCACCTCTTCACAGTCTTACCTCACGAGGCAGAGAGTACCCGGTTCTAACCCTAAGACCAGAACTAAATGTCTTGATTGAGCCGTGAATCGAATCTGGACATCATGGGTGACAGCAAGAGTTGTTGTTATTGTTGTTGATTATTATTGTTGTAGGGGCTTTGTGACATCGTGGTCATGTAGCCCCGTGTATTTGGGTGTGTGTGGAATTTATCTGATAACCTGTGACACTATGATGTCTCTACTAGTGTGTATATTTGTAATTGAGGAAGGATTTGCGTAGGAAGCGGCCGTGGCCTTACGTTAGGTACCATCCCGTCATTTGCCTGGAGTAGAAGTGCGAATCCACAGAAGAACCACTTCCAGGATGGCTAAGGTAGGAATCCAACCCACATATTCCTAGGTTTGCATCTCGAGGATGAGTGTACCGTGTTCCAGCCCTCAGACCAGAATTACATTTGTTGGGAATCGTACCCGGGACTCCGCGGTGACAGCCAAGAATGGACAGCAATGTGCTAGCCAGTACACCACAAGGTGGTCTCCAATAAACAAAAACTGATCCCAAAAATTGTATTCTCTGTTTCTATTACCTTATAAAGGGCTACCAAGCAATGTTACTCAGAATGGCTTGGGGTGTAGATTACGTCATGTGATATAATAACGTTGTAATTGTTGCTTCATTTGAGGGGCTTGGACATATTGGTACTTTAGCCCCGTGTACTTGTCTGAAAATCTGGGTTACTGTGGTGTCTGTATTAGAGTGTGTGTATTATTATTATTATTATTATTCTGGTGAGGATTGGGAAGGAGGCGGCCGTGTCCTTAAGTTAGGAACCATCCCGGCATTTGCCCGGTGTATAAATGAGAAACCACTTTCAGGATGACTGAGGTAGGAATTTTACCTACATCTTCCCAGCTTTGCCTCACGAGATTGAGCGAACCCTGTTCTAGCCCTCAGACTAAAATTAAATAGCTTGGCAGAGCCGGCAATCGAACCTGAACCTCCTGCGCGACAGCCAAGAATGCTGGTCGCTGGTGGTCACTTTCACGAATAACGTTTGTGTGGCATCTTATATCTGCCTCATATCACATTGTGTGCAATCCGTTGTGAGGATAGATATTCGTAGGATCAGGTCCCCCAGCTCGTACATGCGCTTGCATTCGGAGCACCTTGTGTTCTGGGGGAAGGTCGTGTGTATACTGCGAGCGTAGAGCTGTGTCATCTCTGACAGTCTCACTGTGGCAACAGCGCTCCGCTGGACGCACGCTAATGGGCGAGCCCACGTTCACAGTTGTTTTGGGTCTGGTATAGGACAAATCGGGGGAGGCGTACACCTCTCACCCTCATGTATCCCCTTGTCACACTCTCTACACACGGCCTTGGCAGTGCACCTGGCAGAAACATGCCCGAATTTCTGGCATTGATAACATCACATAGGTGGAGGGATATACGGTCGAACATCGCAGTGGTTCGATGTGACCTACATCTGCTTAGGTAAAACATCACCCTCAAAATGGAGAATAAAAGCGCCGGTATCGACGCTGTTCTCTCCAATCTTTCGGGTGATGCGCCCAATCTTGGTGACGCCTATCTTCCCCAGATTCCACAACAATTCCGCATCGCTATTCAAAATGAATTCACGATGGAAAATAACTCCACGGACCTCATTCAGCGTTTCGTGTTTTGAGACCATAACGGGAATTTCGCTGAAATGCGTGCATTCCAGCAACGTTTCGGTTTGCTGTCGGCTAATTGTAAGCAGTAGGAGTTGTCCGTTCCGGCGCTTGGAAATCCCGTTTAGATCTCCAAATTTCCCCTCGAATTCCTCGGAAAAGATCATTGATTTCACCACTTTGAAATAATCCCCGTCTGTCCTGATAGCTACCAGGTAGCGATGTGACTTGTCAACAGGGAAACGTGCATTGAAAGTTTTATCCCTGATCCGACACTCAACCTCTTCATTGTGAGCAGACGTCACACGATCTCAAACAGGGGGGACACCCTCTGATGATTTATTGGGCCGCTTTCGCGTCATCCCAAAATCACCCTCCCCGAATACAACCTACTCCGAATGAGGGTCATCACTGTGGGCGCCACCCAGCCAAGGCAATAACTACCTGGCATAGCAGGTATTGCCCGGGGTCCCAGTGCCTTGAATAGGCACTTCCCCCTCGGCATGCACAGTGATATGTTTGGCGAAATTATTCGGCCGTGCAGGGACCTCCGTTGTGAGGCGGATACCACTGCAAGGGTACATGGCGCACCCACCTGACGGGATGGGGAATACCGTCCAGGCTTTCTGGCCAGATGGCCAAGTTGGTGGCCCTTCCGCAGGCAGCATGACGTTTATTTCTAAGGGTCAAACCAAAAATGGAACCGGAAGTCGGAAAAGACCTTTTACAGGCAGGGGATACCGTAGATGAATTTTCTCTTCCCATCAACAGGGAGCCTTCAAAATCAAAGTCAGTCATGTCAGTCTGTCTTGTCGGCCCTATTAGTGTCCTCCTACGACAAGCAGAGCATACCGTGTGTGTATTCTAACCCGCAACCCACACGGGGGTGTACCTAAAAGGATGTCTGTCGCACCCAATGGGGATTACCCACACTCCAGTAATGCATATTATGACGATAAACGGTTCCATTGTTGTGGAATCGTGCTTCGTCCGTAAATAAGATGGTCGCTTGAAAAGCCGGATCAGTTTCCACAGAACGCCACCCGTGCTTCGAAATCATGACCATGTATCTCCAGGTGTAAGTGCAGATGGTACGGGTGAGACCAGTGGGTGTGCATTATCCGCATAACAGACACTCCGCTGATGTTCGTCTCCAGTGCAATGGCCCATGTGGTAGTATGAGGGTGACGCCGGATAGCGTCAAACACAACCTCTTCATTGTGAGCAGACGTCACGCGATCTCAAACAGGCCGTGTTTTTCCCAGGGATCCAGTATCTCCCAGGCGTCTTTCCACACTCCGAAATACCATGCCTGTCGGTCGTTGTCTATCCGGATAGAGTTCTTGGTACAGGCGAAGCGCCTGGTATGCATTCTGTCGAGCTCCTCCATTAATATAACATATTCAGGCGCGGATTCAAGGGGGGGGGGGGGGGGGAGTCACGGGGGTCATGACCCCCCCCCCCCAAACGGAGAAGAAATTTTTTACAATCTCAAAAAACCGAAACACAATAACCAGACAAATGAAACTTAACGAATTTTAACTGAAAAACAGGTTTTTTTTTTTCATTCTATTCAATACTGAAAATTTCTTTATTGCAATTATTATGTTCTGTTACAACTGTACTTATTTACTACTTCATACCTGTTATATAAAAACGAGTATTTATATAACAAAATCAACTCGTCTATTTTGTTTAGCAAACCTTGTGATTACTGAATCGATGTTTATAGTGATGTCACGATGAATGTGCAGCAATGCACGAATAGGAATTTGGGGCTTTTTTCGCACCAAAAAAAAATTTCCGACGTCCAAACTGCAAGCTTGGTTGGCAATTTAAGCTGTGACTTTCTCCCTTTGTCGGTACCAACCCGACTTGCCGAAACTGCAAGGTACTTTGGTATTTTTCTCGAAGCTCGGTGTAAAAATCGCAAAACACGCCGTTGCAATTTGTACGAATATTTTAGGTGCGCTAAACGCATCAAATTTCTATCCATGTAGCTTGCAAAAAATTGGTCTGGTTTTGTACGTTTGGTTATTTTGTGATTGCGTTTTTAGTGATACCATTTTGCTTAACTATTTCGATTCTCTGACCCCCCCCCCCCCAAAGCCAAACTCTAGATCCGCGCCTGAACATATGCATATGCTCTTCGCTGGAATACATCTCGAGGCAGTGAATACGCTTCGTGTTGTGAATTACGTCGAAGGAGCGAGTTCGCGCAGCTACATACTGACTTGCCATCGCATGTTGTTTTCGTTCCAATGGGGCACACTTCTCCCTAACTGTGGTCTACGAAGCTTGGAACATGTACGACGTAGCTAACTGGTTGCCTGTGCCCAGCCAGAGACAATCACCTCCTCATGCTTGCCCAATCCAGCACCTTAGCTTATGCAACGATACACACGGTCTTCTTTTCTTTTTCTTTTTATTTGATCGCTTACCCTCCAAGCTCGGCTTTACCCTCGGACTTTGCGAGGGATCAGTCCTCTACCGTCGAATTACAGGACAGTGCCTCGGAGCTGAACACACCTTGACAGCAGATACAACTGGGGATGGTGACAAGCCAATCGCCTAAGTGACCACGAACTTGGGTCTAATGAAGGAAAGGGCAGCGAAGGGAGTGGGAAGAAAGATGCCGTGGTCCTGTCGAAAGGAACCATCCCAGCAATCGCCTGGAGGAGACGTGGGAAACCACGGAAAACCACTTCTAGGATGGCTGAGGCAGGAAGCGAACCTGCCTCTACTAAGTCTGTGTGCCCCACGAGGTTGGGTGAACCCCGTTCCAGGCCTCAGACCAGGAACAAAATTTCGTGGCAGAGCCGAGATTTGAACCCGGGCCTCCGCAGTGACATGGTCTTTTACAGAGCCAAATAAACAAATCGTGTCGCCTCCGTGGTGTAGTGGTCAGCGTGCATAAATGCCACCCCGTAGGTCTGAGGTTCGATACCCGGCTCTAACAAGAAATTTGACAAGTGGTATGAGGGCTGAAACGGGGTCTACTCAGCCTCGGGGAGAAGAGTAGAGTGGGTTCGATTCCCACCTCAGCCATCTTCGAGTGGTTTTCCGTGGTTTCCCACTTCGTCTTCGGGCAAATGCTGGAAAGGTACAGTACCTAACCAAAGGCCACGACCGCCTCCTTCCCTCTTCCTTGCCTATCCCTCTCACTCTTCCCATCCTCTCATCAAGCCCCTGTTCACTTCGCAGGTGAGGCCGCCTGGGCGAATTGCTAGTCACACTCCCCAGTTGTATCCCCTGATTCAGAGCCTCAAGTTGCAGGACACCGTCCTTCGCTTAGTCCGTGGGAAAAGCCAACCCAGGAGGGTAAAAAGATAACGAAAAAAAAAAACTAATCAGTCTGTGAAAACGATTAAGTATATAACCTTGCCACTTGCCAGGCAACTCCAATCGCGCGCTTGCCATGTGAGCTACTGCGACATTTGACCTGCAGCGCGCACCTCCCGGTCTATACAATACCTGCTCTTTGTGTGTGCGTGCACCTCTTGTTTTCAAGTGTGTGTTCTGCGTATCTCGGCTCGTTTAACGGGTTCATTCGAGGTACCCATACTGAATTAATAGTGGCGCTCACGATTCCTGCTGTCTTCCAGCCCGTAAACACACATCGCGTTATATTACCCCGGTTTAGGGAGAGGGACCTATGTCTTTCAGAATTGTAGTACATGTGAAAGAATGCATAAAACTGGATCGCAAGGGGCCAGTGGACCGTTCGGTATGTAGGCCATAGAGTTTTGTAGACTACTATTACCTGAAGATACCGGTTGAGTTAGCCGTGCTCGTTAAGGCGTGACTGCAGGCAGTCGATCACATCCGGTAGGCGAGGAGGCTCGAAACCCTCCACCGGCAACCTTGAAGATGGTTTTCTGTAGTTTCCTATCTTCCTTCCAGGCAAATGCCGGGGTTAGTCCCCAACTATAGGCCACAGCCTCTACCTTCCAATTCCTCATCCTTACATTCACACTTTCCTCGCCAGACAACCACCACACGGGACGGTACTTGTAGCTCACCCCATGGGTGTCCGCATAGAAGTAGCTGAAAACTTGAGCGAGCCAAACATGTACTCGGTCACTCCCGGCACTAAAAGCCATACGCTTAAAAATATAATATAAGAACATGAAGATTATTGCGTAAATATATTATTCAAACTTCAATCGCATAATTAGGACTCAAGAAATAACAAGTATTTCCGTGAAGAAATGTGTAGCCCAGTTTCATTTATCCTGCTTATGTTAATTGCCTCTATCAACATACAAAATTCAGTTTGATTGCTGTAATAGATTCGTAGATATTGAGAACCGTCTAAATATATCGGATAGTCGACATGTTGGATTGTTATATATGTAGGCCTTAGAGTTATGTACTATTACATGAAGATTATTGTGTAAGAGTATTATTCTAACTTCAATTGCATGATTAGGACACAAGAAATGGTAAAAACGAGATTTTAAAATTTTGCACAGCCTCCATCTTCTGGTTCTGAAAAAAAAATTGAAATAAATTAGATGCCAGTGGATTAAAATTTGTATAAGCATATACCATACCAAGTTTCACTGTGCTCATCCTTTTCAATATTCGCATTTCGCGTCGCCGGCAGGTTGGATTTGTGATCACCAGGTTATGAAAGTTCAATAGGTGAACTTATGTTTATAGCCTCTGTCAACACACAAAATGTCAGTTTGACTGCTGTCAGATTATCAGATTTTGTGATCCGTCTAAATATTTTGGATGCTCGCCATGTTGGATTGTAACATATGTAGGCCATAGAGTTATGTACTATTAGATGACTATTATTGCGTAGGTTCATTATTCAAACGTTGATTTCGATCGCATGATTGCGACACAAAAAATTGAAACTTAATTTTAAAAATTTGCACAGCTGCCATCTTGAGGTTATGTAAACAATTTGACAAACATATATGTCAGTGCATTGCAAAGTGTATAAAGAATTGCTCTACCAAGTTTCACTGCGTTCGGATTTTTAACCCGCCAGAAAAGTCTATTTCAATATTTCAAATTCGCATGGTCGCCATGTTCGTTTTGTAGTTAACAGGTTTCTGAAAGTCCCTTGAACGATTTTGTATTAGTGCCTTTTATCACCGTACAAAATTTCAGGTTGATATGAGTAATAGATTCGGAGATATAGAATGACAGTGAAATATTTCGCACAGCCGCCACGTTGGATTGTTGAAACGTAATAAAATTTGTAGGGCACGGTCGGGGTCGGCCAGAATAGTACTATGACCTTACCGAATTTAATTGAAATCTATCCAGCCACTTAGATTTTATTAGTGGGGCGTGGGGGCTCACACACGGACGCACACACACGGACAGAAGGTGAACCATAAGCCTATTTTTTCATAAATAGAAATAGGCTAAAAGCGAGATTTTAAAATTTGACACTGGCGCCATCTCGTGGTTAAAAAAAACAATTAAGTTTGATTGCTGTCACAGATTAGTTGACATTGAGAATCGTCTAAATATTTCGGATGGTCACCATATTGGATTTTTATATACTTTGTAGGCCATAGAGCTATGTACTATTAGATGATGATAATTGCGTAGGTTCATTGTTCAAACGTTGGTTTCGATCGCATGATTAGGACACAAGAAATTAAACCTTAATTTTAAAATTTCGCACAGCCACCATCTTGAAGTTATGTAAACAATTGAGCTGAATAGGATGTCAGTGCATTACAAGGTGCATACCATTTGATGTACCATGTGTGACGACACTCGGATGGTTTTTTAATTTCGAGAAAAGTCTATTTAAATACAACAACTTCGCTTGACCGCCATGTTCGTTTTGTAAAGAGGTTTTTGAGAGTCCCATCGTTACACTTCTATTAGTGCTTTTTTTTCCACCATACAAAACGTCAGGGTGATATCTGTAATAGTTTCGGAGATTTGGAATGCCGGTGAAATATTTTGCGCAATTGCCAAGTTGGATTGGTGAGATGTAATAAAATTTGAAGAGCACAGTCGGGGTTGGACAAAATAGTACTATGACCTTACCGAGTTTCGTTGAAATCGCTCCAGCAGTTTAGATTTTATTAGGGGGAGGAGCGAGGCGACGGTCACATGCAAACACACACATACGTACACATACATGGACTATATGTGATGTCATAGGCCTATCTTTCATAAATGTAAATAATAAAGGAAGCTTTTCAGTCGGTCAACACGACTGAATAGCTTTCATTATTAGAATTAAGCATCACTGAAAAATGGCTTCTATCACTACTAAATAGGCCAACAAGTAAACGAAAAGCAGGAACGGGAGGTTTAATTTAGAAAAGAAATACTATTATTGGTCACAAAGGAGCCTAAGTTCCGCTTACACGTACCTTGATGCTCGGTACAGTTGGGAGTCGAGTTCCGATCCGACTGTAATGTTCCAGGGCTGTAACGTTCCACACGCTCGTTCTGAGTTCCAAGTTACAGTTCCGGAACGATACCGCAAGCCAGCTCGGGGCAGCGGTATGGCGTACGTTACGTAACGTGGAACTCAAGCGGTACGTAACGCATTTCAGTTCTGTCCCGTGTCCCTGATGATTAGTTTAGTCGTTTATTAATGTTAAGTTTTGTCCAATTGAGTAGCTACAATTGAGATTTGGTAAAGATGGCGGCGAAATAAACATGACACTGAGGTGCCCTTTTCTAGTGCTACTTCTGTACAAAATGTCGTGTTTCAACATATACACACACAGATACACAATGTTTCTTGAAAAAAAAAGTCCCTTAATGCTAGCCACGTTCTTCTACTGGCAGTGATCTGTAAGAAAATCAGGCATTTTTAGTCTACTTTTGACATTTTGCAAAAATGAGGAAAAAGTAGACTTATGAGATCGATCCGGGAAAATGTGCTTCTGTCTGGCTACCTGTCTGTCTGTCTGTCTGTCTGTCTGGTCCTGTGTGTGTCTCCCCCCCCCCCCCCCCTATCAACTCATAAACGGCTTCAGCAATCGAAACCATTTTTTAGTATGAGAAAAGATGAATACCGGAATATCTCAAGCCCATATTTGAAAATGATGTCAGTGCTACCAACTGCTGAAAAATACGCACTAGAAATTTGAGCTCCATGTTGGATATCTTGCAAGGTATGCATGGGAGCTATTCCAAAATTGGCACACAAGTAGATAATGCTATTTCTGTTTAATTTCCAGGAGGCCATGCGTGACAATGTTGCCAAAATAATTTTAAGCATTCTGATAGGTCAAGTTTTTAAATGCATATAACTTCTGCACTATCAATTGGATTTCAACCAAATGTTGTATGTAATATGTGGACATAAACATGTACATTACTGAGCGTATTCTTAAGAACCAACAGGGCTGCCAACTGTTAATAATTCTCTCTCTATTTTTTATCCAAATACCTGTATATCAGAAAGTATGCAAGCCGACAGCTTTAAACTATGAACACGTATAGTACCTTACATTTTAGATTAATTTGGAGTAACATATATAGTCAGTTCTACCAACATGATTCTAAGCCTGCTGATAGCACCAATTTTTAAATACAAGTAACTCCTATACTATCAGTTGGATTTCAACCAAATTTCGTATGTGCTATGTGTACCTTAACAGATATGACTATGCTCATTCTTAAGAGCGATCAGGGCTGCCAACTGTTAATAAATGCTGTCTATATTTTTTCCCCAAGATCAATATATCAGAAAATATGCAAGCCAACAGCTCCATACTTTCCACACGTATAGCACCTGGCATTCTAGATAAATTTGGAGTAATCAATGTACGTAAGTGCTGCCAACATGATTCTATGCCTACAAATAGGTCCAATTTAAGAAAACATGTAACTTCTATACTAACAAATGGATTTCATTCAAAATTGGCACAACAAGATATCATAATATTTCAGATCATTTCTGACCAGCACACGCATGACATTCTTGCCAAACATGCTTTTACGAGTGCTGATAAATCCAGAGTATAACTGCATGTAAAATTAATTGGACTTCTACCAAATTGTGTATTCTGTACCTTAAGAGATGGAACTAAGTCGTATATATTAAGTCCCCAGGGCTGCCAACTGTAGTGCTCTATTAGGCTACATTATACCAGGTTTATTTCGAACTAATTAGACATTTCGATATTACCAACTTAATTTCGTCATTATTCTAGATAGGTTCATATACTGTAGATTAATCATTGGCATGAATCTTAATTTTAGGGAAGGTAGGCTCTTTAGTTCGTCACGGAACTTCTTGTTAGAGTTTTAATATGTGTTTGAAATTTGTTGCAAATGATTATTTTATCATATTTTCATACATCATGTGACGGTATGTTGATTTAGGCGTTCAATTTTCCATCCATCTTTATGGTGCACCATATAAGGTTTCATACCAAGGGACTTTTTAATGTTACGCTATACATTTATCTTGTGTCTTTGATATTTATCAATTCATTCATATCGGCTGATGTTGATGTTTGAGTCTTCAGTCTTTTGACTGGTTTGATGCAGCTTTCCATGCCACCCTGTCCTGAGCTAAGCGTTTCATCTCAACATAGCTACCACACCCTACATTCGAGGCAAACTGTTTAACATATTCTAATCTCGGTCTATCCTTACAGTTCTTGTCTTCGACCCTTCCTTCCATAACTAAGTTTGCTATTCCTGGGTGTCTTAGTATGTGTCCTACCAACTTATCTCTTCGCTTCATTAGCAGTCGCCAGAAACATCTCTCCTCTCCCACTCGTCTTAATACCTCTTTGTTTGTAACCCTCTCTTCCCATCTGATCTTCATCATTCTCCTGTAACACCACATTTCTAACGCTTCAAAGCTCCTCTTTTCTGCTGCACCAATAGTCCAATTTTCACTTCCATAGAGTGCCACACACGATGTCAACTGATTCCTTTTCTGTAGAAATACTTTCCTTGCCTGAGCCAACCTACTTTTTATATCCTCTTTCCTCCAACCATCACTGGTTATTTTGCTTCCTAAGTAACTTAACAGAAGTCTTCTGAGATTCGGAGATATAGAATGCAAGTGAAATATTTCGCACAGCCGCCATGTTGGATTGTTGAAAAGTAATAAAATTTGTAGGGCACGGTCGGGGTTGGCCAGAATGGTATTATGACCTTACCGAATTTAATTGAAATCTATCCAGCCACTTAGATTTTATTAGTGGGAGTTGGGGGCAAACACACCGACACACACGGACAAAAGGTGATCTCATAAGCCTATTTTTTCATAAATAGAAATAGGCTAAAAACGAGATTTAAAAATTGACACTGGCGCCATTTCGTGGTTAAAAAAACAATTAAGTTTGATTGCTGTCACAGATTAGTTGACATTGAGAATCGTCTAAATATTTCAGAAGGTCACCATATTGGATTTTTATATGCATTGTAGGCCATAGAGCTATGTACTATTAGATGATGATAATTGCGTAGGTGCATTGTTCAAACGTTGGTTTCGATCGCATGATTAGGACACAAAAAATTAAACCTTAATTTTAAAATTTCGCACAGCTGCCATCTTGAAGTTATGTAAACAATTGAGCTGAATAGGATGTCAGTGCATTACAAGGTGTATACCATTTGCTGTACCATGTGTGACGGCGCTCAGATGGTTTAAATGCGAGAAAAGTCTAATTAAATACAAAAACTTCGCTTTGCCGCCATGTTCGTTTTGTAAAGAGATTTTTGAGAGTCCCATCGTTACACTTCTATTAGTGCTTTTTTCCACCATACAAAACGTCAAGGTGATATCTGTAATAGTTTCGGAGATATGAAATGCCGGTGAAATATTTCGCACAGTTGCCATGTTGGATTGGTGAGATGTAATAAAATTTGAAGAGCACAGTCGGGTCGGACAAAATAGTACAATGACCTTACCGAGTTTCGTTGAAATCGATCTAGCAGTTTAGATTTTATTAGGGACGGGAACGAGGCGACGGACACATGCAAACACACACATACGTACACACACATGGACTATATGTGATGTCATTGGCCTATCTTTCATAAATGTACATAGTAAAGGAAGCTTTTCAGTCGGTCAACACGACTGAATAGCTTTCATTATTAGAATTAAGCATCACTGAGAAATGGCTTCTATCACTACTAAATGAAAATAGGCTAACAAGAAAACGAAAAGCAAGAACGGGAGGTTTAATTTAGAAGAGAAATACTATTATTGGTCACAAAGGAGCTAAAGTTCCGCTAACACGTACCTTGATGCTCGGTACAGTTAGGAGGCGAGTTCCGACTGTACCGTTCCATACGTAACGTTCCGCTAACACGTAACTTGATGTTCGGTACAGTTGGGAGTCGAGTTCCGACTGTACCGTTCCAGGGCTGTAACGTTCCACTTGCTCTTACCGAGTTCCAAGTTACAGTTACGGAACGATACCGCAAGCCAGCTCGGGGCCGCGGTATGGCATACACAGCGGTACGTAACGCATTTCAGTTCTGTTCCGGGTCCCTGATGATTAGTTTAATCGTTTATTAATGTTAAGTTTTGACCAATTGAGTAGCCACAATTGAGATTTGGTAAAGATGGCGGCAAAATAAACATGACACTGAGGTGCCCTTTTCTAGTGCTACCTCTGGACAAAATTTCGTGTTTCAATTGAAAGGGGGGAGCACACATATACACACACAGACACACAATGTTTCTTGAAAAAAGTCCCTTAATACTAGCCACGTTCTTCCACTGGCAATGGTCTGTAGGAAAATCAGGCATTTTTAGAGTTTTAATATGTGTTTGAAATTTGTTGCAAATGATTATTTTATCATATTTTCATACATCATGTTACGGTATGTTGATTTAGGCGTTCAATTTTCCATCCTTCTTTATGGTGCACCATATAAGGTTTTATACCAAGGGACTTTTTAATGTTACGCTATACATTTATCTTGTGTCTTTGATATTTATCAATTCATTCATATCGGCTGATGTTGTTGTTTGAGTCTTCAGTCTTTTGACTGGTTTTATCCCGCTCTCCATGCCTCCCTGTCCTGAGCTAGGCGTTTCATCTCTACATAGCTACCACACCCTACATTCGAGGCAAACTAACATATTCTAATCTCGGTCTACCCCTACAGTTCTTGTCCTCGACCCTTCCTTCCATAAGTAAGTTTGCTATTCCTGGGTGTCTTAGTAAGTGTCCTACCAACCTATCTCTTCTCTTCATTAGCAGTCGCCAGAAACATCTCTCCTCTCCCACTCGTCTTAATACCTCTTCGTTTGTAACCCTATCTACCCATCTGACCTTCATCATTCTCCTGTAACACCACATTTCAAACGCTTCAAATCTCCTCTTTTCTGCTGCACCAATAGTTCAATTTTCACTTCCATAGAGCCCACGCTCGATGCCAACAGATTTCTTTTCTGTAGAAACGCTTTTCTTGCCTGATCCAACCTACTTTTTATATCCTCTTTCCTCCGTCCATTACTGGTTATTTTGCTTCCTAAGTAACAGAAGTCTTCTGAGATTTGGAGATATAGAATGCCAGTGAAATATTTCGCACGGCCGCCATGTTGGATTTTTGAAACGTAATAAAATTTGTAGGGCACGGTTGGGGTCGGCCAGAATAGTACTATGACCTTACCGAATTTAATTGAAATCTATCCAGCCACTTATATTTTATTAGTGGGGGGGGGGGGGCACACACACGGACGTACACACACGGATGAAAGGTGATCCCATAAGCCTATTTTTTCATAAATAGAAATAGGCTAAAAGCGAGATTTTAAAATTTGACGCTGGCGCCATTTCGTGGTTAAAAAAACAATTAAGTTTGATTGCTGTCACAGATTAGTTGACATTGAGAATTGTCTAAATATTTCCGATGGCCACCATATTGGATTATTATATACTTTGTAGGCCATAGAGCTATGTACTATTGGATGATTATTGCGTAGGTTCATTGTTCAAACGTTGGTTTCGATCACATGATTAGGACACAAGAAATTAAACCTTAATTTTAAAATTTCGCACAGCCGCCATCTTGAGGTTATGTAAACAATTGAGCTGAATAGGATGTCAGTGCATTACAAGGTGTATACCATTTGCTGTACCATGTGTGACGGCGCTCGTTTGGTTTAAATGCGAGAAAAGGCTATTTAAATACAACAACTTCGCTTGGCCGCCATTGTGGAGAAAGTGAACTAAAGCTCTTTCGAGCAATCTACTTCCTGTAGAAAATAGACAGTGTTTTGATTTAGAAAATAGACAGTGTTTTGATTTACATAGTTTTGATTTTGTTATCTTTGAGTGTAGTGTCTTTGGAATGTCTTTGGATGCGATGTTGAGTTGTGTTAATAAAATATTGATTACTGTATATTAAAATGATTTGGTATGGCATATAACTGGCGACCGTGACAGGACTACTGGCAATCTCAACATCAAATAAAACAGAACAACGATGACCGAACGTCGAGTATTACGCGGCGTATTTACACGTGAGGTAAACAAGCTTGAAGAACTGTTGGCGCTTGCTGATGGTGACCACGTGGAGATTCGTAGCAGATATGCTTCACTTGTGGAACGCTACGAGAAGTTAAAACGTCTGGATGATGAAGTTTACAATGAGCTGCTGCTAAAGGAAGACCTTGAAGACATCGTGCTTGAAACAGAGATCAACAATTGCAGTCAGTACGACTTGAAATATTTTAAGGTTAGGGAAAAGGTGCAGGCCTTACAAGTTGGAGATCAAGCCGTTTCTGAAGCTAAAATGAGTAACTGTTCACGTACTTCTAATCAGAGACTACTAAGACTACCAAAACTAGAACTGAAAAAAATTGACGGAAACGTGAAGTGCTGGATTGGGTTTTGGGCGCAATTTACTAAAATACATGAAGATAGCAGGCTTAAAGATGAAGATAAATTTGTTTATTTGATTCAGTGTATGGAACCTGGTTCGTGTGGTCAGTAGTTGGTAGAAAACTTTCCTCCTTCAAAGGAAACCTACAAAAAGGCTATAGAATTGTTGAAGTCTAGGTATGGGAAGGCTGAGTTGCTCATTGAGTACTATGTTAGAGAACTTTTATCCTTGGTGTTAAAGAAGGATAGTTTAAGATTCATAGCCCAACTGTATGACAGTCTGGAGGGACAGTTGAGAGCACTTGATTCCTTGGGCGTAACAGAGGAGAAATATGCTGCAATGTTATTTCCACTAGTAGAGAGTGCCTTGCCAGAGGTTATGTTTAGAACTTGGGACAGATATCGTGTATCAAAAGAAACGTCTACCAAGGAACCTGACTGTTGCTTGAGTGAATTGTTAGCCTTCTTAAAGACTGAGGTAGAAGGTGAAGAACGGCTTAAGCTAAGACATAGTTCTTTTGAAGTTAACGAGAGGACGGATCGAGTTAAGCATGATGATAGGACCAAGACTAAGAATAGGGACATACCTTCAGCGGCTTCTTTAATTTCAATAGAGGATGTTTCAGTTAGTAAGGGAAACAGAAATAACAAAGATACGGCTTGTATATTCTGTGGCAGAACCTCACATCTTTCTCAAGACTGTGCTGTAGCTATTGATTATTCTCAAGAAGAACGCCAAGTAACGTTAAAGAAAAAGGGAGCTTGTTTTAGGTGTCTACGACCGGGACATGTCAGTAAGATGTTTGTGAAGTGCCCATTTTGCAAGGGGAAACATTACGCTTTGATGTGTGCGAAAACAGACTCAGATGAACCAAAAGGTAATTCGGTTCCAAAAACAGTTAGAATGATGGCAGGTAGTAATAAAGGGCATGTGACCTATCTGCAGACTTTAGTTCCTAGAGTAGTTGTTGGTGGATCCACGCACAGAGTAAGAGTTCTGTGTGACAGTGGATCGCAGAGAAGCTACATAAAGAAGTCTTGTGCTAAGAAATTTGAGTTGGAACAAACTGGAAAGGTAACACTAAGTCAAGAATTATTTGGAGGTAGGAAAACAGCACCTGTTTGTTTTGAGTCCTATCAAATAACTTTGCTGGATATGAACGAGGAAAACAGATGTGAGGTTGCAGTGTTAGGCTCTGATAGTATCTGTGGAGGTGCTCCCCTAGTTGATGCTGACTTGTTTAATTTACTGAGGGACAAGGGAGTTGAACTTAGTGATGTTGGCCAAGATAATGGTGGAAACAGTACTGGCATTCAGGTATTGTTAGGAGCTGACGTGTGGGCTCAGATAATCACGCCAGACTTTCTACATGTAAACAAGAGTCTAGTAGCTGTGAGAACTTGTTTAGGGTGGACACTTAAGGCTCTTCTGAGATCACTTCAACTACTGGCTCGTCTTACACTCTACTTACTTTAACTCAATCAACAAGAGTGGCGGATTTGTGGGAAATTGAGACTTTGGGTATAAAAGATCCTGGCGAACCGATAAAAAAGGAAGAAAGGGAACAAGAAGTTCAGATGTTCTTCGATAGGACTGTGAAGAGAGAAGAGGAATCTGGGCGCTACATTGTCAAACTACCCTGGATTGATGGTTGTACTTCTCTGGAAACGAATCGTGAAATTTCTCAGAAACGATTATTGAAAACTTCAAGAAAGTTACGAGTGATGCAGAAATTTCAGGATTATGATGAGGTGTTACAGGAATGGGTAAACAAAGGGATTATCGAAGGTGTTGAAAACGAGGTTTTGGATGGACCTACACATTATTTGCCTCATAGAGCTGTGCTGAAAGATGGTGGTACTACAAAGATAAGGCCGGTGTTCGATGCTTCCAACCAAGACAGAAATGGTCATTCCTTGAATGATTGCCTCGAGCCCGGACCCAACCTCATCGACCTTGTTCCATCAGTGCTGACCAATTTTCGAACCTATCCTATAGGTCTAATAGCTGATATAGAGAAGGCATTCCTGCAGATTATCATTGATCCTGAAGACAGGGATATGCTCCGTTTTCTCTGGTGGGATAATGATAAGATTACCACTTTTCGACATTGCCGGGTGGTTTTTGGTGTTTGTTCCAGTCCCTTCCTATTGGTTTCTGTACTGAACAACCTTCTGGAAGAGCCCCCAACTCATTTGAAGGAAGTAGCTACAAAAATGAAACCTGCATTTTATGTGGACAACTGTCTTACTGGAGTCGCTTCAAAGGAAGAAATTGGACCCTTTATTTTAAAGGCACAAGAATTGATGTTATCCGCAGGTTTCAATTTGAGGGGATGGGTGAATTCCTTTGATTGTGGTGTTGGTAAAACTGAGAATGTCTTAGGACTTCGTTGGTATTGCGACGTAGATGAACTTGGATGTAACTTCAGCCCGACTACCGGTTTAGTAACCCGAAGAGTGGTACTATCCAGCGTGCAAAATATATTTGATCCGATTGGATTTTCAGCCCCAGTAACTCTGATTCCCAAGCACATTCTGCAGAAGACATGGCAGAAAAGTATAGGATGGGATGAGGTTTCACCAGGAGACATTTGTGAGGAATTATGTCGATGGACTCAGCAGTTGCAATACCTACATGACCGTCGGATACCTAGAAGGATTTTCCTGAATGACAACAGCACTTTGCATGTATTTGTGGACGCTAGCAAAAGAGCGTTTGGTTGTTGCATATTTCTGAGAACGGAAGAAGAAGGTAAGATCAAACTGAGTCTTCTGATGGCTAAATCTATAGTGGCGCCTCTCAAAGAACTGACACTACCCCGCCTTGAACTGATGGGAGCGCTCCTTGGAGTTAGAATGTCTCGGTTGAGCCTTCGATGCCTACACCGGAATGACATACACACAGTGTTTTGGTCCTATTCAACAGTAGTCTTGGCTTGGATTGCTAATAAAGGGCTTTGGTCGGTGTTCGTAGAGAATCGGGTAAAGGAAATTCATGAGTACAATAAGGCTAGTTCATGGAGACACATACCGGGCAGCCTCAATCCAGCAGATCTCCTGTCTAGAGGGTGTTCACCAACACAACTTTGGAGATCCAGATGGTGGGAGGGTCCGTCTTGGCTTAAATGTAAAGAAGAAGAATGCGTATTTAATCGTCCTGAACCATTGTTGGAAGAAGTCAACAGGGAAAGGAGGAAAACAGTTGTAGCTGCTAAGAACACTGTTGTGGAAACTATTTTACTGCAATTAAGTTCACGATTCTCTGGATACATCAAAATCGTTAGGACCATTGCTTGGATTTTGAGATTGAAACAAAGGAATCGTAGAGACCACGTATCAACGGAAATTGATAGCGAAGAGTTTCTCAATGCAGAGAAGAAACTGTACTTCCTTATCCAGAAGGAAACGCTTTATGAAGAAGAGAGAAAAGAACAATTGAAGAATCTGGAGGTGTTCACAGACGATGAAGGAATTCTACACATGAAGTCAAGAGTCGTTGATTCTGACGACACTCCTGAGTATACCTATCCAGTTGTACTTCCATCAAAACATGTGATGGTTGAAAGAATGATTGAACAATTTCATCGATTCCATAACCATACTGGGACGCACACACTGCTTGTTTTGTTGCGCCAAAGGGTTTGGATAGTTAGAGGAAGAAGGACGGTGGCAGCAGTTGTACCGAAATGCGCGATCTGTCGTCGTAACTCTGCTAAGGGTTTTGAGGTACCTTTTCCTCCGTTGCCACAGGATCGAATCAAGGCATCGAGCGTTTTCCAGATCACGGGCACAGACTTGGCCGGCCCTGTGTTTCTACGAGGAGGAGAAAAGGGATGGATTGTGATATTCACTTGTGCAGTTTATCGGGCTGTACATCTGGAATTGATCACTTCACTTAGTACAGTAGCGTATATCCAAGCACTACGCCGATTTGCGGCAAGAAGAGGAAGAGTGAATACCATGTATTCGGACAATGGGACGAATTTCACCGGACTTCGCAGAACCATGGAGCAATTGGATTGGACTGAAATAGAGAGGACGTGCAGCCTTCTGAAGATTAAATGGAAGCTGAACCCTCCCACTGCAGCCTGGTGGGGAGGATTCTGGGAAAGGTTGATTAAGATTCTAAAGGATTTGCTTCGCCGTAATTTGGGTAAAGCTTGCCTAAATTATGAGGAAATGTGTACTCTTCTGTGCGATTGTGAGAACCTGATGAACAATCGACCTTTGACTTATCTTTCTGAAGAAGATGAACTCAAGCCAGTCAGACCCTCCATGTTCCTACAGAGCCTAGAGGGTAATGATGTAACCGACTTAGACCAAATTCAAACCAGCAGTTTAAACGACAGATGGCGTTATCTACAAGCTGTTCGGGAGAGCCTGAGAAATCGCTTCAAAAAAGAATACCTGGGATTTCTCCGATCACGGAGCAAAAAGCAACAGGGATCCATACAAGTAGGAGACATAGTACTGGTGGAGAGCGACAACAAGAAACGTATCAACTGGCCCTTAGGGAGAGTGGTGGAGCTGTTACCAGGAAGAGACAATGTGACTCGTCTGGTTAAAATTAAGACAGCAACTGGCATTCTACTTCGTCCAGTACAGCGACTTTATTCGTTAGAGATAAACCGTCTTAACAAACGTGATTCTATCAACACTTCACAACACCGACTAATTGAGCCGGTCCTTAATGAAGATATTCCCTGCAGTAACTCAGGAACTGAAAAGGAGAGTGAATTCAAGACTCGTTGTGGTAGAACTGTTAGGCAACTCAAGAAACTAGACTTATAGTGGTTCACATTCCTGAGCTCAATGTTCAACTATAATTTTAGAATGTTTACTTCAGTTTATGAGTGTGTGTTGCAAAACTACCTTTTGCAAGGTGGGAGAATGAGGAGAAAGTGAACTAAAGCTCTTTCGAGCAATCTATTTCCTGTAGAAAATAGACAGTGTTTTGATTTAGAAAATAGACAGTGTTTTGATTTACATAGTTTTGATTTTGTTATCTTTGAGTGTAGTGTCTTTGGAATGTCTTTGGATGCGATGTTGAGTTGTGTTAATAAAATATTGATTACTGTATATTAAAATGATTTGGTATGGTATAGCCATGTTCGTTTTGTAAGGAGGTTTTTGAGAGACCCATCGTTACACTTCTATTAGTGCTTTTTCCCTTCATACAAAACGTCAGGATGATATCTGTAATAGTTTCGGAGATATGGAATGCCGGTGAAATATTTCGCACAGTTGCCATGTTGGATTGGTGAGATGTAATAAAATTTGAAGAGCACAGTCGGAGTTGGACAAAATAGTACTATGACCATACCGAGTTTCGTTGAAATCGCTCCAGCAGTTTAGATTTTATTAGGGAGGGGAGCGAGGCGACGGACACATGCAAACACACACATACGTACACACACACGGACTATATGTGATGTCATAGGTCTATCTTTCATAAATGTAAATAATAAAGGAAGCTTTTCAGTCGGTCAACACGACTGAATAGCCTTCATTATTAGAATTAAGCATCACTGAAATATGGCTTCTATCACTACTAAATGAAAATCGGCCAACAAGTAAACGAAAAGCAAGAACGGGAGGTTTAATTTAGAAAAGAAATACTATTATTGGTCACAAAGGAGCAAAAGTTTGCTGTGTAGGTTACACTCTGCCTTATATGGCAACACTGCGAGAAGGTGAGTTGGATTCCCATCTAAGCCATCTTAGATTGGTTTTCCGTGGTTTCCCACTTCTACTCCAGGAAAATGCGTGGATAGTTCCTAAGTCAAGGCCACGGCCTATTCCTTCCCAAGCCATGCCATCATTACAAATACACACGTTACTACAGACATCACAATTACAAAGTTTAGACCTATCAGACAAATTCCATAAAAACCCCAACTACATGGACCGATGAACAATAACCTATGTTCCAAACCTCTATATGGAGCAACAATAAATATTTCGAATCAATGGGATCCATCGTATTGTTTTCAGGAAACATATTTCTAACGTAGGCTACAGTATGACCGCGATCGAAACGAGCAACGTGCCTTGCTTGCCCTGTCTGATGCGGCACGCACTCAGACTGAAATCAGTATTTTTATTTTTATTTTTATTGATATTTCAAGAAGTAATTATCCTATGTTTGAATAAATAATTTGCCTGGAATTGCATATGGCATCGTTCAAACTGGGATAGTTGTTGACGCAGAAAAAATTATCTTTTCATCAGGGTTCTAGGTAGGACAGTAGATACTGAAAAAATTCCTTAGGCTAGATAGAGTATTTCGATATCATGAAAGAAATGCCCCTAGATTAGATAACAGGTATGTAATTGATATAGTTGTTGTGTAATTAGGCTATTATGTGACAGTTTGTAACAACCAGCGTAACAGTGTAATAAACGCAGTGTTACAATTGCCGTGGTAACTAAATAGACTGTGTAATAGCCATAATAGTCTACGTAAAAATTCGGTGTAATAGCCATAATGGTTTTAATAGCTAATGGACAGTAGTTCCGGTAACAGTCCTGTAATAGTCTGTAGGCCTACATACATTTTGGGAAATGCTGCTGTACTGTTACAGGCTCTGTACCGTTCCACTTTCCGTTGGAACATGAGAACCTGGAACGTTACGCATAGATACCGGGTGGCTGGTTGGTATAACCTGGAACGGTACACAGTGTAACCGGGTACTGGTGGAAACGTTACTCTATTTCGATAACCAAGAACGGTACGCAGAGTAACTTTCCAACTGGTAACGCTGAGGAATCGGTCCAGTCATGTACCGTTCCATACGTAACGTTCCGCTAACACGTACCTTGATGCTCGGTACAGTTGGGAGTCGAGTTCCGACTGTACCGTTCCAGCGCTGTAACGTTCCACATGCTCGTACTGAGTTCCAAGTTACAGTTCCGGAACGATACCGCAAGCCAGCTCGGGGCCGCGGTATGGCATACGTAACGTAACGTGGAACACAGCGTTACGTAACGCATTTCAGTTCTGTTCCGGGTCCCTGAATACGACGCAATGTGTAGTTCCAATACTCCTTCTTTAACACTGAGTCATCGAACCTGTTATTTGATTGATGCTCAAATAAAAACCTCCTCATTCCTGCGACTTAAACATGCGCACCTGGGAATGGCATTTCAACTACTCCACACACATAAATTTTCTTCCCAAAATTTATACAATAAATCAAGCCTCTGCTTATTATCAACACTGGAAGATTTATAAACTTACAAGTTTATTTTATTTTACCATTCAGTTCAACTCGTGAAGTTGCCACACTTATGATACTCTCTATTTCACTTTCGAATGTGTATCTACGTCATGATTTTATATAAATACAAAAATATCCTAATTGATAGAAATATCATTTGCTTCCCGTTTCATGCATGCCTCTCCGTGTTATCTGAAAAATATACTTTGCTCATTGCAAATATTAACTGTTCAACCAGAACTGTAATGTTGGTTGAATGCGGGCTTGCGATAACCACTATCCTTCGGAAAATCACCTGTTCCAAACTAGAAATGATTAAACTACTTCATAAGCTCTCTCTCAATGAATGTGATTATTAGAAAATATAAGATCCAAGAATTATTTAGAAAAGTTATGAAAATCATTATTATTATTATTAGTGGATTATTATTATTATTATTAGTTATATTATTGTAAATGTGTTTAATTATTATTTCATTATGTGAGAATCCACATGTTCGATTCTTCGAATATGGATAAAATATCCATTTCTCAACAAAAATAATTATTAACTTTTACAGTTACCTCGGCTGATTACCGTGATTATCAAAAAAAATATGAAACATTCAAATAAATGCTCGTTATGCTCCGTCATCGCTCCTAAACTGTTCTGAGTGCTGAAAATACTCAGAATAACTCTAATATGTCTTGCGTAAATCATTGCAAGATTTAAATACGAAGAAAAACAAATGTGTTGGTCATCTGCAGAAAATGAGTTTGTTCCAATTAGCTAGGCATAATATAAAAGTCAAATGTGGCTTACATTTATCGTTGGTCCTGAAGCGTAGTGAACCTGGTCTGTACCAGATTTATCCAGATACATGCCCTATTGGACACGCAAGTCTAATACTTGTATCGGCCGCCATTATATACCCACAATCTGTCTAACACGACATAGTGGAAATATTTCTTGAAGTTTGAAGTAACTGCTGATCCATTTTAATATTGGCTTCAATTAAATCCATAGCAGTTCGCTTAAATGGGGTCAGATCCAAATGATCTATTCTCAAATACGTCAGTTGTAACATAACTCACGGTAATCTTTTCAGTACAAGAAAACACTGACAGTCTAAATCAATCAACGGCTGTTCTGAAGATCGTTCCCTGGGCATGGTTTATCACCATCTATCATGCGCAAAGAAACTTATAGTTTCCCTTTGTCGGCTAATGAACAACACCGTGATAGACTGGCCTTCAATATACTGAAAGATCGGAGTGGTTATTAAGTTACAATTTATGAAACTGACTAATTGGATTAAGATATCCAAGTATTGAATTATTATTACTGGACTGTGACAAAGTACTTTCTAGACAATGTCTAGCATATGTCCATATAGAAATAAAGTATTTCACCAGTGTCCGTAGAAAAATAACAATCACCTTTGTGATTCCCTCTGCCGGAAACTTACTATGTTCCACACGTATCGCAGCACTTTTGTGACTATCACAATTTAACGATATCTTCTGCGTAGATCCGGCAACCATGTGCCTTGGCTCAACGTAGCAGCATCACCTTGTCATGCAAGAGATTGGTTCGAAGTGAGCTGATGATGCTTGGGCCGGTCGGCTTTTATTCAAAACGGTCGGGTCCACGCTGGATCACGCTGAAATCTGGAAATCCTCATATCTCCGGTGTTTCTCGTCCGATTCACTTGAGACTAAGTGCATTCTCTTTCATTTGGCCGTGCCAGTAATCTGATCCAAGTCTCAAGTCTCTACTCCATGGCTAACTATTTAATCAACAAATAGTCTCGACCTCTGCTACTACTCGCTACGTCACTTAACATGCTCTTGGCTGCACAAAGTTTCCATTCCATTCTAGAAGTAATGGAGCGCGATATTCAAATATCTCAACTTTCAAAAGCGGCTGTAGCCTTTCCCTTGATATCTAGGTGTCTGAATCTTGGAATACCCATTCCTAGAGTTGGGCACAACACAAATGTTCAAAGCTTAAGTTAAATTACGACTAACATAACCATCCGATCTCTACCAAATTTTTCAACAATATTCCTTTGTGGAGGGAGCATCCTTTGACCAATCTAATAGGTTATTAGCCTAATAGTTTGCGGGTGGCGGCCATCTTTATGTCATAATTGATTCCCCCTATTAATTCGAACACGGTGAAACCGAATGGAACGAAATTTGGTACAGAGGTAGCACTAACAAAGGGCACCTCAGTGTCATGTTTTATATCGCCGCCATCTTGACTGAAACGTAACGGCGGCCACACGAATGTTCAAAGCTTAAATCAAATTACGATTAACCTAATCATCCGATCTCTACCAAGTTTTGCAACTACATACCTTTATGGAGCGAGCATCCTTTGACCAATCTAATAGGTCATTCGCCTAATAGTTTGCGGATGGCGGCCATCTTTGTGTCAAAATCGATTGCCCCTATTAATTCAAACACGGTGAAACCGAATGGAACGAAATTTGGTACAGATATAGCACTAGCAAAGGGCATCTCAGTGTCATGATTTATATCGCCGCCATATTGACAGAAACGTAATGGCGGCCACACAAATGTTTAAAGCTTATATCAAATTACGACTAACATAACCATCCGATCTCTACCAAACTTTGCAACAACATACCTTTATGGAGGGAGCATCCTTTGACCAAACTAATAGGCCATTAGCCTAATATTTTGCTGATGGCGGCCATCTTTGTGTGAAAATCGATTCCCCTTATCAATTCGAACACGGTGAAACCGAATGGAACGAAATTTGGTACAGATATAGCACTAGCAAAGGGCATCTCAGTGTCATGATTTATATCGCCGCCATATTGACGGAAACGTAATCGCGGCCACCCAAATGTTAAAAGCTAAAATGTAATTACGACCAACCTAATAATCTAATCTCTACCAAATTTTGCAACACCGTATCTTTATGTGGGAAACATATTCAGACCAAACTGCAAGAACATCAGCCCAATAATTTGCAGATGGTGGCCAAGTATGTGTGCAAATCGATTCCCCCTATCAATTCAAACACGGTGAAACCGAATTGAACGAAATTTGGTACAGAGGCAGCACTAGCAAAGGGCACCTCATATTCATGTTTAATATCCCTATAGCACGTTGTATTTCAACAAGCTACTACAACCAACATTCAATCATACTCCTTGAAAAGGACAAAGAGTTATAACAATACCCATGCATTTAGGAGAAAGTAGGCTATATGTTCTTTACTGAACATCTTGTTCAATTTAAGTACTGCAACTTAGAATTTTTCAAATAGTTTCTACATTTGCCGCCAAGCACCACCGTCAACGACTACTAGGCCAAGTTCAGAACTTAGATACTAGACGCCACCGCAGTCGGCTCTTGGCAACGAACGTAGAAACCTAAGAGCGTTGTTTACATTCTTAATCTATCCAATTTAGCTTCACATAGGTGCAATTAGTGGACGGTTCTTTAACATGCCATAAATCTATGACATGGGACCGCCGGCTTTACTTCCCCTCCGAAGGAAGGCATACTGAGGGATTTTAACGCTCTTAAAAAATCCGACGGCTTTGGCCGGGTTTGAACCCGCTATCTTGGGCATAGAAGCTCAGCATGCTACCGACTAGCCACCGGAACCGCTACTCCCGGCACTAAAAGCCATACGATAAATAAAATAAATCATCTGTTTTTAATTCAAGTAAGGACTGCATACGATAATTTCAAGTACAGTAGTTCCTACTTTTGCCGCCAAACGTCACCGTCAATGACTACAAGTTCTGAACTTGGTTAATAGATGCTACCGCAGTCGGCTCCTGGCGACGAACCTTGTAACCTAAGAGCGTTAGTCAAATTTAACCTATAATTTATCTTCGCACAAGTGTAATTAGTGGAAGGTTCTTTAACATGCCATAAATCTATGACATGGGACCGCCGGCTCTACTTCCCCTCCTAAGGAAGGCATACTGTGTGATTTTTAACGCTCTTAAAAATCCGACGACTTTGGCCGGGTTTCAAACCGTGACCTTGGGCATTCGGTCAACAGATATTTACGGACAAAAACCACGATCACTTGAAAAATTCTACATTATTTCATTCAAATCATAAATATGAACGGTATAGGCCTAGTACAGTAAATACTGCAGTTTTATCATGGAACAAAAGTTAATTGGTTTCCTGGATGCATTACCATTCTTCATGTCATTGTTTCACTTAACAATGGTGATTCTTTGACATAATGCTCTTCCCCGCGAAAGATGTCCGCGCCATCGCTATCGTCAACAATGCAATGTTTTGAAAATAAGTAAATCTTCTTTTCTTTTATTTAATTTCTGAAATTCTGTAATTGGAACATAATATATAGTAGCCCTACAATAATCCTGTCTGAATGGGACCAAGTGTGTTACTGACGACATCGACTGTGAAAACAACACTGGAGAAAATTAAATATAGTCTACTATTCTATTAAGATAACACATCGAAACAAAAACAAAATATAACAGAATTCAAAAATAAAAGCATATTTCTTTTTGTATTCAAAGTCTCCCCCACAAGAGCCTCCGTGGATTAGGTGGCAGCACGCCGGCCTCTCGCCGCTGGATCCGTGGTTCAAATCCCGGTCACTCCATGTGCGATTTGTGATGGACAAAGCGGAGGCGGACAGGTTTTTCTCCGGGTACTCCGGTTTTCCCTGTCACAAATTTCATTCCAGCAACACTCTCCACTGTCTTTTCATTTCATCTGTCTTTCACTTAATCCTTGCCCCAGGGGAATGCGACAGGCTTCGGCAGCCGGCACAGTTCATATCCTCGCCGCTAGATGGGGGCTTCATTCATTCCATTCCCTGACCCAGTCGGTTGACTGGAAGCAGGCTGTGGATTTTCATTTTTTTCTTCCCACAATTATGGGCCGCCGCAGCCGCACAGAACAAATGCACATGCATATTACAAAGGAAGCTGTGATACTCAGTGCTGGCATAGAGGTTAGTTAGTTAGTTAGTTAGTTAGTTAGTTAGTTAGTAATTGAGGTTTGAAGGGCGGATCAGCGAGGTCATCTGCCCCTGCAATAGAGGTTGCAGCAACATTCAACGATGTAGCCCACGAAGATCACAAGGAAAGACGTTATCGGTGGTGCAAGTGGTGTCCAACTATTGCAGTTGATTCTATAAATGCAACTGAAAAGCTCATTACACACAATGTATTTGCAAGACAATAATAACAAAATACCAACAACAAAACTGAGACGGAACAAGATAGGAACAACAATATTCAGACAACGGCTGAATCGTTCAGAATACATTTTGAAGAGAAGATAAAGCAGTCATTAGAAGCATGAATGACATTCAGTCAATCGGGAAACTATCCTTAGAAACAGCCATGCGAGTCTTGGAAGCAAAAGTATCACCATGTGTTACATATGGACTGGAACTCATTTGGGAGCACTTAAATGCAAAACAGTTAGTACACATAGAACGTGTTAAAGGGAGATACAGGTGCGGCAGAAATAACTGACGAATTTCAAACGTAAATAACACACCAACCCAACACGACCTTTACAAATTTATTGCGCAGTTTAAAAGAGCAGTGTTTGCCATTGTTGTCACATAGATTGGAGCGGCAGATCTAACACCTGTATTCGGAATTGTAGGCCTTTACGTTTTTGAAGAGGAGGATGAAACTCTGACAGTAGCATCTGCTCGTTGCGTACAACTATTACTCAACTGCCTGCAGCAACACTCAACGACTTAGGGAATCCTCCTGTGTGGTTTCAACAAGATGGTGGCACTGCACACACAGCCAGGGCATCGATGTGCATCTTCAGAGAGATGTTTCCTTACGGGGTGACGTTCCATGGCCTGCCCGTTCCCCTGATCTCGACCCTTGCGATTTCTTTCTCTGGGGATACCTGAAGGCATGGGTCTTCCAATGTAAGCCACGAACACTACACGACCTGAAAGCTGCTATCCGTGAGGAAATCGAGGCAATACCACTAGACATGACTAGGAGTGTCGTGCGGAACTTCAGGGAGAGGCTTCAGAAGTGCATCAAAAAGGGCGGTCGGCATTTGGAAGACATCATTTTCATAACCTAGTGTGTATGTGTATATGATGCAAATGGCAAACACTGCTCTTTTAAACTGCGCAATAAATTTGTGAATATCGTGTTGCGTTGCTGTGTTATTTACGTTTCAAATTCGTCAGTTATTTCTGCCGCACCCTGTATTTAAAGGAAGTTCTCTCAGTTTCAAAATATAGTCAACGAAGTCACTAACGAGAACAGCAAGCTCTTGAATGCAGACGATATGGCACTCCTATCGAGGTCCCCAACGGACCTTCAAGGAGCATTCGATAATCTCACCTAATGGGCAGACAGGAACTCACTGAAGATACATGGCATGAAAACAAAAGTAATAAAATTTAGAAGAGGAGGGCGAACAGCCATAAAAGACCAATTCACGTACGGGAACACAGTATTAGAGATGGTAACTTCATTCAAATACCTGGGAATAACACTACAGACCACTGGAGCAACATTCACCATTCATATTAAGGAAAGAACAGCTGCCTCAACAAAAGCTATGTACGAGATACCAAAACTCCTCCCGCTATCAATCATCACTTCAATGGCCCTTTTCCAACTGAGAGTTGCCCCAGTAGCAAGATGCGGCATTCAACTAATATGGAAAAAGCTTAACATATCCAACATGAGGAAACTTGAATGTCTAAAAGCCAAATACCTGAAACGCATCCTCCAGATCTCCAAATTCGGCGGCTTCGGTGGCGTAGTTGGTAGCATGCTGAGATTCTATGCCCAAGGCCGCGGGTTCAAACCCGGCCGAAATCGTCGGATTTTTTAAGAGCGTTAAAAATCCCTCAGTATGCCTTCCTTCGGAGGGGAAGTAAAGCCGGCGGTCCCATGTCACAGATTTATGGCATGTTAAAGAACCTTCCACTAATTACACCTGTGTGAAGTTAAATTAGGTTTGGTTAAACATTTGATAAACGCTCTTAGGTTCGCCGGGAGCCGACTGCAGTGGCGTCTGGTAACCAGGTTCTGAACTAGTAGTCGCTGACGGTGGCGTTTGGCGGCAAAAGTAGGAACTACTTGAAAAAATTAAAATGTCTGCAGTCCTTACTTGAATTGAAAACAGATACGCACACTAATACAACCATCACAACTAACACCGGTTATCAGACAGATTCTACACACACCCCAAGTACACGGGGCTATATGACCGCGTTGTCGCAGCCCCTAAACTGAGGAACCAACCAACCAACCATCTCCAAATTCACCGAAAACAGACTAGTTTACGTAATAGCTAATGAATCATTCTTCCTGGATAACATCAAACCCATCTTCAACCTACAGGACACACCTGCCTCCACCTTCGTCCTTGAAGAGGGAAGAGAAAAGGCACAGCAGATTCCAGCGGATAGCCACTCCACGGAAGCACGACCGACAGACACATGGAAAGGTCCATACTTCGAGCTCAGACATTATATACAAGATTCGCCGCCCACGGCTTTCACTGGAAGATCTGCACGACTGACAGCCACCACACTCCGGATAACAACTGCAAATGCCAATTGTGAGGAATGAAATGTAGCCTACGCAGTGCCACCTGAAGAACTGCTCTAAAAGGACAATTACACTCGCCAATTACGCCAAAGACCTGTACATTCATGCAAATGCGTCTTAAGTGCACATTGTGTTTGTATATAATCAATAAAGTAAAATACACGCTCAATAGACGGGTATATGAGCTAGCTAGGGGGAAAAAATTCATAGAAGACTTAAGATGGAGACTTCTAATGCTAATCACAGCAAGTGTAAAAAGCGTATTGGAGGATAGAGCTAGGAAAAGAATGGAGATAGATCCAGATTTTTTTCGCCACTGCCACAATGGCAGATAGAAGCTGGACAAAGGCAAACTGCGATGTACGCCACACAGTAACACGGCTGGCTATCCACGATTTCCATAGTTAGCTACGCACGGACAATAGATGTCATCACCCCAACGTAGGTTGTGTATGTGAACTATGTGGTCACAAGTGTGGAATTTATCATTTTGAAGTTTGTGTAAAGAGGACAAGGTCACAGAAAAGTTATGTAGAAATCTGTATCACTCCTTAACTACCCATTTGGGCGCAATTAAAATTAATTTAATAAATAATCGGAGCAATTGAAAACTATCGTGTAAGAATAGGAAACACAACTATGCACTCAACAACTTCATGCGAATAATCACGATAAATGAAATAGGAGGGGTGTTCGAATGAAAAGGTACCAATCGATACTGTGAGTACAATTTATTCGTTATTCAAAAGTGATCACCACAGGCTGTGCACAGGAGTCCCATTGCTTCACTAGCCGCAGGATTCCCTGTTCCCAGAAGTCTTGTGGTTCTGACAGGAGCCAATCCAGTATGGTGTCCTTTAGTTTGTCGTCCGATTGGAAACCACGGACGAACCATTAACAGTGACGTGTATTGTGCGACACTCCGTAGCCTACAAAGGTCCATCAAGAACAAACGGCCTGGTCTGCTCACGAAGGGAGTGATTCTGCTCCATGATAACACTCGCCCGCACGTCTTTAACATCACACAAGGTGTATTGGCCACGTTCAAGTGGGAGCAATTTGAGCATCCGCCCTACAACCCGGACTTGTCACCCTTCGACTTCCACCTGTTTGGGCCGTAAAAATAATCTCAAGGGAAAACATTTCCAATCGGACGACGAACTTAAGGACGCCGTACAGGATTGGCTCCTATCACAACCACAGGATTTCTGAGGACAGGGAATCCTCCGCGCTAGTGAAGCAATGGGACACCTGTGCACAGGCCTGTGGTGATTACTTTTGAATAGGGAATAAAATGCACCCACAGTATCGCTTTGTACCTTTTCATTTGAACACCCCTCATCTACTACCTCAAAAGTTCAAGGTCACAATCATTTTGTTTTAAGGCACATAAGTTTGTAAAGAGAACTGTAAACCAACGTAGAAACACACGAGAATCTATTAAGAAACGAACATGGCATTAGCAATGTTATTTATTACGAGAAATACAATGTTCACTTATATAAATGCACATACCGGAAATATTTTAATCTTGAGATATGCTATATGACATCATTATTAATGGTAGAATATCAAGTGTTAAATTGCTTTATCCCAGAAAGAGATCTTGACAAAGTTAGTACATGTTCAAAAATGATACATAACAAAAGTTTATTTCCACATTGATTGATGCTTTTAACGGCAAGACATGCTCTAAGCTAATAGTTTACAATTTTTTAGCAATAGTCAGTTAAAATACAGTGGACTATCAGTATAGTACATTATGCAACGAGCCTATAATGTAAATAATTAAGACACGAGTATGTTTATAAAACGAGCGTATGCGACGTTTATAATTTCCATTCGAGTGTCTTAATTACCATTATAGGCGAGTTGCATACGACTGTTTATGTTCGACGATAATTATTATAACTATTTTATGTTCGAACATAAATATTCATAAATGTCTGTCGAGATTTCGCCAGTTTTATGTACTGAACAAAGCTCATGAGACGCACAGAATGCCTTGTATTTGACCATGGCCTCCTCGGTTACCCTACTATGACACTAGGCCAGACAGTGAAATTTAAATTAGAAGGCCATCGAACTCAGCCCATCTAATTATCTAATTGGTCAAACAACTGTTTCTTGAGCTCTGATTGGTGGGAGAAACTGTTTCATAATGAAAAATAGTGTTATAATGAGCCTCATTATGGTACAGTTTTCTGACATAAAATAGTCAAGGTCGAACATAAAAGTATTTTATGTCAGTAAACTTTGCTGTCATAAGAATATTTCTTATTACAAATTATTATCCTACTATTTGTAAGAAACCTGTTAGCGAGGACAGAAGGTTCGTTATCGAAAGCAGAGCATTACGTAGCTCTTCAACAATTATCTCGAACAAGAGCTCGTATGTACAAACACATAAATCTTGAGCTGTGTCTATCTGTGACACCATCAGCCCCTACAGGAAACAGCAGTTCTGCCTTCCTCCTTTGTATGATAATGCTCCGGTCGTTCAACCCTACTCTAATTAAAAACAAAGCCCGGCAAATTCACTCTTCTTCGTGTTCGTGGGCTACATATCCACCTTCCTATCGAATGCACATCTTGGGTGGTAAATAAGCGTTTATGATGAAAGCTATCAGGGTACCGCAGTGGTAGGTTTTCTAGCGTGTGCTGTAGGAAAGTTCGAACACATTATTATTATTATTATCATCATCACTCATTTGTTAACCATATCGCTGGGTACAATTCACCATTTCATCGGCATTTGTTGCAAGATAGAGTGGAGTTCTCTATAGTGGCAAGTTGAGGAACGAACGAACTACGGAGCAGGTCTCTAAAATAACTACTTGCTGCATACTGGTATGCAGATTATGGTAGAGCCCCAATTTATCGAGGTTGGCCTTCAGCGACTTCGGTATGATCCCTGTGGAAGAGATTATGATAGGGAATACAGTGACAAAAACCTGCCGCCAGAGGTATGTATTTCATCACTTTCTCAGCATATATCACAGGATATTATGCTATATTTATTCTTATTCTTATTATTATTATTATTATTATTATTATTATTATTGTTGTGTTTGAGTCTTCAGTCTTTATCCATGCTCGCTGCCCTGATCTGATCGGTTCATGTCTACTTAGCTACCACACCTTACATCCGAGGCAATCTGCTTAACGTATTCTAACCTTCGTCTACCCCACAATTTCTGTCCTCAACCCTTCCTTCCATTACTACAGTAAGGTTGCTATTCCTGGGTTCCTTAGTACATGCCATACCAACATATATCTTCTTTTAATTATTAGTCGCCAGAAACGACTCTCCTTCCCATCTTGTCTTTGTTACTCTATACACCACATTTCAGATGTTCCTATTCTCCTCTAACCTGCTGTACCAATACTCCAAGTTAAATTTTCATAGAGAGCACGCTCCATACTCAGGCTTTGAAAAATAATTTTCTAGTACCTAAACCTGTAATATCAGCATCTTTATTGTTATTATTATTAGTATATACAACCCCTGGTATTATACAGTCAATGACGGGCTAAGGCCGACCAAGCGACCGCTGCTCAGCCATTTGGCCTGCAGATATTGGAATGACGCGTGATCAGCGCGTCAGGTCCCCTCGGTCGTTAATCTTGGTATTCGTGATCGGGGCGCTGTCTCACTGTCAGACAACTACTCAATTGTCCTCACGAGGCTGAGTGCACCCCGTCCAACCCTCACGTCAGTTTTAAAATCCCTGACGGAGCCGGGGATCGAACCCGGGGCCTCCGGGTGAGAGGCAGGCGCGCTACCCCAACACCACGAGATTGTTAATACTGTAATATTGTTTTAATTTTTAGCCCACTTTTCACATTTTGCAAAAATGAGGAAAAAGTAGACTTATGAGATCGATCCGGGAAAATGTGTGTCTGTCTGTCTGTCTGTCTGGCTGTGTGTGTGCCCCCCCCCACCCTATCAACTCCTAAACGGCTGCAGCAATCAAAACCAAATTTAGTATGAGCAAATATGTGCACCGGAATATCTCACGTCCATATTTGAAAATGATGTCAGTGCTACCAACTACTGAAAAAACGCACTAGAAATTTGAGCTCCACGTTGGATATCTTGCAAGGTATGCATGGGAGCTATTCCAAAATTGGCACACATGTAGATAAGACTATTTCAGTTTAATTTCCAGGGGTCCAACCATGACAGTGTTGCCAAAATAATTTTAAGCCTTCTGATAAGTCCAATGTTTAAATGCAAATAACGTCTACACTATCAATTGGATTTCAACCAAATTTTGTATGTAACATCTATACATAAACAGATATGACTGCGTGTATTCTTAAGAGCCACCAGGGCTGCCAACTGTTAATAATTGCTCTCTCCATTTATTTATTTTATCCAAATACCAATATATCAGAAAGTATGCAAGCCAACAGCTTTAAACTATGCACACGTATATTCTGACATTTTAGATTAATTTGGAGTAACTTATATACGTCAGTTCTACCAACATGATTATAAGCCTGCTGATAGTACCAATTTTTAAATACATGTAACTTCTATACTATCAGTTGGATTTCAACCAAATTTCGTATGTGCTATGTGTACCATAACAGATATGACTATAAGTATTGTTAAGAGCAATCAGGGCTGCCAACTGTTAATAAATGCTGTCTATATTTTTTTACCCTAATATCAATATATCAGAAAGTATGCAAGCCAACAGCTCTATACTTTGCACACGTATAGCACCTGACATTCTAGATTAATTTGGAGTAATTAATACAAGGCAGTGCTGCCAACATGATTCTATGCCTCCTGATATGTCCAATTTTAAAATACATTTAACTTCTATACTAACAAATGGATTTCATGCGAAATTGGCACAACAAGATATCATAATATTTCAGATTATTTCTGTCCAGCACACGCATGACATTGTTGGCAACATGCTTTTACGCGTGCTGATAGATCCAGTGTCTAACTGCATGTAACGTCCATTGGACTTCAACCAAATTTTGTATTCTGTACCTGAAGAAATGGAACTAAGAATATATTCAGTCACCAGGGCTGCCAACAGTAGTGCTCTATTAGGCTACATTATACCAGGTATATTTTGAACTAATTAGATATTTCGATATTACCAACTTAATTTCGTCATTATTCTAGATAGGTTCATATTCTGTAGAATAATCATTGGCATGAAAAGTAGGCTGTATAGTTCTTCACGGAACTTATTGTTTAATATTTGATTATTAATATTATTATCTTTTTTGTATCTTCTTTCTTTCTTTCTTTCTTTCATTCTTTCTTCTTTCTTATTTATTTATTAATTGATTAATTAACTTACTTATTTACGGTTTTTATTAATTATTATTGACTAAATAATTAATTAATTCATTCATTTATTTATTTAGGCCTTTAAATGGAGGGCCCAAAGCCAGAGTGAATAAAGGCTTTTATATCCAGCAGCGTAGCCTAGCGCATTAACTAACGCTACAGGACTGCAATGAAAAGATATGAGGTTCAAGCAGATCGACTAACAATAACTTCGTAATAGCCCCCAATCGTAATAAAATGACCTGAAGATTGTAAGTAAAACTGAAATAGTTCTCCTATATTTACCATTGTCATGAAAAATTAGAATCTCTTGGCATTGGTCCCACTATTCTAGTAGCTATGGTAGTGTTTAATAACGCGTGCTAAAACTGCATAATTTTATGATCCAGGAATGTCATCGGACTTCTTAAGTTAACACAGATCTCTTGGAAATCTTGTAGGCTTTTTTTTCAACGGAACTGGGGAACCTTTGGTTGGTTGGATGGTTGGTTGGTTGGTTCCTCACTTTAGGGACTGCGACAACGCGGTCATGTAGCCCCGTGTACTTTGGATGTGTGTATAATCTGTCTGATAACTGGTGTTAATTGTGATGGCTGTATTAGTGTGTGTATATGTTTTTTTTAAATTTAAGTACAGATTGCAACTTAGAATTTTTCAAATAGTTCCTACTTTTGCCGCCAAACGCTACCGTCAACAACTACTAGTTCAAAACTTAGCTACTAGACGCCACCGCAGTCGGCTCTTGGCAACGAACGTACGAGCCTAAGAGCGTTGTTTACATTCTTAACCTATACAATTAGCTTTACACAGGTGTAATTTGTGGAAGGTTCTTTAACATGCCATAAATCTATGACATGGGACCGCCGGCTTTACTTCCCCTCCGAAGGAAGGCATACTGAGGAATTTTTAACGGTCTTAAAAATTGGGGAACTTTATACAGTAGAATAAAAGGAATTCTAAATCAGTTGTTGTTGTTGTTGTTGATTCATTTGGGAATTTGTTACATCGCCTTCATTTAGCTCCGTGTAGGCTACTTGGGTTTGTGGTAAATCCTGCTAGGATTGGGAAGGAGGAGAAGTGGCATTAAGTTAGCAACTACCTCAGCATTTGCCTTGAGTACAAGTGTGAAGCCAGAGAACACCACTTCTAAGATTGCTAAGGTGGAAAACGAACTCTTACCTTCTCACTCTTGTGTCATGAAGCCAAGTTTACCCCGTTCCAACCCTCAAATCAGAAATGAATTTCTTGGCAAAGACGGGAATAAAACCCGGACTTCGGGGGCTGACAGTCAGGAATGCTAGCCATTACACCACGAGATGGCCACCGAACCCTAAATTAGCAAGGCGAGCGCTACAATCTCAGTATAGGCCTATGCGTAATAACTTACCATCTGCTAAGCAACTATTTTGACGTGGATTTGTCTTCCAGCAAGACGATGATCTGAAGCACATGATCCGAAATTCTCACAGCTTACCTGCAAGAAAATGAGGTAGGTCTGGAACATGGAATATGCTCCTCAGTTTCCCCAACTGCATATATCTTTCATGATCGCTGGTTGTGAAAATTGAGGCCCACATCTGAGGAAAGCCTTTGAGCACTTTTAAAAACTACCTGGAGGAAAACTCCACCAACATTTTTGCAAAATCTTGCTGAAAGAATGCCAGGATTTTTAGCCTACTTTTCGCATTTTGCAAAAATGAGGAAAAAGTAGACCTATGAGATCGATCCGGGAAAATGTGTGTCTGTCTGTCTGTCTGTCTGTCCTTCTGTCTGTCTGTCTGTCTGGCTGTGTGTGTGTCCCCCCCCTATCAACTCCTAAACGGCTGCAGCAATCAAAACCAAATTTAGTATGAGTAAAGATGTGCACCGGAATAGCTCACGTCCATATTTGAAAATGATGTCAGTGCTACCAACTGCTGAAAAAACGCACTAGAAATTTGAGCTCCATGTTGGATATCTTGCAAGGTATGCAAGGGAGCTATTCCAAAATTGGCACACATGTAGATAATACTATTTCATTTTGATTTCCAGCAGGCCAACCATGACAGTGTTGCCAAAATAATGTTAAGCCTTCTGATAGGTCCAATGTTTAAATGCATATAACTTCTACACTATCAATTGGATTTCAACCAAATTTTGTATGTAATATCTGTACATAAACAGATATGACTGAGCGTATTCTTAAGAGCCACCAGGGCTGCCAACTGTAAATAATTGCTCTCTCCATTTATTTATTTTATCCAAATACCAATATATCAGAAAGTATGCAAGCCAACAGCTTTAAACTATGCACACGTATATTCTGACATTTTAGATTAATTTGGTGTAACTTATATACGTCAGTTCTACCAACATGATTATAAGCCTGCTGATAGTACCAATTTTTAAATAAATGTAACTTCTATACTTTCAGTTGGATTTCAACCAAATTTCGTATGTGCTATGTGTACCATAACAGATATGACTATAAGTATTGTTAAGAGCAATCAGGGCTGCCAACTGTTAATAAATGCTGTCTATATTCTTTTTACCCTAATATCAATATATCAGAAAGTATGCAAGCCAACAGCTCTATACTTTGCACACGTATAGCACCTGACATTCTAGTTTAATTTGGAGTAATTAATACAAGGCAGTGCTGCTAACATGATTCTATGCCTGCTGATATGTCCAATTTTAAAATACATGTAACTTCTATACTAACAAATGGATTTCATCCAAAATTGGCACAACAAGATATCATAATATTTCAGATTATTTCTGACCAACACACGCATGGTATTGTTGGTAATATGCTTTTACGCGTGCTGATAGATCCAATGTTTAACTGCATGTAACGTCCATTGGACTTCAACCAAATTTTGTATTCTGTACCTTAAGAGGTGGAACTGGGAATATATTCAGTCACCAAGGCTGCCAACAGTAGTGCTCTATTAGGCTACATTATACCAGGTATATTTTGAACTAATTAGATATTTCGATATTACCAACTTAATTTTGTCATTATTCTAGATAGGTTCATATACTGGAGAATAATCATTGGCATGAAAAGTAGGCTGTATAGTTCTTCACGGAACTTCTTGTTAAGAGTGACTTTGGAACCAAGGGTGGATTTCTTTTATAAGAAAATAGTGTTATGGTTCATGGCTTCCTTTCCATGTATAAATTGTGAATAATGCACACAGTGTTCAATACCCTTCCTTCTCTGGTTGCTAAATATTAATAATAAGAAACAATATGAAAGTAAAGATGCCTCCGTGGCTTAGGCGGCAGCACGCCGGCCTCTCACCGCTGGGTCCGTGGTTCAAATCCCGGTCACTCCATGTGAGCTCTGTGCTGGTCAAAACGGAGGCAGACAGGTTTTTCTCCGGGTACTCCGGTTTTCCCTGTCAAAATTTCATTCCAGCACCACTCTCCACTATCATTTCATTTCATCTGTCATTCGTTTAATCATTGCCCCAGAGGAGTGCGTCAGGCCTCGGCAGCCGGCACAGTTCATATCCTCGCCGCTAGATGGGGGCTTCATTCATTCCATTCCTGACCCGGTCGGAGACTGGAAGCAGGCAGTGGATTTTCATTTTCAAGAAAGTAAAGATTGAATTAAATAGAATAAAATAGAACACAAACTAGAAACCATCGATACATAGCAGATCAACCAAACTGAAACAAGCACAACGAATCACCTGGCCAACTTACAAAAAGAAATCTCTCTCAATGAATGCCAAATTTCGACATTACAATTCCGTTGTTAACCCCGAGGCAACTTATGCTAGTGAAACACTCTTAAAGTTAAACATGAAATCAACAACTGTCAAATTGCAGAAAGCAGACAGAAGTTTCATCAGAAAAATCGTTAACACAAAACGCCAATGAAGATTACTGCCGAATGAAGTGGTATATCGAGAAAGTGAATCAATAATAGATAACCGGGTGAGTTAGCCGTGGTGGTTACGGCATGACTGATGGCAGTCGCTCACATCCGGGAGGCGAGGAGGTTCGAATCCCCCCGCCGGCAACCTTGAAGATGGTCTTCTGTGGTTTCCCATCTCCCTTCCAGGCAAATACCGGGGTTGGTCCCTAACTATAGGCCACAGCCGCTACCTTCCAACTCCTCGTCCTTACATTCCAACTTCCCTCCTTCCCTCCCCAACGGTACTTGTAGCTCACCCATTGGGTGTCCGTCTCGAAGCAGCTACAAAACTGGCGAGCCGAACATGTCCTCGGACACTCCCGGCACTAAAAGCCATACGCTAAAAAAAAGATACAATGCAGAAAAGGAGAATTTCTTCTTTATGCCATATCTCACGACTACCAGAAACCAGACTAATAAAACAGCTGGGCTATTTAGTAAATTCTGGAAGATTAAAACTAACAACAATTGGTTCAAAGAGATTAAATATAACGATGCTCCAAATTAAAGAGAAATGTATTCTAAGGAATAAATACTTACGATTCACATTAACAACATTTGAACGGAAAATCTATACCATAACAGATGAACGAAAGGCAGCCAGTGCAGACAGGATGAAGAAATTTCGGGTGCAGAAGAAGAAGAAGAAGCTGAAAACCCAAAATCTAAATACTGTTATTCGACTTATTTGTATATGGATTGAATAAAGTGCTCCAATGAGGGCGTAAACTATGTAACAAGTAGTTCCGTGAAGAACTATACAGCCTATTTTCATATATCCTACTTATGTTAACGGCCACTATCAACATACTAAATTTCAGATCGATTGCTATAATAGATATTGAGAACCGACTTAATATTTCGGATGGTCGCCATGTTGGATTTTATATGTAGGTCCTAAAGTTATGTACTGTTACATGAAGATAATTGTGTACGTGTGGCATTCAAACTTCAATCGCATGAATAGGACCCAAGAAGTAAAAACGAGATTTTATAATATCGCAAAGTTGCCATCTTGTGGTTATGGAAACAATTGAAATAAATTAGATACCAGTGGATTAACATTTGTACAGTATCCCAGGGGTATGCACCCCTTGGAGACCATCCCCCCGGCATCTGGCTAAATCCCCTAAATGGCAACTCTTGGAAAGCCGGGGCAACATCCATTAATACCGTAAGGACAGCTTGCTACTCCATAAAGCAGCTCAAGCCTTACGTAATCATTACACTCAGCGACATAGTACTAACTGGGCCAATACATTGCTGACAGCAGGGCGTCAGAAGGTATAAGAAGACGTCCTAATGAGGTCAAACTCTCTCTCCATTGTCAGTGCTCCATCGAGACGGCCGAAGCTACGCTGGTGTCAACCGAGGTGAGTCAGTCAATCGTGTTCAGAATTCCTACTTTGTAACCTGTAACCCAACACTTGTTAATACATTGTGAACCTAATTTCATTCCCTACAAGGGACTCACTATCAGAATCACAGACCAATAAAACACTTGGTCCACACTCTACACTAGCATTACTGTTATACGCCTCTTTACATCCCAACGCCCTTCCTTATTCCCGTCACGTAAAGACGTGACAGACAGCAGTCTATTAGCGCCAACTTAAGTACTTTTGTATTCCCCGAGCCGGCCCGGCTGCAAGCGAGCAGCGCGTGCCACTCAGCTGATACAAGCAGACTCAATTACGTAATAAGCAGTCAGCTGAGCGACCAGTACAGCGACCCTTTGCAGTGGGTCCCATCCCTCCAAACGCTACCACATTATTTATAGGAACGCCCCCTAGATCCTAGCACACCACAACACTCTACACTGGTCAGCTTACCCTGACAAGGGAAGCTACCCTTTTAGGCACCACCTTATAAATTAGTACAACAACTCTCCCTTTTAGATCCACCCCCAAATAAGGGATCTAAAACACTGGTGGAGGCGCGGTCCTACGCACAGTAGAACGGGACTCAATCAACGAGCCCTCGTAGGAAAAACGACCCCTTCCGTACCGCAAAAAGCCAAGCAAATAGAGAAAAAAAAATTTTTTTAACCTCATATTGCGTCACACATTTTTTTTTTATTATTAAATGTCCACATTTAGAACTACATTAAGAGACTTTGCACACCATTTGTCGGCTAGTACAACTCCACTCCTGCCGAAGCTAAAGATTAAGAACGGTGACTTAATAACTGACCAGACTGCAGTACAACTTCTCAGGGACCTTGAATTCCACACAGCACAGATCCGTGCTCAACACCCTGCCGCTGCAGCACAGGTTATACATTTTACACGGTCCCAGGCCAGTGAATACACACACGAGTCGCCGGTATCCAGCGATAGTGAGGTAGATTGCCTGCCAACACTCCATCCCCTATTGTTACAGCAACTGCAGATCACAGAGCAGAAAGCCAGTAACCTGCTCGAGCGCATTGCAGAGCTATTAGAAACAGACACTATTAAAGACAATAGTCACGCGACAGAAGCGGTTCTTGACATCCACACTATTTTGGGGACAGTAAAACAGGATCTAGACAGAACCGTACACATAGTCGAATCCACACAGTACGACAACACACCAGCCATAAGTACAGACATATCAGGTGACGAGCCACCTGGTAACGTAACACAGGTGTCGTACACGGGAAGCGAGGCTAATTCCCCTCTAAACAGCCCAAACACCTCGACACACAGCCAACGAAACTCACACGAGAACGACATGAATAGACACACTGAGTACCCCATGATCCACCCCACAAAGTTCACGGGGGAAGGCCAGGATCCCGAGGAATACCTCAAGGCCTTCAATAGAACGGCACGGATCAATGGTTGGAGCGAGGAAGTTAGAAAACGGCTCCTTCCTGCTTACCTCACGAAGGCGGCCATGACGTGGTATGAGCTCCATGAGGACACACTAGAAGCTGCCACATGGGAGGAAACCGCTTTACTCTTAAAGGAGGAGTTCCAGCTCATACCAGACGATGACGATCTCTATGACCAGATCAGACAGAGGTCACAGGGACCCAAAGAGAGCGCCCAGGCATACATCAATGTTAAATTGATAACGTGCGAAAAGTACAATGCAGCAATGACAAACAAACAGAAAGTCAAGCTGTTAATGCAGGGCCTCAGACCAGCCATAGTAGAAAAGCTATGCATTATGAACAACCTCACGGTCCAACATATGTTGAATAACATAAAGACCATAGAGGAGGGGAGAAAGATCACGGAAAAGGCTACGGAAAAAGCCGTGGATCTGCACTTCCAAACTCAGAAGGACGACACTAACGCAAAAATGGACGAATTAGTGGACAGGATGGAGAAACTGACTATAGCTGCCATCCAAGCGGGTGAAAGGCCGCCAAGGGATGAGCAAGCAGACACACGAGAACACTATCATACTGAGAGGGACAGGGGGTACACGGAGAGGAGACGCTACGGGAGGGAAGAAAATTACTACCCTCCACAGCGGCCAACAACACCTCCCCCACAGGATAGGCCACACTACCCTCCGCGGTACTCACCGATAGCATACACGGACACAGAGCCGACATACCCCTCAAGGCGTTCACCATCTCCGTACACACGGGAGTACTACCCTGAGGAGTACGACCACGACATCCCCCGACGAAACAGCCCGCCCCCACGCAGCCAAGGTTATGCAGCCCCGCAGTACAGGGGAAATGGGGAATATCGGGAGAACCCGCCCCCACGCAGACAAGGTTATGCAGCCCCGCAGTACAGGGGAAATGTGGAATATCGGGAGAACCCGCCCCCACGCAGCCAAGGTTATGCAGCCCCGCAGTACAGGGGAAATGTGGAATATCGGGAGAACCCGCCCCCACGCAGCCAAGGCTATGCGGCCCCGCAGTACAAGGGAAAATGGGAACAGCGAGAAAACCCACCCTCGACCAGACAGGGGTATGCAGCTGACCAATATAGGGAAAAGGGGAACCGACGGGAACACCCGCCCCAACAGCAGCAGACATACACCCCACCCTGGCGGAGACAGAATAACGGACAACAGGGCAATGACCGACAAGGAAGAAAACCCACTAGAGAAAGGGACAACATAGACAAACACACGAAGGGCCCGGAACACTACCCCCTCCCAGACGAATACCCGAGGGAGTTCAGGGATGAAGCACCCCGCCGGACAGACAGGGGGGCAATACGCCCTACACCTACTTACACACCGCAAACGGGGGGTTGGCGCAGCCACCCCGAGGGGGGGCGCACATACAGTACAGGTAGGCGTACACCCACATTTTCAAAAAACGCCTAGACGGGGAGGTTCGGCTAGCCGATGAAGCAGCTGAGGTTCCTCCCCCAACACAACACAAGAAAGGCCCTTCCCCCAAGAAAACTCGTAAGAGTAAGGGGAAGAAGCAGCCAGCTAAAACTAAGGCTGACGATCCGCCCCCGGACCGTTTCCAAACACACCCCGTGCAAGGAGACGGCAACTGTCTGTTTAGGGCCATGAGCTTCCTAATCCGGAATACCGAGGATTATCATGGGGACTACAGACAGAAAACGGTCAAACATATCTTGGCCAACTGGAAAGAGTACCGGGACTTTGTGTCGGACGAGCGGGAGAACCCATTCCAGACCGGGGCGGATTACCGAGAATACATGGGCAAGGACGGCACCTATGGCAGTGCCGTAGAGGTAACCGCTCTCGGCAAGGTGCTCAAAGCCAACATCCATGTATACACGGATGTGCACTCGCCTCCGCTATTCTCAACTGCGGGATTCAATAGGGACCTACACGTACTTTTCACAGGAAACCCTAGGGCGGGACATTACACACCCCTCACGATCAGAAGCAAACAGCCCGAGAACACGCCCACACCCTCCCAACAGAAAACCCTACCCCCTTCACCACAACACAGGGGGGGAATTGACCACACACAGGCGCATGACGCGAGTTCGCTCGGCATGGGGAAGCCAGCAACAGGAGTCGAACTCGCGACCGCCTGGAACAAAAGGCGGGGTCACAAGGGCAAGCTCAGGGTTACATTTGCAGACACACCTTCCCGAGAGGAAGAAACCAACAACAACACAACTACACAAAGGCTGGGAACGATTAATACACTAAACGTTCGCCAGCAGACTCCTAGTCTCACAGCAAGACCGGTTAAAGGAGCTGGCAAGGTACTTGGCAAACGCACTTTGCTGACCTGGGCAAAGTACTCAGGACAGGAAGTAAGCCGAGAGGCGAAGCGTGCTAGGTACGATAAACGGACAGATCCATGCCTCCCCAGCACAAATGTCACTCCGGCAACAACAACAACAACAACATACATCTTACACAACACATCGGTGCAGGGCAGTGGATTTCAGGTATCGGCCCTCACGATACACGCCACCATAAATGGCCACAGAGTGCAGGCCCTAATCGATACCGGGGCTGCCGTAAGTTGTGTTAATAGCCGACACATTGCCGAGGCGCAAATACAAGGTGTCACGGGGGACATCCGGCTGGTAGCGGCCAATGCTCAGACGTTAGAAAACATGGGAGTGGCAAACATACATATTAGGATAGACCATTTTGCCACAACGCACCCCATGTTCGTTATCGAACACCTTTCTGCGTCAGCCATTATTGGTATGGATTTTCTCGCTAGGTATGAGGCTAGCATAAATTTCGCTAGTGGTCAGATGCTTTTAAAGCACGACCAGAGGCTCACCACACATCCCATGGTATACACCAGGAACAAAGATGGGATTCGAGCGGAGCGAGAAAACCACGAGCATCAGGCCCCTACACTGCACACTATCAGCCAATACACAAACACACACACGGATAAGGCGGCCAACCAGAACCACACGCAGGACCTGACCCCGGAGCAAAATAAAAGGCTCACGGAGCTCCTAGAGACCAACAGAGATATTTTTGCCCACTCAATGAAGGATCTCGCTGTGACAGACCTCATTGAACACCACGTCACACTCACTAGTGACCGACCAGTACACCAGCCTCCCTTCAGAGTGAGCCAGAAGGAGAGACATGCCATCGATGCCCAAATCTCAGAGATGCTCGAGGCAGGGGTCATTGTTCCAGTTATTTCTAACTACTCCTCTCCAGTTCTGCTGACCAAAAAGAGGGACGGATCGCACAGATTTTGTACTGACTACAGGAGGCTCAATAAGTTGGTCGAAAATGATAGTTATCCACTACCAAGGGCAGACACCTATTTGGACGCCCTTGGTGGAGCTAGCTGGTTCAGTTCGATGGATTGCTATAGTGGATTCTATTCAATCCCCGTCTATGAACCAGATAGGCACAAGCTGGCGTTCGTTACAGAGAACGGACTATTTACCTACACCCGTTTACCAATGGGTCTCCGTAACGCCAGCCAAACCTTCCAAAAGCTAGTGGATAAGACATTTTCAGGGCTTAAATGGCGGTCCGTATTAGTGTACGTGGATGACATAACGGTCTTCTCCAACACTTTTGACGAACACATCGTACATTTGGAGGAGGCTTTCGCAAGGATCAGAGAAGCTAAACTAAGGCTTAAACCTGCGAAATGTCAATTTGCCAGACAGCAAATTACCATATTGGGCCATATTGTCAATAGGGAGGGCATTATTCCCGACCCAGCTAAGACTGACGCAATAACGAACATCCCAATGCCCACAAATTTGAAACAATTGCGCAGTTTTATTGGCTTGGCTTCATACTATCGCAAGCATATCTATAGATTTGCACACATCGCCCATCCACTAACTGAACTCACACGTGAAAGAACGCCCTTCAGCATCACGCAGGAACACATAGATGCCTTCAACACACTGAAGCAGCTATTGACCTCACCTCCATTACTGCAACACTTCCACAGTGATAGACCCACATTCTTACACGTGGATGCCAGCCTATATGGGCTGGGGGCGGCCCTATTGCAGGAAGACACCGAAGGGCGTAAACGGCCCGTCGCCTATGCTAGCAGGAAGCTAACGGCCGTTGAGACTAGATACTCTGCCACAGAGCGGGAAATGCTGGCATTTTCGTGGGGAGTGAACTATTTTAGGGTATACCTCTATGGTATCAAGTTCACGGTAGTGACTGACCACGCGAGCTTGCTTTTTTGGGACAAATTTAAAAACCCAAATTCGCGACTCAACAGGTTTATATTCCGCCTGTATGAATATGATTTCGTGGTCAAACACAAGAAAGGCGCTACACACCTAGACGCAGATGGGTTGTCTAGGCTGCCAGTAGCCGATCCCCCGGATGACAGTAAGGACCACGACTGGGACGATATGCCCACCTTTGCCCTGACGGTGGTTGACATCAAACAGGAGCAAGAAAGTGATCCGCACTTGAAACAGATTCTATTGGCACTAGAAGACTTGGATAAAGTGGACTCCAAGACAGCACGGATGTCTAGGCGATTTTTTCTAGACAAAGACGGGGTACTGAAATTTAAGCCCACAGCCATGCACGATAGCGCACCTATAGCGGTTCCGGAATCATTGAGAGAAAATATCATGATCGGACACCATAATAGCCCAATAGCAGGGGCACACTTAGGTACGCATAAAACATACCTTAGAATCCGTGACAAGTACTATTGGGTAAACATGAAGGCCGACATAGATACCTTTGTCAAGACATGTCACACCTGCCAACGATTCAAAACAAGACCTGGCAAGCCTCATGGACTACTCAACCCAATTCCCGTGGGAGAGTTATTTCACAGAGTCGGAATAGATGTGAAAGGCCCCATTACCACAAGTCAAAAAGGTAATAAATATATCCTGGTGGCCACCGAGTATCTCACACGATACATGATTACAAAGGCTGTTCCCAAAGCAGACACGAACAGCATAGCCGAATTTCTATTTGACATAATTACACGATATGGCCTATTCCAAACCTTATTATCCGACAGAGGTACTATTTTCACCTCGAGAGTGCTCCAACAGTTTCTGGAGATACTCAGGATTAAGGCATACACTACCACGAGTTTTTCCCCGCAAACCAACGGACTCACGGAGAGTATGAACAAAATACTTGGAATAGCGCTGGCTAAATTTACAGAGGACGCAGGAACAGACTGGGATGAATACCTGCAAAGTATTACTTTTAGTTATAATACCTCTGTATCTACGGCTACGAAACACTCTCCACACTTCCTACTGCACGGATACACACCCAGAAGTCCCATAGACAATATATGTATCCCACAGGACGCCCACACAGACAATGCGGCTCGGCTAGAGCATTTGCAGATAGCCCGCATGGACGCTAGAAAAAACATAGCCGAGGCCCAGAAAAAACAAAAAGAGCGGTACGACCGGAATAGAAAGACCGTGGAATACACACCCGGGCAATTGGTCATGGTCTCCAATCATGCCCGAAAGAAGAACGTGTCCGAATTCCTCCTACCACGATGGGCAGGTCCCTTCAAAGTCTGCAGGAAGGTATCTGACCTAAATTATATAGTGAACGTGCGCCATGGGAGGAAACTCATAAAGGACACTATTCACGCCCGCCGGATGAAGGCATATCACACACGTAAAGCTCACACACCTACACGTAAAGGCGGGCACACTACTAAGAGAAAAGGAAACGGTCCCGCTGGCACACGTGGGAAGAAAGCCAAGAAATAGCCCACTGACCGCACCGGGATACGATCCTAACACCCCACAGAACTGTCCCGGAGACACGCGGGCATAATGACATTTCGTACCATTGTAGGGACATAATCGAACCACGGCACAGTAACACACAAGCGGGGACACAAAAATAGTTAGTAGAAGGTTCTTTTCCATTACGAAGAGCCTGCCCGCAATTACAATGGACAGCTATCAGGTTCCCACACACGCGTGTCGGAAGCAAAAGCACGGACATACAGCGTTATCAAGACAAGTAACGAGCGTGCGCACAGGACATTGCAATCCGATACCGCCATGCTCAGCAATAACACAGGCCTCAGTGATAAACTGTACGCTTACAGACAACTGCTCTCAGAGCAGAGCGCACGGCATCATTCACGCCCGATTTACAGACCCTATATCTTCCAAAATTACACTACAAGGGGAAATCAAAAACATACAAACTCTACACAGGTATGCATGCTTTCATTTGCGCATTGCACATCCACGGGAACATGCCATATTATATGCTGCACGGAAATGATCACACCAAGTCTTTACAGACAACCGGATTCGAACCCATGACCACACACCACACGCGTACCAAAAACTAACTATCCAATGGTATTTTTGGTACACGGAACACAAGCAAAGACCACACTGGGAAAGCCCCAAGCCCTGTCACACAACGCAAACATAAAACACAGAGAATGACAGAAGGTCACGGGTCTGAGTTCCAGTAAAAATTTAGACACAAAGGGAAACAGCTATTCAGGCGTCCAATCATACTGAAGGTGGCCCACACAAATGCATGTACAGGGAATACTACATTTCCTCCCACCAAAAGCCAGACATAAAATTTCGGATTACACCAGACATAGGGAATACATTTCACAAACACAGGTAGGAAAATTTCGCAAGACACAAGTCTTAGGGAACAATGGCCACACGACGTCATTACCTAACTAGGGCGAATTGCTACATTAGACCACTAGGAATCCAAAACAATGACCACACTTGCATTCGTGCAGGAAGGCACATACCAGCGGATGACAAACAGTAACTTCCCGGCCTGGTATTGCACATACTAACTGCTGACAGCAGACTAGTTACACTGCAATAATGCGGTGACGAGACACTATTGCGTTGCGCCAGTGACCATGAAATTACAAACACATAACAATTATAACACCATACATTTTTTTCTCCACACTGCAGAAACATTTGGCAATGGACAAGACGTGACACAGCGGAACTTATCTTGGGCCCATAAGGGCACGTTCGCAAAGACGTTGAAAGGCCACGGGCGCTTCCCGCCCAGACACAATATACACAGTAGGACTTAGCCTTATAACAGACCAACCGTCCGCGTGGTGTAGCGGTACATAGTCACACACACGCACACGCACTCAACAGTTAGGAGCGAACACAGACAAGATCTCCCCCCTAATAACTTCTCTTATCGCTCGTAAGGCATAGGAGTCATTACAGATGACTAGCACATGACCAGTCGCATTACGACCACTGGCCACATCTACACTGCAAATGGCCGACCAGGTTAGGTCGTGCAGCTCTACTATCCCAAGGCGCGGATAGAAAGCCAACATGGACCAAGGGAGGACGACAGGAGAACAGGCTACCAGCGTACCACCTTACTCCCTTCCCATAACCTTCTCACGCCCAACATAAACAACGCAACCACATCTACACGACCAAAAACAGCTACACTACATTACAAAATACACACAGGGGTTGATGGACTTCATGCGTCTAAAAAAGCAGGCATGCTACGCCTTGCGTCCCAATGCTAACACCTGAGTATTAGGGGTGTGTCAGCAAACATTAGAGAAGCATAATGCGCCTCTCCAAATGAGAGAGGAGGCCATAGATATATACTAACCATTCTTTAGTACTTAAACACTCCCGCATGAAAGGAACATATGGTATTATGCCCCATCCTACACCTATCCGTACTTGAAGGCAGAAACTTCATATCCAGACACATGCATGGGTATCCCATCCGTTTACCAGGGATTTTAATATCAAACCTGCATGAATTTTCGTATTTTTGCAATCCCGGGAATTACCTCCCCACTCCACTCACTATAGAAGCATCCCAGTGCCACCACCGGTTCTAGGCCACCACTAACGTGGAACCCAAAGGTGCGCAAACCCTTCCTACCATACTTTAAGCCCACTCAACAAATAATTACCCCCAAATCCTAATAACAGGGTACCTGACCTTACAGACCCTACTAACACCTCCATTAAGGTAAAGAAAGCATTATTGCTGGAAAGCTGACATAGCGATGGTAGGCCAGAAGTAGCCTATGTACTTAGAAGATCTACAACCCCGCTACACTGGAAATATTTTACATTTTAACACAGAGATTACACTATTTACACAGGTTACGCTACATTTTTTTTTCTCTTACAAAGGAATCTGATACGGTATGATGGTTGACAACGGTGTAAGCCAAAGGTCAGGAGAACCACACTTTGAGAGATGGGGAAGGCGATGTGGACCCTTCCCCAGTTGGCGCGACAGCGCAGCGACCTCACTTAACTGACGACTAGACCAAACAGACGAACTACGTAAGGTCAAAGCATTCGCGGCCTGGTCGGGCAAGCTCTGGAATCCTAGGTGCGCATAAACCGCCCCTGGGAGGAAGGGATGCTAAACCCACTTTGTGCCACGGTCGTCGAAGCCAAGACCTGCAGGGAGACTTTCTGAGAATGGCGGGAGAAATAGCTCACTCCGCGCTGGCCTCGGGAGCTATCCCTAGAGACGACCCCATATTATGACTAGACTGTTAGTTAAATTTACGTAAGTAGGACTTCCATAGCGGGAAGCAAAACTCCTGTGCGTTGGAGCATACTACGGCGGCCCATAGAGGCAAATTTATATATCAATGCGAAAATGCATACTACGGCGGCCCATAGAGGCAAATTTATATATCAATGCGAAAATGCATACTACGGCGGCCCATAGAGGCAAATATCACTGCGAAAGCAGATTGCGACGGCCGATTAAGGCGAAGACAATATTATGCCATTGGACCACACTGTCCAATGTCCACATAAATGGCGACGCAACGGGCAACCAGAGGGCATTAAGAAAGGGGCATTGCGCGCCCCTCACAGGAGCCAAGTGGGCGGCTCAACTATGATAAATCGGAACAGCAAACGGGCATGAACAAGGAAGTTACAGCGGGCGAAACGGTTAGCTTAGTGGCACCGTAAGCGCCTGCGAATAGATTAGTCCTAGTAATAGACGTCGACACCTAGAGTTAAGGGGACGGAATCTAGCGACCCTAGAGACAACCGGTGTTTCTGGGGCTCGTGCGGGTGGTGATCTGGGGATTTAATTGCCCCAGGCGATCGTCCTAGGCCAAATTTAGTTGTAAGACGGTTGCATTTGACACGCAACCTAGGATTAAGCAAATTTATTCACCGCTGTTGCCAGCTATGGCGCAGCACATTTCGGCAATAGATTAAGGCAACCCTCTCGGCTTAGTAATAGTTTGTTTTTTATTATTAGACCATAATTAAGTTAGATAGTATTAAGTAACGCCGATCGGCACTCGGTGACTATAAATCCGTTACCGAGGTAAGCCCGACAATACTTAGGATAAACTAGGTTAAAATAGGCATAATCAAAGTGGAATATATCGGCACCCGGTAACCACAATTCCGCTACCGGGGTAAGACCAACTACATATTATTTACGGCATTACGGCACCGTATAGGGTAAGCCCGGCCTTGCAGCTAAGTAACATTAATCATGCTATTTTTTTCAGTGAAAGAAGAGCTTCAACCAGTACTAATATGTTTTTTCTAAACCTCGCCATTTTTTTTCACAGGCCTCGTCACCAGATACAGGAAACTGGTGACAGGAATTTCACTACCATATTGCAGTGGCATATTATTTACAGCATGCCATGATGTGTACTATTTTATTTTTATTTTTCAACGTGCACTAATCCCGACACACTCGCAAACACTCACCACATTTTTCTTTTTCAGCTACACACTCCAAAATAAATCTGCACAGCAGGACTGGTGCCTGTGGGGTACCAGGCTTACTGGCAGATCAACTAAAATTTAAACACATAAAGCGTCAAAATGCGACGCAGATTACGACAATGAGGGCGCAACCGATTTGTGGCAGTGACTCTCATTGTCAAGTGTGAAAGCATTCACCCACAGAGGATGCTTCACAGATTAGGTATTAAGCATACATGCAAGCGGTACGACCACTATACCGTACCAAGGAGTGGCCGTACAGAATCAGCCGTGAGACGGCAAGAGTACGTACAGACGGGTAGCGTGCACGCGAGGTACCTCACAACAACTATAATAATAAGGGATTAGCGCGATTAAGTAGACATAAGACCACTGTAATTACTAATTTTTAAGGATAAACTTTATACAATTTTTCCAATAGACATAAGGTCATTGTAATTTATAATTTTTTCAGGATACACTTTATACAATTATACACTATATATCTTTTTGTTTGTGTATCAAGATGCCAATGTACATAATATGTATGATTTGTTTTCTTTCATCTTTCCTTCTTCTAACTTCCCCATTTGTCAGGGTGTTCCGTTTTTTCCCAAACCAATAAACGTCTTTTGAATATTTCCCTTAAATGATACCCTGGAACACCCATTTTTCTATTTTCTTCCACCTTTCTTATTGCAGGGAGCACTTTTTCCCTAAGATAGGGCGGACGACGCCATCATCCGTTCGGCCCTGGGTTTTTCCTCCCTGCAAAACTATGTAACACATCACCATCAGAAACCATGTTTTTTTTTAAACTAGCAATATGCCAGCAATAACAAAGGCAATTTTTTTTACATGTCGAATTTATTTAAATGTTAAATTTTTCTCAAAATGTCAATTTTTTCCCAATGTTAATCAAATCTTTCGCAATGTCAATTTTCTTTGTTTGTTTTTTTCACAATGTCAATGTATACATATATCTGTAAATCCCATAACCCTCCCCTCTGAACACGGGCTGACCTCACACCCACACTTCGATACGACGCCACCAGGAGATACGAGGGGGTTCCAAGGACCACTACGTCAACATCCCAACTTCCAGTTCCGTTCCCGTTCGCGAGGACGCGAACAAATGAAGGAAGACTCTTGTACAGTATCCCAGGGGTATGCACCCCTTGGAGACCATCCCCCCGGCATCTGGCTAAATCCCCTAAATGGCAACTCTTGGAAAGCCGGGGCAACATCCATTAATACCGTAAGGACAGCTTGCTACTCCATAAAGCAGCTCAAGCCTTACGTAATCATTACACTCAGCGACATAGTACTAACTGGGCCAATACATTGCTGACAGCAGGGCGTCAGAAGGTATAAGAAGACGTCCTAATGAGGTCAAACTCTCTCTCCATTGTCAGTGCTCCATCGAGACGGCCGAAGCTACGCTGGTGTCAACCGAGGTGAGTCAGTCAATCGTGTTCAGAATTCCTACTTTGTAACCTGTAACCCAACACTTGTTAATACATTGTGAACCTAATTTCATTCCCTACAAGGGACTCACTATCAGAATCACAGACCAATAAAACACTTGGTCCACACTCTACACTAGCATTACTGTTATACGCCTCTTTACATCCCAACGCCCTTCCTTATTCCCGTCACGTAAAGACGTGACAGACAGCAGTCTATTAGCGCCAACTTAAGTACTTTTGTATTCCCCGAGCCGGCCCGGCTGCAAGCGAGCAGCGCGTGCCACTCAGCTGATACAAGCAGACTCAATTACGTAATAAGCAGTCAGCTGAGCGACCAGTACAGCGACCCTTTGCAGTGGGTCCCATCCCTCCAAACGCTACCACATTATTTATAGGAACGCCCCCTAGTTCCTAGCACACCACAACACTCTACACTGGTCAGCTTACCCTGACAAGGGAAGCTACCCTTTTAGGCACCACCTTATAAATTAGTACAACAACTCTCCCTTTTAGATCCACCCCCAAATAAGGGATCTAAAACACATTCGTATAAGGATTTACTGTACCAAGTTTCACTACACTCGAATGGTTAAATTGCGAGAAACGTTCATGTGAATATTTATATTTCGCGTCGCCGCCCTGTTGGATTTGTGATCACCAGGATATTTAAATTCCTATAGGCGAACTTAAGTTCATAGCCCCTATGAACATAAAAAAAATCAGTTTGATTGCTATAATAGATTCGTAGATATTCAGAGCCGTCTAAATATTTCGGATGGTCGCCATGTTGGATTGTTAAATGTATAGGCCATAGAGTCATGTACCATTAAAGGAAAATTATTGCGTAGGTTTATTATTCAAACTTTCACTTCGATCGCATGATTACGACACAAGAAATAAAAACTTAATTTTCGAAATTCGCACAGCTGCCATCCTGAGGTTATGTAACCAATTGAACTAAATTAGATACCAGTGCATTACAATGTGTATAAACATTTCCTGTACTAGATTTCATTGCGATTCGAACATTAAATCGCGAGAAAGGTCTATTTAAAATTTACAAATTCGCTTGGCCGACATGTTCGTTTTGTAGTTAACCGGTTTTTTAAGTCTTAAAGATGAACTTCCAGTAGTGCCCTTTATCTCCGTACAAAATTTCAGGGTGATACCGCTAATAGTTTCAGAGATATAGAATGCCGGTGAAATATTTCGCACATCAGCCATTTTGTGGTTATGTAAACAATTGAACGAAGTTAGATGTCGGTGCATTACAATATGTGTAAACAAATACTGGACCAAGTTTGGTTGGTTAAATCGCGAGAAACGTCTATTTAAAAGTCGCAATTTCGCGTGGCCGCCATGTTGGTTTTGTAGTTACCAGTTTTTCAAAAGTTACATAGTTAGTAGTTCCCTTTATCACCGTAATAAATTCCAGGGTGATATCGGGAATAGTTTCGGAGATATTGAATGGTGGTGAAATATTTCGCACAGCCGCCATGTTGGATTGGTGAGACCTAACAAAATTTGAAGGGCACGGTCGGGGTCGCCCGGAGTTCTGCTATAAACTTACCTAGCTTCATTGAAATCGCTCCAGCAGTTTAGATTTTATTAGGGACACACACACACACACCTCACACACACACACACACATACACGCACGGACAAAAGGTGATCTCATAAGCCTATTTTTTCAAAATTGAAAATTGGCTAAAAATAAATTAAAAATTATAATAAATAATTAATGAAGCCTCCGTGGCTTAGGCGGCAGCACGCCGGCCTCTCACCGCTGGGTCCGTGGTTCAAATCCCGGTCACTCCATGTGAGATCTGTGCTGGACAAAACGGAGGCAGACAGGTTTTTCTCCGGGTACTCCGGTTTTCCCTGTCATAATTTCATTCCAGCAACACTCTCCACTATCATTTCATTTCATCTGTCATTCATTTAATCATTGCCCCAGAGGAGTGCGTCAGGCCTCGGCAGCCGGCACAGTCCATATCCTCGCCGCTAGATGGGGGCTTCATTCATTCCATTCCTGACCCGGTCGGAGACTGGAAGCAGGCTGTGGATTTTCATTTCAATAAATAATTAATAAAGTTAACTAAAATATTATAAAATAAAACAAATATGGAATTAAATGAAATGAAATAAAATAAATAAATAAATAAATAAATAAATAAATAAATAAAACAATATAAAATAAAATAAGATAAAAGAAAATACAAGTGAAATATACGTAAAAATACAATAAAATAAAAATAAAAAATATCATAAATAATATAAATATTTATAAATTAAAATAAAATACACTTTGTCAATCAAACTTTTTTTAAATTATTTTGTTCGGAAACGTTTTGTCTTCAATGTACAGTAATGGTTTTCAAGATTATACCGTTACTGTTGTTCCATGTGCTCCTTTCGCCGGCTCTGTCCCCGCTCTCCAACTTGCCGCCTTCCTCGCAGCTGGCCAGTCATCCTTCATTGCTCTTAAATGAAGTCACGTCTTTTGTGAAACAGTGCAAGACGGGTTCGACGCCCAAGGAGAAGGGCGAGTATGAGAGATATTTCCATTAAGCACCTTAGGCTGAAATAATGGTTCTCGTCTGGAGGAACATCGTTCTATTCTATAATTTCTATTCTATTTATATTATTGTATTTCCTTATGCACGAAGTGAAAAAATGATTGCCATCACGGTAGATAACACAGATAGCCATCCATCTCAACGAGAACCTGATCTTTCACTACTTATTCCTTGTCATTTTTGTTGAAAATATTATAAAGGAAAACCGGGAATTGCCGACTACAAAATATATTTAACTAGGGTAGCCCTGCCATAATTAGACAACCCATTCGCGATTTGTTTGCTTGCATGTCATGTTTGATAAAAATATCTTCGGTGGCGTAGTCGGTAGCATGCTGAACTTTTATGCCCAAGATCGCGGTTTCAAACCCGGCCGAAGTCGTTGAATTTTTAAGAGCGTTAAAAGATCCTTCAGTATGCCTTCGTAAAGCCGGTTGGCCCATGCCAAAGATTTATAAGCATGTAAAAGAACCTAGCACTACAATTGGTTGTGTTTAGCCAAATTTGTAGGTTATATTTGGCTGGTTAGAAACGCTCCAACAAGTTTCAACGATCGCCGCTAGGGTGTCAGTGACAGCTGGTAGCCTTAGTTGGAACTCCTTGAAATCTAACTTGTATGGAGCCCACGGTCGTTAAATTAAAGTACCCTGCTATGGCTATTGGCTACAATTCATATATAATGATAACAATATCTTTCATTAGGAAACATTCAGGATCTTGTAATATAAGCAAGGCTAACCCCTCCGAACAGTACTGAAATGTCACAATTAAACAAAGGAATTGTGAATTGGAACATAACCCGAAGCAGTGAGTGTCGATATAAGTCACAAAGTACAAAATAGTTGACCCTCACTGTTGTTGTTTGAGTCTTCAGTCTTTTGACTAGTTTGATGCAGATCTCCATGCCTCCCTGTCCTGAGCTAATCGTTTCATCTCTACATAGCTACCACACCCTACATCCGAGGCAATTTGTTTAACATATTCTAACCTTGGTCTACCCCTACAGTTCTTGTCCTCGACCCTTCCTTCCATAACTATGCTTGCTATTCCTGGGTGTCTTAGTATGTGTCCTACTAACCTATCTCTTCTCTTCATTAGCAGTCGCCAGAAACATCTCTCCTCTCCCACTCGTCTTAATACCTCTTCATTTGTAACCCTATCTACCCATCTGGTCTTCATCATTCTCCTGTAACACCACATTTAAAATGCTTCAATTCTCCTCTTTTCTCCTGCACCAATAGTCCAAGTTTCACTTCCATAGAGCGCCACGCACCAGACAAAGGCTTTCAAAATGACTTCCTAATACTTAAATCTAACTTCGATGTCAACAGATTCCTTTTCTGTAGAAATGCTTTCCTTGCCTGAGCCAACCTACTTTTTATATCCTCTTTGCTTCGTCCATCACTGGTTATTTTGCTTCATAAGTAACAGAAGTCTCCTACTTCCTTCAGCTTTTCACCTGCCAATTTGATGTCCATAGAGGTTTCTGATTTATTTCGGCTGCATTCTAGTATTTTTGTTTTACAATTATTAATTTTCATCATGTATTCTTTCCGTAAGATGGAGTCCATACCATTCAAGAACTCATTCAAATCCTCAGGCTTGTCGGCCAAGATGACGATGTCATCAGCAAATCTCAGAGTTGACATTATTTCTCCTTGAATCTTCTCTCCCAATTTACATTTTTCTCTAATTTCCTTCATTGCTTGTTCAATGTAAAGATTGAAAAGTATGGGTGATAAGTTGCAGCCTTGTCTAACACCTTTCTGAATATCAGCTTCTCTCTCATGTCCTTCAGCTCGAATGACTGCTGTCTGGTTTCTGTATAGATTGTAGATCACCCTCCTATCCCTTGTACTTTATTCCAATAGATTTCAAAATGTCAAACAATTTAGTCCAATCAACGTTATCAAAAGCCTTTTCTAAGTCTACAAGTGCCATGAACGTTCTCTTATCTTTCCTTATTCTACCTTCCAGAATCAGCCTAAGACTTAGAACAGCTTCCCTTGTTCCTACAATTCTCCTGAAACCAACTTCGTTTCTATCTGGCTTTCAATCCTCTTGTAAATTATTCTAGACAGGATCTTTGAAGCATTAGTAATCAAGCTTATTGTACGGTAATCTCCACATCTGTCAGCTCTCACTTTCTTTGGTATAGGGACGATTACATTCTTGTTGAAATCAGGGGGTACCTCACCTGTCTCATAAATCCTACACACCAAGTGAAATAACCTGATCAGACCTTCATCTCCTATGCAGCGTAGCAACTCAATCGGTATATCATCTATGCCTGGTGCTTTGTTCCTGCTTAAGTCTTCCAAACTCTATCAAATTCTGATCTCAATATTAAATCTCCTTTCGCATCCTCATCAATTTCCTCCTCCCTTTCCATTACATGATTCTCAATCTCCTTTCCCTTATACAAACACTCTATGTAAGCTTTCCATCTCTCAACCTTTTCTTCCCTATCTGTTAGAGGCTTTCCATTTGTGTCCTTAATATTACAGCACTTGTTCTTCTTTACCCCAAATGTATTCTTAATCCTTCGATAAGCTGTGTCTACTATTCCTAATTTCAGACAATTTTCTATACCTGCACATTTCTCTTTCAACCATTCTTCTTTCGCATCCTTGCACTTCTTATTGACCTCATTTCTCAGACGTCTGTATTCTGCTTTCACCTTTTCATCTCTTACATTCATGTGTTTCAGCCTTTCGTCCATCAATTCTGGTATATCCTGAGTGATCCACGATTTTCTACCTATTCTTTCTTTCCTACCAATGTTTTCTTCTGCGGATTTTGTTATTTCATTCTTCAAAAGTGCCCATTCGTCTGCAATTGAAGTTTGTTTAGGGGTTTTCATTAGTCCTTCCTTTATACTCTTCTTGAATCTTTCGTTTACATCCTTTACATTGAGCCTGTCTATTTCCCACCTTTTTGGCTTTTGACTTTTCTTCAGTTTCTTCAACTTTAATCTGCATTTCATTACAACCAGATTGTGGTCAGAGTTTATGTCAGTACCAGGATACGTTTTACAATCCAAAATCTGGTTTCGAAACCTCTGCTTGACCATAATGAAGTCGATTTGGTAACACCCTGTATCTCCTGGTCTCATCCATGTGTATATTCTTCTATTGTGGTTACTTAGTCAACTACAGTATAACTATCAAACACTAGGAGAAATATAGGCTTTAGATGAACAAGTTGTTATTAATAATTCATCAGCCCCGTGTAGTTGGGTGTGTGTTGAACTTGTCTGATAACCTGTAGCTTAATTTAGTGTTGACTGCTGTGGTGTGTGTAGATGTATCAGAGACAGGGATGAGGTAGGTGCCCCGGGACTTGTACTAAGGTACTATCCCTGTATTTGTTCGCTGGGTGTGTGGAAAGAAACGGGGATAAACCACACTCAAGTTAGCCACTGTCAGCGCTTGGATTCGAATCTCGATCTCTGGAATTACTGCAGCTGCCCTCGTGGCCGTGGTACCCAATTTAACGAGCACAATATTCAAACGAGGAAGCTAGCGGAGCTTGCAGTAACCAGCCCAGTATAAGACACAGAATTCAAATACCAGCTAAGTTCGCATAACCATATTCAACTCCTGAGTATTGTATCATTTGTGTATTGGAATGCAGCCGAAATAAATCAGAAACCTCTATGGACATCAAATTGCCAGGTGAAAAACTGAAGGAAGTAGGAGACTTCTGTTACTTAGGAAGCAAAATAACCAGCGATGCACGAAGCAAAGAGGATATAAAAAGTAGGTTGGCTCAGGCAAGGAATGCATTTCTACAGAAAGGAATCTGTTGACATCGAATATAGATTTAGGTAGTAGGAAGTCATTTTTGAAAGCCTTTGTCTGGAAAGTGGCACTCTATGGAAGAGAAACTTCGACTATAGGTGCAGCAGAAAAGAAGAAAATTGAGGCGTTTGAAATGTGGTGTTACAGGAGAATGATGAAGATCAGATGGGTAGATAGGGTTACAAACGAAGAGGTATTAAGACGAGTGGGAGAGGAGAGATGTTTCTGGCGACTGCTAATGAAGAGAAGAGATAGGTTGGTAGGACACATACTAAGACACCCAGGAATAGCAAGCTTAGTTATGGAAGGAAGGGTCGAGGACAAGAACTGTAGGGTTACACCAAGGTTAGAATATGTTAAACAGATTGCCTCGGAAGTAGGGTGTGGTAACTATGTAGAGATGAAACGATTAGCTCAGAACAGGGAGGCATGGAGATCTGCATCAAACCAGTCAATAGACTGAAGACTCAAACAACAACATTCCCTACATCGACAAACTAACCACATTACGATAGACCACCAGTTTATATAGGAACGTTTGAATTTGAATAATAATAAAATAGTGTAGACAACATGTTACCTGAAGTTCGTCACAATAGATCACAGGTTAACATACCTCATCAACATCATCTAAAGGTTAGGCCTTGTCGTTGCAACCACATTTGTCTCTCACTTACTGAACGTTTCAAGTCAACATACTGTTTAAATTGAAGTCCATGCATCACAGAATCCAGATGAGCCTTCCGCGGTCATCCTCTTCCTTTCTTCCCCAAAACGTCTCCTTCCAGTATGATGGTCAGGATGTCATTATGACGTAGTGTGTGGCCAACGAAGTTTGCTTTCCTCTTTTCTATAATAGTGATCAATTTCCTTGTTTCCTTGAGGACCCATTCCTTAGTCTTTTTCTCCGTCCAGCTTATTTTCAGCATCCTTCTTCACATCCACATTTCCGCTGCTTCCAGACGTTGTATGTCCTGTTTGCTTTGAACCAAGTTTCGCATCCGTATAACAAAACACTCCAGACAAATGTTTTGATAAACGATTTTCTAGTTTTAATGCTAATGTGCCTGCTTCTCAGAAGCTGTCTCTTACTGATGAAGGCCTGTTTAGCGAGGGCAATTCTCCTTTTGATTAACATCACTACATTAAGGAGATTCCACTTGACCTTGGCCGCCGGTCCCCGGCTGCTATATGTTGGCGCGCGCGGTCTCCGGCCGTATTCTCACGTTCTTCCTGCGGTAGACGTGTGAGTTCTGAGCTAATTGGGTGTTTTATAAAGCGACTGTGTACTGTATATCGTATTGTATAGTGTTTTATTGCGATTGTGTATGGTCCAGTAATACCTTACGTGAAATATTCGTTACGTGAACGTGTATATCTGCACAATACGTAGGCTACATGAAGTGCAGGAAATCATGCGCTAGAAGAAGACAAAAGTTTCGAGTGAAATTTCCAGGGAGACCCATTCCTATAAATCGGACAATAAAACAACTGGCTAAGAGATTCAAACCTACAGGTTCAGTAAACAATAAAAATAGGAGTTAAGGTCGTTGTTTCCTTACTGATGCAAAATTAACCGGATTAACCAGAAACTTCATAAGAAGATGCCGATTATGTTTGGCAGCGGATGGGGAACATTTTCAGCATCTACTGTAAACATGGTGAGTAAAAATGCATGATACTGATTTTAAGCACCGTACTCGGCCGTACATATGCGCGTGCGGTTGCCGGCAACTGAGCCGTCACTGGCGGAGCACGTGAGCGAGAGCCGAGAATGTCCTTGCCAAGCAAATATAAAGACCCTGTATCTCATTATGGTATTTGGAGCCATTTTAGCCTACTTTTCACATTTTGCAAAAATGAGGAAAAAGTAGTCTTATGAGATCGATCCGGGAAAATGTGTGTCTGTCTGTCTGTCTGTCTGTCCTTCTGTCTGTCTGTCTGGCTGTGTGTGTCCCCCCCTATCAACTCCTAAACGGCTGCAGCAATCAAAACCAAATTTAGTATGAGTAAAGATGTGCACCGGAATAGCTCACGTCCATATTTGAAAATATGTCAGTGCTACCAACTGCTGAAAAAACGCACTAGAAATTTGAGCTCCATGTTGGATATCTTGCAAGGTATGCATGGGAGTTATTCCAAAATTGGCACACATGTAGATAATACTATTTCAGTTTAATTTCCAGGAGGCCAACCATGACAGTGTTGCCAAAATAATTTTAAGCCTTCTGATAGGTCCAATGTTTAAATGCATATAACTTCTACACTATCAACTGGATTTCAACCAAATTTTGTATGTAATATCTGTACGTAAACAGATATGACTGAGCGTATTCTTAAGAGCCACCAGGGCTGCCAACTGTTAATAATTGCTCTCTCTATTTTTTTAAAATCCAAATACCAATATATCAGAAAGTGTGCAAGCCAACAGATTTAAACTATGCACGCATATATTCTGACATTTTAGATTAATTTGGAGTAACTTATATACGTCAGTTCTACCAACATGATTATAAGCCTGCTGATAGTACCAATTTTTAAATACATGTAACTTCTATACTATCAGTTGGATTTCAACCAAATTTCGTATGTGTAATGTGTGCCATAACAGATATGACTATAAGTATTGGTAAGAGCAATCAGGGCTGCCAACTATTAATAAATGCTGTCTATATTCTTTTTACCCTAATATCAATATATCAGAAAGTATGCAAGCCAACAGCTATACTTTGCACACGTATAACACCTGACATTCTAGATTAATTTGGAGTAATTAATACTAGGCGGTGCTGCCAACATGATTCTATGCCTGCTGATATGTCCAATTTTAAAATACATGTAACTTCTATACTAACAAATGGATTTCATCCAAAATTGGCACAACAAGATATCATAATAATTTAGATTATTTCTGACCAGCACACGCATGGTATTGTTGGCAACATGCTTTTACGCGTGCTGATAGATCCAGTGTCTAACTGCATGTAACGTCCATTGGACTTCAACCAAATTTTGTATTCTGTACCTTAAGAGGTGGAACTAAGAATATATTCAGTCACCAGGGCTGCCAACTGTAGTGCTCTATTAGGCTTCATTATACCAGGTATATTTTGAACTAATTAGATATTTCGATATTACCAACTTAATTTCGTCATTATTCTAGATAGGTTCATATACTGTAGAATAATCATTGGCATGAAAAGTAGGCTGTATAGTTCGTCACGGAACTTCTTGTTCAGTGTTGCCTTAGTAAACAAAAGTTTAATGCTTTTCAATCGCTCAAGATTATTGTACCCAAATGAGATGGGTTATTTCCTAATCCTGAAAAATATTACATGAGATTTATCCTGAAAAAATACATGAGATTTATTTATTAATCTCATGTATGTTTTTCAGGATTAGGGAATAACCCATCTCATTTGGGTACAATCATCTTGAGCGATTGAAAAGCATTAAACTTTTGTTATTAATATTTCATGTAATATTTCTTTTAGGTTAGTGTGTATAAATACTTGTTTTTCCGCCTAATATAGTTGGCACAATATGTGTTGACCGACTGAAATGCTTGCTATAATTAAACACAGAAAATGGTTTATGTTCGAGGGTGTCAAAATGTAAATATTATATCTCAGAAAACTGTATCATAATGAGGGTCATTATAACACTATTTTTAGCCTATTTTCAATTTTGAAAAAATAGGCTTATGAGATCACCTTTTGTCCGTGTGTGTGTGTGCGTGCGTGTGTGTGTGTGTGTGTGTGTGTGTGATTCGTGTGTGTGTGTCCCCCTAATAAAATCTAAACGGATGGAGCGATTTCAATGAAACTCGGTATGTTCATAGCACTATTCCCGGCGATCTCGACCGTGCCCTTCAAATTTTGTTACTTCTCACCAATGCAAAATGGCGGCTGTGCGAAATATTTCACTAGCATTCAATATCTCCGAAACTATTACCGATATCGCCCTGAAATTGTGTACGGTGATAAAGGGTACTACTAGAAGTTCACCTATGAGACTTTCAAAAATCTGGTGAATACAAAACCAACATGGCGGTCAAGCGAAGTTGAGACTTTTTAATAGACTTTTCTCGCGATTTAACTATCCACACGTAATGAAACTTGGTACAGCAAATGTTTATACACATTGTAATGCACTGGAGTCTAATTTAGTTCAATTGTTTACATAACTTCAAAATGGCGGCTGTGCGAAATATTTCACTGACATTCTATATCTCCGAAACTATTACAGATATCACCCTGCAATTTAGTACGGTGATAAAGGGTACTGATACTAGTTTACCTATGAATATTTCATAAACTTGTAAAGTAGAAAACGAACATGGCGGTCAAGCGAAGTTGAGACTTTTAAATAGACTTTTCTCACGATTTAACCATCCAAACGTAATGAAACTAGGTACAGCAAGTGTTTATACACATAGTAATGCACTGGATTCTAATTTAGTTCAATTGTTTACATAACCTCAAAATGGCGGCTGTGCGAAATATTTCACTGACATTCTATATCTCCGAAACTATTACAGATATTACCCAGCAATTTTGTACGGTGATAAAGGGTACTGGTAAAAGTTTATCTATGTATACTTCATAAACTTGTAAAGTAAAAAACGAACATGGCGACCAAGCGAATTTGAAATATTTTAATAGACTTTTCTCGTGATTTAACTCTCTGAGCGCAGTGAAATGTGGTACAGTAAATGATTTTGCAGATTTTAATGCACTGCCATCTAATTTAAATCAATTGTTTACATAACCTCAATATGGCGGCTGTGCGAAATTTTTAAATTAAGTTTTTATTTCTTGTGTCGTAATCATGCGATCGAAGTGAAAGTTTGAATAATGAACCTAGGCAATAATTGTCCTTGAATGGTACATAATTTTATGGCCTATACATATAACAATCCTAAATGGCGAGCTTCCGAAATATTTAGACGGTTCTCAATATCTATGAATATTTTACGGCAACCAAACTGAATTTTTTTATGTTCATAGAGACTATGAACATATGTTCTCCTATAGGACTTTCATTAACCTGGTGAGCACAAATCCAACATGGCGGCGACGCGAAGTATAAATATTTAAATGGACGATTCTCGCGAATTAACTATCCGAGTGCTGTGAAACGTTGCACGTTAAATGCTTATACAAATGTTGATCCACTGGCATCTAATTTATTTCAATTGTTTGCATAATCACAAGATGGCTGCTGTGCGTAATTTTAAAATCTCGTTTTTACTTCTTGTGTTCTAATCATGCGATTGAAGTTTGAATACCACACGTACACAATAATCTTAATGTAATAGTACAAAAATAAAAATCCAACCTGGCGACAATCTGAAATATTTAGACGGTTCTCAATATCTACGAATCTGTTACAGCAATTAAACTGAAATTTTGTATGTTGATAGAGACTATTAACATGAGCAGGATATATGAAAATAGGCTGTATAGTTCTTTACGGAACTACTTGTTCATTATGAAACAGTTTCTCCCACCAATCAGAGCTCAAGAAACAGTTGTTTGACCAATTATGTAAGGATTGCATCCTACCTGCTCTGAGTTCCAAGGCGTTCTAATTTAAATTTCACTACGTGGACTAGTGTCATAGTGGGGTAATCGAGGAGGTCATGGTCAAATACAAGGCATTCTCTGCGTACCATGCGCTCTGCTCAGTACACAAAACTGGCGAAATCTCGACAGATATTTATGAATATTTATGTTCGAACATAAAATAGTTATAATAATTATCGCCGAATATAATCAGTCGTATGTATCTCACGTATAATGGTAATTAAGATACTCGTATGTAAATTATAAAACTCGCATTCGCTCGATTTATAATCATACTCGTGTCTTAATTATTGCCATTATAGGCTCGTTGCATAATGTACTATTCTAATACTTCAATAATCATAATGAAACTGTCTGAAACTCGTAGATACGCTGATTTGGGGGGAATTAAAAGAAGGAAAACAGATAAACTTTGATCCATTTCAGATAACTAGTTAGCAAACTTCAGTTGTTGAATCCATGTCTTATGAGACCGTTGTTACTCCAGAGCTTATTCTAGCTAAGCAGAGTGCCATCCTTCAAGTGTTTGGCACACAGGTACTTCATATTGGCACGTGGAGGCATGCAGGACATTAGTATTTACCCACTAAAGCTTGTAACTTCCATGTTAACATCTCGTCCCGAGTGCACTTAAATATAACATCATTATTCAGAGTTAAAATAAATGGAGGACATTTCTCTAGTCCCTCATGAGTGTGCCGAGTACATCCAGGCGGTCATCCAGCAATGGTGGCTTGACGCGTGCAAGCGGTTCCTAGATTTTCCTTTCTGTTCGAAGGTATTTTCTATTGTCATATCTGCCTTCTCTGCATCGAATGTTTCAGCGCTTAAAGGTCCATTCAGATATATACCTAAAACTTGAAATTACACACCACAATGATATTTTAGAATACTGGCATAAAGCGTAGTCAGAGGTAGGCTATTCCGCACAATATTGTTCTTCGCACTGAATGCATTGTACAGTACTGTCATCGCCTCATATTACAGCGTCTTTCATATAAAGTAAGAACGGGAAGCGGCAATTTTGTTATCCGCTGCTGTGGTGGCCTTGGCCAAGCTTATGGCGCGCCACGGCCCCCTGCTGTAGTTTTGAAAGCGCGCGCTCAGTATAAACTTGTCCTTGCAATAAGCATGCAGGTGTTCCGTCGCTAACATGGTGAGACAGATCATTGCAAGATTTTTTTTTTAATGTAAAACTTATTTTAACAAAACTCAGCATTTTTTCTAGGTTTATGCCGTGTCTTGTGTGGGGTTGAGCGTAGGAACCCCAAGTTGGCTCATCAGCGGGATCTTCGTTCTCCCGCCTAGAAAAATTGCTGAGTTTTAACTCACTGTCCATTAAAACCAATATACCATCCTTATTTTAGCAAATTTTAACAAATCCTCACACATTGAAAGGAAATATTACGCATGCAGTCAGAAACATTACAGTGGCGGAACATACTCGTGTCAGCCAGAATGTGGTTACCTGATTCAATGCCTGTATAACCCAGAAAGGACGACACTTACAGCATCATTATGAGGTAATATTTCATATAGGATTGTACACACGCTTAAAGCAGGGGGCTGTGGCGCGCCACAAGCTCGGCCAAGGTCACCGCAGCATTGGATAACAAAACTGCCGCTTGCCGTTCTTACTTCATATGAAAGACCCTGTATATCTCTGCCAATGAGCGATCGTTGCATTTCTGAGAATGTAAACTGTCATCAAGCAGTCAATTCTCTACTCCTATTCATGTGACATTACCCCTCATGGTGGGCTCATGAGTTCTGATGACCGACTTAGCTTAATGCACTTACACACCCGTTAGTGCTTGGCACATTTTTGTCAGCGTACAGTAAGTAGCTTTGCCGATATGAGAAATATACTCGATATACCTTTCCTGGAATTAGTGACTTAGCTCACATAATTTTTCACAATGTTAGTCGATAATAAGTATTTATGTACAAGCAATGTTGCCTAGTTATTAAATCATCCCTCCCTATATTATTCTGCTGAGGTCCCATTCCAGTTTTGTACCGAAAATAAGGTCCCATTAACACCAACCTACACGTATGGGGTACCTACAGGTTCAGCATAACCCAATGCGTAAGCGAAACGCACTCACTTACTCTTTAAATGCCTCACAATTAAATAAATACCTTAAAACATGTATATTTATAATGAAATACATAAGAAAGGGAAGAAAACAGATCCTAACAATTACAGGGGAATCTCCCTCCTGCTAGTGACCTATAAGATCTTATCCAAAGCACTTTTAAAAAGAGCAGAAAAAATACTCGACCCACAATTGGGAGAGTATCAGGCAGGATTTAAGAAGGGACGATCATGTATGGAAGAAATACTAAATTTAAAGAACATATTAGACATGAGGAAAATCAGGAACTTGAAATATGTAGTTACTTTTGTGGATTTTAAAAAAGCCTATGACTCCATTGACAGAAAGGCACTTATTAACATTCTGAAGAAATTTGGACTTGATAACAAGACAACTGAATTAATTCAAGCAACACTAACGAATACAACTTCCAAAGTTAAATTTAGAGGGGAACTTTCAAAATCTTTCAAAATAAAGTCAGGTGTGAGACAAGGAGATGGTCTGTCACCTCTGCTTTTCAATTGTGCATTGGAAAAGGTAATTCGAGAGTGGAGGAAAGCCATCAATACTTAAGGCGTTCAACTAGGAAGACATCCAAATAAAATGACTGTAGCTTGTTTAGCTTTTGCGGATGACATTGCATTACTTACTGACTCACTGGATACTGCCCAAGAACAAATTAGAGAGTTGCAAAAACAGGCAGCCAAAGTCGGACTACAAATATCATTTGAAAAAACTAAGTTCATGACAAACATCACCGATGCCCCCAAAAGTATCACAATTCATGACAGTTCAGTATGTAAAACAAATTCCTTTAAATACCTAGGAGAGTGGATAATGAATGACTCACAGGAAAAGACAGCAATACAAACGCGTATGCATAAATTACAAAGGTGTTTTCATATGACAAAAGATATATATAATAAAAAAGCTTATCCTGGAACACTAAATTAAGGCATTATCAAACAGTAGTCAGACCTGAAACTCTGTATGCAACAGAAACACTTAAATTAACAAGATTTGGTGATTTAGACAAATTAGAGAAGATTGAAAGACGAATTCTGAGAAAAATACTGGGAGCTAAACGAAATAATAACGGAGAATATAGGTTACGACCAAATAGAGAGTTATATTTGAAATGTGAAAAATTAACTGATGTAATGAGAAAGAGAAGATTACAGTTTTTTGGGCACATCTATAGAATGGAAAATAGTAGACTAACTAAACAGATCTTCAACTTACTGACTAGTTACAAATCCAAACCCACATGGTTCATTGAAATTGACAATGATTTGACAAACGCCAAAATTCAGACAGACACAATAGCAAACAGATCACTCTTCAGAGAAGCTATTCAAAACGCAAAATTTCAAGAAAGGAAGAAACAAACAACCAGCAGAAAGTGGACTCAGGAGGAGAAAGATCGTCACTCTAGAAGGATGAAAGAAATTTGGAAACAACGGAAATTGAATACAATGGACAATAGCCAACGTTGATTCATCGTACCCTCCAAATGGGTTATTCGAAAGACGAAGAAGAAGAAGAAAGAATGCAACACGGTAACCATGGTAACAGATTCTCACAGGCCCATCTATTTCTGTAAGACGCAATGCAATTCCAATTATTACATTACTGTGAAAGTTTCCACACGGTTATAAGGTTATCACTGAACCAAATCAAGCTGTAAAATTCATCAATACATTCAGTATAATGCGCTTAAGGGGGTCAAGGGGCACTCTAGATTTTTTTCACGCAATTTTCACGTGTGAATGTGGTACGAAAGATCTTTTTCACCCGACAAAAAAGGGTCTCCGAAAACCATATTTAAAGGCCCTTAAATTAACAGTGTCTGTGATATTCCCAGAAAAGTAACTTCTGTCTGATATACCTATGAAGGAATGACAAACCCCTAACCACCGCACCAGTTGCTGAATTGATAAAGTCTGATTATTCATACCAAGGATAAATCAGTCATAGCATTCATGATTGAGATTTTGCTAAGTGCACTCTTTACAACTAGAATATTCGCGGGCGAAGCCGTGACGGGTAATGCTAGTCTCATATATTTGCCTCTTCATGGATAGTGTGACGTGTATGTTGCAATGGCTGTTTATTATTTCACTCTCTCGTACATTCTTGACGACTTCTTAAATATTGGTAAGAGTCGTATACTTGAAACTTCTCCAAGTTCTAATTCGTTGCTTGTTTGTATTTCCAGTAACTTGTGCAGGGTCTCGAATGACAGTTGAAGCGATCGCCTGATTCCTCGAAGAGACAAACTGTAGACCAGCTCGTGTTAAGTCTCTTGTATAAGAAAATGAAATTAATCATTTTTAGCCTATTTTCATTTATGAAAAAATTGGCTTGAGAGGCCACCTTTTGTCCGCGCGCACGCGCGCGCGTGTGTGTGTGTGTGTGTGTGTGCGTATAGGTGTGTGTGTGTCCCTAATAGAATCTAAATGGCTGCTCCAGCCGTTTCAATAAAAATCGGTCAAGTCAGTGTACTATTCTGGCCGACCCCGGCCGGTCTATTCACGAATCCAATATGGCGGCTGTGCGAAATATTTCACCGGCATTCTACATCTCAGAAAAGTAACTGATATCACCTTGACATTTTGTATTAGAAGTTCACCTATGTGACATTTAAAAACCTGTAAAGTACAAAACGAACATGGTTTCCAAGCGCATTTGAAACATTTAAATAGACTATTCACGCGATTTAACCATCCGAACGGTGTGAAACTTGGTACAGCAAATGTCTATACACATTGTAATGCACTGACATCTTATTTAGTTCAATTGTTTACATAACCTCAAAAGAGCGGCTATGTGGAATTTTGAGATTATTTTTTTATTTCTTGGGTTCTAGTCATGCGATCGAAGTCAACGTTTGAATAATGAACCTACGCAATAATCGTCATGTAATAGTACATAACATTATGTCCTACGTAATATAGACATCCAACATGGCGACAATCTCAATATCTACGAATCTTTTACAGCAATCAAACTGAAATTTTGTATGTTGATAGAGGCAATTAACATGAGTAGGATATATGAAAATAGGCTATATAGTTCTTCACGGAACTACTTGTTTGTAATCGTGACTAGAATTAGGAAGGCGTCGGCAGTGGCCTTCATTAGGAACCATCCCAACATTTACCTCGAGTAGAAATGGGAAACCATGGAAATGTATTTCTAGGATGACTGAGGTGGATATCGAACCCAGGGCCGATCAATTACGGCAAAATTATGGACAGCTCGGATAGCTTCATACAGTTAGGGTTGTAGGTTGTTTAAGTTTTCAGTCTTTTGACTGGTTTTCCTGCAACTCTCCATGCTTGTTCCTTTTTGAATTCTGATATTTTGTTTTTTCCGTAAATTTTGTTTATTGTTATAATGAAAATGAAAATCCACAGCCTGTTTCCAGTCTCCGACCAGGTCAGGAATGGAATGAATGAAGCCCCCATCTAGCGGCGAGGATATGAACTGTGCCGGCTGCCGAGGCCTGACGCACTCCTCTGGGGCAATGATTAAATGAATGACAGATGAAATGAAATGATAGTGGAGAGTGTTGCTGGAATGAAATGTTGACAGGGAAAACCGGAGTACCCGGAGAAAAACCTGTCTGCCTCCGTTTTGTCCAGCACAGATCTCGCATGGAGTGACCGGGATTTGAACCACGGACCCAGCGGTGAGAGGCCGGCGTGCTGCCGCCTAAGCCACGGAGGCTTCTATTGTTATAATTATTAGTTTAATTTATTTTTTGTTTTATTTTTTTACACCATTCCTAATTTAGGCTTCCCAACCCAAAGTTTTAATTTACATTACATTCGTATGATTTAACACGTGTTAAGAGGTACATTGACCTAGTTGTTACGCCTCTTGATATGCCAATAAATACATATATAACTAACTCCTTAAAGAAGCTAATCGTTACACCTCCACTTAGCTATCACATCCTACATCTGAGGCAATCCATATAACATATTCTAACCTTTGTCTACCCCTACAGTTCTTATCTTCGATCCTTCTTTCGATAACTTAAGTTTTCTATTCTTGGGTGTCGTACTATATGTTCTACCAACATTTATCTTCTCTTTATTAGCAGTCGCCAGAAACATCTCAAACGTCTCAATAGGCCACTTGTTACTCTACCTACCCATCTGATCTTTATTCTTCTTTAACGCCACATTTCAAACACTTCAATTCTTCTCTTTTCTGCTGCGCCAAAAGTCCAAGTTTCCCTTCCATAGAGCGTCACGCTCCAGACGAAAGCTTTCAAAACTTACTTCCTCATATCTAAATCTATATTAATTTTGATATCAACAAATTTATTTTCTGTAGAAATGCTCCTTGCTTGAGCCAACCTACTTTTTATATCCTCTTTGCTTCGTCCATCACTGGTTATTTTGCTTCATAAGTAGCAAAAGTCCCTACTTCCTTTAGGTTTTCACTTGCCAATTTGACGTCAGTAGGGGTTACTGATTTCTTTCGTCTGCATTCCGTATATTTTATTGATTTTCTTCATGAATTCCTTCCTCAAGACCATTTAAATACTCGTTCAAATCCTCTGGTGACTCGGCTAAGATGTCAAAGGCATCAGCAAATCTCCGAGTTGAGATTATTGCTCCTTTAGTCTTTACGCTTTTTTTTCGCTATCGTTTTACCCTCCAGGGTTGGCTTTTCCCACGGACTAAGCGAGGATCCCACCTCTACCGCCACTGAGGGCAGTTTCCTGGAGCTTGAGACTCTGAGTCAGGGATACAACTGGGGTGTGTGACCAGCACTACGCCCAGGCGGCCTCACCTGCAAGGCGAACAGGGGGCCTGATGAAGGGATGGGAAGAGTGGGACGGTTAGGCAAGGAAGTGGGGAGGAGGCGGCCGTGACCTTACAGTAGGAACCATCCCGGCATTTGCCCGAAGACGAAGTGGGAAACCACGGAAAACCACTTCCAGGATGGCTGATGTGGAATCGAAACCCCTCTACTCATTTGGGCCACCGGAGGCTGAGTAGACCCCGTTCCAGACCTCATACCACTTTTCAAATTTCGTGGCAGAGCCGGGAATCGAACCCAGGACCTCCGGGGCGGCAGCTAACCATACTGACCGCTACGCTATAGAGGAAACCTTTAGTCTTTACTCCTACTTTAAATTCTTCTGGGGTCAGAAGGCAACAACATTTTACGAAAGAATATCGAGAGAAATTTTAAAAGAGAAAAAAAAAAAAATGTTATTGGTTTTACGTCCCCTTTGGTCAACTGCGGCTTTTAGAGACGCCGGGATGCCGGTATTTTGCCCCGAAGGGGATCTTAAACGTGCCAGTAAATCTACTGACACAGCTCCCTCGCATTTGCGCACCCTCAAATGACAATTGCCTGCGCCAGGATTCGCTCCTACAGCCTTGGGCACAGCCGGTGAGAACGTTACCGCTGAGCCACGCAGCCAGCCGATGAAAGAGAGGAGCCAATCACAAGTAATTGGAAGCAATGGCGGCCCATCTGGGGTTCCACAGTCACCAACCACGTCCCAGTGGCTGTGGGGAAGGTGGGGTGGGGGGTGGCGGTGGAAAGGGTTGAAATGGATGCTTAAGTGTATAAGTTACATGGTAAAATTCAACACGCTTCTCACAAATCTTTTTTAAAGGAATGACCCTCGTAAAGAGAAGACAGGACGACGCGGGAGAAGAAATATGTGGAGCAATAAATCCAGAAGTCGATGAGATTTAGTGGCTGCAGAAAATCGGCGAACCTACGGGCATTTATTGTCTCATATCAGTAGTTTCGTTCGGATTCACCGGCGTTATCCTCGATGGATTTAAGGCATAGTAACCCTCATGGTCAATTGAAAAATATTGCAAATACATGAAGAACGCGGACACATCTTGCTGCGTTGATGTCTGTTATACACTGGGCAAACCGTGCAACTTATTATGTACACTGCAATGATAGTGCATCCTAGTTTCATGTTTGTTTATTGACTTGATACCGACAGTAGTGGCTACGCGGGCTAAAGCGCTGCGTTAGGTCAAGGGGCCAAGCTCTCTGCTGACTCGGTAGACTCGTGGGTTCGAGCCCCACCGTCAGCTGTCCTTGAAATTGTTTTCCGTGGTTTCCCATTTTTAACACCAGGCAAATGCTGAGACAGCACCTTCTGACAGGCCACGGCCGCTTCCTTCCACATCCTTGCCCAGTTTCATTCATCTTCATCCATTCCATCTCTCAACCCGACGCGCAGGTCGCCCACTGGCGTCGACTAGAAAGACCTTCACTCGGCCTCTCAGGAGGCTACACGACAAAAAAAAATTGACTTGATACTACATTCGGTTTTAATTCTACACATGTGTATATACATTTTTTTAAATATTTTAATTACGTAATTCCTAAAACCATTAAGACTAAACAAAACAAACAATAGTAAATTATGCGACGAGCCTATAATGGCGATAATTAAGACACGAGTATGTTTATAAAACGTGCGAATGCGAGTTTTATAATTTCCGTACGTGTGTGTTAATTACTATTATAGGCAAGTTGCATACGACTGTTTATGTTCGACGATAATTATTATAACTATTTTACGTTCGAACATAACTATTCATAAATATCTGTCGAGATTTCGTCAGTTTTATGTACTGAACAGAGCGCATGGGATGCAGAGAATACCTTGTATTTGACCATGGCCTCCTTGATTACCCCACTATGAAACTAGGCCACGCAGTGAAATTTAAATTAGAAGGCCTTGGAACTCAGCGCAGGTGCGATGCTAGCCTTACCTAATTGGTCAAACAACTGTTTCTTGAGCTCTGATTGGTTGGAGAAAATGACCCATAATGAAAACTTGTACTATAATAAGCCTCATTATAGTAGGCTAGGGTTTTCTGACATAATATTTACATTTCGACATCGTCGAACATAAAACTTATAACGAGATTCAACAATGAATCATAATAATACACCCAAGACGAACTTCTACACTACTGTAGTAGCGAATTAAATGAAATTAATTAATTAATTATTTTAGTGTAGACTTAAACCGATACACAGTATCAGGATCTGATGATGGCCACTTGAGAGTCGAAACGTGTAATCGTAAATTGCTCCATTTAATTGTGACACATTAATTAATACATGGAGTTTGTTAACATATTTATATCTTGTACCCCGCCCATTCTTGGGCACACTCGTGTTGACTGGCTGAACAGCTACAAATGACAACAGGGCAACTGCTGCAGCAAATGAGCGATTCATTCTGATTTATAATCCTCTGGAGCATTTTATTATCTACGAAACAAAATAATTATGACACATTTTTAAGATTTACACCAACAAGTCACCTCAAAGAAGACCGTGGCGGAACTCTTTCCGGTCTCGAAGGGAGTCCGTCATTTTGTGTGGGCTAAGGATAGGTCACATAAGATCCACCCACTCGTACCTAAAGAGGAAGGAAGGCCCTCCCACTTTGTACCTGTGGAGTCGTATTCACCAAGGTCCACATTATAATCGAGTGTGTGGATCTTGCTGACTTACGAAGAAACCTTGGTTTGCAGATGACACTCATACTTATACTTTATTAGCTGATGACGTGATGGCTGCTGAGCTCGTTATCCGCTTTATAAGCGAGAGTGGGTTAGGGCCAGCTATTTAAATGTTCAAGAGTTCGTTTACTCAAAGACTTGTTCCTTTTTGAATTCTGATTTTTTGTTTTTCCGTAAAATTTGTTTATTGTTATAATTATTCGTTTTATTTTTTACACCATTTATTATTTAGGCTTTCAACTATGAGTTGTAATTTATTTTACATTCGTATGATTTAACACGTGTTAAGAGGTGCAGATGACCTTGTTTTTACGCCTCTTAAAAGTCCAATAAATAAATAACTAACACCTTAAAGAAGATATTTTGCCCATAGTAGGTAATCAAAGGGAAAATTTCTCTCTTTTGACAAATTATGCCATTTCTCACAAGACCAGTGAGTATCTTTTGTTGACATTAGTTAGTTGCTTTAAGGGGCGTAAATTGTGTTGACTATATTGACAGCATTGGTCGTAGCGGGGTTTCCTTTAGATAACGCTAAATCTTAGAGAATTGACCTAGGAAAATTCTTTAGTCATCAGAACACCTCAATCTTATGTTAGCCGATGACGTGGTCACTGCTGAACGCGTCATCCTCTTTGTGGAGTATGTTAGTGACTAATTTTACAGATAAGCGTTCCACGTCTTTAAAAACCTTTTATTTTAAAAATTTCATTTTCTAATTTTTGTTTCCCATGTAAATTTTTAAATTATTACTTTCATTTTATTATTATTTATTAAGGCTGTTTAGACCCATAGGATCACATAAACAAATGAACTGCTGCTGTTTTTCTTGATCTTCCTAAAACTCCTTCATCGTTTCGCTATGTGGAACTCGATGTTCCTCCGTTCATCCTCTCCCCGATCTCCTTGGTCGATCTTCAGGTGTAACTTCCCAGCTGTGGATCTTATGTCTGGATGACAATTGATCCTCGATGTCTGATTGTGTGATATTGGAACTTCTGAGAACAATTTGGACCTGTGTAATCCAGACTGTTGTCACTTTTAGTTTCATAAGTATTCAGAATTCTCCTCGTTATTTGGAAATTTGAAGCCATTCTTTTTTCAGTGTTGCCTATACAAATTGCCTTTGCTGCTTTTCAGTCAGTCAACTCGAGTTTTTCCCAAAACAGATGGGTTATTCCCTAATCCTGAAAACAAAAATACATGACATTAATAAATGCACTTGGATGACCAGGCCTAAGTGTAAGGGAACTGATGATGATCGCTTCACGATCGAAACTGGTCTTCCAAGTGCATTTATTAATCTCATGTAATTTTTTTCAGGATTAGGGAATACCCCATCTCATTTTGTAAAAAATCATGTTGTTATCACACTTAAATGCCCAATTTAATCTGAATCGACCTTCGTACCCTTCGTCTTGGCGCAACGTCTTCATCCATTTTCTAATAACTTTTTCGAAGAATAAAACTAATAACAATAAAGCATTACCTTGCTCAGGCAAGGAAAGCATTTCTACAAAAAAGGAATCTGTTGACATCGAATATAGTTTTACTGTAGGTATTAGGAAGTCATTTTTGAAAGCCTTTGTCTGGAGCGTGGCGCTCTATGGAAGTGAAACTTGGACTATTGGTGCAGCAGAAAAGAGGAGAATTGAAGCATTTTAAATGTGGTGTTACAGGAGAATGATGAAGATCAGATGGGTAGTTAGGGTTACAAATGAAGAGGTATTAAGACGAGTGGGAGAGGAGAGATGTTTCTAGCAACTGCTAATGAAGAGAAGAGATAAGTTAGTAGGACACATACTAAGACACCCAGGAATAGCAAGCTTAGTTATGGAAGGAAAGGTTGAGGACAAGAACTGTAGGGGTAGACCAAGGTTATAATATGTTAAACAGATTGCCTCGGATGTAGGGTGTGGTAGCTATGTAGAGATGAAACGATTAGCTCAGGACAGGGAGGCATGGAGTTCTGCATCAAACCAGTCAAAAGACTGAAGACTCAAACAACAACAACAACAACTACAACAGGCTGCTACAGAAGCAGATGATTCAACTCCACTACTCTTCAAGAGACTCAATATCAGGTGCGCAGTGATTTGGATAGATTTAATGGCTGGTTTGCCAAGCCACTGCATGGAATACATCCCAATGAAGTCATCCAAACTCCGTCGACAAGCCAGCGTCAAACTTTGGGGATAATTTCTGGGCAGATGTTTTCATAAAGATAATTCTTTATGTTGGCTATTCAGGACCAGGTTGTCCCCACGAGGACTACCACAAGTTCATTATCATGGATACCGGGTGAGTTAGCCGTGGTCGTTTCGGCATGACTGCTGGCAGTCGCTCACATCCGGGAGGCAACCCCCCGCCGGCAACCTTGAAGATGGTCTTCTGTGGTTTCCCATCTTCCTTCCAGGCAAATGCCGGGGTTGGTCCCTAACTATAGGCCACAGCCGCTACCTTCCAACTCCTCGTCCTTACATTCAAACTTTCCTCCCCGACGGTACTTGTAGCTCACCCATTGGGTGTCCGTCTCGAAGCAGCTACAAAACTGGCGAGCCGATCATATCCTCGGACACTCCCGGCGCTAAAAGCCATACGCTAAAAATAAAAATAAAATCATGGATGCGTCTGTGCAAGACGACCATTGCAGATACGGTTGCCCAACATCGGAGACTGTTCAGCATATTCTTTCAGATTGTCGCCATTTCGCAGAGACAGAATGTAGGAAGAGACAAGTTTTTGTTGCCAAGATAGTACATAAGGAACTGGCTATACACCTACAACTGCTGGCCCAAGAGAAGCTGCCGTAGGCTACTATAAATATGCCTCACAATGTGTACTGGAAAATGACAACTTTACCTTGCACTGGGATCGTACTGTATTGACAGACCAGTCAGCCGTGCACATCAGACCAGATCTGGTTCTTATTGACAAAAGCGTGAAGCACAACACCTTCATAGATGTGGCAATCCCAAACTGTGGCAACAGGCTAGCAAAATATGTTGAAAAGCATTCAAAATATAAAGAGCTTTCAGAACTGATCAAGAAGCAATGGTACATGGCACAAGTCAGGACAGTTCTTATGATCATCCTCAGCACTGGCGTGATTCCGACCAACTTAAAGAAATCTCTCACAGAATTGAAGTAAGACCCAATCCTTTTTTTTTTTTTTTTTTTTTAAGCTTGTGCAGAAGACAGTTATCCCTTCGACATGTCGCATAGTAAGGCTGTTCTTGGCTAATCAAGCCTGAAGGAGTGAGGGAGAAGAGTAATGCTACTGCAGAATGCAGACACCGAGATATTCAAGAATTTTCTCCTTATCATTCGGCGTAGTGGCGCAGTGGACAAGCTGTTGGCATCTCACCAAGGTGGAGTGGGTTCGATTCCCGGTCAATGCATGTGAGATTTTCGTAGTGTAATGCCATGTCCTGTGGTTCGGATTCAACGTAAAAAGGAAGTCCCGTGACTCATGATCCCATGATTAACGGTCACGTAAAATTAAACGCTTCCTTCCTTTCTCCTTATGATGTACTAAATATCTGGGATTATAAATGTTTTTTCCGCAAATATGCTGAGAAGGTATAAGCGCATGCGCAACATTATACAATAATAATAATTTTCATTATTATTGTATAAAGCGTGCCTGCGCCTCTTCACTGCGTGAACAAAAATCTCAAGCAGCCACAACCTTTGTATGAAGGCTTCCAAAAACATGGTATTTTGGCTTTCACCACCCGTGAATTAAAACTCAGCAATCCTTCTAGGTTTGTGCCGTGTCTTGTGTGGGGTTTCTCGCAGTGAAGAGGCGCAGTTGCGCTTCATGAAAAGGGAGGTAGTGCGCAGTTCGCTACTCCTGTAGGGACACCAACAGCCCGCTGATGAGCCAGCTTGGTGTCCTAGGCGAAACCCCACACAAACCTAGAAAAATTGCTGAGTTTTAATCCACCTCTAAATTTTCACTAACCTACATTTGTATTTCTAACTGTGTAACGAGGGGAGATGACCTTACTCTTCCACTCCCTTTAAACAGCAATAACTAACTAATCTTGGAAACATTATAGGAGCTGTCCTCATATGTGACATGTCAACGGATTAGATGTCTGACATTGTAATTATCTTGTCGTGTTTCCGGGTTGCTCAGATTGCACAGACTTACAAGAGGAATGATGCCAACTCTTTGAAAAAAGACTTGGACTGAGAAAAACAAGTTGGTGATGTACATGAGAATTACGTTCGTTAACTTTCCCAAAGTGTGATTCCAAGAATACGGGTTGTGTCCTGAGGATCAAGTGACGGAGCGGAGTGGTAGCAGCTGTTGTGTTAACCCGATGGCTGTGCGGCTGTCAGTTGTAACACCTTCAGACCTCACAGCTGTTGAACTATTCACCTCCCTTATTAATACACAGGGATACCCTGGTCATCAGCCCCCTCTGTACAACATACAATGGCCGGCTGCATGGCTCACTTGCTGTGGCCAAGGTTTCAGGATCGAATCCAGGCGCAGTCAGCTGGCATTTGAGGGTACGGAAATGCAAGGGAGTCCTGTCAGTATATTTACTGGCACGTTAAGGATCCCCTTCAGGGAAGAATTCCGGCACCTCGGGTACTCTAAAATCCGGAGATGTTAAAAGGAATATAAAACAAATAACATGATTATTTATTTATTTATTTACAGCGTATTTTCCCAATATTGGAAAGCGTTAAGCACTTTGACTCAATTCTTGACGGTCTCCTTATTTTGCCAGTATTGTTTCATTCTGTTGGAGAATGCCAATTTACTTTCGTCAGACCATTGAGGTATGTAAGATGTAGGTTTTGGTTGCTCTGGTCGGATTTCCCAGTTGTTCACTTAGTTACGGAAGGAGTCTCTGTCTGATGTGTCGATTATGTTAGCAGTTCGCATGTATTTTTGTACTTCTTTCATCCATGGTGTTGTACTTTTGAGTAATGATATGTAATATAGTATTCTTTTGATTAGTCGTGTATTCGGCAGTCTACGTATGTGCCCGAAGAATTCAATCGTCTTTTTCTGAAGTCGACTTCGATGTTTGAGTATTTTTCAGTTGTCTTGATTGACAGTAGTCGGTACCCGTCAGGAGTGAGTCTTGCTCCCAGTATTTTCCGAATGATTTTTCTTTCTTCTTTCTTGATGTCTTCAAGTTCATATTTCTTATTGATTGTAAGTGTTTCGCTTGCGTAGAGACTTGCCAGTTTGATAACAGTGTTGCAATGTCGAAGTTTGGTATGTCCTGGCATGCATTTTTTGTTATAGAGGTTTTGGATAAGTCCGAGTGCTCTCCTGGTTTTCTGGAGCCGGTTTTGTTGTGAGATATTTTCGGATCCAGTTCGTTCGATAAATTCTCCCAAATATTTGAAATGTGGGACTCTTTTGATGGTTCCGTATTTTGTTTGCATGTTGTCGCCTTTGTGACTTAGCACTTGAGTTTTCTCGAAGGATATTTGAAGTCCCACTTTCTTGGAGTGTTTATATTTGTTTTATTGCGGTCTCTTGATTTTCTGTTAGTATAACCAAGTCATTGGCGAAAGCAAGATAATTATGGTATGGAGAGATTGTTTTTACGATAGCCAAGTGTAACTGGTTTCCAGACATTTATAACATGATTATTATTATCAACATACAACTGTTGTGTTCATCAGCTGACTGTGTGGTTGTCAGTCATCACACCTTCAACCCTCACAACTGTTGAACTCTTCATCTCTCAACACTCTTATTCCAGGGCACAAGGATACCCTGGTCCGAAGCATCTCACAATTATTGTTGAACAGTTCAACTCATTCTCAACACTCGGGAGAATTTAGATGTAAACAACAATATTCTATTAAACAATAATAATTGATGAATTAGGAACCTCCGTGGCTTAGGCGGCAGCACGCCGGCCTCTCACCGCAGGGTCCGTGGTTCAAATCCCAGTCACTCCATGTGAGTTCTGTGCTGGACAAAACGGAGGCTGACAGGTTTTTCTCCGGGTACTCCGGTTTTCCCTGTCAAAATTTCATTCCAGCAACACTCTCCACTATCATTTCATTTCATCTGTCATTCATTAAATCATTGCCCCCAGAGGAGTACGGCAGGCCTCGGAAGCCGGCACAGTTCATATCCTCGCCGCTAGATGGGGTCTTCATTCATTCCATTCCTGACCCGGTCGGAGACTGGAAGCAGGCTGTGGATTTTTTCAATTGATGAATTATTGAGCCTTAGAAATATTACAACAGTTTTCCTAGTTCTAGTTTTGGGTTTGTAATTTGTTCCTTAAAATATCCTCTTCTAAGATGATAATGGCCTTTTTCAATTCTCATGTTCCAGCCCCCCGCCCCACTCTCTCTTTTCTGTCTCCAGCCATCTCGTGGTGTAGTGGCTGGCATTCTTGGCGGTCATCACGAAAGTCCGGGTTTGATTCCCGACTCTGCCAAACATTTAATTCTGGTACTCTATGAGGGCAGGATGGGGTAACCACCTCAGCCATCCTGGAAGTGGTGTTTCGTGATTTCTCACTTCTACTCTAGGCGAATGCTGGGGTGGTTTCTATGCTTCTTGTATTTTAAATTATGTTGGTTAAACTGTGTCTGTATGATCGTAAAATGTAGATAATGCATGTTAAATTACCAATACAATGCATCTTACGATCATATTGGACTACCGGTACCATAAATAAACCTATTACTGTATTTTTATAGATATTTATCTATTTATATTCATGCGTACTGTATTAAAATTTTACCCCCAGAATGTTTATGATTAAAGTACTGATCAACCAATTTTTCAACGATGCAAACGTTTTGAGCGAACAACTTCTTGAGGAAACCAGATGTTCAGCAATGAACATGTAGACTACTTTCTCATAAGTGTATGGGTAGGCTATAGTTAGAGCCCTGCGCGGATAAACAAAACGTTATCCGCATCCGCCCCGCATCCGCACGACTGTTATCCGCATCTGCACGACTGTTATCCGCATCCACCCCGCATCTGCACGACTGTTATCCGCATCCGCCCCGTATCTGTACGACTGTTATCCGCATCCGCCCCGCATCTGTACGACTGTTATCCGCATCCGCCCCGTATCTGCACGACTGTTATCCGCATCCGCCCCGCATCTGCACGACTGTTATCCGCATCCACCCCGCATCTGCACGACTGTTATCCGCATCCGCCCCGCATCTGTACGACTGTTATCCGCATCCACCCCGCATCTGTACGACTGTTATCCGCATCCGCCCCGCATCTGCACGACTGTTATCCGCATCCGCCCCGTATCTGCACGACTGTTATCCGCATCCGCCCCGCATCTGCACGACTGTTATCCGCATCCACCCCGCATCTGCACGACTGTTATCCGCATCCGCCCCGCATCTGTACGACTGTTATCCGCATCCACCCCGCATCTGTACGACTGTTATCCGCATCCGCCCCGCATCTGCACGACTGTTATCCGCATCCACCCCGCATCTGCACGACTGTTATCCGCATCCGCCCCGCATCTGTACGACTGTTATCCGCATCCACCCCGCATCTGTACGACTGTTATCCGCATCCGCCCCGCATCTGCACGACTGTTATCCGCATCCGCCCCGCATCTGCACGACTGTTATCCGCATCCACCCCGCATCTGCACGACTGTTATCCGCATCCACCCCGCATCTGCACGACTGTTATCCGCATCCACCCCGCATCTGCACGACTGTTATCCGCATCCACCCCGCATCTGTACGACTGTTATCCGCATCCGCCCCGCATCTGCACGACTGTTAGTCTATCCGTATCCGCACGTTTGTTATCCAAATCTGCTGACATTACAGTTATATTCTTAATTTATTAGATCAAGTATTAAAGCAACACGTTTAGAAATTTGAGGAAAAATTTGTTCCCCCAGTCTTTGTGTGAATCGCAAGACAATGTTCACTGAGTCTTGTCCCTCTGAGTAACGGCAAGTGAAACAGCGGGAGGCTAATTATAGTACTTACTGTACTTACTTGTCGGATATACCCACGCAGGCAAGCCCAGGTATATAGGTCTTTTTTTGGGGGGGGGGGGGGGATAAGTCAGCACTAATTGAGGGTATTTCCATGATTTGCTTCTCTACTATTCTCATACAATCCAAGCGAAAGCAAATAGGGAAATAACAAGAAACGTGAAAGACGCAGATCTTAGTACAAACTAAAATTATTTTAAAAAATCCAGTCCAACATTATATTCTAAAAACTATCTGCTAATTTTCTCTAAACATTATCCGCAGCGTACTGTATCCGCTCTCCGCACAGCCATGTAAACTATATCCGTGCGTTTATTCGCGGATATCTGCATCCGCGCAGGGCATTAGCTATAGTTACAACTCTTTGCCCTTACCGACCATTATAATTGCTGGTTCCTTTAATGAACGTTAGGCGTTGTACCTTATATATGACTCCTCGTTTACTAAATTTCGTCGTAATTCAACTCTTCTACCCAGAGGATTGACTCTAACTTTAGAATGGTACGTTAGTCCACCATGTTGAATGTATGGAATCGTTGATCTTGTGCCTTCTGTAGAAATTGCTTCCTATGCGAAACTACGTACATGCCGTAATTTGTCATTGTGACTGTAATAGGTAGTGGATTATCGATATTAATATCTTATATTTAGAAATGGCAGCTGTGAGTTGTATGCAGTTGATAGTCTTATGACTAATGCTAGCGATGTCTCTTATACGATACTCCTCTCGTTTCGTGTTAATTGCGCAATTGGATCCTGGGTTATTATTGATTTTAATGTTTTAATACAGTGTGTCCGCAAAGTCTCTCCACAGCGCGTGTCTCGCTTTGCGGGACGTGTTGGGTTGGCAGTACATTCATGTTATATTATTACAAGGAAAACAATTACATTAAATTAAGTAATGCAATTATATATGTGGTACTCAACACTATCACGCTTTGCTCCGTAAAGTTTCCACCAGCACGGAAAACCGCATCCACTGAAAACACACGCTCTTCAGTAGTAGGAATTCCCACTAGATTCAGCTTACACAAGAACTTGACACGAACACAACTTACAGCGTCAACACTGTCACGTACAGAAACTCACTGTCGGCAGTAATGAACCGGTATTCCCCACCCTATCACTCCAATTGAAGGTCAAGACGGAACAAGTGCATGCTTATGACAACCGCTGCGGCGAGACTTTGCGTATAACGCGACATAAATGAGCTGCCAACCTAACACGTCACGCAAGGCGAGAACCACTTATCTCGCCAGAGCGGAGAGACTTTGCGGACGCTCTGTAGTACGCTCAGCCTCCCTCTTGAATATATGGTGAGGCTGTTCTTTCTCCTTAGCTATACAATGCCACATATACGGTCCTATCTTGTAACTAATTTTAGTGAGGCTACTGTAGTTCTTGAGTGTTGAGAGTATTTTAAAATTTCAATATGGCGATTGTGCTTAATATACAATAGGCTATAGTCATCACGTTGGTAACACACGATCCTTACTTAAAACTAATTTAATGCCAAGTACTGTTATAATCAATTTATTGGATTATAACACTGTACGATAATCAAAGTTGCATCTTGAAATAATTCAGCTGATGACCTCCTAATTTGTGCTACACATGTTTCCACATGAAACTTTGTGTTTCCAAAATTTGGTAGAGATCCCATGCATAGTTATGTGGTAATTATATTTACACCATGACCACTTTAGTGGCCACCATTTTACTTTTGTTAAGATGGTGGCAATATAAAACATGACACTGAGGTGCCCTTTGCTAGTACTACCTTTGTACCAAGTTTGATTCAATTTCGTTTTGTCGTTTGGGAATCGCTACGTGCGGACAGACATGCACACACCGTCAGGCACATGGACATTTCCTTCTACTTTAGATTCCGTCATGGTCCGTATTGACAAGAGATTATAAACCAATATAGTGAAATATATTTCCGTCAATCAATACCAAACAAATTATGTTAAAATGTAATGTAATGTAATGTAATGTGAGTGTTAATACATTTTAACATAATTTGTTTGGTATTGATTGACGGAAATGTATTGTACTATATTGTTTTATACATGGACATTTGGCTCATCCGTGTAGATCTCATGAGTCCACTTTCATGTTTTACAGAATTTGAAAGTAGGCTTTTACAGGGTATTCCTCGACCAGTGCAATACGCAATAATAATTATTTTAAGATGGCGATTGCGCGTAATATTCAATCTCACATAGTCATCAATCACGCAATACCCCCACCGGCAGAGGATTTGTGTAGTGGAGGAGGGATACTTAAAACTCTCGGTCAAGGTCATCTCTACATGGGAGCGATATTCATAGTCAAGGCAGTTCACCAGTTATACAGTAGGCCTATACTGTACCTTGCACGGCATCCAACCAGAGACTATGTTGTCCTAGAGATTCAACTTGTGAATCTCTTTATTATTAATAATATTCTTTGCTACAGTTGAAATGAAGACATTGTGGAAATTCACCACCGGTCATGTGAATAACTTAAGGAATTTAGCCACTCTTGAGAGATCCATGTATTTGTTATCAACCTTAAGTGAAACACCTTGTAACAATATAAGGGTTTGCTGAACTCTTCTTGGAACAGCCAGGTAGAATCGATGCTCCTATTTCCAATTCAACGGGATATTACTTTATGTAGTTTAATTAAAAATGAATGTAATATCATTAGAGGTTTCTCATAATAACTGGAGAGCAGGCTAGCCTTGTAAACAAGAGGAAGTCCTTTGCAAAACATCACCAACTAATATTTCAAATCCCTACCACTGCTTCATTTAAGAGCATACCGACAGTAGTGGCTACGCGCGCTAAAACGCAGCGTTAGATCATGGGGCCAAGCTCTCTGCTGACTCGGTAGACGCGTGGGTTCGAGCCCCACCGTCGGCCGTCCTTGAAATGGTTTTCCGTGGTTTCCCCATTTTCAACACCAGGCAAATGCTGGGACGGTACCTACTGACAGGCCACGGCCGCTTCCTTCCACATCCTTCCCCAGTTTCATTCGCCTTCATCAATTCCATCTCTCATCCCGACGCGCAGGTCGCCCACGGGCGTCACTTAGAAAGACCTGCACTCGGCCTCTCAGGAGGTCACACGAAAAAAAAAATAATAATAATTTAAGAGCATTGTTCCCTTTCCAGGGAATACTGGAATACGATTGGTTAAGCTACGGACATTTCTCTCACTGTATTGAGGTCAACACGCCCAAGAAATAATCTTATTTAAGACTTAGCTCTTAGAATCCAACAGGTCCTGTTCTATAATCTGTCGCTGTGTCATGATTGCGCAGCATTAACGTCAAACATTATGGCTTCTGTAAATAATCTGTAGCCTATATATGTTCTAGCTAAATAAATATCAAGTATTCCACCACGTTGGACTTCTGCATTTCTATTGAATACAATACTACTCAGCGCGTAAATAATCCCAAAGAACCTTAGTTTAACAACAAAAAACGACTTAATTACGCACGTTAAACTACAACATAAATCACCAGCCAGCCGGTGTGCGATTTCTCCACGGTTGTGGGCTCTCGTTCACGTGAGTTAGCCGGCGGTGAATGCGTAGTTGCATAGCGCTGGTCGAGGAAGTCTGTACGTATAAATTCGATACGCCAGTGTTGCCCGGGATATATTAAAAAGTTCCATATTTATGAAGGGAGACTTTTTCATTTGATAATAGTGTACCGTTTGTAATTTAGAGCTCAAAAATACTTTGCTCTTTTTGTTAAGTTTTGAAGTGTGGTCTACAGAATCTCGTTAGGATGATCGGAGCTTTTGTCTTTTCAATTTCATCGGCCCCTACGGTGTCAAAGTCAATATATTCCACCCTAATATAATCTTCGCTTCGCTTCACACGTTTGATCAAAAACAGAAATAACATAAATCCCCGCAAACAAACAAAAAGAATCGCTGTGTTATTCATCAAAAGGAATAAAAAGCATGTACATCGGGCTCGTAATTTGAAAGCTTATATCGGGTACTGAGTTATGGGCTCCAACATGAAAAGTAGCCAGCTTTCTCCTGTCTCACTTAATGGAAAGCTGCGCTCGATGGATGATAGATCGGCGCTGAGCGGCGCTCTGGGCAATAAATCATAGCGCGTCGTGACGCCTAATTGGCAGGTAGCCTACTATGTGTGAGTGTGCACTCGTGTTTCGTGTTGATATCTCTCCAGTCCCTGAAATATAAACATAGCAGGAATCTCATGTTTTTAAAATCATAATCAAGACTATTTGAGCCATCCATGAGCACCACTGAGCGTATGAGTTCAGTCGTCCAATGGATCCCCAACGGTTATGAATGAGAACGGTCTGTGTTTGACTTTTCAGCCCCTTACAAGCCTTATTAACAGTCTGACAGGAGGGCTATTTTATGAGGGTAGTAGTCATTAGGCCGGGGTTGTGTTTGAAACAGCCAGTTCCCCAAAAAAATCCTTGCTACAATGTTGCCAATATACAATTTATTTATTATTCATTTTGATGTTTGAGGGGTCTAGATGCAAAACTCACGTTCTCCATTTTTTCTAATTTTACAGGAACTTAAAAATCTTCTTAAAACTAATGGAATATCTAAAAGACTTTGCTTTTGTTGCAGACTATTCTTAATTACACCTTATTGAATAAAATATGTTTCATTATTTATATTAATTTATCTGAAAAATAGATTTTAATTTTGGAGAATGTGACTTTTGCATCCAAACATCGGAGACTGTAAGTTTTGTGTCTGAACAAGTTGGAGAATTTTACTTTTGACACTAAACAAAATTAATTACTTCAAACAAAACAATAGACAAGTTGGCCAAGTTTGTGAAATATTTAGACAAATGAAACCAATGGCATTGTTGGAACGCACATATTATTTATTTATTATGTAGAGTTTACGAGTTGAACAGACAATAATAATATTGAAAGTCACATGACCAGAAGCTGTCTTGTGATTGGCCAACAGGGAGAATGTGCTCTTTGCAACTAACAGTGGAGAATGATAGTTTTGTTTTGTTTTTGGCATTTGCAAACCACTGGATATTGTGAGTTTGGCTTTTCAGCACTAAGATAGCCGTGTGCAGTTTGGAACGAAGAATAAGAATGCCTTGCTAACTTAATTTCGAAGAAGAGTGGAGAATGTGAGTTTTGCATCTAGACCCCCCCCCCCCCTCGTTTATTCTCTCTGGCATAGGGTGACCAGACGTCCTCTTTTTCGCGGATATGTCCTCCAATTTACGCCTCTGTCCGCGAAAAATTTCTAAAATTGTCTAAATGTCCTCCTTTTTATTAATTTCCTATATTGTCGTATGAATGTATGTTTTAGTTTTTCGCAATTTATATTGGCGCCATGGCAATAGTTTAATTTTTTACCGATGTCCAGCGCTACTATTTTTGTTTCCGGTCTACACTGGGGTTGGGAATGTGTTTCTTTGTTTGTGCTCTGTTGCTCCGTTGAATAGCAGTCATGCGGCGTGGTTGTGTGTTTGCCAGTTTAAAATTTGCTCGCATTCAAGATGCCTAAAAGAAAGTACAAGTTTGCAGATGGTTTGAAAACCAAATATCCTGCTTTCAAGCTTGGACGTAATGATTTTGAGGCAGAATGTAAAATTTGCCCAACTGCAAAATGGGTAACATATTTTGATGATTTCAGTTGTTTCATGTGGATGAGTTTAACTTAAGAAGATGGAATACACTGATGTTGAAAAGAGTATTAGGCCTATGTATTTACAAGGGAAAGGTATTCACCTTGATGATTCTAAATGTTTTGATCAGTTTTGTAATCTGAGTAAATTTACAGAGAAGTTTTCAAATAACAGCGAATATCTTGAATTAACTTGTAGTCATAAATGGGCAAAATATTTCAATAATAGCGAAAATGCTTCTTAAAATTGCAGAATATTTCTTTTGTATCCCAGGTCACAATGCTAATGTGGAGAGGGTTTTCTCATTGATTTCATCTCAATGGACAGATGAAAGAAATAGATTGCAAATAGAATCTGTGAAAGGTCTATTAATGGTGCAGTACAATTTAAAGGAATACTCTTGTTGGACAGACCTAAACTGTTGGCAGGAATATCATCCTAAGATAAATAGAAATACAAATAAAGTGTAATTTCATAATAATATAAATTTTCAGTGGCAATATTCTAAGTTTATTCATGTAATTAATACATTTTGAAGTACATAACAATTTTTATCGTATCTTATATGGTTTTATTACTTTCAGATTTGTCCTCTTTTTCCCCTTAATGTCCTCAAGTTTTTCCTTTGTTGTCCTCTATTTCACAATACTGGATCTGGTCACCCTACTCTGGCATCACTGTAAATGTTCAAGTGCAAACCCAGCGATAGGGGCAGATGACCTCGTTGCTCCGCCCCTTAAAACAACAATAACTATACCCAGCGTTAGTACTGCCCCCGGAAATTGAATTATATTGAGACCACGGCGGCTGTATTGGAAAATATCAGCAAAGTTATGGATGTCATAGTTATGACGTGGATATTCATGACGTAGGCACGGATGACGTAGGATTCATGCCAGTAGGCTGATTGAGCTGAGATTCTTGGTGACGTCATGATTTTGTTCGAGAAAGCTCAGAGATTTACGACGCAGTCGCAGGAAACAAGGTATTGTGCTAAGGAAGAAGCTACGCTATTGGAGGAGAGACGCGAACCAATGAACGATAGTTTGGAAGGAAGACGGAGATTGCTGAAACTACGATATTCGATTACTTTTGGCATGCAGATTTGTGGAAATCTATTTTCAGTTATGGCATTGATTTGGAATTTTGAAGAAATTAATTTTGAGTTTTTGAATTTTGAAAATCCGTCAAGTATAGCCAAAGTTAAAACTTCCAGCAATGACGCAGCAACAGGCTATGGTAGGGATGGATACGCCCCTTAAGAAGTTGATAAAAGGTCGTGCACAGGAGAGAGGAGCTCTCATACTCAGATCTCATACTTGTGATCGCATATATATTTCTGGTGATATAGAGTTATTTTCAAGTGATTCAGTGAAGTAAGGTGTCTTTAGCGTGAGGTGAAAGCCTGCCGCATCGAACGAACTCGGAGCAGTTCCATTTCACGCTGCTCAAAACTAGGTGAAGTTGAAACGCGCACATTAACGTTTCCACCAGTCAAGATATCAAGCGCTAACTTCAGCCTTTATGATAATTCTATTAGGCAGTATAACATTGAGGTGTATACAAGATTTGAACGATTTCACAGTGATACTTCGAAAGATATTGGAACTTTAAGGCTGCCAACAAAAGTGATTTTCTCGCCACAGGAGAAACACTTTTATATTCCACATTATACACTACGGCTGACACGTGGAGTACAACAGTTTGGTATTACAACGATACATTCGACTATGGAACATTATAATATTGCAGTGCCTTTGATGATTATCATAGGAGTTGAGATGGAAGGCTAAGGCTTTGATGCAATTGGGACATATATTATTGGAGTAAAGTAACAGCATGGAACTTCGTTAATCGTCTTTCTACAAAAGCGAGCATGTAGTGAACATCCAACTACACTCATGCATCGTTAATCCATCGCTGAATTATACCAGATAACAGTGGAAATATTTTCATACTCCACAACTATGAATATTTCTGCGGAAATAACTACATTAAACTTCATGGCGAATTCCTGCAAGAACTTCAGAGAACTTTCAAGAGAGGCCAGGGTTATCCCGGCGCACAATGAAGAATTTTGCCGGAAGGATGTTTCTCGTATCCACGGAGCAGTGCAATTTCGGAGGAGGAAGCAGTTCGATTCTCCGAGGACGCTGATTCCTGTTTCGAGGATGGAGCTCATCTTTAAGTTGGTGAAATGGATCCATCAGCAGTCTTCTTTGGGGAATTTTCCTCTGGAACTTCAATCGGCAGATAAGGTAGTCGTGAACGTTTCTTGTATTATTTGAGTCTTGTAGCGATATTTGAGCAACCATTTTTCCCATATTTTCTGTCCTACCTTTTGCCCCATTTTTTTTATTGATATTTTTGTACTCAGTACACTTCGATGATTTATGCCTTTTTCTTCGATTTTTGAGACATTGCTATGTCATTGGCATACTAAATAATTTCGGATCAGTTGAGACTGATTTAGATTCTTTCAGTAATTTGCATATTTTTGTAGTCACTATTTAACTGTAAAGTTAACGATTTGCTATGGCAGATTTGAATTCAGACAGCGTGTCATTTTATTAAAGTAATTCTATTCAGTAAATTACTTTGACCAATTTTCTGTCATCCTCAAGAAAGAAGAATATTTAAAAGATTTTAGAGCGTTAAAATCTTTTACGATATCGACGATCTTTGAAATACTAGTCGTCTTATGAACATGATTGCAACATAGACATTTATCATTGCATTATAGACAATTTTATGAACGTTAATTACAATTTATTGAATACACTATAGTAATGAACATTTGATAGGAGTTTTTCTCAATTCTAGATTGGAACGATAATGTTTGCATTCCACAATCTAATTGTATTCTATTCGACGATTTTGCAGTTTAGTTGAACTTTGTTTGAAGATAGTATTTTTATACTGCGTTACTTTGAAGATGTTAATCTCAATTTTGATAGACCAGGCAGGAGTGTCTAATCGTATTTGCTATAAAATTTATTTGTGATTGGCAAATTTTTACTTCATATCGATTCATGAATGAAACCCACGAAGGTTAAATAATAACAGTCATTATTACAATTGATGAATATAAGAATTTTTAAAGAGGAACAATGGATGTATAATCGTCAGTTCAGCGGACGTGTAAAAGTCGCTGTTGAATAATGCCCTTGAATAATGAAGGAGGTTCCCACAATAATTAATGAAGTTGATGAATTAATAGTGGAGGTTTTTGTGTGTAGTTTGGAAGATTTTTATGCCATATATATAAAGATATATGATGAATTTTGGGCCAATTGCTGTGCCATTTTTGTGCGTTATGAGAGAAGTATTTCCCCGCTGAATGTTGTTCTTGTTCTTTGAAAGATTATTCATATGAAGATACTGTTAAAATTAACAAGAGTGTTAAATAATTTGAGATAAAGATTTTGAATGGAGGTTACAGTCACAAATATTAATAATTATTATTAAACATTATTAAACCTGAATTTGACAGTTTAATATAACTAACCTTCATTGGTCGATTATATCAACACGATGTGAGTAATTATCAACCGGATAAACGTGTGGTTCAATGTATTCCTTGTATAAATAATATAAACAATTTAATATTGTAAAATAATTTTGTAAATATCTTTGTTAAATAATTTGGAATGATAGTGATTAATAGAAGCGTGTATTAAATTTTCAATGGTCATTTGACATTGTTATAAACAATTTATTATTGTTATAAATAATTAATGAACTTTTGTTATTAACATTTAGAGTTTTTTTATACTCTAAACAATGCAAGTTAAGCAAGTGGTTTGAACAAATAATCATGATTTGGGATTGTTGGAGGAATCCACTGGTGTTTGAATGAAGCATGTAAGACATTTGCGTGATAATATTTCAGTTGAGATGTGAACATTTACGTGTTTGAAAGAGAGCCAAGCTATGAGGTGACACGCTTATGCTAGGGTTGAACGAACGGGTGTCCGCTTTGACAATCCAGGTGCTTTGCAGCTGGCCCGGACAACTGTGTTACCGAGGCCAAGGGCGTTTCATAATAGCCTTGTGGCTATAAATAAAATGTGCAGTATATAAACACGCAAAGCAATTGATATATGTGTCTCATCCCAAATCCCGTTTCCATTCCCAGTGCATTGTTATATTTTCATTGCTATGAGCTCGAGAAAGCTAAAACATTATATGTAGAGAATACAGGTCCTACAGGAGGACATGGTTATGTGGTCGATGGCTTCTGATTGCCACGTATATTTTGTTGTTTCATTTTTGTTAAAAATCATTCTTTATGTGAAATAAATTATTGTGCAGTTTAAAGTTTCTCGTCTTCGTTTTTGGTTCATTTTAAAAATCATGGTGGAGGTTATTGTGAGGACATACTTTTAAGTGATCCAGTTGACAACCCAGTCCCCGAGATATATTTAAGAGGTAAGTAAAGGTAAGTATGAACTCCCGTATATTTTGATGTGTTCCACAATAATTTTCTTGTTAACTATTGTGCTCTAATCTCGATAGTATCTGTCAGTGCCATTTTCATTGATGTAGCTATGCCGGCGCGTTTGATTATTGGCAATCCGATTGAGGGGGCGGATATCTGACAGCCTACTATCTGGGTTATCGGGTACAGTACTTGGCCAAAAATTATAAACAAATAAGTACATAAATAATTAAATAAAGAAATAAATCTTTATTTGTGGCTTAAGCTGTTGTAAATCCGCACCCCGGGTAAATGCAATGATGGTACCTGATTTAAAATCCCGGGACACCTATCCTAATTCTAGGCTTTATGCTTTAATTACAATCTTACTGTTGCTACTGTCACCACTAGATCATAGATGTTAATTGTTAATAGGATAGTCTGCGACTTCATATGGAGAGTTCATATTCCAAGCCCCATTACAAATACACGCACCAAAGTGAATGTAGCTAGTAACCGCGAAACAATAATAATAATAATAACAGCAACAACTACCACACAAGTTACTGGACAGAACCCATACACACGTGCACTGGGCTGATGGCCAAACATGTCTTCGGTGGGGTAGTTGGTAGAATGCTGAACTCCTGTGCCCAAGATCGAGGGTTCAAATCCGTCCGAAGTCGCCAGATCTTTTAAGAGCGTTAAAATCCTTCAGTATGCCTTCCTTCGGAGGGAAAGTAAAGCCGGTGGTCCCATGTCATACATTTATGGCATATAAAAGATCCTTCCACTAACTAAGCTTGTGTGAAGCTAAATTTCTGGGTGATATTTTTGTTGAAACGCTCTATCAAAGTTCCAACGCTCACCACTAAGTGTCAGTGACAAATGATAGCGAAAGTTGGAACTACTTGAAATTGAACGGAACTTGTAGCTCACCCCATGGGTGTCCGCTTGAAGCCACTACAGCCTTTGGCGAGCCCAAGATGTCCTCGGACACTCCCGGCACTAAAAGCCATACGATGAATAAATAAAATGGAAACAAGAACATAGTACTGGATTAAAACTCAGCAATTTTTCTAGGTTTATGCCGTGTCTTGTGAGGGACTTCACCTAGGAACACCAAGCCGGTGTGCCAGATGATGTGCCAGCTTGGTGTTCCTAGGCGAAACTCCTCACAAGACGCGGCATAAACCTAGAAAATTTGCTAAGTTTTAATTCTCTGACCGTGAAAGCCAATATACCATAATACTGTACATTTAAAACCCTTCTCCATCATGGAATGCAAATTGGTAGACCCAAAACTCGGTCTATAATGGTAGGAAAAACAGGCTACTTTAATAAAGCAATTAATATTTCAGGATCAACTATCTGGGAAACGTGGAGCTATAAATAAAGGATATCCTTACTCTGAAATCTACGAAAGTGCATATTGCCTGTCCAAATGAACATTCTACATGCTTAATCTAGAGTTGAAAGATGATGGCAAGATGTTCACGAACCTCTTGAAGGAGAAAATACCCCAAGAAAAAAGGGTAATAATATTCGAATGTGTATTTAAGCAAATCACCATTCTGATCATTTGCAATTATTTTTCCTTCAGTTATCAATTGCCTCCATTATTTTTCTCTGAGGCTCTGTATTAAAATATCTAGTGTAATATTTTTTTCAACATTCAGGAGATAAATATGCTCATAAAACATGCAGGGCTTAATTCTCTCAACTTGATGATATCATCGCCCGAAGTGGATGAGTTTATCGAGGTAATTTCACTTCATGAATAGCTAGGGCAATATATCAGTCAGCCAAGTTCTTCGTCTTTAATCTGGTTCGTGTTATTGATGACACCATTAGCATATGAATGTCCTCTGGTCGGTGATAAATCATAAACAAAAGGAATATGCTAGCATGTGTTTTCATTTTAACATTCTATTTGGTTCCCGTTAATTCGGAGTTATGACTGGAATAAGAAAGTTGCAGTCTGAAAGCTACATCGAGTCTTCTTATTGGACGAGACACTCCGAGGGTTTTAGACGTGGGTACAAAGTGGACGTTAATGCATTCCTGCTCCATTTTTCTTTGAAGAGGTTTTAAGAGTGATGTAGTGAGTAGGAAATATGACCACTGTGTTGTGTGGTGTCTAGCATTATTGGCTGTCATCCCGTAGTTGTGGGTTCGATTCCTGGCTCTGCCAAGAAATTCAATTCGGATCTGAGGGCTGGAACGGTTTACGCTCTGCCTTCTGAGGCAAAACTGACAAGGGGTGGGTACCTAAGTGTCAACCCAGAAGTGGTTTACAGAGGTTTCCTTCTTTAGCTATAGGCCACGGTTGCCGAGAATTCTAACGCGCTAGCAAGTGCCTTACTGGCATCAGGAGAGCGTAGGTTCGAAACCCGCCTTGGCCATTCTGAGAATAGTTTTTGTTGTTTCCCATTTTCACCATCTGGCAAATGCCGGGATGATTTCATTCAATAGGTCTATGGCCAATTTCCTTCAAAAATCCCTTCCCTGACTCTTCCTTACTTAGACCCAATTTAGCGGTCACCTAGGCGATCGGCCTGTACCCGTTGTATCCACTGACAAAGAGAGTTCAGCTCGCAGACACCGTCCTTGCCACGCTTGAGAAATAGTCAATAGGCGAAGTCAAGCTAGGACGATAAGCGATCGTAAAATGCCTGACTAGTTCCTAAATTAAAGCCACGGCAACGTCCTTCCCAACCTTCACATCGATTACAAATACACACTAAGGCTACTACAGACACCACAATGGCACAATTATCGACTTATTTTACACGCATGCCCAATTACTCCTGGCTGATATGACCACAAAGTGTAAGCCCACAAATGAAACAACAACATACAGTAACAACAGCAACAAATAGAAAAAATGGAGTATATTATTGTTGTATTTAATTTATTTTAGGAGCTTAAGATACAACCTCCATCAGCCCTTTTAAGGATGTACTGTATCTCTTATAGTTCTTTGTAACGATCACTTTCTCTTGTATAGGCGTCATGAACAATGATATTGCTGTCATTGGTAACTCTTCAGTCACTCAACACGACTGGGCAGGGTACAATGTATAATAATAAGTGAATAACACTCCTGAAAAAAACATTAGTTATGATCACTATTATAATGGGGCAAATACGTATTGACCGACTGAAGAGTTACAACTGACAGTTTGTATATTATTATTATTATTATTATTATTATTATTGTTCTGTATAGGCCAACTACGGACCACGATATTCAACTATTTTGCTTGGAGTGGGCCTTGATGTTTGCCCAGTAGTCACGCATCCTCTGGCTGTGTTGTTCTTTTCTCTCCTTTGTCCCGAGGACACCTGTCTTCTTCCTTGGGGGATTTTCCTGGAACTTTATTTGCTTTAATTTACTCCTGAGATACTTTCGATCTTTTATGTCCTTTTCCGTAACTCCCAGTTCCAGCAGATCTTTGTGCACTTCTATCAGCCATGGTGACTTGGTCTTTCTTCTTTGCCAGTATGTGAGTAGCTGGTTGGTCAGCCTGGTTGGATGCATCCTGGAGACTTGTCCATAAAATGTTAGACGCCTCTTCCTGGCCACGTCTGTAATTCTTTCAGAGTAACTATAGAGCTCCTGGTTGGGCCGTCTAATATATTTACTCCCTTCCTTGATTGGTCCCAATATCTTCCTCCTTATCTTCCTCTCTTGGATTTCTAGTTTTTCCGTGAGTCCTATCCTGTTTAATATGAGGCATTCAGAGGCTTATAAAGCTTCAGGGCGGATGACTGATTGATAGTGCTTCATTTTGGTGTTACGGGAGGGTTACTTCTTATTGTAGATGTTCTTAGTCAGTCGGTATGACAGTTCTAGCTTATTTACTCGAGTTGATAATGCTGTTCTTTCGGAGAGATTGGGTTCCAACCATTCACCCAAGTACTTGAATTTGTTGGTTTTCTTGATCCTTCCCAGTTCTAGAAGTAGTTCTTGGGTTGATTCACTGATATATTATTATTTTTATTATTATTATGATTATTATTACTATTATTATTATTATTATTATTGGTGCCTTTATTGTGGCGAAGTTAGGGCTCTAGGCCTTCTCTTACACTTAACCACACACAATGCAACTTACATGAATACTCATATATGTTACTCTTAACCTACCAAATTTAAATACTAGAAACACTTAAATTAAAGTGACTACTGTTTTGATATTAATTAAGCTATACAAATTATTTATTGAATATCCATTACAGTAAATGGAACCCTATTACACATAGTACATTAGGGTTGTAGTTTGTTACAAAATAAAACATTAATTACATCATAAATTATGAGATTAATTTTTGAAAAATAAGATGAATAAAAGCTAAAAACTGCTTATAACCATATTTTTTCGTGAATATGTGATCGAGTGGTTTTTGAAAATTTCAAGTTGCAGAAATTTAAGTAACAGTTCAAGTTGTACCTGGCTTTACCAAACACAGGGCATTCAAACAACAGGTGATCTATTGTTTGAGGAGAATCACAAAAACAGGAATAACAATATTAATTTTAAAACGTTCGAAATAGGATTTAAAACGCCCGTGACAAGTTAAGAACTGAGTCAGCCATACAAATTACATACAGTAATAACAATACATGGAGTTTAAACAAAGTTTTACTATGGCCATTCATTCACACATTAATACACAAATTGTTCTAGTTGGCCTATGAATTCAAGAGGAAATCTTTACATGCACGTTTGAAAGTTGTTAGGGATGTACAATTTCTGACGTATCGAGGACAATTCAAATTCTAGTTCCCGACACGAGGAAAGAGTTGCTGAAGGCAGATGAATGATGTAGAGGAATTGCAATTATTATAGATCCAGATCGCGTGTGACGATCATGAAAGGAAGAAAGAAAACGAAAATTACAACACTGAAGGAATGGCTTCAAAACTAAACAATGCTCTTTCCCTGTGAATATTCCCACGTTAAACAGTGGGTGGAAAGTCACAAAACCGATCAACAACCAGCTACAGGTGTTCATTAACAGATGTCTGCGTCGCATCATGAATGTGAGGTGGCCGGATATAATCTCAAATGAAGATCTTTGGACCATCACCAATCAACAACCGATTAGCATCCAGATCAAGGAGAGGAAATGGCGCTGGATTGGTCACACACTAAGGAAGCCGGACGGAGCTATTGAGAGGGCGGCGCTAGACTGGAATCCTCAAGGCGCCAGGAAGCGAGGTCGATCTAAGAAGACCTGGAAGAGGACGATCGAAAATGAAATTGCAGAGGTGGACAAGAACTGGAGTCAAGTGAAAAGAATGGCCAAGAACCGTACTGCGTGGAGAAATTTCGCCAAGGCCCTATGCTCCGGAAGAAGCGGCAGGAATTAAGTAAGTAAGTAAGTAAACAGTGGGACCGAAAGGGGAAAGAGATGGCAAAAATTATATGAACGATATATTAGTAACGTAGATGGTATATTGGCTTTCACGGCCAGTGAATTAAAACTCAGCAATTTTTCTAGATTAATGACAGAAACATATTATTATAACAACATAACAGCTTAATTTATTGTAGATACTTAATTAACACTGCATATAGATGCTTTTAGTCAGAATCTGAACTTTTATCACTTGACTCACTTCCACACTCAGTGTTAATGTTTGGTGGCAGCAACATATCTAAAAGGTCTTTATCGAAAGTTGTTTTTCTTGTAGTGTGTACTGTGCCCAACTCTAGGAATGGGTATTCCAAGATTCAGACACCTAGATATCAAGGGAAAGGCTACAGCCGCTTTTGAAAGTTGAGATATTTGAATATCGCGCTACATTGCTTCCAGAAGGAAATGGAAAGAATTTACAACCAAGAGCATGTCAAGTGCCGTAGCGAATAATAGCAGAGGTCGAGGCTATTTATTGATTAAATAGTTAGCCATGGAGTAGAGACTTGAGACTTGGATCAGATTACTGGCACGGCCAAATGAAAGAGAATGCACTTAGTATCAAGTAAATCGGACCAGGGATACCCGAGATAGGAGGATTTCTAGATTTCAGCGTGATGCGGCGTGACCCTGACCGTTTTGAATAAAAGCCGGCCGGCACAGGCATCATTAGCTCACTTCGAATCAAGCTCTTGCCTAGCAAGGTGCTACTACGCTGAGCCAAGGCACATGGTTGCCGGATCTACGCAGAAGTTATTTTCAAAATTGTGATAGTCACAAAAGTGCTGCGCTATATGTGGAACTTAGTAAGTTTCCGGCAGGGAGAATCACTAAGGTGATAGTTATTTTTCGACGGACACTGGTGAAATATTTTATTTCTACATGGACATATGCTAGACTTTGTCTAGAAAAGTACTTTGTCACAGTCCAGTAATATTCATTCAATACTTGGATATTTTAGTCCAAATTTTAGTCAATTTCATAATTGTAACTTAATAACCACTCCGATCTATCAGTATATTGAAGACCAGTCTATCACGGTGTTGTTCATTAGCCAACGCAGGGAAACTACATGTTGCTTCGCGCATGGTAGATGGTGTGAAGCCATGCCCAGGGAACGATCTTCAGAACAGCCGTTGATTGGTTTAGACTGTCAGTGTTTTCTTGTACTGAAAAGATTACCGTGAGTTATGTTACAACTGACATATTTGTGAATAGATCACTTAGATCTGACCCCATTTAAGCAAACTGCTATGGACTTAATAGAAGTCAACATTAAAATGGATCAGCAGTTACTTCAAACTTCAAGTAATATCTCCACTATGTCGTGTTAGACAGATTGTGGGTATATAATGGCGGCCGATACAAGGATTATACGTGCTTGTCCGATAGGGCATGTATCTGGATAAATCTGGTATAGACCAGGTTCACTACGCTTCAAGACCATCAAGAAATGTAAGCAACTTTTGACTTTATACTATGCCTAGCTAATTGGAACAAACTATTTTTTCTGCAGATGTCCAACACATTTATTTTTCTTCGTATTTAAATCTTGCAATGATTTACGCAAGAGTTATTCTGAGTATTTTCAGCACTCAGAACAGTTTAGGATCGATGACCGAGCAGAACGAGCATTTATTTGAATATTTCATATTTTTGGGAAATCACGGAAAACAACCGATGTAACTGTAAAAGTTAATAATTATTTTTGTTGAGAGATCGATATTTTATCCATATTCGAAGAATCGAACATGTGGATTCTCACATAATGAAATAAATAATTAAACATATTTAAAATAATATAATTAATAATAATAATAATAATCCACTAATAATAATAATAATAATAATGATTTTCATAATTTTTCTAAATAATTCTTGGATCTTATATTTTCTAATAATCACATTCATTGAGAGAGAGCTTTTGAAGTAGTTTAATCATTTCTAGTTTGGAACAGGAGATTTTCCGAAGGAGAGTGGTTAGCGCAAGCCCGCATTCAACCATCATTACAGTTCTGGTTGAACAGTTAATATTTGCAATGAGCAAAGTATATTTTTCAGATAACACGGAGAGGCATGAAACGGGAAGCAAATGATATTTGTATCAATTAGGATATTTTTGTATTTATATAAAATCATGACGTAAATACACACTCGAAAGTGAAATAAAGATTATCATAAGTATGGTAAATTCACGGGTTGAACTGAATGGTAAAATAAAATAAACTTGTAAGTTTATTAATCTTCCAGTGTTGATAACAAGCAGAGGCTTGATTTATTGTATACATTTTGGGAAGAAAATTTATGTGTGTGGAGTAGTTGAAATGCCATTCCCAGGTGCGCATGTTTAAGTCGCAGGAATGAGGAGGTTTTTATTAGAGCATCAATCAAATAGCAGGTTCGATGAATCAGTGTTAAAGGAGTATTGGAACTACACATTGCGTCGTATGAATGACCCGAAGGTTAGTTCTTAAAAACCATCAGTTCTTATTTCAACCTTGTTTACGGATTCCATTTAGACTTTGATTTTGCTAGAACCCGGATTTGTCATGATAGTATTTTATTCTTCTTCAGAGGAAGACCTTTGCCGTTGTTGTTTGAATATTGAGTTCTTATTAAAATAATAGAATGGGCCACTGCCAATTAAAAATAATTCTATAACCACGAATAATTTAAAGGATGTTTTCAATCCTAGTGCCATGAACTAAATGAATTTATTATGAAGCTACAATTCTTATTTCCGCATTCTGTCGAAGAATTGCAAGTTGTGAAAGTTACTAAAATGGCCACAAATATAAATATCTTTCTTAATGATGATTCCAAGTGGAGAATCGAATAGTTGAATGGTCAAACAATTTATTGATCAAGTTGATGATTCAAAAATCATATATTTTGTTAGGAACTTGAAGTTCATAATCGAGTCACTTCTCGAAATGTTTAATGTCAGATGAACAATTAATTTTGTTGTGCTTCGCACAAGTTCTTCGATGCTATGCTCAAGGTCAAATACTTTTCAGATGCTATTAATATGTGTACATAATTTGTGTTGAGTCAAAGATAATAATATTTTTTTTGACAATATATTTTTGAAACTGGAAAAATAAGTGAAAGTTAAAAATTCTATGAACAATTATTCTACGAGTGTTAATATTATGTAAAAATTCAACCAGTGAACTACAGTATTTCCAGTCAAGACAATTAAATTTGAACTGGATTTAATCATAAATAATAGGAAAAGATTTTGGGACACAGTCTACAGGACTAATAATCAGACTTGTGTTTCCAAAGATAATTGTCCAATGTGTTGGAAAATTTCTGTACATTGTGTAAATAGTAATGTGGGTCGCCACACATGAGTGATGCTACTTTGAGCATTCTTATTTTGGTTGGTTCCTTAGTTTAGGGGCTGCGACAACGCGGTCATGTAGCCCCGGCATTCTTATTTTGCAGTCAATTTTAACTTCAGAATAAAATTAGATAATTTTACATGATGTGTTATGCCCAGTTGAATCTCCTTCTATCCTTATTGTTGCATTGAGCCAAAAATCAGTAAAGCATTTTTTTCATTTGATGTCGTTTTTGCGATTAGCTTTAACCCATCTGGCGCCCCGGGATATTTTGACTCTCGTGCTGACTGATTCTTGGTAAAATGCATATGTGGTCGTGCGGACTCCGGTCTAAACGGGCACAGTACTTCGTCCATGGTTGAGATGTATGGGTCAGATTCAATCAGGAGCCTATTAAGCACATCGTGATTCGTTTCGCTCGCCACATTTTTCTTGTGGAACGTTCTCTATTGACGTCCGAAACGGGGAAGGAGCTTACGGTCAGCTGTTTCCAATATGGCGGTGAGATAGTGACGAGTATTTAAGCAAGACAGTTGGTTTTACGTCCCTTTTAACTACACTGGCTTTTAGAGTAGAGAAGCAAGACAGTGATTGGGTGTGCGTTTGTTATGGCTTCTAATTTATGATAGCAAAATACTACATATTATTTTCTTTCATTGATAGAAATATTTTTAGAATCAATTTAAATCACAGTGCTTAATTACTACCAGTCAAAAATATTACCCACATGTAGATAGTTAATTTACTGGCTGCTGTTACATATATGAAGCCTGTACCAGGGAGCCTAGCGGTATCGATGTTTTTATTAATTTCACAATATATATATATATATCATACTAATATATAACAAGATGTTCAGTAAAGAACATATAGCCTACTTTCTCCTAAATGCATGGGTATTGTTATAACTCTTTGTCCTTTTCAAGGAGTATAATTGAATGTTGGTTGTAGTAGCTTGTTGAAATACAACGTGCTATAAGGATATTAAACATGAATATGAGGTGCCCTTTGCTAGTGCTACCTCTGCACCAAATGTCGTTCAATTCGGTTTCACCGTGTTTGAATTGATAGGGGGAATCGATTTGCACACATTCTTGGCCACCATCTGCAAACTATTGGGCTGATGTTCTTGCAGTTTGGTCTGAATATGTTTCCCACATAAAGATACGGTGTTGCAAAATTTGGTAGAGACTAGATTATTAGGTTGGTCATAATTACATTTTAGCTTTTAACATTTGGGTGGCCGCGATTACGTTTCCGTCAAGATAGCGGTGATATAAAACATGACACTGAGGTGCCCTTTGCTAGTGATACCTCTGTACCTAATTTCGTACCATTCGGTTTCATCGTGTTCGAATTGATAAGGGGAATCGATTTTCACACAAAGATGGCCGCCGTCCGCAAAATATTAGGCTGATGATCTATTAGTTTGGTCAAAGGATGCTCCCTCCATGAAGGTATGTTGTTGCTAAATTTGCTAGAGATCGGATGATTAGGCTAATCGTAATTTGATTTAAGCTTTGAACATTTGTGTGGCCGCCATTACGTTTCCGTCAAGATGGCGGCGATATAAAACATGACACTGAGGTGCCCTTTGATAGTGCTACCTCTGTACCAAATTTCGTTCATTCGGTTCCACCGTGTTCGAATTAACAGGGGGAATCAATTTTGACATAAAGATGGCCACCATCCGCAAACTATTAGGCTAATGGCCTATTAGGTTGGTCAAAGGATGCTCCCTCCATAATGGTATGTTGTTGCAAAGTTTGGTAGAGATCGGATGGTTATGTTAGTCGTAATTTGATTTAAGCTTTAAACATTTGTGTGGCCGCCATTACGTTTCTGTCAATATGGCGGCGATATATATCATGACACTGAGATGCCCTTTGCTAGTGCTATCTCTGTACCAAATTTCGTTCCATTCGGTTTCACCGTGTTTGAATTAATAGGGGGAATCGATTTTGACACAAAGATGGCCGCCATCCGCAAACTATTAAGCGAATGACCTATTAGATTGGTCAAAGGATGCTCCCTCCATAAAGGTATGTAGTTGCAAAATTTGGTAGAGATCGGATGATTAGGTTAATCGTAATTTGATTTAAGCTTTGAACATTCGTGTGGCCGCCATTACGTTTCAGTCAAGATGGCGGCGATATAAAACATGACACTGAGGTGCCCTTTGCTAGTGCTACCTCTGTACCAAATTTCGTTCCATTCGGTTCCACCGTGTTCGAATTAACAGGGGGAATAAATTTTGACATAAAGATGGCCGCCACCCGCAAACTATTAGGCTAATAACCTATTAGATTGGTCAAAGGATGCTCCCTCCATAAAGGAATGTTGTTGCAAAGTTTGGTAGAGATCGGATGGTTATGTTAGTCGTAATTTAACTTAAGCTTTGAACATTTGTGTGGCCGCCATTACGTTTCTGCCAATAGGGCGGCGATATAAAACATGACACTGAGATGCCCTTTGCTAGTGCTACCTCTGTAACAAATTTCGTTCCATTCGGTTTCACCGTGTTTGAATTAATAGGGGGAATTGATTTTCACACACAGATGGCCGCCATCCGCAAACTATTAGGCTAATGACCTAGTCATTTGGTCAGAGGATGCTTCCTTTATAAAGGTATGTTGTTGCAAAATTTGGTAGAGATCGGATGATTAGGTTAATCGTAATTTGATTTAAGCTTTGAAGATTTGTGTGGCCGCCATTACGTTTCCGTCAAGATGGCGGCGATATAAAACATGACACAGAGGTGCCTTTGTTAGAACTACCTCTGTACCAAATGTCGTTCCATTCGGTTGCACCGTGTTCGAATTAATAGGGGGAATCGATTTTCACACAAAGATGGCCGCCATCCGCAAACTATTACGCTGATGACCTATTAGTTTGGTCAAAGGATGCTCCCCCCCTTAAAGGTATGTTGTTGCAAAATTTGGTAGAGATTAGATGATTAGGTTAGTCGTAATTTGATTTAAGCTTTGAACATTTGTGTGGCCGCCATTACGTTTCCGTCAAGATGGCGGCGATATAAAACATGGCACTGAGGTGCCTTTTTTTAGTACTACCTCTGTACCAAATTTCCTTCCATTCGGTTGCACCGTTTTCGAATTAATAGGGGGAATCGAGTTTCACACAAAGATGGCCGCCATCCGCAAACTATTGCGCTGATGGCCTATTGGTTTGGTCAAAGGATGCTCCCCCCATAAAGGTATGTTGTTGCAACATTTGGTAGAGATCGGATGATTAGGTTAGTCGTAATTTGATTTAAGCTTTGAACATTTGTGTGGCCGCCATTACGTTTCCGTCAAGATGGCGGCGATATAAAACATGACACTGAGGTGTCCTTTGCTATTGCTACCTTTGTACCAAATTTCGTTCAATTCGCATTCACCGTGTTCGAATTGATAGGGGGGACAGACATTCTGAGTACACACACTCACACACACACAGACACACACACACACACAGACTCACACACACACATACACACACACACAGACTCACACACACACATACACACACACAGACAGACACACTTTTTTCGCCCTGTGTTGATCTCATAAGTCTACTTTCATTTTTTGCAAAAATCGAAAGTAGGCTAAAAATGAGATGGTGTGTGTCTGTCTTTCTGTCTGTCTGTCTGTCTGTTACTCAATAACGCAAGAACCACTGGTCCGATTTAAATGAAATTTTGCATGGATGTAGCTGATTTACCAGGTTTATATATAGGATACTTTTGATTTCGAAATTTTGTACTATTAAAAGATGGCGACTATTTTAGTGACGTCATTAGACCCTTTGGTTTCAAAATTTCATATTTCCATATCAAATAAAAAGAGAACGGTAGGAAATAGCAAACTTTCGATGGCACACTCGAGCTTTGAAATTTAATTTCCTATCCGATAGGTCCTTATCACATTTCGTGTATCTCCAACAGTTAGCGAGTAAAACCGACATTTGTGACGTCACTACACTCTTTGGTTTCAAAATTTCATATTTCCTTTTCAAATAAAAAGAGAACACTAAGAAATAGCAAACTTTTGATGGTATACATGAGCTTTAACATTTAATTTTCTATCCGAAAGGTCCTTATCACTTTTCGTATATCTCCAACGGTTAGCGAGTAAAACCAGAATCTGTGCAATAAAACACGGTCAACACCGAGCGGTGCAGTATATCTCTCTATATATAAAAATGAAAATTTGTGTGTTTATCTCTGAATTTCTACGGAAATTTGAAATGTTTACACTTTTCAGACTGTTTTGTGATGGATGCGCGCGAAAATAATTTTTTTGTTTGTCTGTCTGTTTGTTTGTTTGTCTGTGGACAAATTTGTTCCCTTATAACTCGAGAACGGCTGGGTGTATCAACGTAAAATTTGGTACAGATATCCATCAGAGGCACGACACCAATCATTGATGTAACTCTTCTCCGTACCTCTCATAAAAGGGGGCCTACCCCCTTAAAATACATGCTGAAATAGGCGTAGAAGGACGAGACCAACTCATTTTCATCCGCTCAATGTGAGAGACAAAACTGGGGTCCGCGAAAAACACATTTTAAGGACCGAAGACCAACCGTTTTTTAGATATTCCCAGAAAACTAATTTAATTTAATAAACTAATGAACGAATGCAAGCCAGTAACCATGCCAACGGATTCTCAGAGGTCCCATCTATTGCTGTAAGACGCAATGCAATTCCATTAATTACATTAGTGTGAAAGTTTGCAAACGGCTAGAAGGTTATCACAGAACCAAATTAAGCCGTAAAATTCATCAATATGTTTAACGCGCTTTTGGGGATCAAGGGGTACTCTAGAATTTTTTCACGCGATTTACACCTGCGGGTGTGGTACGGCAGGTCTATTATATTCCTATCCCCATATTATTTATTCATTCATTCATTCATTCATTTCGTATAGGCCATCTATGGACCGCGTCATTCCAACCGTCTCCCACTGGCTTTGATGTTTGCCCTGTACGCCCGCATTCGTTCTCGGTGGACTTCCTTCCGTTCCTGGGTCCAAATCTTTCCCGTTTTCAGCTTCGGTTTGTCTTAGAAACCTTTACAAGCTAGAAGTTTCCCTTTGAGTGGGACGCACTCCTGAATGTCTGTTGGTGTAATCCCCACTTCTTTCAGACGTTTATCCAGTTCAATGAACCAGGCCCATTTTGTTTTCCTCTCCTGAAAGTAAGTTATGTTGCGGTTGGTCAGTCTCGCTGGGCTCATTCGTTTCACATGCCCAACAAATGGTAACCTTCTCTTTCGGATGACGTTGCTTATCTTCTCCACATGAGTATATAGGTCATGGTTATGCCGTTTTCTGTATTCCCCATTATCTTTGATGGAATCCAATATCTTTCTCAAAATTTTCTTTCTTTGCCCTCCAGTTTCTCGACCAAGCCTTTTTTGTTCATCGTGAGGCATTCGGAAGCATGCAAGACTTCCGGACGGATGACACTGTAGTAATGTTTTAGTTTTGCGTTGAAGGATATTGACCTTTTCATATAGATGTCCTTAGTTAAATAGTAGGCCATTTCCATTTTGCTCAAGCGCGATGTGAATGCTTCTTTCTCTGATAATATCCCTTCCCTGACCCGTCCTGAAAAGAAAAGTACATGGCCATTGGCTGAATAAAAAATAATAAAAAATAGGTGTTATGATTTCTCCCTATATTATATTATTATTAGTATTATATTATGGCGTACAACGACGAGACAAAGCCCCTCGGTGCCAGCAACAAAACTCGGGGGCCCCAAAAGGGTCCTCGAAAACTACATTATAAGGCTCTAAATCCAACAGTTTGTGAAATATTCCCAGAAAACTAATTTAATTTAATTTAACAAACTAATGAAGGAATGCAAATCGGTAACCATGAGAACATTATCTCATGGGATGGCATAAAACTTTCCATCTATTTCTGTAAGAAGCAATGACACTCCATTTATTACATTTCTGTGAAAGTTTGCAAATGGCTATAAGGTTATCACGGAACTAACGTAGACCGTATAATTCATCAATGCAATTAAGTGGGTGAAGGGGTAACCTAGAATTTTTTCATGCAATTTTCACGTTCGACATATAGTACAGAAGGTCTATTATATCTCCAAACAGCAACATTATTTTCAAAAATTCCTGAATTGAACTAGCATTTTTTGCGGCTTTTAGGAATTTGGGCAATTTGAGTCTAGAGAACCTGAATTTTCATGCAACACAAGCCTTTATAATTTATGAAAGGGGTCTTCCTGTGTATGGGCACCTAGCACAACGTAGAGGGTCAGTTTTTATGTGACGTGTATTGCGTTTCGTCTACAAGACTTTCAATTGTATTTCACGTCAGGAAGTTCACGTTAGGTGAATTTAGTCTGAGAGCACATTTTAACTATTTTTTTTTGTCGACATACGGGTTCATCATAAGGATGATTTTATTTGATACTGTGTGGCAGATATACCCATATTTGGATATCTGGGTAATATGTTGTAGACAATAGAATTGTCTGTCTGCTTTTCTGTGTATATTTATGTACGCCTATACCTCGTGTTCGGATGCTTGGTACATCTTAAAATTAGGTATGGTAACCATGAGAGTCAATACACCAATCATTAATAAAACTCTTCACCGCACTTTTCATACAGTAGAAGGGTGGATATAGAGAAAAACTTCTCAATATATGCTAAAATATGCGAAATATAAAAATTATCCTACAAGGACGACCAAAGCATATGTTGCGCTTCTCAATGTGAGACAGATAATTCGGGAATCTATAAAGGGTCTCCGAAAACTACATTTTAAGGGCCTTAAATTAACAGTGTGTGTGATATTCCCAATAAACTAACTTCGTTCTGATAAACTTGATGGAATGACAAACCGCTAACCATTGCACAGTAGCTCAATTGATAATGTCTGGTGTTAACTACGAACACCGTTCGAAGAACGGGTACTTCTGCTAGTATATATATATATATCACATAACACAAGGGACGACTCCCTGATAATAAATTGAATCCAGCAACCCTGAATTTGCATGAATGTTTTGGGTTCAAAGAAGCGTTACTTGGGATGCTCAAATCATACTTCAATATTGCAAATATTGACCTACATACTTGCTGTTCAAAGGCATGAATATTAATTTATTAATATCTTGCCACAGGCAAGTTAAAATGGAGGCATCCTCTTTATCAATATGTTTAATTAAATATTTAAAATACAGATATTTAACAAAGCTGGAGTATCCATTTGAACTTGTCATATGCAAACGGAACAGATCCAAAACTACACTTTAAGCCAAATCAATTTCACTCCTCAGCTCGACATAAAACATAATACCAATTAAAACCTATGCAAAACATACTCTTCTTACTGTTGTACAACTTTCAAACCAACTATTCGCACTCAAAACTGAAAAACTCTGAAATGGGAACTACTTAAATTTACAATAGCCTAGGCCGATCAGGTCTCCTGCTACATTACCGCATATGTATAATTAACATCACTATAACTTCCAAATTACGGCTAAATTACCTATCTGCCTGAGTAGTATAGGTGTTACCGGCCTGCCTGGGATGATGAGTCACCAAACCGGTACTTAAAACTAAGATTTTACACATTAATTAATTAAGTTCAACAGTAAGAAGATCATAGCCAAAAACACAATTTAAGCCAAATCTTACGGTACTTCAATACCGGTATTTCAAATATTGACCTACATACTTGCTGTTCAAAGACAAGAATATACATTCTCTGGCAAATTAAGGCTAGGAACAGCATTTTTCTTAAGTTTTCTAACCATTCGGCTATTGTCAATCGGAAGAACCCCTAAAATAAATAAGGAACACGTGAGGAATGCAAGTTTGCAAAGAGCGGATTACATTCGATGTACGGCACAGAAGCATTAGGCTACAAGTTTATCAGTATTTTTGATGTAGCTAAATCCCTGTGAATACAAATTAGAGACAATAACTATCAATAATCAATAGTACAATCAACAGTACCGGTACTTACGCTGTGGAAAGAAGTCGTCTTCACAAAAATTCAGACTGCACACTGTCATGTAACGTGTAACACGTTTTCCAATTGACAGTGCCGAAGCCCATCTTTCTCTCTGAACTTTTTGTACAGGAAAGTAGTGAAGAGATTTCGCACCCGTTTTATACTATTTGCAACCGTATACAGAGCAGTACCTCCTCGAATTTGACAATTTCCTTTCTGTTACCATCACGACGTCAATGCTTCACCATTTAAATAAACCTCACCAGTCACTATGTTTCAGCTTCAACATTCTTCCGTGTGGCTGCGCCATCCAACTTTTCTGACGTCAATAACCTTTACACTGGCTTAAAGAAATTATTATAAAGCCGAGATACGCAAATATTCGCAAACTTTTACTGATGTTATTATACTATGACTATCTTCAATAGCAGAAAAAAACAAGATGTTCAGTAAAGAACATATAGCCTACTTTCTCCTAAATGCATGGGTATTGTTATAACTCTTTGTCCTTTTCAAGGAGTATGATTGAATGTTGGTTGTAGTAGCTTGTTGAAATACAACGTGCTATAGGGATATTAAACATGAATATGAGGTGCCCTTTGCTAGTGCTACCTCTGTACCAAATTTCGTTCAATTCGGTTTCACCGTGATTGAATTGATAGGGGGAATCTATTTGCACACATACTTGGCCACCATCTGCAAACTATTGGGCTGATGCTCTTGCAGTTTGGTCTGAATATGTTTCCCACATAAAGATATGGTGTTGCAAAATTTGGTAGAGACTAGATTATTAGGTTGGTCGTAATTACAATTTAGCTTTTAACATTTGGGTGGCCGCGATTACGTTTCCGTCTAGATAGCGGTGATATAAAACATGACACTGAGGTGCCCTTTGCTAGTGCTACCTCTGTACCAAATTTCGTTCCATTCGGTTTCACCGTGTTCGAATTGATAAGGGGAATCGATTTTCACACAAAGACGGCCGCCATCCGCAAACTATTAGGCTAATGGCTTATTAGATTGGTCAAAGGATGCTCCCTCCATAAAGGTATGTTGTTGCAAAGTTTGGTAGAGATCGGATGGTTATGTTAGTCGTAATTTGAATTAAGCTTTAAACATTTGTGTGGCCGCCATTACGTTTCTGTCAATATTGCGGCGATATAAATCATGACACTGAGATGCCCTTTGCTAGTGCTATCTCTGTACCAAATTTCGTTCCATTCGGTTTCACCGTGTTTGAATTAATAGGGGGAATCGATTTTGACATAAAGATGGCCGCCATCCGCAAACTATTAGGCGAATGACCTATTAGATTGCTCAAAGGATGCTCCCTCCATAAAGATATGTAGTTGCAAAATTTGGTAGAGATCGGATGATTAGGTTAATCGTAATTTGATTTAAGCTTTGAACATTCGTGTGGCCGCCATTACGTTTCAGTCAAGATGGCGGCGATATAAAACATGACACTGAGGTGCCCTTTGCTAGTGCTACCTCTGTACCAAATTTCGTTCCATTCGGTTCCACCGTGTTCGAATTAATAGGGGGAATCCATTTTGACATAAAGATGGCCGCCACCCGCAAACTATTAGGCTAATAACATATAAGATTGGTCAAAGGATGCTCCCTCCATAAAAGAATGTTGTTGCAAAGTTTGGTAGTGATCGGATGGTTATGTTAGTCGTAATTTAACTTAAGCTTTGAACATTTGTGAGGCCGCCATTACGTTTCTGTCAATATGGCGGCGATATAAAACATGAAACTGAGGTGCCCTTTGCTAGTGCTACCTCTGTAACAAATTTCGTTCATTCGGTTCCACCGTGTTCGAATTAATAGGGGGAATCAATTTTGACATAAAGATGGCCGCCATCCGCAAACTATTAGGCTAATGACCTAGTTATTTGGTCAAAGGATGCTTCCTCTATAAAGGTATGTTGTTGCAAAATTTGGTAGAGATCGGATGATTAGGTTAATCGTAATTTGATTTAAGCTATGAACATTTGTGTGGCCGCCATTACGTTTCCGTCAAGATGGTGGCGATATAAAACATGACACTGAGGTGCCTTTTGTTAGTACTACCTCTGTACCAAATTTCGTTCCATTCGGTTGCACCGTGTTCGAATTAATAGGGGGAATTGATTTTCACACAAAGATGGCCGCCATCCGCAAACTGTTACGCTGATGACCTACTAGTTTGGTCAAAGGATGCTCCCCCAATATAGGTATGTTGTTGCAAAATTTGGTAGAGATCGGATGATTAGGTTAGTCGTAATTTGATTTAAGCTTTGAACATTTGTGTGGCCGCCATTACGTTTCCGTCAAGATGGCGGCGATATAAAACATGACATTGAGGTGCCTTTTGTTAGTAATACCTCTGTACCAAATTTCGTTCCATTCGGTTGCACCGTGTTCGAATTAATAGGGGGAATCAATTTTCACACAAAGATGGCCGCCATCCGCAAACTATTACGCTGATGGCCTATTGGTTTGGTCAAAGGATGCTCCCCCCATAAAGGTATGTTGTTGCAAAATTTGGTAGAGATCGGATGATTAGGTTATTCGTAATTTGATTTAAGCTTTGAACATTTGTGTGGCCGCCATTACGTTCCCGTCAAGATGGCGGCGATATAAAACATGACACTGAGGTGTCCTTTGCATGTGCTACCTTTGTACCAAATTTCGTTCAATTCGCATTCACCGTGTTCGAATTGATAGGGGGGGACAGACATTCAGAGTACACACACTCACACACACACAGACACACACACACACACACACACACACACACACATGCACACACACACACAGACTCACACACACACATACACACACACAGACAGACACACTTTTTTCGCCCTGTGTTGATCTCATAAGTCTACTTTCATTTTTTGCAAAAATCGAAAGTAGGCTAATAAAATTATAACCCGGACGTTCCCGGAACCTTACTGAAATCATAGAAATGTAACTATGAACTACATTACAGTGCATACCTCCAGGTGATGATTCCATTGTGGTTACTATTTCTGAGGTGAACACAGAACGGATGGTAACAACTTGAAAACACAGCACTCTCTGCGCTTACCTACCTACTCAATGAGTCGTGGGGGTTGTTGTTGCAGTGCAGACTTCCGCAGTGAGGAGTACAGTAGGCCTACATGTTGCATCATTTCCTAATCGACATATCATGTACGTGGTCTTCAACTGTATGGGAACTGAACAGTTGACTAAGAAGTTCGAGATTTGATTTTTGGACTGTTAGCGAGGTTTTCCCTGCAATGGCCCCATTGTGCGTTGTAGCCATTGAATATCAGGGGCGTATATAAGGGGGTGCTGAGGGGGCTCCAGCACCCCCCCCCCCCGAAAAAAGCCAATAAAAATTTAGAAAGTGTTGCTTTGGTAAGAGCATAAAATAATTTTAAATTTGGTTGTACCCTAATCTTAACTTATTGGCTAAGTTATAAACAATATTAAAATTGAAGTTAGACTAACTCGTGGCGTAGTGGCTAGCATTCTTGGCTGCCACCCCGAAGGTCCAAATTCGATTCCCGGCTCTGTCAAGAAACTTTAATTCTAGTCTGAGGGCTGGAACGGTGTACACTCAGTCTTGTGAGACAAAACTGTGAATTCCACAGTTCGGTACTTTTGAGAAATAAATTATCAACTTGTAAAAAATAAAATATAAATAAAAAATGTTTACCTTTCTTCTTAGTAAATTGACAAATACGGTATTTATATATTTGCCATTCATACTCCATAGAGCATAATAGAAAATTCATTAAGTATTGTACCCTTAGGAAAAGAAGCACTACACAAGACTGAGATTTGGGGCCGTGATCGGTTCTTGTTAAGTAGTATGAGGAGAACGTGCTTCTTATTATTTTCAGGATTTATAGGGGAACTTAGAGTTATAAATAAGGTATAAGACAGGTTAAAACAAAAACAATTTAATACGGAATAAATATCTGACAAATAAACAAATTAGATCCACCCTTATATGAAGCTATGGGTCATAGGCCTGCCACAAGTGACATGCGAGTGACCCATTAGCCCATATGCGACTCCCAGCATCAGACACTGTATCAAAAAACCCGCGCAAGGACTTGGAAAATCCCGCACGTGTCTTCTCCCAAAGTATCATCTGACCAAGTCAGCCGTCAAAATAAAAATAACTGACCAAAACATCAGTCCAACACTAATCTAAACTCAAAATTCAAGCAGCTTAGACAGCTTAAAACACGAGGTGAACCAACACGTCACCTCCAATGAAAATTAGAATGAATAAAAATTCAAGATTATAAAAATTACAAAGAACATGTTTATGTGATATGTGTGCGCTGTCGGGCAGTGAAATATGTGAGTACTTGACGAGAATTCATTTCCGTTCGATCAAACGATTAAGTCATGAATTCCCGTACTGCGAGTTGGAAATCATGACAATTATGGGAATACAAACACTAAATGGCTAACACAAAATTAAATACGCTGACACAGTCTGACCCTTAATATAAACAACAATAATACACGGCTTGTATATTTACAATTATCGACAGCCGCTTAGGCGGTCTTAAGTCATACAAATCCACACAAAGCAACCACGTAACATACAAGAATCTGGTCCGCCGTATGCGACCTTTAAATTGACATTTTACCAGACTTGGCAGCAATCCAGCCAAGCCAACAACAACAACAACAAACAGAACATGCCTCAACAGGCGAATAAAATAATTACAAGTAACACTTCGATTAATACGGCCTGAAACTAGTTAGATAGCAGTATGGATAACTCCCCATTTAATTTCAAAATATATTTTTATAATTTATCAGGCAAGACATTTAACTCATTAACAACAAGAACGCATAGCGCTCGCGCTATCGCTATCAACATTCCAGGATCTGGGTACTAAGGTCGTTTCAAGCTGTCAAACGTGCTTTTGTGTGTGAACAAATATTCAAGCCTCATGCCTGAATTCGTAGCATAGCCTCCTGGCTCTTGAAAACACGAGACATAATACATCAACAACCATCATATTATTGACAAACCCCCTTGGGTGTCAAGATTCAAATATCAGCACATGCGCCCCTCGGGTTATGCAGACTGAACCCATTAGTAGCAACGGTAACTGGATCACCATGTCCAATACCTGCTCACTAATCGAAGAAATATCACACAAAGCACACACATCATCCTCTAGGCTTGACCAGAATTACCCCATATGTACTCCAGACCAAGAATAGATAACCAAAACAAATACTAAAATGACATGACTACAGACAGTAGGACGGCCTTCTGTGACAACCAATGTTGCACAAAGCAAAAACAATACTAGCATTTGCCTGATTAATCATATCAAAAGACGGGAAATTCCCCCAAATGTCTAACATTATTATTTAACACAGATTCATTTATCGCCCCCATCCAACATTTGAGCAGTTAATAATTTCGATAGCGCTTCGCGTTCATGTGCGTGAGCAACATGAAAGCAAACACTCTAATAAAACAAAGGCTAAAGCCACGAGAAAAACACACAAGAAAAATCAACAATTTACAATAAATGCCCCGTAATGAAAAGAAATAATTATGTCAGCGAAACGAATTTACATTTACGCACAGCAAAGCAAAAATTATATACAAGACAAATTTCCCAATATTTATCATGATTCCACCCGTCCAAAATTAAAAAAAGTAATTAGTACTCAACACTTCCAGATCTTCCCGGTGCCGTGACAGCACCGTTGTCATCATCCATCATTGTATCTAGCCCATGATACTGTACATCATAGCGCAGGATATGACATGGTCCATTTCTTTCTTCTAGGAGACGAACATCTTGCTGTAGAAGTAAAGTTATTATTATTTATTTAATCGATTGTTCCCCTTTAGGAGAGCGATTGAACTTGAATACATGATTTCATCTCCTGGCATTTTCCCGCTTCTCTTCCCAAAATCTCTTCATCCTCTCAGAATGCTCCTTCTTCCGCTCAGCTGTCCACTTTCTTCCAGGCTGCCGTGACGGTCTCTGATCAAACTTAACATTTTTGATTTTATTCCTGCACTCGGTGCGGTCCTCAAGGTTTTCAATGTTGACCTGTTGTAGGTCCCTCTGAACCTCTGTCAGCCACTCCGTGCCACCCTTACTCCGTGTTATAACGTTGAGCAATTTCTTCGCCGTTCTGAAATTTTTCATCCTGTAAATGTGTGTATAAAACTGTACTCGGCGTTTTCTGATTACTCCCGTTATCGTGTGGATCTTTTGGTAGAGTTCGGTTTGAGGTCTCTTCATCCAAATACCGTTATTATTAACTGCCCCTTAAATCTTTCTGAGAATTTTCCTTTCCAGTTTTTCTATATCCTTAATTTTGAAATGACCCTCGATTACCATTGTTTCAGCTGCGTAAGTTGCTTCCGGAAGAATCACCGTTATTATTATTATTATTATTATTATTATTATTATTATTATTATTATTATTATCATCATCAGACTACTATCTAGACTGCATAATGAGCTACACGTTTCGCCCAAAGAGTTTGATTGCAGTGCCGTAGACTTTCCCTATACTTTGTGGATAGTATCCACCTAATACACATAAACTCTTATCAAATATGCTGCACGACACACAGCACAATTACATGTCACACTCCTATGTGCTGCCATAGCACTCGCAAAAGTTAAAGTATTTTAAAGTGCCTCGTCTACGGACAGAGTAACACCCTATAAAGTCTCAGCTTCGATAACTCGGTGTGTAGAGCCTCAGCTCAAACAGAAGTGGTGTTGTGTCTATTCCCAGACCTAGTATTTATATGTTTTAACAAGACACCAGTAGGAAGGGGTAGTCCGCTCCGCAATAAATGTTAATTATAGTCGCACAGACTTCAGACACACCTCAAACAGCTCATAAAAATCAGCACATTCAATTGACACTCGCGTGCAGAAATTCGCATCGTGGCAACACACTTTTTCACGAATTCGCGGGCCAAATCTTCCGCGCCTAAAAGTGGCGTCTCGCTGTAATTGGTTGTTCATTCAAATAATTTGTGTCACCAGGGTGCTGACCTTCTCCCACTCTCACACCTAGGTCACTATCTCTGTCCTTAGTTGGGACCCTTCGCTCTCTTTCTGTCTTCCTCCAGACAAGGAAACTCAGCTTCTCTCGTTTGAACTTGGGGCAACGGATATTCAGCTCGCCAACTGCCTTTCTCTTATTCTTGGAATCGGCTATATTTAACTCGGCCGTTGTCTAGCTGGCGACATCGACAGGATTACTTTGTTCAACTGGCAGACTGCTATTTCCAAATAAGACCAACTTTTTCCTCAACTGGGCTGTATTAGAGCTGAAGAAATAAAATATTTGAATACTTAAATGTATGCTCTAAGATATTAGTTGATATTTCTGGGTATTTTGCGGTGACAACCCCCTTAGAATACTCACAATATTCCAAGATAGCCAGCCAGCCCCTCCCCCGAAAAAATTGTAAATACGCCCCTGTTGAATATTTTATTATTATTATTGTTGTTATTATTATTATTATTATTATTGCCGTTTATAAGCATAATTATACACTCCTTAATACGTCTATTAAACACATTTTCCTTCATGGTTAATGTTTTCGCTTCATCATATTACCATTTATCCAGAATTCCCTTTCTCTGCACTTTTACCGCAACATTTTTTATTATTCCCCTGAATCACTCGTATAATATACGATGTTCCTGTTTTCAGGATTCAAAGTACTTAATTATTATATTAAGCACTTGAATACACGAATTAAAACCACTACACAATTATATTAACACAAAATAATTTAAAACATTATCATATTGATAGCTATTTAAAGTTAATCCTTAATATATGGTAATATTTCTAATTATTATTTCAAAGCGTATCCCGCGGAAAATTATTAAAAACCTATAATTACTTATGCAAATTTAATAATTGCTAATCACCAACCGAAATTAATTTATTTCTAAAAATACAAATATCTTGATTAACAAATTTCGTTTCATTACCAATGCAATTTTATGAATAATAAATCATATCATGTACTGTCCCATCATGGTAGAACGTCACTTTGAGTCGTTGGTTGCTGAGGACTTGACTCGGAATGTAGATAGGGCCTATTATCACCGTCGTCCTTGAACGGAATCTCTTGATCTGGGTTTACTTTTAAGCTCTAGTAAAATTTCGCAATGGGGCTTTTCCTACTTTTAACGAAAACCATTCATTCTTCTTCTTCGTCGCGAATGGGTCTCTTAGGACCACGCGGAATCAACAATGGTTAGCCTTTCTTGCAGCCCAGTACTCCTTCATACGCAACGAATGGTTTTGCTTCCGTTGTGCAGACCAGATATGGTGGTATGGCCGTCTTTCTTCCTCCTCGAAACCCCGTGTGAGTGCAAGTGTTCTGATGACATTTCGGTCTAGGAGATTTGGCGATCCTAATTCTTGCAAGTCTTTTTCAGTCTGTTTGTACCAATTTGATCTAGTTGTTTTGTTTTTCAAGTATGTGTGAATTTTGTGAGTTAGTCTATTTGGGTCCATTCTTTCCAGGTGCCCCAAGAATTGGATTCGTCGCATACGCATTTTGTCTGAGATTTTGGAGATGGTTTTATATATTTCAGCATTTGGCTTTGGAAGATGAACACCATCTTTGATTCTCGGCCCTAAGATTTTCCTCATTAATTTACGTTCCTTCACTTCCAACTGATCTCGAAGTGTTCTATGTTGAAGAGTGAGAGTTTCTGAAGCGTAGAGAGCTTCGGGCCCGATCACTGTTGTATAATGTTGAATTTTGCATTTCCAGGAAAGACTCTTTTTGTTGTAAGTATTTTTCGTTAACTGAAAAGCAGTTTCCATTTTTTGAATTCTTGTTGTAATGGACCTCTTCTCATTACAATTGTCGGTAAACCATTCACCCAAATAATTAAATTCCTTCACACGAGATATATGGTCAGTACCAATTTCAATTTCAGATGGGGCATTCTTTATATCTGTCATAAATTTTGTTTTATCAAATGAGATTTGCAATCCAATTTTCTTTGCTTGTTCTTGTAGAAGTTCAAGTTGGTATTGCGCATCAGAGATGTTTTGGGCAATTAATGCCATGTCATCAGCAAATGCCAAACAGTCTAATTCTATGCCTTTAAGTTTTGGTCCTATCCTATGCGTCGGTGCACCTGCTTTTCGCCATTCTCGTACAACCTTCTAAAGTGCACAATTAAAAAGCAACGGGGACAATCCATCTCCTTGTCGGACTCCTGTGTCAATGGGGAATTCTCTGCTCAGTTCTCCCATAAATTTAACCTTAGATTTGGTTTCCATGAGTGTTTCCTTAATAATATTTGTTGTCTTTTGATCTAATCCAAATTCTTTGAGTATTTCGAATTATTCAATTATTGTGAATTATAAATATTATTAGCCGTCGCGGCTTCGCCCGCGAATATTCTAGTTGAAAAGAGTACACTTAGCAAAATCTCAATCATGAATGCTATGACTGATTTATCCTTGGTATGAACAATCAGACTTTATCAATTCAGCTACTGGTGCTGTGGTTAGGGGTTTGTCATTCCTTCATAGTTATATCAGAGCGAAGTTAGTTTTCTGGGAATATCACAGACACTGTTAATTTAAGGGCCTTTAAATGTGGTTTTTGGAGACCCTTTATACTCGGGTGAAAAAGACCTTTCGTACCACACTCACTCGTGAAAATTGCGTGAAAAAGTTCTAGAGTGCCCCTTGACCCCCTTCAGTGCATTATACTGTATGTATTGATGAATTTTACAGCTTAATTTGGTTCAGTGATAACCTTATAACCGTCTGGAAACTTTCACAGTAATGTAATAATTGGAATTGCATTGCGTCTTACAGAAATAGACGGACCTGTGAGATTCTGTTAACATGGTTACCGTGTTGAATTCATTCATTATTTCATTCTAAATATACATGTTTTAAGGTATTTATTTAATTTTGAGGCATTTAAAGAGTAAGTGAGTGCGTTTCGCTTACGCATTGGGTTATGCTGAACCTGTAGGTACTCCATATGTGTAGGTTGGTGTTAATGGGACCTTATTTTCGGTACAAAACTGGAATGGGACCTTAGCAGAATAATATAGGGAGGGATAATTGCATCTTTTGAGAGATTGGTTCAGGAGGACGTGGAATATAATATAGCTGAATTTGTAGGTTATTTGGTTAGGAACGCTCTATAAAGTCCATCGTTCACCGCTAGGTGCCAGTGACAGTGCGATCTCTGGTAGCCAAAGTTGGAACTACTTGAAATTGAACTTGATGGGAAGCCCACGGGCGTTCAATTAAAATACCCTGCTATGGCCATTCGCCGCAATTTGAATACAATAATAGTTTCCTTTGTCAGGCGTACATCATCACAATCTGTTCACGTAAACTTAATTTAGGTTCAGATATGTACAGTATATGAAACTTATGTACAAAAAATATTTACCAATATTTGATTACAAAAGTTTTGAGTTAAACTTTGTAACGAATGAGATTTTTAAGCAATTATTATTTTTAACTTTCAGTTAGTCTATCGCACTTCTGCAAGAGTTGCGTTCTTTTGTTGTTAGTAATTTACTACAGTAGCTGCTAATTAACATAAAATTTGTTAGCACTGACATTATTATTATTATTATAGTTTATTGTTTGACAACATTATCACGGCAAATACCGGCTACATTTTCTTTTACAGCCTGGTTCGGCCTTAGCAAGGAACCATCTGTACTGAGATAATTACGATTACACTGTTCAGAGACCTCACATCCATGTCGTGCCCGCATTCTTCACGAGTCTCCTTCATTTGTAGGATGAGCTAAATTCACATCTGGATCATCGAGCTTTGCTGAGTATTCGGCCAGGGCATTGTCACCAAGGAACTTCCTAACAATATGTCATGTGTTTAACAGAACTGCCTTCTGAAGTTCAATATATATCTGCGGGTGCAGATTCAATATTGATAGACTACTATGGAGAGTTTTCGGTATAACACCTGTACACGATACAATTATTGGGATGGTAGTCACTGCATCAAGTTTCCACATCTGCTTTATCTCAATTGCCAGCTCTGTGTACTTAGATATTTTAGTAGCAACTGTTGTTTGGATGTTTTGAGTGTTGGGACATGCGATATCTATCAGTAATGCCTCTTTGTGTACTTTATTGATGACAATGATATCTGGCCGGTTGTTACTGACTGCGACATCTGTCACAACTCCTCTGTCCCAATAGAGCTTGTGTGTGGCATTTTCGAGTACTGCAGATGGTGTGTATTTCCAATAGGGGACGGAGCTTTGAAGAAGTTTGTACTTCAAGGCCAGTTTCTGGTGGATAATGTTGGCAACTTGATCGTGTCGATGTTTGTAGTCAGTGTTGGCAAGGTGGGAACAACCTGATATGACGTGTTGAATGGTCTCACTACATTTGCCACAGCGGCGACATTTCTCACTCTCTGTTGTTGGATCTTTTATGATAAATTTCCGATAGCTTCGAGTAGCAACAACTTGGTCTTGGATAGCTACAACAAATCCCTCTGTTTCCGGAAAGAGGACCGAGTGGGTCAGCCATGCGTGCGACGCTAACTTGTCGATGTGAGGCTGGTCCAACTCATGTGGAAACTTCCCATGAAGCGCCTTCTGTTTCCAATTCCCGATCTTGTATTCAGTAGTCTTCATTTCTTTTACTGGTGGATCTAAAGATGACAGATGGAGTGGTGTGTAATTATCATCAGCTGAAGATACAGTGTGATGGAGAGGGGATGTTTCTCCTTTGTTGTGGAAAAATGCACGCAGAGTTGTCACTTGTTTTGTATGAAGGTTCATGATGTCTATCAGTCCTCTACCACCTTCAGACCGAGGTAGAGTCAGGCGCTCTGTTGCTGATTTCGGATGGTGCATACGATGGCGTGATAAAAGCACCGATGTTTTTCGTTGCAGGTCGTGCAGTTCAGTTTGAGTCCACCTGATTATACCAAAGGAGTATGTAACTACGGGCATTGCAAATGTGTTAACTGCCTTAATGATATGTTTAGCGCTAAGTTTTGAAGAGAGAACACTGCGAAGTCGTGAAGTATACTGCTCAGTTATGTTCTTCTTGATATCACCATGTCTGAGACGGGTACTCTGGGCGAACCCAATATATTTGTACAATGCGTCTTCCTCCAACGGCTGAATACGTCTTTGTCCCTCTCCAACATGTATTCCTTGTGCAGAGTGCGAGCCTCTAATAACAGTCTGTGTTCTGCACTTATCAAAACCAAACTGCATATGGATATCTGAAGAAAAGCTCTGAGTGATAGAGATGAGATATTGTAGGTGCACTTTAGTTGATGCATACAGTTTAATGTCATCCATGTAAAGAAGATGGTTCATCTTGTACGCTTTACCATGATTACCCTTAATACTAAATCCGTAGTTGCTACTGTTCAGGATTTGCGAGAGAGGATTCAATGCCAGACAAAACCAGAGTGGGCTTAGCGAGTCTCCTTGAAAAATTCCTCGGCGAATCGGTATTAATGAAGATGTTAAACGAGTGCCACCCACTGTAAGTTGGAGAGCAGTGCTCCATGAAACCATTGCGCACTTCAGGAAGTTCACTATAATAGGGTTGACCTTGTAAATCTCCAAGCTCTGTATAAGCCATGTATGAGGCACGGAATCGAAAGCTTTTTGGTAATCAATAAAGCAGGCATAAAGATTTCGTGATCTACGACAGGCCTGCTCTAATGCCACGGCATCAATAGTGAGCTGTTCCTTACATCCTTGAGAATTCCTTCTGCAACCCTTTTGCTCCTCTGCGAGAATGGCGTATTCCTCACAATGCGCATGAATTCGATTTGCAATAATGGATGTAATGATCTTATAAAAGTTTGGCAAGCAGGTGATGGGGCGATATTTAGATGGATTTGTGATTTTAGAGTCCTTTGGCTTGAGATAGGTTAACCCTCTGGCTAGGAAAACTGGAAATGCAGCAGGATTTTCCAGAAAACACTGTATGTGAATAGCCAGTAAACGGTGGGTACATGTGAGCCTTTTATAGTAGTAATTATGGATTCGGTCAATTCCAGGTGCTTTCCAATTATTATTATTATTATTATTATTATTATTATTATTATTATTATTATTATTATTATCTGCCCAACAATACGGCTTTCGGAAAGGGCACTCGAATATTGATGCTGTGCGGGTAGTTATAGATACTGCAAACAGAGCTCAGATGGGTAACCATTACTCACGTAAAGTTACGCTACTTGTGACTCTAGATGTGAAGAATGCCTTTAACTCTGCCCAGTGGAGTGACATTTCGGTGGCACTTCAAGATAAATTTAGACTGCCGAGATACCTCATGCGGATAATGAGGGATTATCTAAAGGACCGTATTTTGCAGTACGATACCGAGGAAGGACATAGGACTAAAAGATTAACCGCTGGGGCAGCTCAAGGATCTATTCTTGGGCCAGATCTCTGGAATATTGCATACGACGGCTGAAGATGTGCGAAGATGCAATATTGGTAGGATATGCTGATGATGTTGCTGCTCTGATTGTGGCTCGTGATATAGAGCTGGCGCAACTGAAACTCAATCAGGTAATGCGACGTGTCACACATTGGATGACGGAACATAAGCTGTCATTAGCAGACCATAAAACGGAGATTGTTGTGCTGACGAGAAGGAGAATCAACACTCTTGTACCAATACAAGTGGGAGAGACGATGATAAATTCATCAAGGAGTACGAAGTGCTTGGGTGTGACGCTAGATACGAAGCTCACATTCTGGGCCTATATTCAAAGAGTGACGAATAAAGCAGCAAATATCTTGACCGCTTTGAGCCGATTAATGGGTAATATTAAAGGTCCGCAGCCTAGCAAACGACGTCTCCTGATGACAACAGTCCAGTCCATATTACTCTATGGAGCTGAGATCTGGGCTGAGTCCTTACGGTTCGAGAAATATCGTAAAAGGATAGCAGCAGTACAACGGAGAGGAGCACTGAGGATCTCATGTGCATATCGCACTGTTTCAGAGCCTGCTGTTCTAGCGGTAGCGGGAGTAGCACCAATTGATTTACTTGCCTTAGAGCGTCAGGAAGTTTGGCGCACCAAAGAAGAACTGGGCATACACCAGGCAAAGACGTCTGCACACAACCATTGTATGGAACGATGGCAACAGAGGTGGGATGATGAGACACGAGGTCGATGGACAAAGAAACGTATTCCGCGTCTGGCTGACTGGGTTGATCGAAACCACGGAGAGGTCAATTATTATTTGACACAGTTCCTAACAGGCCATGGATATTTTCGGAGATTCCTGCATCACATAGGCGTGGCTAATAGTCCATTGTGTCATTATTGTAATGAAGAGGATGATGCGCTCCACACATTCTTTGTGTGTGAACGCTGGTCAACATATAGAAGAGATCTGCAAGCTTCTAAAGGGGTAATCATGCCGGACAACATCCTACAGATGATGCTCCGAAATGATCAAACATGGAATCAGATAGCTATTTACATAGAAGGTGTCCTGCGTCAGAAGAAGAGGGAAATGGATGCGCTCGAACATCCTTAAGAAAGAATGAAGAAAGAAGAAGTCTGAATGGCTAAGTAAGCACGACATCACCCTGAAGTAATGCGAGAGCGGTTCCGGGGTGATGAACACATCGTGGGAAAAGGGAGGTGGTTTTTAGTGGGTTAGAATCCCACACTACTGTGGAGTGCGGACCCTTCACATGTGTCTTTTGAAGATTTTCCACAGTCCCTCGTAAAAAAATAAATTAAAAAATTATTATTATTATTATTATTATTATTATTATTTATTTATTTATTTATTTAGTATGTTTCGACCCATACATGATCGCATAAAGCAAGTTATGATCTGCTGCTGTTATTTTTCTTGTACTTCCAGAATTCTTTCATCATGTCGCTATGTTTAGCTCAACGTTCGTCAGTCCATTTTCCCCTAGGTCTGCTGGGCTTATCTTCTGATGCAGCTTCCCAAGTGTAGATCTTATGTCTGAAAGTTTTGCGGTCTTCGATATCTGTGGGTGTGATGTTGGCGTTATTGAGATCAGTTTGGACTTGTTTATTCCAAACCGTTGTCGTCTTTTATTTTTGTGAGTACATCAATATTTTCTTTGTTAATCGGTTGTCATCTAGCCTCATAATGTGTCCATAAAATTTCAAGCGTCGTTTACGGAAATCGGTTTCAATATTTGAATATTTTTCTGTGATATTATTATTATTATTATTATTACATTACATTACATTATGCGAACCGGCCAAAACTAAGGACCACGGAAATATCATTTCATTTCCTTCTCATAGTTATTTCTTCCTTTCTCTTCCTCCACACTTCCTTCATTCTTTCAGAGTGTTGCGCCTTTCTCTCTGCTGTCCACCTTCCTCCCCTGCGTTCCGTCTTTTCTCCCACAAGAACCTTTATGTTAGAAAGAATTTCTCTGAACTGTGTTCTGTCTCGACAGTCGTCATCTCCGGAGTTCTTCCTTCATCTGCTTGGTGTAACCCCCTTGGCTCTTCAGATTATATATTTTACTAAAAATGTGTTTATTTAATCTTGTGGGATCCATTCTAACCATATGTCCATAGAAACGTAAACGTATTTTCCTAATCGTTGTTTCCAGGTCTTCCACTTTTTCATATATCTCCTTGTTTGGTCTTAATCTGTAGGTTCCCTGTTCCACTTTTGGGCCGTAAATCCTCCGCAATATCCTCCTTTCATTCTTCAGAAGCTTTTCTAGGTTCATCAAATTTGCCGTCTCCACACCATATAAGATCACCGGTTTTACCACAGCATTGTAGTGTTGTAGATTGGCATTAAGGGAGAGGTTCTTTTTGTTGTATATATTTTTAGTGGAGAAGTTGAGTTTTTCTAGTATAAGTCTTCTGTTTTCCATCGACTCTTTGTCCAGTCCATTGTTGCTAATGATCTCTCCGAGGCATTTAAACTGTTTCGTGACCTTTACCTTCCCATATTTCGTCTTAACTGTTTTCTTCATGTAGTTCTTGTTGGTGCTCATCATCTCTGTTTTTGGAAAAGAGATTTGTAAACCTGTTTTCCCAGCGATTTCTTTTAGTTCATTTATCTGAATTATTGCTTCCTTTTCCGTTTCAGCTAGAAGTGCCAGATCATCTGTGAAAGCCAGACATCTGGGTTTGATGTTTGTATATTTACTTCCAAGTAAAGCCCCGGAGTCATTGGTTGTCCACAATGTCTTCATGATCTTATCTAGAGCCACGTTGAACAACATCGGTGATAGGCTGTTACCCTATTACTATTATTATTATTATTATTATTAATACATCATTATGCCCGACTAAGGAGCACGATTGACCTACAGTGTCCAGCTGATCTTGCTTTCTTGTTCTTCCAAAATGTCTTCATCTTGTCGCCATGGCTCTTCCTGCGCTCCTCCGTCCAGTTTCTTTTGGATGCAATGATTGGGTGGTTTGAAAATTGATGATTGTAAGTGTAACTAGTTCTCAGATTATAGATGTGTCCAATACCATATCTCGAGATATGTCTATTTCCTGAAGGTCTTTTTCGACTTCAAACAGCGAGAAGTTCTTAGCATTCATTGAGAGAATAATCTTATTATATAGGTTTATACGCTAAGGTGTAAGTTTCACAAAACTCGAGATCCTAAACCAGAGGAAGTTAGAAGGTGTGGTTTGTACCAAAATCTTCCAAATCGTCTCAATAGTAGGCTACAGGAAAAATCATGCATTTCTTGAAAAGTCAACGGAAATATATATATTTGTTTATAAAGTGCTTTTAAACAAATAAATATGACGTTAGCCTCTGGCAGAACTGTGTCGCGTACAGCCCGCACAGCACTAGACTCGGGCGGGTAGTCTGTACACATGGGGCGCACACAACCCAATAAGCATGAGTTCTTGCACGGGTCTAGTAAGATTTATAATTCTTGCAGTCAGCCTGTGATCACTTATTCTGCGAATATGCCCATTATATTTGTAACCTCTTTTCCTGAATGAGTCCAAAATTTTCTCCGAATGCTGATAAATAGGGCCCGAATGTTGATGCCGTAAAAAAGTTTTAAAAATGCACTTAAAATTGTCAAAAATGACTGTAATAAATGTCCTAACAATTCGAAAAATGCACTATAAAATTGAGAAAATGATCTTTAATTAACTCGCCAATATTTCAAAAATGAAATCCTAAGCTCAAACTGAAAAGTCAATCAAAATAGATTTCTAGCGCTTAACAAAAGGTTTATGTTCACTTTAGTCTGAGTTGCACTGCACTACGAATATCATTCTGATGTTGTCACATGTAAATGATCTGCGGTTATCAGCCAACAACTTTTTATATGTCGAAAAGCTGTGTTCAACATCAACTGATGTGATCGGAGTGTACTTGAAGTGAGGAAGGTCGTTTGCTGCTAAATCCTCCTCAATCCCATTCATGCAGTAGTTTTCACCAGAAAGAATGTCTGAGATTTTGCAGAATGTTTTATACCCAGTGCGTTTGTCCAGCTCTTTTCTCAGTTTTGATCCAATACCCGCAGCAATTTCACCACGATTGTTGCAAAGACTAGTTTCCAACCGGTTGATTAAGGAAATGAAATCAATATTTCAATATTTTAAATTATTTTGTATCAGCTACTAGCTTCTTCTTAACTCTGAGACACTTAACTTCCTCATATAAAGCTGTGACATGACTAAATTGGAAAAAAAAATTACCTCAAAAGGCCGATTTCTCTAAAATAAGGCCAAAAAGTCTACCAAACTTTAAAAATGCTTTTAAAATGGAAAAATAGGAAACATGTAAAAAGATGCAAAATAAAAATGACATATTTGAAGACGGGGTGGCCCGTCTGGAGTTTCTATGTGCTTCAGCATTGCTTCAGACAGCTTAGTAAAAAGATGACATGTCATCAACATCCGGGCTCTACTGATAAAGCTTTTGGGATTTCGTTTTCATCCAAATTCCCTTAGCACATTAGTATTGGTATTGTTACTATTAAATCTCCTTGGCTTATTTTACCCCTTTGTACAGAATTACGAAATAAATATCGGTACAGTGATAACCCCAACCCAACTACCATCAACAATTTTGAGCGTTCCGAGATACTAAATTTACATATACCCCTGCCGAGATGTCTGAGGATAAACTGTCCCGCAGTGCACTACAACATTTACATGATTAGAATATATTTATTTTAAATCCCAACTTATTTTGATTATCTAATTTGTGAAATATAAGTTAGTGACTTTTTAGCAACATTTTACAATGGAGTTAGTGACTTTGAGGAAACAGCTGTTAGCACCACTGCCTCAAGTTGCTACCGTATGTCATTTCTATCCAGCCTGTACCGATGAGCTTGTCCCTGCTCTTTATAGAACTACACGCGCCTGCTATATTGCGATGATAATGATGATACTTAATGTGTGGAGACGATGTGTATAAATTGCTACTTGATTAAACACAATTAACGACTGTCAGTCACGTCTCCGGTGGTAGAAAATACAGCTTCTCATTAGGTATTCTGTGCTACTCCACCCTTTAACGACAGGTAGGTCGTCCCAGTTCAGGCTCATGAAAGAAATGAAGGCGACAAATACAGAATCTTAAGATGGAACACGGCTAATTATGGCGTCTTTATTTTTACAATGAAGGAGTAGCCGCTGAAATGACTTAATGTGGATAGTTGACATGATGTGGAAGAGCTCCGACCTGCACGGAATACACAATGTGACTACAAAGTGTTAAATGTAGCCGCGCCGACAAGAGACACGTGACCGGACGCTGGAGAGCGCACTCACATAGCAAACAGCCCAAGCTCCTAGACCGCACGACCGTCTGTACCGCCAGGAAACAGATCCTAACCTTCCATGGCTGTCTATACCTTCCACTGCCACCTACACCTACATTCTTAAAACCTAGCACTACCATCCATGGCCGTCTGTACCGTCAGGGAACAGACCCAAACCTTTCATGACTGTCTATACCTCCACTGCCACCTATACCTACATTCTTAAAACCTAGCACTAACATCCATGGCCGTCTGTACCGTCAGGGAACAGACCCAAGCCTTCCATGGCTGTCTATACCTTCCACTGCCACCTACCTTATACCTACATTCTCAAAACCTAGCACTACCATCCATGGCCGTCTGTACCGTCAGGGAACAGACCCAAGCCTTTCATGACTGTCTATACCTCCACTGCCACCTATACCTACATTCCTAAAACCTAGCACTACCATCCATGGCCGTCTGTACCGTCAGGGAACAGACCCAAACCTTTCATGACTGTCTATACCTCCACTGCCACCTATACCTATATTCTTAAAACCTAGCACTACCATCCATGGCCGTCTGTACCGACAGAGAACAGACCCAAGCCTTTCATGACTGTCTATACCTCCACTGCCACCTATACCTACATTCTTAAAACCTAGCACTACCATCCATGGCCGTCTGTACCGTCAGGGAACAGACCCAAACCTTTCATGACTGTCTATACCTCCACTGCCACCTATACCTACATTCTTAAAACCTAGCACTACCATCCATGGCCGTCTCTACCGTCAGGGAACAGACCCAAGCCTTTCATGACTGTCTACACCTCCACTGCCACCTATACCTACATTCTTAAAACATAGCACTAACATCCATGGCCGTCTGTACCGTCAGGGAACAGACAAAAGCCTTTCATGACTGTCGATACCTCCACTGCCACCTATACCTACATTCTTAAAACCTAGCACTAACATCCATGGCCGTCTGTACCGTCAGGGAACAGACCCAAGCCTTTCATGACTGTCGATACCTCCACTGCCACCTATACCTACATTCTTAAAACCTAGCACTAACATCCATGGCCGTCTGTAACGTCAGGGAACAGACCCAAGCCTTTCATGACTGTCGATACCTCCACTGCCACCTATACCTACATTCTTAAATCCTAGCACTAACATCCATGGCCGTCTGTACCGTCAGGGAACAGACCCAAGCCTTTCATGACTGTCGATACCTCCACTGCCACCTATACCTACATACTTAAAACCTAGCACTAACATCCATGGCCGTCTGTACCGTCAGGGAACAGACTCAAACCTTTCATGACTGTCGATACCTCCACTGCCACCTATACCTACATTCTTAAAACCTAGCGCTAACATCCATGGCCGTCTGTACCGTCAGGGAACAGACCCAAGCCTTTCATGACTGTCGATACCTCCACTGCCACCTATACCTACATTCTTAAAACCTAGCACTAACATCCATGGCCGTCTGTACCGTCAGGGAACAGACCCAAGCCTTTCATGACTGTCGATACCTCCACTGCCACCTATACATACATTCTTAAAACCTAGCACTAACATCCATGGCCGTCTGCACCGTCAGGGAACAGACCCAAGCCTTTCATGACTGTCGATACCTCCACTGCCACCTATACCTACATTCTTAAAACCTAGCACTAACATCCATGGCCGTCTGTACCGTCAGGGAACAGACCCAAGCCTTTCAAGACTGTCGATACCTCCACTGCCACCTATACCTACATTCTTAAAACCTAGCACTAACATCCATGGCCGTCTGTACCGTCAGGGAACAGACTCAAACCTTTCATGACTGTCGATACCTCCACTGACACCTATACCTACATTCTTAAAACCTAGCGCTAACATCCATGGCCGTCTGTACCGTCAGGGAACAGACCCAAGCCTTTCAAGACTGTCGATACCTCCACTGCCACCTATACCTACATTCTTAAAACCTAGCACTAACATCCATGCCCGTCTGTACCGTCAGGGAACAGACTCAAACCTTTCATGACTGTCGATACCTCCACTGCCACCTATACCTACATTCTTAAAACCTAGCACTAACATCCATGGCCGTCTGTACCGTCAGGGAACAGACCCAAGCCTTTCATGACTGTCGATACCTCCACTGCCACCTATACCTACATTCTTAAAACCTAGCACTAACATCCATGGCCGTCTGTACCGTCAGGGAACAGACCCAAGCCTTTCATGACTGTCGATACCTCCACTGCCACCTATACCTACATTCTTAAAACCTAGCACTAACATCCATGGCCGTCTGCACCGTCAGGGAACAGACCCAAGCCTTTCATGACTGTCGATACCTCCACTGCCACCTATACCTACATTCTTAAAACCTAGCACTAACATCCATGGCCGTCTGTACCGTCAGGGAACAGACTCAAACCTTTCATGACTGTCGATACCTCCACTGCCACCTATACCTACATTCTTAAAACCTAGCACTAACATCCATGGCCGTCTGTACCGTCAGGGAACAGACCCAAGCCTTTCATGGCTGTCGACACCTCCACTGCCACCTATACCTACATTCTTAAAACCTAGCACTACCATCCATGGCCGTCTGTACCGTCAGGGAACAGACCCAAGCCTTTAATGACTGTCGATACCTCCACTGCCACCTATACCTACATTCTTAAGCCTGTATCACACGACACTCGGTAGCATGGAAGCTTCTACCAGTACGTGTATACACGCTGGTATACACGCGTCTATTACCGTGTGATTTGTACCTTCCATACTAGGTTCTGCCTTCCATAGTAGCTTCCATACAACTCACGAAATTGAACAGGTGCTATTTTTCCTGGCAGTTTGTATGGAAGTTTGAGTACAACAACCAATCGGATTGCCTTTCTCGTTCTAGTAGAGATCTTAGCGACAACACAAACAAATGTATTTGTTATGTAGGTAAGTCCTCGAATAAATACATCTGACGAAACTATATTTTCTCTAATCAGCGTCTGTGTGAAAAGCACTTGCTATATCCAGTGAATACTGAATGTGTCATAATATTAATCTGGGATACATTTTGAACTATTTAAATAGTGTCCGTCCATGGTTTTAAACAGTATTTGTTGAGGTTAGCTAAAAATGTCATTTTGTTATCTATGGAAGTTGGCAACCCTCTGCTCTTTGGTTTTTTAAAATAACATCTACACTGTGGCGATCGCGTTACGTAAAAATAAGTGTACGTTGTGTCTGTTTTATTTATTCAATCTAACAATATAATAGAATCTAATAGAAGTTATCTAAAAATATAAAAGAATAAGATTACTTCAACAGTATTTAGGTAGAATTTTAATTGAGAGAAAACATGTTTCCTATTGTCCTCGTAGATAATGTAGACAAAACTAAGTTGCAATATTGTTGTACGACGTGAGGAGGATATAATAAAATAATTAAAAAGAAGTAAAAATGTTCTTCGTTGGATAGCCTTGAACCCGGGATCTTCAAAACACCAAGCGGGCGCGATACCACTTGTGGTGTATTCTTTGAATACACGGTACGTGAGAATCCAATTTTTAATGCTCTTTGCATGTCCATTTCTTCCTTTCTTATCAAACACCAACAGTGATCTTCTATTTTCTCTTTGTTGATCAGGTCTCTTATATCTTTTATGAGTCTGTTCTAGATATATATCTTCCGTGACCCACCTAGCGTCATCTCGCAGCGAATCTCTGATGCTCCTCAATTCTTCCTGGTGCAAGAGGATTTACTTATCCATCTGGCCACCAGATCTTGTTACCATCGCCAGCTATTTTCTCCGTGAGCAAGAGAACTACGTCTACTTTTTTACTCACCATGCTGTGCTAGTATCATCTGTTATCAACTCTTTGAAGACCGGCTCAGCAAGAGAAGATCAATTTTTTGTTGTAATGTAGGCTATGTTTATATGTTCTCCTTTTGTCTCCTACCCCCACTTTTTCCCTTCCTTGGTCCCTCCGTGCTCTGCTGAGTGGGTCTCACTTGTGCGCCGGCCGTCGACTCAGTTAAGGCTCAACTCGAGCCAGTCTCCTCAAACCCAGAGGCAAACTCTACTTTCTACGCCATGTTGGCATACTAAATATTGTCAAGGGGAACTTCACCTTCAACATGCATCCAAGATAAGTACAGACTTAAGGTTTTAACCTCATCTTCATCAATTTTATCTACATGCCTTTACTGATTATTTCATAGACAGCGTGAGATTACTTGTGGGGCGGTAATCATTCTTCGCGGGATTTTTCATGTTGGGCTTTTGTCTAATCAAGCCAATCTTGGTGAAAAGCAGCATTTCTTATGTTTGCTAAATGAGAAATCTTCTCACCACGTGGGATATTATCTAATACCCGCTGTCTATAAATTACAAAGCAAGTTCCTCCGCTGGATTATCTTTGGCTCCATCTTTCTATTAAGATCGTTCTGGAACCTTCCAGATCCTGTACTTTATCTGCGAGTCTTGCCGTCGGGTATTTTTCACTCACTTGTGAAAATACTATTTAAAATGAGGAATCTTCCTTATAAATTACTGCAATAGCAAACTTTCGTCCACCGTTGGAATGTTCTATGGCGCATTTAATTGTAATTCCCAACTTTCTCAAGAAATAGACTCTCGCCTACCTAGTGCAACTAGTTATTTTCATCATTGCAATAACTTTCTTTCCATAAACTTTCGTGTCTCTACAGTGAACTTTTCATCTATTTAAAAGACTATAGTGATAACTAGTGCTTATCCAACTTTTCTACCGCATCGCGATCGTCCGTTTACATTAAATCAGGCCATGAACATTGATCCTAAATCCCCAATGATCTTTCCTCAACCTTTTACTAACAAAACATATTAATAAAATTGTAACTTCTCCATAAGGTGTCACTCTTCGAAGTGCCCTTCCATTTTGCTGTTTATCATTACTTAATTTCTGTATAATTACGTGTATTATACACGGTTCAAGCTCACATTGTTTCTCTTTTATAACGAGAGAATACAATTCTTTTAACTCATTAGTGAGTTGTTTCTAGGTCTCACGAAAGGGTACCTGCCCCATTTATCTAGTGATTCCTATCTAAATACAGGAAGTCTAGAACCTTCCTTGTTGATTTTTTCTTCAGGTTTCACAGTAAGTGACCTGCCCTCCTTTGTATAATTGTAATAGAAGTAATTCAGCATAAACATAAGAAGTAATAGGAACTTCTTTTTCATTTACTTGCTTCCTTTTTTTGTTATTTTCGAAGTTGTAACTTTTTCTAAAATAATTACTTGTAAATTCCTTAAAGTACACTCCTTGTACTCAATTTGATGTTTAAACTTTAAGCATTTCATTTGTCTTTTTTAAATCTTACAAAGATTTTAGTACATATATAAGGTTTAAAACCTCATAAATTGTTAATTGCCTGGCGCAAATGTTTAATGCTATCTGAGGTCTGTGACCCCAAATTTGTTAACCAGATTGAATATATGTTTGTTAAAGTTATAAACTTCTTTTGCCTTTTTAAATAAATTAAATATTTGTTTTTGGATTCATAATTTCGAAAATACAACGGTTAAGCAAGATCCTGTCTTCCCTGACTCTTCCCAAGTTCATGCCATCGTTAATACAGAACAAATCTGCTACTATTTGTCTTGCCAGACTATCACCCTTCCCTATAGTAGTCTTATGCGTGCTTGGGAGGAAATACACTAAAGCCTTTCTCTGGCAAACCGCCCAAGTCTTAGCTGCGGTTCCCGTCAGCTTAGACCAAGCCCTTACCCACTTTAGGTATCCGAGAGCGGATTTGCGGTGGCAACCGCCTCTGAGTGTATTTGAAGCTAAATTTATAACTTTTGTGGAACTCTCATCCTATTTCTCTATCCTTTTTCTCCAGTCCGAAACCCACTTCCTTTTATTAATCATCTTCCCTTGGTGGGTGGGTTATTCCTCAGCCAATAATCTACCCAACTTGTACACTTTTCCAACAAACTTTGCCTCATTTTGTTTCGCTTCTTATTAGCGCGTATAGTTAAATATCCAATTATTACAGTTAGATCTTAAATATTGATTGTAATGCATTCAATGAGTACCAGGCATGTTTTCAAATGTACTTAAAGCAAGTTTCATGTCGGTTTTGCGTTAATAATGCGAATCGGCTGTAAATTTTACCCCCAAACGACAGACGTCCTCCATGTTTTATTTCTTAATTACAACTTGGCGCACGAAATGCTAGCGTGTGATACACTTCAGCCATAAAAGCAGGTGTACGGGCGAGGATGAACAGAATCATACAGGATTTTATACCAGCGATTACAACAGCTTCCATGCTAGCGAGTGTCGTGTGATACGGGCCTTAAAAACCTTGCACTACCATAAACCGCACTCGTTCCAGGTTCCGTATTGACCATGTTTACAAGATGTATAACGATGAATACGAACTGTATTTTTATTTTTGGTTAGGATTTCGATGTCATATGATGTTTCACACCAACATATGGGCTGAAGAAGGAAACATATCAAGTTTCCGAAACATGTACCTATAGTATTTTTAGTAAAGTAAAGTAAAGTATTGATTTGGCGAGTGTAAATTGTGTTATACATCTTGCACTACCATCCATGGCCGTCTGTACCGTCAGGAAACAGACTCAAACCTTTCATGACTGTCTATACCTCCACTGCCACCTATACCTACATTCTTAAAAACCTAGCACTACCTTCCATGGCCGTCTGCACCGTCAGGAAACAGATTCAAACCTTTCATGACTGTCTATACCTCCACTGCCACCTATACCTACATTCTTAAAACCTACTAGGGTGTACTACCTTCCATGGCCATCTGTACCGTCAGTAAACATACCCAAACCTTTCATGACTGTCTTTACCTCCACTGCCACCTATACCTACATTCTTAAAAACCTAGCACTGCCTTCCATGGCTGTCTGTACCGTCAGGAAACATGCCCAAACCTTTCATGACTGTCTATACCTCCACTGCCACCTATACGTACATTCTTAAAAACCTACCACTACCTTCCATGGCCGTCTGAACCGTCAGGAAACATACCCAAACCTTTCATGACTGTCTATACTTCCAATGCCACCTACCTACATTCTTAAAAACCTACCACTACCTTCCATGGCCGTCTGTACCGTCAGGAAACAGACCCAAACCTTTCATGACTGCCTTTACCTCCACTGCCACCTATAGTCTACCTACTCCAAACTCCACAGCATATGTACACCATTTTACAGAACCTAGTCTTTCACTGCTGTTTATATCTCCGACTACCACCTACAGCAGGCTGTTCCAAAACCATGAGTTTGAGTATGCGTACACGCGAGTACTCAGCTGTAATGCTCGGAGCATGGTTGGGGAGGGACTGGGGGTGAGAGCCAATACGTCACGGGCCGAAGGTCATAACACAAGTTCATGCACTTCATGTCAGTTATGATGTATCCACCCCACAGTGACGGCAGCCCCCCACAGCAGAGCTGTATTGCATTTTGCAGGTTTACTTACGGAAGGCGGCGAGTACTCCGCTGCTCACGAGCGAGTTGCTCGGCTGGAACAGCCTGACCTACAGTCAACTGGCTTCGGTGGCGTAGTTGGTAGCATGCTGAACTGCTGTGCCCAAGATATCGGGTTCAAACCCGGCTGAAGTCGTCGGATTTTTTAAGAGCGTTAAAATCCTTCAGTGTGCCTTCCTTTTGAGGGGAAGTAAACCGGCGGTCCCTTGTCATAGATTTATGGTATGTAAAAGATCCTTCCACTAACTAAACTTGTGTGAAGTTAAGTTGTTAGGTTAGATTTCGTTGGAACGCTCTATCAAAGTTCCAACGTTCACCACTAGGTATCATTGATATCTGGTAGCGAAAGTTGGAATTACTTGAAATTGAACGAAACTCATAGCTCACCCTATGGGTATCTGCTTGAAGTAGCTACAGCCTCTGGCGAGCTAAATATTCCTTGGACACTCCCGGCACAAACAGCCATACGATAAATAAATAAATAAATAAATAAATAAATAAATAAAAAGGAAGGAAAGGAAGCTTGTAGTTTAACGTGACCGAATAAATAAATAACCTACAGTATAGGCCTACCTACAATCTTCAGACTAGAATCTTCCACAGCTGAAAGTGAACCATACTGTAGGCTACCGGGTGAGTTAGCCGTGGTCGTTACGGCATGACTGCTGGCATCCGTCACATCCGGGAGGCGAGGAGGTTCGAATCCCCCCGCCGGCAACCTTGACGATGGGCTTTTGTGGTTTCCCATCTTCTTTCCAGGCAAATGCCGGGGTTGGTCCCTATCTATAGGCCACTGCCGCTACCTTCCAAATCCTCGTCCTTACACGCACACTTTCCTTCCCAGACAACACTCCACAAGCGACGATAAAATGATGAATTGAGGCTCTATTATTGAAAGACGACTGCACTCAATTTCTTGGGTATTTCTATTATTAAGCTAATTGAATGACATTAATTCGTCTACATTGTAAACAAGGCTATTTGTAATTTTATGAAGTAGCCTATGGCCAGTATCGCTTAAAGAAAATTCCCAACTAAAAATAGGCCTAATGAACAAGGTCAGTCATATTAGGGTAATCTTACTCTGACAAGCGGTATTGCTCTATTGTTCTCTAGAGGCACAATTTCATTCTCTTCCCACTCCGACAATATTACTGTAGATTTACGTGACATGTCCTTTACTCTCTCTCATATCACAAACTCCTTTCTTTAAACGTTAACCACATTCTTCGGAGAGCTGGAATATTTTCTTGTTCAGTAATGTGGTTGTTGTTGTTAGAGACTTTTGGCTGGTTTAATGCACCTCTCCATACCTCCCTGTCCTGAGCTAATCGTTTCAATTCTACATAGCTACCACTCCCTATATCTGAGGCAATCTGTTTATCATATTCTAACCTTGGTCTACCCCTACAGTTCTTGTCCTCGACCCTTCCTTCCATAACTAAGCTAGCTATTCCTGGGTGTCTTAGTACGTGTCCTACCAACCTATCTCTTCTCTTCATTAGTACTCGCCCGGAAGATCTCTCCTCTCCCACTCGTCTTAATACCTCTTCATTTGTAACTCTATCTACCCATCTGATTTTCATCATTCTCCTCTAACACCACATTTCAAATGCTTCAGTTCTCCTCTTTTCTGTTGCACCAATAGTCCAATAATAATAATAATAATAATATCGTATGGCCTCGGTGCCGGGTCCTTGCTTTGTAATTTGACACTCAGAGGGTAGCTTGCATGTCGAATTTCGTTGTTCCTTGAATCACTATGAAAGTCAAGGAAGTTAGATATCTAATCTCCTTGAACACTATAGCGCTTTCAAGTAGAGAAATGAGGAACTTTGAGTTGGCGGAAACTCCGGAGATTAATTTTGCCATTATGAACTCGGCCTACTGAATTCAAATGGGTTCTTTGACATGCCAACATCGTATGACATGCATGTCGTAAATTTTGCCGCATTTCAAAACAAGTAGTTCCGTGAAGAACTATACAGCCTATTTTCATATATCCTACTTATATTAACTGCCACTATCAACATACAAAATTTCAGTTTGATTGCTATAATAGATTCGTAGATATTCAGAGTCGTCTGAATATTTCGGATGGTCGCCATGTAGGATTGTTAAATGAATAGGCCATAGGGCCATGTACCATTAAAGGAAAATTATTGCGTTGGTTCATTATTCAAACCTTCACTTCGATTGCTTGATTACGACACAAGAAATAAAAACTTAATTTTTAAATTCGCACAGCCGCCATCTTGAGGTTAGGTAAACAATTGAACTAAATTAGATACCAGTGCATTACAATGTGTATAAACATTTCCTGTACCAGATTTCAGTGCGTTTGGAACATTAAATCGCGAGAAAGGTCCATTTAAAATTTTAAAATTCGCTTGGCCGCCATGTTCGTTTTGTAGATAAACGCTTTTTGAAAGTCCTATAGATAAACTTCCAGTTGTGCCCTTTATCTCCGTACAAAATTTCAGGGTGATACAGCTAATAGTTTCAGAGATATAGAATGCCGGTGAAATATTCCGCTCATCCGCCATCTTGTGATTATGTAAGCAATTGAACCAAGTTAGATGTCGGTGCATTACAATATGGATAAACATATACTGTACCAAGTTTTAATACGTTTGGTTGGTTAAATCGCGAGGAACGTCTATTTAAAAGTCGCAAATTCGCATGGCCGCCATGTTGGTTTTGTACTTACCAGTTTTTCAAAAGTCACATAGGTGAACTTCTAGTAGTTCCCTTTACCAACGTAAAAATTCCAGAGTGATGTCGGTAATAGTTTTGGAGATATTGAATGCTGGTTAAATATTTGGCACAGCTTCCATGTTGGATTGGTGAGTCGTAACAAAATTTGAAGGGCACGGTCGAGGTCATCCGGAATAGTGCTATGAGCTTACTGAGTTTCATTGGAATCGCTCCAGCCGTTCAGAATTTATTAGGGGACACACACACACACACCTCACACACACACACACACACACGCACACACACATGGACAAAAGGTGATCTCATAAGCCTATTTTTTCAAAATTGAAAATAGGCTAAAATCACTTACCTCGGCCAGGAGCAAACCTGCAATCTTGGGGTTAGTAGACCGACACGCTATCCACTCACCCACCGTGGCAAGCTACAAATAGTCCAAGTTTCACTTCCATATAGTGCCACGCTCCAGACAAAGGCTTTCAAAAATGACTTCCTAATACCTAAATCTATATTCGATGTCTACAGATTCCTTTTCTATTGTGGTTTGTGACTTAGATGTTAAGTAGCCTACCTTCAACTAGAATTATACTCAATTCACGACCAGTAGCGTCGCCAGTCACTTGGAGGGGGGGGGGCACTGTGGACTTACCCACTAATGGATTTCTAGTAATAATAATTAATATTTATTTTCGTCTTGGCCTCTATGGACCACGCTTTACAGTATTTACATTATGCTTCGCCTTCTCTGCCTTGACCCTCTGCCAGTATCTTCTCATCCTTTCTCCTACTTCCCTCTTCTCCTCTTCTGTGTAGGTTCTTCTCTTTGTCACTGGTTCCTCCCCCGTCTCCTGGAAACCGCTGTACTCCTTAATTATTCGTCCAAATTTCTCCCTATCTGCTTTGTCGTGTTCTTGTACCCCTATCTTGGCTAGGACCGTTCCCACTTCACGAAACTATTTGAGCTCTGTCATTCTCTTCATGAAAAATTCGAAAATTCTTTTTGTCAATCTGTTGTCATCCATTCTCAGGAGGTGCCCATAGAACTGTAATCTCCACTTCTTCATCAGTTCAACCACACCTTCAGTTTTCAGGTACAATTTTTTGTTTGGTCTTGGTCATCTCTCTCGATCTTTTAGCTTTGGGCCCAGGAATTTCCTAAGCATTTTGTTCTCTTTTTTCTGACATTTTCAAGCCCACCTTTCCCAATTATCTCCAACATTTCTGCTGCATACTGTGCCCAATTAGACACGGCTGACTGGCATCGAAATGGGGTCGTTATCAAAGAAGACCAGGCCCATGATTCTCCACAGAATCGAATCATTGATCTCTGAGGGGAAACCGACGCAGTGAACCCGAAGAACAATGAGTTATATCTGCATATAAGAATAATAGCAGGATTTCACGGCCAGAACGGTAATATTATAGCTTTGAAGGTGGATTATTGCGGAGAAAATACAAGCCCGTGTACGTATTAGAGGCCAGAAAGCAAGAAAGCGAACCAACTTGACAGTTGCCAAATCGCGGTTAGCGAAGGGGCGTTACTAGGTGACGCCAAGGAACTAATTTTCGTCTGCACTGGAGGAGCGGCCAAAGATTAATGGCTTTGGGAACCACAGTCCAACAAGGCATTGAAAGGGAGTGGGGGCAGTCGCCCACAGAAATTAATTAATTACAGCCAAATGGAGCAATGAACTGAAATGAAACTTACACCCAGATGCATGTATTCTAGGAAAGATAATTTAGGAGTGTTCTCACGCCTAAATTAAAGCTGCATCTATAAAGGAACCTCTGCACAGACCTCATCCGCTACGGAGTAAGGATTTGTAGATGAGCCAAGGGGAATTACCGGAGTAGCGTCACGACGCCGTGGAAGAAGGCAATTAATTGTAATTAATTGGCCGAAGCGATCGCTTGCACGCGAGTGATTTTAGGACATCCACGCATAGACAAACAAGGATCATACTTCACTTTGTCTGGAAATGTGTTATATCAAGAAGGGAGTCGGTCCAGGAAATCCAGTGAACTATGTTTCACAACTGAGCTTTATATAGGAGAAGCTTAGCAGGGAGTTCAGTTCGTCTTGACTCAACCCGTGAGCTGGCACGCTACCGAATCACGCAAGGAAGTGCGCGGAATATATAAAGTATTAACGCTCAAATGTATTAGCGGTGAACAATGAAAAGCGCATCATGCAGCTTCATAACAGTAATTATGCATCGTATAAGATTTAGTCTACAACAGACGTTTAAGCAATAGCATACGCGAGTATAGATTCAGTACAGCGTAGAGATAATTCAGGATGTTTATAGACAATGAACATAACCAGGAGGTGTTGTCATAGGTAAAATGACATATTATTGTAATGATCACTATAGTCACGGGAGCCTGGAAGGCGTCACAAGTAGTCGTGACATAGGATTGAACAGATTTTCAGTAGAGGAGATATAAACTGTAGGTGACGGGAGTCGAGCACACACACACACGCAAGATAGACTTTCAAGGAGACCAGCGGTTGTCAGGAGTTAGGTGCATCGCATCTCTGAGGTCAGGCGATAGTGGGAGTCCAACCAAGGATCCATGTGTGATAATAGTGCGAGAATTGTGTATAAAGTTATATTACAGTGATTTTTAAAAGTGTTTATGTTTATATGGTAAAATAATGTGTATGGTGTCAAAGTGAAAAAGCCAGTAATGAAAAATATAATTACCATGTGTAAAGTATATACAATGTGTCGTGTGAATAATATCATGATGGCTTAAGACAAGCATCATGGCAGGTGCGTGTCTGGCGTGATGGACCAACCCAGCAAAAATGAAAGTGAGTACAAATTTAATATGATGATATGATTTAATAGCTCACCATACATCGAAGCATCACTCTAAGATTAAGAATTAACAGTCATTTATGTACGAGTTCACATCCCTCGTATTTTGGTAAAATATGGCTTGGAGGATGATTTGTTTACGGCCATTTAGGCGTAAGACAGTGATGAAAGTAACGTTAACGTTAAATAACAATAATAATAATAATAATAATAATAATCTGGGGTCGGTAACAATAATAAATAAATGGGCATGTCAGGCCTACAGTACGTGCAAAGTGTGTCATGTCTAGCGTAAGAATACTGTGTTATTGTAAACAGTATGAAAGAAACGTAAAATATCGAGATAAATGAGAGCTTTTCAGTGTCATTGAATTGTTGAATGAATGTATATTATGGTATATTCTACAGGGTTGTATTTGAGAGCCATTAAGATAGTAAATGTAAGCCAGTAAATGTATACTTGTTTGGAGCTACGTAGAGCTTTGGCTTATGAGTAAGTGCATAGAGGACGTGAGTGCTTTAAGAATTGAGTCATCTATAAGAAATATTGTTTGAGCCGCTTTCAGCGAGCATGTAACGTAGAATCAAGAGATTTACGACAATAAGTTGCGGGGATCATCCAAAAATAGCTTGCGCGTTAGGCGAATCTAGTCGGCTAATCTTCGAGTCTACGAGATAGTATCGCCTTAGAGCATACTTGTGTTATTCGCAACAGAGTTGGGACAGAGTCTGTCTGTATCCACTATTCGCAGAGTTCTTGCCACCAGGGATAACTGTTAAGACCCTGTGTGAGCCCATATATTATTGATCTGCCTTTAGAGGTAAGACTAATGGTTCTTCGTATAGGAAACGTCGATTTCATCTTGTTATTTACATGCTGCACCAGTGAGAGAACTGTGATACTCACTTGAGATGCGCACAAAAGCCACTGATGACGGCCACAGAACGGCAAAACTATTTCGTGATCCATCCCTTGCCATGAATATTAATTAGGAGCCGAGATGAGCCCATTATACTCGAAATGTAGGTATTAAATAATTAGATTGACTCAATTAATAGGGACACGACCTATTCAAGGGTACCTCTAGCATGGCCACACCAGTGAAGGAACTTGACCCAGACGGGAAGCCAGACGGGGAGCAGGTAGTCCTCTAAACCGGCGGCCATCTTGCCGAGGCAGCCGGGACTAATTCATTGTTCGTACGGAAAGGAAGTCAATAGACCTGATCCTTTTATTTTAAAAGTGTAATGGGACACTGAAGAATCTCGATATTTCGAAAAGTAATTAAGATATGCTTGATGTGAGGATGTCAATTGAATTAAATGCATTATTTCCACACACATGCAATGTTGGAATGTTGTAATCGGATAATATTTGGCCCAGTTATTCTCTGAGGAGAATACGACCTGCACCAAATAAATAACGGCATTTTTGTAAAGTGTATTTGCCCAGTTCACACTAATTTATTCATACGGGTAGCGTAATTTGAATGACATGACACGTTTGTAACGATAATGTTTTGACCAGACCCAGAAAATCGTTGTATGGTGAAGCTATAAAACATCTCTATCCATGTGTATTTTGGATGGGAAAGTGTACCACTTCAGCGTTAGAAACTGATGGGAAAAGAATGCGATTCGCACGACACAACACTTATTAAACAAGACATAAGATAATGAATTAATGTTATTTAAAGTAAATGTCCCATGTAAAACGGATAAATGTTTAATAATTGGAGATTTAATGTCATTTAAATATAATTTGTGTTTATTATGTTGTGATATTCCAGTTTGTGTTAAATAGTGCCACGTGAAGAACACTATGGACACTCGCAAATGTCAGAGAGTATCAATAATAGGATGTTTTGAATAGACTTGAGTGCGGTGAAGCACTAGTTTTGAGGAGGAGAGACTCACAGATAACATTGATTTTTGTTGTGGGAAGTAAATGTAAAGTATTTTTTTGTGTTTTATTTTGTATTGCCATGATTTTCTATCATTAAATGTTATACTTAGAAATATGTTGTTTCTTTCAAGTAGAGTAGTCACCTGACAGACTCAAATCCTGAACATGTGATCGTATGGTGGGTTGAACGCCCCATACCTCGAAAGACCGTGAGTTAGCTGGAATACGAACACATGTTCCATATGATGACGATTGGGTACAATACAGACATTCGGGTTTGACGACAGTATCTAATAATAATAATATCGTATGGACTCACCCAGAGGGTAGCTTGCCTGTCGAATTTCGTCGTTCCTTTGAACGCTATGAAAGTCAAGGAGGTTAGATATCTAAGCTCCTTGACACTACAGCGCTTTCTAGCAGAGAATGGAGGAACTTTGTGTTGGCAGAAAATCCCGAGATTAGTTTTGCCATTGATCACGGCCTACTGAATTCAAATGGGTTCTTTAACATGCCAACAACGTATGACATCCATGTCGTGATTTTTGTCGCCTTACAAGGATCACTTACCACTGCCAGGGGCGAACCTGCATGCTTGAGGTTGGTAATCCCACACGTTAGCAACTCACCCATCGTGGCAAGCATAATCTAATAATAATAGTATAATAATACTTATAATTACTATTATTATAATAATAGTATAATAGTCATATCACGTAATCAAATCAACTACACTACAAGACAGTTGTTATGCCGGAAGCTTTATATGCCTCAGAAACAATAGCCTATCTCTCGATGGTCACTCTTAACATGGAGAAATTGAAACGTAAGAATGGAAAGTTTGGCGCAAATTTTATGGTTACACCAGGGAAAATGGAATGTGGATTAAAAGGAGAACACTGGACATCTATTCCTTAACTGACAGGTTCACTAATACCGTGCGCAAGAGACGTCTGAAATTCTATGGTATGTCTATAGAATGCACAGCGACAGACTAACCAAAATATTATTTAAAGTAATCAACTCAAGGGAAGTAAAAATATGGCTAAAAGAAACTAAAGCGGACCTCCAAAAAATAAATATCACAGATGACATCATAGAAAATCGTGGAACCTTCAGTGCACCAGAACGCAAGATGCTACAGAGTGAATTCATGAAGAGATGTGGAGAGGATAAGAAGACGAAAATCATCAAGCCAACTAATGAACCCTTCAGAATAGCAGTGTTTTATGCAAGAATCTTGATCAAGGGGTCGCGCTCAGTTCATAGTGTGATGTTTACGTCCGCCAAACAACATGCTTTACTGAGGCAAGGGTCATAGGATAAAAACTGTAATTAAGAAAGTAAGGAGACAAGACGTAAGATAATAACAAGATTTAATAACTAATTGTGCATAAAAGAAAATAAACAAACAATAATAAAAACATATCCTCCCTGAATTTTTCCCTGACAGGAATATCTAACACTTTGGGGAGTCAGATGGATCTCCCCCTTTTTAATAAAATTGTGGATCCTAGTTCCACTACCTTGCATTTGAGTTTTATGTGCGCGTGATGACTAACTACGAGAAAATGAGTACTTGGATGACCGTTCGTTTACAACGGGTTAACAGCCACGGTGCTCACGAACAATCATCACGTAAATCAACGTTTATGGATATGGGCATGACATTAATAAAAACCCTTAAAAACTCTAGTGCTGACACACACTACAAATCTATTATTTACAGGAATCTCTCTGAGATCCTCATTAGCGCGAAGACGCACTTAACAACATGAGCTACCAACTGGCCAATTGCTCAATACACACAAGGAAAGACAGCATTGCACGTGACTCACGGGTCACTGAAATGAAAAAAAAAACCTGGAATAAACCAACAACAACAAAAGCCTGACCGGCTAAGATTACTTTATATGAACGAAACTGCATGTTAAGGTAACGCGTCGGAGATTATGGTGATTCGTAGGCAACTCCCATTTATTTCAACAATTCTTTTACCATTGATCAGTTCTTATCTGTAATTTAAGTAATTAGGGAGCCAACGAGCACTCCTCACTAATGACCATGCTTTGCACGTTCAGACAGCCTTGTGAAACATCTCCCCCCTTTCCTCAAATACTTGTCGTGTCCCAGTCCAGTGTATATAAATAGCCGACCAGCTGTTCCGTTACCTCACGGAATCAACAGCAACAAAAATCTCATCCAACTCAACATATGGTCAGACATAATCACATATCCACAATTGCCCTCGCAAGGATACAATATGGACCGGGTACCAAGCTGACAGAAATCAGTCTCAGCTGAAATTCCCGCTTGTAATACCACAAAAATACACACATACACACATCTGGGACCGACATGACACTTTTCACACAGGTCTGCTGAATAGGTGCTCACAAACATTAAACACAATATTTAAAACCTACGATAGAGCTGATTACTCTTCGTCACAAATTACATTGCTCCAATCGGCAATAGTCACACTGAATCTGATCAATAATAAATCTTAAACAATTTTAATTACCCTCCAATCTACTGTATAATTACATTAATTCAGTCCTACTTCTGAAACACAACAGATCTCCGAGAGACGTTTTTAACCGCATTGCGTAACATATGCAAACACGGCCGTTCACATAGCTACGTTAGTTAACACAATACAAAAACAAGAACCTTCCACTAACTACATTCCTGCGAGCTGCTTCCTTACAAAAGTGTGTCAGACCAAAACTAAATATACTACGTTAATCACACAAGCAATGTATTTACAAAAATATGTCCCATAAACCATAAGTTAATTTATCAAATAATAAAGAATATTATTTTGTACTCATCTCTCTTGTAGTCACCCGTCAAAGAACGTCTGCTGCCATTTCCCAACTGAATGGTTCTATCTCATCTCAGCCATCTGGACGGAGTGTTGAGAATTCCCAACTTCCTCTGTAGTCGTCGGTGTCATCTCTGGCGCTGCTTCAAAAATTAGATTATTATACACTTGATATCTGACTACTAAATTCGCTGTTCAGGTACTACTTTCCCTGTCACAGTTCGTTGGCGAATTATCGACGATACTGCCCCTACAATATAGTACTGTGACTATCTATCACTTAATTTAACACTTTACAATAACTTCTGTGTCCAAGACACACAAAATAGAAGTCGTTCTGTCCGCAGACGAACACAGTAATAAGACGTCTACGCCCGTAGACGCACAGAATAAAAGTCTACGTCCTCAGACGAACAGAATAGAAGTCCATGTCTTGGCTCTTCATGCCACTTATAAAAGAACTGGCCCTAGGACTCGATGGGGGGGGGGGGGATTTATGTAAAAATTTCTCGAAATAATTGCGGTACAGGCATGAAATAAATATCACTGAACTCGTAACATTGCACAGGTCAAGAATATGCTCATTAATCCTAGAATCGATCGTAGAGATTTTGTCTAGGCGATTTCCCGCGTGAATGCTAGCCGAGCGTGCCCACGCTAGTCCTGCCGCGTTAACTAGGCATTCTTCTCTCATTGGTTCTCACATTTTCTGTAATTTTACGGTTCATAGCAGATCTTGGCGTCGTAGGAGTGTCCAGCCGGCTCATCAGCCACTCACATTACTGCATCATATTTCTTCTAGGCGCGAATATCACAATGAACATACCAGCAGCATGTCTCACTGCGCGTCGCTTCTATTTGAGGCGGCCCACCTGTCCTTCTGACACATCGCTATGCTATTTCCTTTCACAGCTAAAATATTTAGCCTATTGTCAACCTGCTTCAGGTATGTCCCCGCTGTCTCCAACCAATGCTTGAAATTTCCTCATCTCCGTCTGGCTACTTTCATGATGCTGGTTGAAATAATTATTAATTGGAGAAATAAAACATAGAATCATTTATCCAACAGAGGATAAAAGGGTTCACAACTCTCCCACTCACAAAATTTCGAACTTAGGAATAAAGTCGACAATTTTAAAAGACTTCCGTAGGCCAAATTGTTTTATTTCGGAATCACCCCTTTTCTATTACTGGTCTAGTCGCTCCTGTCTTGAATGGCATTTACTCGTTTTCATTTCCTGCTCGTAACTCCCCTCTCAGTCTGCTGCATGACGCTCTGGTGCCTGAGGCAACACTCTGCTCGTCTCGTTAATGTTTGTCAACAACCACTCTACTTCCTCGTTTACGTGCCGTACTCAACTGCTCCTCGTGCACTTTGTTGATAATAGGACGTCCATATATTCAAACTGCATCATTAATTTTGGCGCTCCCATGGCTCACTTCGACGATACTTTTTTAGGTTGGCAGCGTTGTAGACTGACATTGTTCCTGTGCTCAATTCTTTCACTCTGTAAGCATTGTTTCCAAGGTTTCTTACGATAGAATAGGGTCCTATGAACTTTTCGCAGAATTTACTGAAGATTTTCTTCTCCGGGTCCGATGTAGCAGGTCGTTTCACCAAAAGGAGCTGGTTGATTTCAAGATCCCTGTGAAACCTCTTATTTCTTACTCGCCGTAATCTGCGTTCTGCTTGTTTTCTCATGTAGGCTCTCGTCCTCTCAATTCGCAAGTCAGGTGCTATCATTTGATCTTGTGGACAGTTAATGATGCTTTTCCACGTTCTTACTGGATACTCGTTCTTGTGTAGGACCATAGGGATTTGTCCTGTTGACTCGTGCCTGGTAGAATTCATGCATGTCTCTACATCCTTAATCTTATCGACCCATCTGTTGTGTTCATTTGGAATGAAGATCCTCAAATATGAAGTTACACACTTAATTGCTCTTTCACTTGGATTTGCTTGAGCATGTCGGATACTGCTTAAAACGTGTTTTATACCCATATCTTCCATACCTTTCTTGAATTCGGCGCTTGTGAAATAACTGCCATGGTCTGATAATATAAACTCTGGTTTTCCAAGGATTGGAATAACTCTATTTCGAATGCGACTGAGTACTTGCTTCGATGTCGTTTTCTGAATAGGGCATAGTACTACAAATTTAGAAAATACATCAATGCACACTAGCAAATGACGGCAACCTCGCCTTCCCTTCGGAATTGGACCGAAACAGTCGAGTGCCAGTAGCTCACAAGGTTTCTGAGGTAGCAATGGTCTGGGATACTGCCTCATTAAGTAATTATTGGGCTTTGTCCTCTGACACGGATCACAAGTTGTAATGACGTCACATATAGTTGTTCTCATACGTGGCCATGTAAATGTCTCTCCTATAGTCGCTTCGCACTTATCTACGCCCACATGACCGTAACTTTCGTGCGTATGCCATGTCAATCCTCGTTGTAACGATGCAGGTACTAATATGCGTAACTTGGTGTGGTCATTATCTACCCATTTGTGCAGCAAATTGTTGACATAAACATATCTTCCTTCTTTGGCTTTCGCTTCTCGAAATGCAGGTGTTCCTGTAGGTAGTTGCTTTCTGAAGTATTGAATTAAAAGCATCATCCATGGTTCCGCTTCCTGTTCTCGCTGTATCTCACGTAACTCCTCCAAGAATTCCCGGTCCTTCGGTGTTAACTCCAAGTGTTGTACCATCGCTGTTTCTTCATTATCAGGCTCTGGGTTCCTGCTGAGTGCATCCGGTAGTAACTCTTCAAATTGTGCATCACTGTTATCTCCTTCTGTTAATAAAGACCATATCTCCTGGGATTCACTCTCCTCATCTAGTTCCACAACAGCTCCTTCTATGATGTTATCTTCTGCCTTTCGTACCTCCTCTTCCGTCTCTTCCGATATTGCTTCCAATGCCCAAGAATTTACATCTCTTCCGGTAGTGATTTCATCCATATGCAATCCCACATTTTTCAGTTGATCATACTCTCTAAAACTGACAGTATTCTTGTGCAAATCTATCACTGCTTGATAGTCACAAATAAAATTTGCACCAAGAATTATATTGAAATTCATCTTTGCCATGATAATGAATGTTTGCCCAAAAGTGTGTTCCAATATGTTCAGTTCAAAGTATGCCTGACGTTTACAAGTGACGGTGCGTTCAGGAATAACACCCCTCACTTTGAGCTGTGGTACCGGAATTACAGGAATATTCTGACTCCGTCCCAACTCTCGAACCAAGGCCTCCGATACCAGACTGATCTGTGACCCCGTATCCAATAAACATCTTATATTAATTCCACCAATCCTTGCGTAAATAATGGGTAACTGCCTAATTTCATCGTTCCGTGGTTTCACCGTCTCCTCCAGGCAGTCTTCTGGCAAAGCAATCCATTCTTGTATGTTCGCTACTATCCATCCATCTTCAACTTCCGACTGTTGTGTTTGTAGCTTGTCTCCTTTATCCAAATTTAACATTTTTTTTAGCTCCATTGCGACTCCCATCATCCTTCTGTCGCTCATGTCCTTGATATCCCTGTTGTCTCAGTAGACTTCCAGCTTCCTCAGTATGTGTATCAGGATTCTTCATGTTCCCAATGGCCTTTTCCCATCTTCCTATCTCTCCACCTTGACTAGCGTGTAACTCCTCTAAGTAATTTTGCGATTGAGCGTGCCTATCATCCCAGTCATCTCGATAGTTACGTGGCTCTCATTGATTTTGGTCTCTTCTTCCTTTCCATCGTTGATTGGCATTGTAATCACCGTATCTTCCATAAGGCCTGTCATTCCTTCGATTTTCACGCCATTGCTGATATCCTCTCTGTTGGTATCTATTGTTACCTTGGTATGACCTATTGTTGTACTGATTTTCGTTAGGCTGATATGGTCTGTTTTCTCCTTCTTCCTGGTTTCGCCTAGGTGTGGAAGAGCTTGTGTTAGTGCCCTGCGTTTTGGTGTTTGCCTGTTTTGGTTTTATGACCTCTGTAGTATTGACTAACTCCAGCTGCCTTCCTCCTCTATAATGACTATGAGATGTAGTCTCATCTATTTGCCGTAGTATCTGCTCTGCATGTAGGGCCGTACTAACGTTCGCTGCGACTAGTACTTGTTGTACGTTTACTGGCATTTGTCTCGCTATAGTCATCACCAGATCTGCTTCATTTAATGGGTAATCAAGGTCACGAAATTTTAACATTTGCATGTTAAAGAAATCTGAGTATTTTGTTTGCTGGGTGGTTTGGTACTTCCTAGAGTAAAGCTCCATCCTTAGACTCTGTTGTGTTGCGGGCGACCAGTATTTGCGCAGAAACGCTAAGTTGAAATCTGACATGTTTCCAAATGTATATTTGAAGCTTAAAAACCATGTGAGGACATTTCCCGATAAAAATCTCTCCATCATCCTTAATCTTCGTGCTTCAGGTACCCCAGTGTCATTGAAATGGTCTTCCATCTCTTTGATAAAGGCTTTAGGTGTCACCCCTGAATTTTCCGTGTATTTCTGCGGTTTGTAGTCATTTGAGCGAATTACTTGAATAAGTTGTGTGGGCTGATGACCGTCTTGTGGTGTCGAGCTCCTATCAACATTCTTACGAAATCCTTCCGTGTTTGTTGTTAATGGGCTGTCTGCCTGAGTCTGACTTCCTGCTGTGCTGGACTCTGGACTATTTGAGTTATCCGGCTTGTCTTTCACTGTTCCCGTTCTAAATATAGATGATTGTTCTAATGAGCGGAGTTCGGCTTTAATGATCCTGTCCGTCTGCTCTTTAAGTTTATTTTTCACCTCTTGCTCCAAAGCTTGAATACGCGTGTGATTTTCGCCTACTGTTTTAAGAATGGTGGATCTTTCCTCTTTAGAATCAATATTCATTTTCTTCCAATCTTTCCTTATTTGTTCTTTAATCGTGCTTACTTGCCCTTCGATCTGGCTTTTTGTGTCATCCTGATTACTTTCTATCTGGCTCAGCCTTTCGTCTAATGTACTCTTAAATTGCTCTTGCTCCGTTTTTTTTAGGCTTTCCCATTGTTCCGCTGATTTTATCTCGAGACGGTCCATATCTTTAATTATGCCGGATATGTTTTCATCTACTGCTGATAATTGTTGTTGAATGACCCTGCCGCTTTTCTCCATCTCCCTAAATCGTCCTTCCAACTTATCCTGTGCTATTTTGACCACGCTTGTATTCATTGTGCATGCTATTTCAATTTGTTCTAATTTAGCCAACACCGTTTCATCCAGAATGCTAAGTTTTTGATCAAAAATATCTTTCATTTTTTTAATCTGCTCTAATTGTTTCTCATTATTCTTGCTAACATCTAGGGCCAGTAATATCATCTGTTGATTAGTGTGATCTTTCATTTCTGCGGTTAACGAAGCTAATTGGTTCGTGTTTTTAATATTTTGCGCCTCTAACTGCGAATTGATAGTGTCATTAATTTCACTCTTTAATAACCTAGCTTGTTCCGCCTGATATTCATTTTGTTCAATTCTGCTGTTATTTAATTGTGTCCGCAATTGTTCACTTTGTTCAGATAATTTGTTTATAGACTCACTTTGTTCTAGCCTACTATTGTTTATAGATTGACCCTATTCTGATAGTTTAGTGTTTATTTGTTCAGATAACTTCGTGTTTAGCGATACGCTTTGTTCCGCCAATTTAGTATCCAACAATTCCTGTGTTCTCCTCGCCGCACTCTCAATGATCTCCTGGATCTGCTCCACCGTTGCCATATTACACAATTTATATGAGACATTAGGGAAATGGCATAAAGCAATGCCCTTTGACACACACATAAAATCCAATGCACATTTACTTTCTTTATCCTACTCAGTTCATTTATTTTACATTTATTCCCACTAGTCAATTGCATCTCTGAGTGGTTCTAGTTTTACTCAATTTAATTTTAAACCCAAGCACATATTTAGTCATTAAATTGTATTCCTGATCTGATATTAACACTGACTAATTAACAAAGTATTAATTGTCATTTTAGGCTACAGCCTCCTAATATTTCCATGAGTTTGACTTTCTAAGCAAATCTAGTTTTAATTTTATCATTGGGCGCCCGGTATCACATATTAATTTTACTTCAATTTAAAAGACAAAAACGTGAACCGTATTTTACTTTGCAAACTCCTGATTTTAATTTATTTTTCACACATTTGGCGGTATCCACTTCGCCTCAATTACTTTTAATAAAATATCACTTCCCGGTGATTAAATACTGTCATATCTGCCTGCACTTGCGGCATGTCAGTTTTACTCAAATACGCCACTATTGACATGTGTAATCTCCGCCGTTACACCACAGTAAATGGCCCCACGCTTGGCCGCCAGTTTTTATCCCTATGAATCCTTCAGAATAGCAGTGTTTAATGCAAGAATCTTGATCAAGGGGTCGCGCTCAGTTCATAGTGTGATGTTTACGTCCGCCAAACAACATGCTTTACTGAGGCAAGGGTCATAGGATAAAAACTGTAATTAAGAAAGTAAGGAGACAAGACGTAAGATAATAACAAGATTTAATAACTAATTGTGCATAAAAGAAAATAAACAAACAATAATAAAAACATATCCTCCCTGAATTTTTCCCTGACAGGAATATCTAACACTTTGGGGAGTCAGATGGATCTCCCCCTTTTTAATAAAATTGTGGATCCTAGTTCCACTACCTTGCATTTGAGTTTTATGTGCGCGTGATGACTAACTACGAGAAAATGAGTACTTGGATGACCGTTCGTTTACAACGGGTTAACAGCCACGGTGCTCACGAACAATCATCACGTAAATCAACGTTTATGGATATGGGCATGACATTAATAAAAACCCTTAAAAACTCTAGTGCTGACACACACTACAAATCTATTATTTACAGGAATCTCTCTGAGATCCTCATTAGCGCGAAGACGCACTTAACAACATGAGCTACCAACTGGCCAATTGCTCAATACACACAAGGAAAGACAGCATTGCACGTGACTCACGGGTCACTGAAATGAAAAAAAACCTGGAATAAACCAACAACAACAAAAGCCTGACCGGCTAAGATTACTTTATATGAACGAAACTGCATGTTAAGGTAACGCGTCGGAGATTATCGTGATTCGTAGGCAACTCCCATTTATTTCAACAATTCTTTTACCATTGATCAGTTCTTATCTGTAATTTAAGTAATTAGGGAGCCAACGAGCACTCCTCACTAATGACCATGCTTTGCACGTTCAGACAGCCTTGTGAAACATCTCCCCCCTTTCCTCAAATACTTGTCGTGTCCCAGTCCAGTGTATATAAATAGCCGACCAGCTGTTCCGTTACCTCACGGAATCAACAGCAACAAAAATCTCATCCAACTCAACATATGGTCAGACATAATCACATATCCACAATTGCCCTCGCAAGGATACAATATGGACCGGGTACCAAGCTGACAGAAATCAGTCTCAGCTGAAATTCCCGCTTGTAATACCACAAAAATACACACATACACACATCTGGGACCGACATGACACTTTTCACACAGGTCTGCTGAATAGGTGCTCACAAACATTAAACACAATATTTAAAACCTACGATAGAGCTGATTACTCTTCGTCACAAATTACATTGCTCCAATCGGCAATAGTCACACTGAATCTGATCAATAATAAATCTTAAACAATTTTAATTACCCTCCAATCTACTGTATAATTACATTAATTCAGTCCTACTTCTGAAACACAACAGATCTCCGAGAGACGTTTTAACCGCATTGCGTAACATATGCAAACACGGCCGTTCACATAGCTACATTAGTTAACACAATACAAAAACAAGAACCTTCCACTAACTACATTCGTGCGAGCTGCTTCCTTACAAAAGTGTGTCAGACCAAAACTAAATATACTACGTTAATCACACAAGCAATGTATTTACAAAAATATGTCCCATAAACCATAAGTTAATTTATCAAATAATAAAGAATATTATTTTGTACTCATCTCTCTTGTAGTCACCCGTCAAAGAACGTCTGCTGCCATTTCCCAACTGAATGGTTCTATCTCATCTCAGCCATCTGGACGGAGTGTTGAGAATTCCCAACTTCCTCTGTAGTCGTCGGTGTCATCTCTGGCGCTGCTTCAAAAATTAGATTATTATACACTTGATATCTGACTACTAAATTCGCTGTTCAGGTACTACTTTCCCTGTCACAGTTCGTTGGCGAATTATCGACGATACTGCCCCTACAATATAGTACTGTGACTATCTATCACTGAATTTAACACTTTACAATAACTTCTGTGTCCAAGACACACAAAATAGAAGTCGTTCTGTCCGCAGACGAACACAGTAATAAGACGTCTACGCCCGTAGACGCACAGAATAAAAGTCTACGTCCTCAGACGAACAGAATAGAAGTCCATGTCTTGGTTCTTCATGCCACTTATAAAAGAACTGGCCCTAGGTCTCGATGGGGGGGGGGGGGGAATTTATGTAAAAATTTCTCGAAATAATTGCAGTACAGGCATGAAATAAATATCACTGAACTCGTAACATTGCACAGGTCAAGAATATGCTCATTAATCCTAGAATCGATCGTAGAGATTTTGTCTAGGCGATTTCCCGCGTGAATGCTAGCCGAGCGTGCCCACGCTAGACCTGCCGCGTTAACTAGGCATTCTTCTCTCATTGGTTCTCACATTTTCTGTAATTTTGCGGTTCATAGCAGATCTTGGCGTCGTAGGAGTGTCCAGCCTGCTCATCAGCCACTCATGTTACTGCATCATATTTCTTCTAGGCGCGAATATCACAATGAACATACCAGCAGCATGTCTCACTGTGCGTCGCTTCTATTTGAGGCGGCCCACCTGTCCTTCTGACACATCGCTATGCTGTTTCCTTTCACAGCTAAAATATTTAGCCTATTGTCAACCTGCTTCAGGTATGTCCCCGCTGTCTCCAACCAATGCTTGAAATTTCCTCATCTCCGTATGGCTACTTTCATGATGCTGGTTGAAATAATTATTAATTGGAGAAATAAAACATAGAATCATTTATCCAACAGAGGATAAAAGGGTTCACTAATATGTTCAAACGCGCTAATTGAATGGGCATAACGAATAATAATTATAATAAACAAGTAGTTCCGTTAAGTACTAAAGCCTATTTTCATATATCCTACTTATGTTAATTGCCACTACCAACATACAAAATGTTAGTTTGAATGTTGTAATAGATTCGTAGATATTGAGAACTAAATATTTCGGATGGTCGCCTTATTGGATTTTTAGCCTACTATTCACATTTTGCAAAAATGAGGGAAAAAGTAGACTTATGAGATCGGGCAAATGTGTGTGTGTCTGTCTGTCTGTCTGTCCTTCTGTCTGTCTGTCTGTCTGGCTGTGTGTGTGTGTCCCCCCCCCTATCAACTCCTAAACGGCTGCAGCAATCGAAACAAAATTTGGTAGGAGTAAAGATCTAAACCTGAATATCTCACGGCCATATATGAAAATGATGTCAGTGCTACCAACTGCAGAAAAATCGCAATTGAAATTTGAGCTCCATGTTGGATATCTTGGAAGGTATGAACGGGAGCTATTTCAAAATTGGCACACGTATAGATAATAATATTGCAGTTTAATTTCCAGGAGGCCATACATGGCAGTGTTGCCAAAATGATTATAAGCCTGCTGATAGGCCCAAATTTTAAATGCATATTACTTCTACACTATCAATTGGATTTCAACCAAATTTCGTATGTGCTATGCGTACATAAACAGATATGATTGAGTGTATTCTTAAGAGCCATCAGGGCTGCCAACTGTTAATAAATGCTCTCAATTGTTTTAATCCAAATACCCATATATCAGAAAGTATGCAAGCCGACAGCTTTAAACTATGCACACGTATATTACCTGACATTCTATATTAATTTGGAGTAACTTATATACATCAGTGCTACCAACATGATTTTCAGCCTGCTGGGAAGTCCGAATTTAAATACATGTAACTTCTATACTATCAATTGGATTTCAATCAAATTTCATATGTGCAATGTGTACCATAACAGATATTACTATGCGCATTCTTAGGAGCAACCAGGGCTGCCAACTGTTAATAAATGCTGTCTCTATTCGTTTTTTTTAATATCAATATATCAGAAAGTATGCAAGCCAACAGCTCTAAATTTTGCACACATATAGTACCTGACATTCTAGATTAATTTGGAGTAACTTATAAACGTCAGTGCTGCCAACATGATTCTAAGCCTGCTGATAGGTCCAATTTTAAAATGCATGTAACTTCTATACGAACTAATGGATTTCATTCAAAATTGACACAACAATAGATCATATTATTTCAGATTATTTCTGACCAATGCATGTATGTCATTGTAGCCAATATGATTTTACGCGCTGTTAGATCCAATGTTTAACTGCATGTAACGTCCATGCTATCCATTGGAATTCAACCGAATTTTGTATTCTGTACCTTAAGAGATGGAACTAAGAATATATTCAGTCACCAGGGCTGCCAACTGTAGTTCTCTATTAGGCTACCTTATGCCAGGTATACAGTATTTCGAACTAATTCGAAATTTCGATATTACCATCATAATTTCGACATTATTCTAGATAGATCCATATAGATTAATCATTGCCATGGACCTTTAATTTTAAGAAAGGTAGGTTCTTTAGTTCGTCACGGAACTTCTTGTTATATATGTGGGTCTTGGAGTAATGTACTGTTACATGAAGATTATTCTGCACATGTAGTATTCAAACTTCAATCGCACGATTAGGACACAAGAAGTAAAAACGAGGTTTTTAAAATTTCGCACAGCTGCCATCTTGTGGTTATGGAAACAATTGATATAAATTAGGTGCCAGTGGATTAACATTTGTATAAGGATTTACTGTACCAAGTTTCACTGCACTCGGATGGTTAAATTGTGAGAAACGTCCATGTGAATATTTATACATCGCGTCACCGCCATGTTGGATTTGTGATCACCAGGTTATTGAAAATCCTATAGGTGAACTTATGTTCATAGTCTCTATGAACATTAAAAAAAATCAGTTTGATTGCTGTAATAGATTTGTAGATATTGTGAACCGTCTAAATATTTCGGATGGTCGCCATGTTGGATTGTTATATGTATAGGCCATAGAGTCATGTACCATTAAAGGAAAATTATTGCGTAGGTTCATTATTCGAACTTTCACTTCGATCGCATGATAACGGCACAAGAAATAAAAACTTAATTTTAAAATTTGCACAGCCGCCATCTTGAGCTTATATAAACAATTTTAGTAAATTAGATGCCAGTGCATTACAATGTGTATAAACATTTGCTGTACCAAGTTTCATTGCGTTTGGATCATTAAATCGCGAGAAAAGTCTATGCAAAACTTTCAACTTTGCTTGGCCTCCATGTTCGTTTTGTAGTTAACCGGTTTTTGAAAGACTCATAGATGAACTTCCAGTAGAGCCCTTTATCTCCGTACAAAATTTCAGGGCCATACCGGTAATAGTTTCAGAGATTTAGACTAGAATGCCGGTGAAATATTTCGAACAGCCTCCATCTTGAGGTTATGTAAACAATTGAACGAAGTTAGATGTCGGTGCATTGACTTACTTCACACATTTCCTTTTGTTCCCATTGGAACATAGGGCATCCACGAAGCTGCGCCATCTTACTCTGTTGGCTGACATCCTCTTCACCTCTTTCCACGTCTTTCCCTGTTGTCGCCCCTCTGCCTCTGCCGTCCGCCTCCACGAATGCTTGGGCCTTCCTCTTCTCTTGCTAAACTGGGGATTCCAATCCAGAACTTGCTTCTCAATTGCATTATCAGATTTTCTAAGTGTGTGACCAATCCACTTCCATTCGCTTGTTTTCATTTGGATTTTAATGTGTCCCTATGAAGTTCGAACTAACAGCTCCTCATTTGAGATCGTCTCAGGCCAATATATATTCGAAATCCTTCTCAGACACCTATTAACAAACACATGTAGTCGACTGGAAATTTGGTTGCTAACTTTCCAAGACTCAGACCCATACAATAATACTGCCTTGACATTACTTCTAAATATATTTAACTTTGTCTTTGTAGTTATATTTTTACTTTTCCAAATCGGATACAGTTGTACGAAGGCACCATCTGCTTTTCTAATTCGTTGCCCTACATCATCATCAGCTACTCCGGTCTAGGTCACTTCGCTTCCAAGGTAAGTAAAACTTCCTACATCTTCCAAGTCTTCCTTTTCCAACCTGATAGGGCCCCTTTTCTTCACATTTAGCCACATTGTCTTGGTCTTTGACTTATTAACTGATAGTCCAAACTTCTTTGCTTTTCTGACCATATCTTCCAACTTCGTTTGGGCGTCTCTATATGATTCAGACAGCAAGCACACATCATCTGCAAAAAACAAATCCTCTAATCTATCCATAAAACCCCACTGTATTCCCCTTCTTTTTCCTTCTATGGTTCTCTTCATTATCACATCTATTAGCAGTAAAATGATCAAAGGTGACATAATACGACCCTGTCAAACTCCTGCTTCTATTTCAAAAGGCTCTGTTACTTCTCCTTCATGACAAACTTGGCTTGTACAGTATCTATAGGATTCTCTAATGATATTTATTATTTTCTTAGGTATTCCATATTGCTGCAGCACCATCCACATGCGTTCCCTAGTAACTGAATCGAAGGCTCTTTCGAAATCAACAAATGTGGCATAAAAAGCATTATTCCACTCAATACATTGTTCTACGATGATTCTCAATGTACAGATCTGGTCTACGCATGATCTGTTCGAGCGAAACCCTGCTTGTTCTCTCCTAATCTTAGCTTCCACTTGATCTTTTATTCGGCTTAGAAAAAATCTCATATGTATCTTGCTTGGCACCGATATCAGCGTAATCCCCCTCCAATTCTTGCACTTGGTAACATCTCCTTTCTTTGGAAATTTACTTATCAGCCCTTTCTTCCACTCCTCGGGTATCCTTTCTTTTTCCCATATTTCCTAAAATAATTTCCACATCATTTCTGCTATCAAGTTAATATCTGCCTTCAGGATTTCTGGTGCGATTTTATCAACTCCTGCTGCCTTTCCACTCTGCTGCTGTCTGATTTCCTTTTTTATTTCCTCGATTGAAGGGTGTTGGTCTGATATTCCAAAAACTTCAAAATCTGCCATATTGATGATTTGCTCTGGTTCTGCTTAATTTCCTCCTACATGTTCGTTGCCTTTCTTGCCTAATATTTCTTGAAAATGTCGCTTCCACCGCTTAATTTGTTCCTCTTTACTAGTTATTAATCTGCCGCTCTTATCCTTCACAGGCACATTTTTCTTCATTTGTCGTTTCGACAATAACCTTGAAGTATCGTACATTTGTTTCAAATCCCCTTTTGTTGCTGCCTCTTCTGCTATTCTTGCTTGCTGCTCTATCCATTTACGTTTATCACCTCTGGCACTCCGTTTCACTTTTTTGTTGAGGACTTCGTACTCCTTTTGCACTAGTTGTTTGCGATTCCTTGTTTTTGCCTTGTTAAATTCTTCTTCTTTGGTTCTCCTTGCTTTAATTTTTTCCCAAGTGCCCAAAGACATCCAGTCCTTTTGATTTTTATCTCTATAGCCAAGGACATTTTCAATGGTTTAAATCAATGCAGTCCTAACCCTCTCCCATTCCTTCTCTATCGTCTCTAGTGGCATCATGGTCCATCTCACTTGTTTGTAATACTTCAAATCTATTTCTTAGTTCTAAAACAAATGCATTTTTTATTTCCTGACTTTCTAACTTTTCCAGATCAAACTTCTTCCCCCTATTAGCAAACTTCTTTTTAGCTGCCATTATTCGGAGTTTACAAACTGCAGTCACCAAATGATGGTCGCTTCCAATGTCAGCACCTCGTTTGTTCCTAACATCTAGAAGTGATCTTCTCCATCTACGGGTAATGCACACATGATCCATTTGGTTTTCGGTTTTATGATCTGGCGATACCCATGTTACCTTATGGATGTTTTTATGTGGAAACACTGTTCCACCTATCATTAGATAATTTTCTGCACATAAGTCCACTAACATTTGGCCATTTTCATTTCTTTCTCCTAAAGCATGCTTGCCCATAATATGCTCCAACCCTTCATTTTCTGAGCCAACTTTAGCATTTAAATCACCCATCACAATACAGATGTCCTGTTTGATCCGTAAAACAGCTTGCCGTAGTCGGGAATAGAATTTTACCTTTTCTGTATATTCTACCACTTCTGTTGGGACATGCCCCTGTATAATCTTGATGATTCTTATCTTTGCTTAAAACCGTACAAACATAATCCTTTCCGAGACAGGTTTCCACTCCAGCATGCTTTTCTTTGCAGCCCTGCTCATCAAGATCCCCACACAATCTCTGTATGGATCTTCCTCTGCTCTACCCGAATTCAGTAGTTTGTATTTCCCCAAAATCATTCCATCTAACTTCACTCATTCCTAGGATATCAAGGCCATAACTTTGCATTGTGGATACTGCTTGATGTAGTCTACCACTTTCTCTCAATGTTCTTACATTCCAACATCCCAATGGTGTTTTGTGTTTCAGGCTAAAGGTCGTCAACGTTTGATCAGTCCGGCTATTCTCCGTGAATGTTTAATAATATTAATTTAGGATGTGCGGGTTATTAGCCCACTGCACCCGATCTTAGTGGTGGGATTGCCACCTAAGCCACTAAGCCAACTAATTTTCTGTCGGGGTTCTTTCCCTTAGCCTTTGTAGGTCCCCCTACTAACCACAAGGCAGCAGCTATTGACTGGTGATACTTCCGCCTTTTCCGCCGTTGGGGTGTTATATCACTTACCCTCATCCGCCTTCCAAGCCGTTCTCCACTCAGTCTCTTCACCAGAGCCCCGTTAGCCGTCACTTTTCGGGGTTCCTGTAAATCCTTCACAGCTACCGTACCGGTCCTGGGGACACAGGTCCCCACTGTACTTCACCCCTCCAGGCAATCCCCTACTTCGTGCCGTTGCCCAGCTCCCACGGCGCGGACGAGGGGTTGGTCTTCTGGGAGACTGTCGGTGCATTACAATGTGTATAAACATATACTGTACCTAGTTTCATTGCGTTTGGTTGGTTAAATCGCGAGAAACGTCTATTTAAAAGTCGCAAATTCGCTTTGCCGTCATGTTGGTTTTGTAGATACCAGCTTTTCAAATGTCACATAGGTGAACTTCTATTAGTTCCCTTTATCACCGTAAAAAATCCAGGGTGATATCGGTAATAGTTTCGGAGATATTGAATGCTGGTGAAATATTTCGCAAAGCCGCCATGTTGGATTGGTGAGACGTAACAAACTTCGAAGGGCACAGTTGGGGTCGTCCGGAATAGTGCTGTGAACTTACCGAGTTTCATTAAAATCGCTCCGGCCGTTTAGGTTTTATTAGAGGGGCGGGGCACACACACGAATCACACACATAGGCCTACGCGCACACACAGACACACGGACAAAAGGTGATCTCATAAGCCTATATTTTCATAAATGAAAATAGGCTAAAATTGTATAGCTTAATGGTCATATTATAATCAAAATAATAATAATAATAATAATAATAATAATAATAATAATAATAATAATAATAATAATAATAATAATTCGGAAGAGAAGTATATCTTTCTATGGCCACTTAGCTCGTATGAAACCCGAGAGAATCGCCGATCGGATATTTACCTATTTTCTTAACAAGGAAACCAAGGGCCCCTGGTTTTGTGAGGTAGACAAGGATTTTCACGAAGTAGGGATGACCCACGCAGACTTTATGGAACGTGATCTTTTGAAGGAAAAGCTTGGAACAAACCACCAATTCAAAGGAAAAGCGAAATTAAAAACCGGCAAGAAGTGGTCTGAAGAAAGAAAAAAGTCTCACAAGCAGCGAATGCGTGAACACTGAGCTAAGATCAAGGCCCAAACACGGAAGCAGTTGGAATGACGTGGTCCATAGCTGGTCTAAACGAAGAAAGAAGAGTATTCATAATAATAGTGTAATAATAATAATAATAATAATAATAATAATAATAATAATAATAAACTTGAATATAAAAAGATGTTGTTGTTTATTCATATAGAAGCTTGGACATCATTGTCATTTCAGCCCTGTGAAGGCCTACTTAGGTGTACGAAGAATGTGTCTCATAATCTGTGTTATTGTGGATTCTGTATTAATGTGCGTATTTATAATTAAGATGGGGATTGGGATTGAGGCGTCCGTGGTCTTAAGTTAGGAACCATATCGGTATTTGTCTAAAGTAGAAGTAGGATATCACAGAAACTACTAATCTGAAGTAGGAATCGAATCCGCTATTTCCCCGTTTTGGCTCACAGGGCTGAGCGTACCGTGTTTCATCCCTTAGACTATAATTGAATTTCTTGGCATAGCCGGGAATCGAACCCGAATCTACAGGGTAATGGCCATGAATGCTATCCGTCACACCACAACAAACGTGTAGCCAAATGCGGAATATTGTTAAAATTAAGGCAAATTTTGGAATATGAACTGTCTATCTAATTCATGTTGTACCTGGTTTGGCAAGGCTTAAGAACGCGCTCCGCACTTCATCTGTCATCATTGAGGGTGACATTAGTCGCTGGTGATGGCGATCGACTGCAACAAATAGGCGAGCTTTTCCCGGCCGCCAGTCGCATCTATCACTGGGAGTAGAAATTAGTTTTATGGCTGTAATCTTCTTTGTGCTGCTGCCGCGTGATTAAGAAGGCCAAGCTGTCCCTCTGCTAATGGTTATTTATGTCAGACATTCCTCTTCACGTCCGCCTGCACATTTATAACCCCGCTATTTTAGTGCTTCTCCACTCGACATTACGTTAAAATAAATATCAATTTATGACTGTTGCTGTAGACAAAGTGAATGTTTTAAAATTATCATTAAGCTCAGGATTACTGCTATGCATTGTCTCACTTCCGGATCTAATTAATCATAACACTCTCCCTCTCGAAGAGTTTAAATTCCATTTCATATCAAGTTGCTTCTGGAAATGTTTGCTGTGAAGAGAAATGGAAGCTGAATTCTCACGACAGGGCACTTCTCGCCCGGTCTCTTCGTCAGTACAAACTGTCTACCACTTCCCTCTCTTACCCACTCGTTTATCAAGACGACAAATTTGTTGAAAAGGTGGTGTAGGACAGAGATGGAACGTAATTTACTCCTTAAGGAAGCCCAAGATGTCATGGGTTAAGATCGGAACACCTAGCAAGGAATCTCACGAGGAGAAATACAAGACAAAGGACTGTACATTCCCCATTTCCGTTTGTTCACGTGCTTGCTGATACAGTACAATACGTAACCTACAGTCCGACACAAACATAGCATTAATCGTTTACTTCTCCACTTGACATTACATTCAAATCATTATGTACGAGGGGAGTACTATAATGTCTTCCACTTTATTCTTTTCTACCCAAATGAAGTACATTACACATCAGTTGTTACGTCCACCTTCTGAACATAATCTCCATGTAACTTTATGCACTTTTGACATCGATGTGTGAGTCTCTCCAGCCATTCTTCGGAGTGCTGCGTACCCCTACCCATGCCTTGACAGCTGTGTCCAGAGGTTTCTTCATGTTCCCGAACAGGTGATAATCACTCGGTGCCAAGTCGGGAGAGTATGGTGGATATGGCAGCACCGTGAATCCCATTTGATCAATGGCAGCGGTGGTCTGTCGGCTAGTGTGGGGGCGGGCATTGTCATGTTGCAGAAGCACACATTTAGCCCATTTTCCTGGCCGCTTAGTTTGAATGGCACGACGTAAGCGCTTAAGGGTTGCCACATTTGCTGCACTGTTATTCGTGGCGCCCAATTCCAGTCAGTTCCAGAAGACTGTCGCCATTCGCTTGCCAAATGTTTACACTGTTCACACAAGAATACAGGGTGACTTCTAAAGATATATACAAGATGCCATATAAGAATTCAGGGTGCCTCCTAAAGAGGTGTGCAGGATGTCAGAGCAAAATACAGTACAAGATGCCAGATAAGAATACAGAGTGACTCCTAAAGAGATATACAAGATGCCAGATAAGAATACAAGGTGACTCTTAAAGAGGTGTACAAGAAGCAGAGAAGAATACAGGGTGACTCCTAAAGAGGTGCACAAGATGTCAGACAAGAATACAGGGTGCCTCCTAAAGAGGTGTGCAGGATGTCAGAGCAAAATACAGTACAAGATGCCAGATAAGAATACAGGGTGACTCCTAAAGTGATATACAAGATGCCCGATAAGAATACAAGGTGACTCTTAAAGAGGTGTACAAGATGGCAGAGAAGAATACAGGGTGACCCCTAAAGAGGTGCACAAGATGTCAGACAAGAATACAGGGTGACTCCTAAAGAGGTGTACAAGCTGTCACACAAGAATACAGGGTGTGCAGGATGTCAGAGCAAAATACAGTACAAGATGCCAGATAAAAATACAGGGTGACTCCTAAAGAGATATACAAGATGCCAGATAAGAATACAAGGTGACTCTTAAAGAGGTGTACAAGATGGCAGAGAAGAATACAGGGTGACTCCTAAAGAGGTGCACAAGATGTCAGACAAGAATACAGGGTGACTCCTAAAGAGGTGTACAAGATGTCACACAAGAACACAGGGTGACTTCTAAAGAGGTATACAAGATGCCAGATAAGAATACAGGGTGCCTCCTAAAGAGGTGTGCAGGATGTCAGAGCAAATTACAGGGTGACACTCAACGAGGTGTACAGTATGTTAGATTCAATTCAAATACAGGCTGACCCTTAAAGAGGTTTGCAAGATATCAGATTCAAATAATGGGTGGCTCTTAAAGAGTTGTAAAAGATGTCAGACTCAAATACAGGGTGACCCTTAAAGAGGTGCCCGCGCGGGAAGCCTATGTTAATGGGTAATGGAGTGTGTTGAAAGAGTCCTGGGGCTTCGAGCGAAGCGAGAAGCCCTCCTGAGCCTTTCTAACATGTGTAGCATTTGTAGCATACGTCATTTGAAATGATATAACGTCTAGTCTTTCAGACTGACTGTAATTTTTTATTCATATGTTCACCATGTCGTTGGGTAGTCTACCATTCACCATTTCATCCGCATTTGGATGGAGTGGAGTTCTTTATGTTTGTAGGTTGAGGAACGAACGAACTATGGAGAAGGTCTCTAAAATGACTGACTTCTGCATACTGGAATGCAAATTATGGTGGAGCCCCAGTTTATCCATGTTAGCCTTTAGCGACTTCGGTATGATCCCTGGGGAAGAGATTATGATAGTCAATACAGTAACAAATACCTGTTGTCACATCTGTCGGATCTCTTCAGCCAGAGGCATGTATTTGGTCACTTTCTCAGCATAAATGTGTTGTAACTGTGATGTCTATTAGAAGGTTTATTGTTGATAGACTATTATCACTCGGTCTCTCAGGAGGCTACACGGTAAAAAAAAATCTTCTTCTTTCGAATAACCCATTTGGAGGGTACGATGAATCAACGTTGGCTATTGTCCATTGTATTCAATTTCGTTTGTTTCCAAATTTCTTTCATCCTTCTAGAGTGACGATCTTTCTCCACTTTATGCGAGTTGTTTGTTTCTTCCTTTCATGAAATTCTGCCTTTTGAATAGCTTCTCTGACGAGTGATCTGTTTGCTATTGTATCTGTCTGAATTCTGGCGTTTGTCAAATCTTTGTCAATTTCAATGAACCATGTGGGTTTGGATTTGTAAGTAGTCAGTGAGTTGAAGATCTGTTTAGTTAGTCTACTATTTTCCATTCTATAGATGTGCCCAAAAAAATGTAATCTTTTCTTTCTCATTACATTAGTTAATTTTTCACATTTCAAATATAACTCTCTATTTGGTCGTAACCTATATTCTGCGTTATTATTTCGTTTAGCTCCCAGTATTTTTTCACAGAGTTCGTCTCTCAGGCTTCTCTAATTTGTCTAAATCACCAAATCTTGTTCATTTAAGTGTTTTTGCCACATACAGAGTTTCAGGACTGACCACTGTTTGATAGGGCCATAATTTAGTGTTCCAGGATAAGTTTCTTTTAAATTATAGGTATGTATCTTTTGTCATATGAAAACACCTTTGTAATTTATACATACGCGTTTCTATTGCTGTCTTTTCCTGTGAGTCGTTCATTATGCACTCTCCTAGGAATTTGTTTTACATACTATTCTTAGTCTCTTCTTCTTCTTCTTCTTCTTCTTCTTCTTCTTCTTTAATCGTATCGGCCTACTAAGGACCACGTCATTTCAACTGTTCTCTCTGGGCTTTGATCCTGCCCAGTGCACCTTCATGCGTTGACGGTGTTGCTCTTTTCTTTCTTCCGTCCACATATTTCCGGTCTTCAAATTTGTTTTTTTCTTGAAAACCCTGGTGGTCGTTTAGTTTCTATCTGAGGGGAATATCTGCACAGGTAATCTCCATCTCTTGCAGGTCACTTTCCACCTCTTCGAACCAGGCTGGCTTGGCCTTCTTATTTTTAAAATAGGTAAAGATCCCGTTCGTCAATCGTGTGTGTTTCATTCTAAGCAAGTGGCCAAAAAATGCAATTCTCCTTTTTCTCATAACATTAGAGATCTTTTGGACATGGATATATAGCTCATGGTTATGCCGTCGTCTATATTCACATTTGTCTTTAATCGGTCCAAGAATTTTCCTCAAGATCTTTCTTTCTTTCTTTCTTTCTTTCTTTTATTAATCTCCAATTTCTCTACCAGACCATTATTGTTCATAGCGAGGCATTAAGCTGTATACAGAGACCCTGGGCGTATGACAGAACAATAATGCCTGAGTTTTGCGTTCAGGGCAAATGTCCTTGGTGAGTTGGTACGTCATTTCCATTATATTCGTGCGTGAAGTGAAGGTTTCTTTCTCACTGACGTTGGGTTTTACCCACTTGTAACGTGTTTTTCGAGGGGTTTTTATGCAACTGGCATAAGTCAGTAGGAAGCCATTCTATATTTATTTACGCGGCAAATTGTTCAGCCAAGAGAATTGTTCATGTTGATTTATTATTATTATTAATTTATTATAATTATTATTAAGATATTTTCGGAGCATTTTATAAAAATTATAAGCATACAGATAGGTTTTCTATGTCTTAGAAAACGCTATCAAGCAAATTATTACGAACGACAATATCACAGAAAGTTATGTGATTACGGAATTTAACGGAGTTTCGTCAGTTAGGGTATATCGAGAGACGTGACTCACTGGGAATTCAAGTACACGCTTAATCTTGTCGGGAAGTATTACGCAAGCTGGGTTGCAGCGTCAAGAAAAGGCGGATAGTTGGAACGGAACCCTCCCGCCGAGTGTAATGAGCCAGAGGAGGGGAGTATAGCGCGTGGGGTGCAGCCAATCAGTGGAGACCACGTAAGCTAGAAGTCGGATGAAGAGTGGGGGACTATCTGTGTAGAACTTAACGGGTACGGTTGCACGCGGGAGTCGCTCCGATGTTCCGTGGAGTGGAGGACTAACTTTTGTAAAACCTAACCAGTGTGGTTGTACGAGTGTTTGGGTCCGATGTACGGACCATAGAATTATCTAATCTACCTGAATATCATCAAATATCGACAAAGATGACGACGTCCAGGAGACTGTGGGAAGCTCACAGCATCATCCAGTACGAGGGAAAGGCTTCGGCCATTTCCAGTGGTAAGCGCGAATGACGCAGAAATACGCAATCTCTCATTTCTCTTTGTTTTATATTTCATATTTCAATAACTTCATAGCTTGGGAATAAGAGTAAAATCAATAATTTATCAGACTCCGTTTTCACGTAATTTTCTATCGGTAATATTCAAATCACAACGCTCCAATTTAAATTTTACACTTATTATTATTATTATTAATTTTGCTATACTTGTTTTATATAATAAATTCATTTCTTTTACAATGCAATCTTTGCTTTCAGTAGGTAGCATTAGATATAGACCAATTCCTTCTCCTGATACAATTGTTTGTTGGGTTAATGATCAAATCATACCACGATCTGAGTGAATAGATTCTTGAAGGTGTTCTACCAGAGCTAGACGTTGTTAAATACAAATTTAGATTTCAGCATTGCATTGAGGTCTTGGCGCCCATTAAAACAACATAGCTTAGGCAAAGGTAAACAGTTACATTTATCACCCAACAATTTGGGGCAGCCAAACCGTTACAATTGTCGCTCAACGTGTGGGCTAGCAAAACGTTACAATTGGCGCCCAACGTGGGGAATTAATAAACGTTACAATTGTACGCTCAACATGGAGCAAAGAGAAAACGTCACAATTGTCGCCGACAACTTGGGGCTGAAAACCTAATAACATTTGTGGATGGAGAAGGGTATATATTTCTGTGCCTGTATTTTGGGGGTTATTTGTCTGTATCAGTGTATATCATTATGGGGGATGACAAAGATAGACAGATGAGGTTACGTAGTGGTCATCAACTGGAGAGTGATGATACGAGCAGTATGTCGAGTGATGGTAGTACCGGGGTAGCGGAGGTAAATCCCGATACTGAAACAGGAAGTGTAGGCGGCCAACCAGAATTAAAATCTTTACTTCTCGAGTTCATGTATCAGAACAAAGTTAGTAGTGATGCCTTAAATGCAAAATTAGAACAAAACAGTTGGGAAAATAAAGAAAGTACAGATGCCTTAAACGCCAAATTAGAACAAAACAGTAGGGAAAATAAAGAAAGTACAGACGCTTTAAATGCAAAACTAGAACAAAACAACGCTAAACTAGAACAAAACAGTAGGGAAAATAGAGAGAGTACTGAAACTTTAAATGCTAAATTAGAACAAAACAGTAAGGAAATTAGTGTGAAAATGGAGCAGATTAGAGGAGAAATCAGAGGAGTAATGGAAGAGAAGGTTAAAGAGATCATTGCAGATGTAGACAAGAAATTAGGAAAAGTAGAGGAGGAGTTGGAAAGTAGAATCAGCACACAGGCTGAAAATTTAAAGGAATTAGTTAAAAAGAAATTGGGGGGAGAAATTGACAAGATTCAAGTATCAACTAAAGAGGTTAAGGAACAGCTGGGGGGTAGAATTGAGAAAGTCCACTCGAAAATAGTTGCAGAAGTAAATGATTTAAGAGAGAGTAATAGAGAGAGCATTAGCAAGATTGAGAAGAAACAAGCAAAGCTACATGATAAAGTAGAAGAATCAGAAGGAAACATTAAATTAAGAGTAAACAGTATTGAGAGGAAGGCTGAGGAGAAAATCGCAGTATTAGAGTTAAAATTAAAAGCTAGGATCAGGCAAGAAAATAGTCAGAATAGGCCAGTTTTTGTGAATAGCACACACAGGGAGGTAGAACTGGGTAAGTTCAGCAATCGACAGGGGTGCCCAATGGAGTTCATGAACACTATAGAAAATAAATTTTGGGAGAGGTTGGAAAATGGTAGTATTGAGTGGTGCCAGGTAGTTGAAATTTTAGAACAAGTGTTTGTGGGGGAAACGAGGAATTGGTTTGCTGTCTACAGAGACAAGTTTACTGATATCAATGATTTTAAAATGAAATTCTGTGAAAAGTTCTGGAATGAGGTTATTCAGTCGCAGCATCGTGAGGGAGTAGTGTGTGGTAAATATAACCCTAAAGGAAGCTCCACCATGACCGAATACTTTTAGGGCAGGTATTAGTGTGTAAATATCCGGATGGGTTGAAGGAGGAAAGTGATGTGGTGAGATTGCTACTTAGGCACTTTCCCTATAGGATCAAGGAGGCTGCTTGTATCCAGAATGTAAAGACTATATCACAAGTAGAAAATTTGTTAAGCACATTTGATGCACTAGGGAGAGGGGGTTATGAGGACAATTTCAATCGGAACCAGGGTAATAATAATAATAGACCTAATGAAGCCAGGCATCAAGAAGTTCAAGGGAACGGTGGCGAAGGGGCCAACGCTCAAAATAGAAATAACAATAATCAGCTAAATCAGAACAGAGGAAATGGCTATGGTAATCAGTATCAAGGGAGGAACAATGATTTCAGGGGAAATCAAGGGAGGAACAATGATTACAGGGGAAATCAAGGGAGATATTATAATGACAATAATTACAACCAGAATAGGGGTCAAGGAAGAGGACAGCCTAGTGGTAGTAATATACAGCCAAACAATGACAACACAGCCCAGAACAACCAGACCAGTTCAGTAGTTAGTAGTACTACGGCCAGCTGTAGCGGTTCTTCAAACGCGAACCAGGCTGCGAAGTAAGGTCAGAATCTCAGTCTGTAGCATGCCCTGTCCATACAATTATACAGGAACCCTATGACCTAAATGTAAGAAATGAATTATTACATGAACTAAATGATGAAGGTATTATTCAGGAAGTGGTTAGTAAGAGCCCCATAGTTAAATTTAACGTGTCCGAGGCGTACACAGATGTTTTAATTGATAGTGGTTGTATGAAGAGTTGCATAAGTAGTGCATTTTATGATAAAATGAAAGGAACTGGAGTAAATTTTGAGGAGATGCCAATTAAAAGCACTTTTGTTATCACAGCTGTTGGGAAGAGGTCTAAAGTAATTTCTAAGCAAGTTTTAGTAGACATTAAAATTAATAATCATGTAGAGAAGCAGATTTGCCTTGTAATTCCAAATTTAGTATTCAGTGTTATCTTGGGTTCAGAGTGGCTAAGTAGAGTGTCTGGTAACTTATGTTATGATGTAGGGAGTTTGAAATTTAAATGGGGAGATTCTGAAGTAGAAGTAGCGTTCAATGACCATATTCAGAGGAGTAGTATTGTAGGTGTGATTTGTACTTTAAATGAGATATCGCCAGCCGTAGAGCGGGGTTCTCCATGTTTTGTGGGCAGTGTGATTACGAACGGTAGTCTAAAGGACTCGTTACGTGATGCTGCATTTCAGGGAAATATAGAGGATGAACAGTGTGTTCGGCTCTATGATGTGTTATTGTGTAATAGAAGAGTTTTTGAGGATCGCATTGGTATGGCCAATTGCTATACACATTCATTGAACGTTATTGATAGGTCAGTATTCACAGGACATAGATATCCTGTACCTTTCGCTTATCTGAGTGCAGTTGAGGCACAAATTAATCAGATGCTTGAAGATGGGATTATTGAGCACTCTAACAGTCCATATGTTAATTCTATGATCACGGTACCCAAGACCGACGGCACAGTTCGTATTTGTTTAGACGCTCGTTTGGTTAACAGTAGAATTAGTTCAGATCAGCTGAAATCTATGTCAATAGAGGAATTAATGCAAACATTTGAGGGGAAGAAGTATTTCACTTGTGTAGATTTGAGTTCCAGTTTTTGGCAAGTGCCACTTATGTACGAAGATAGACCATTTACAGCTTTTAGTCATAAATATAACCTTTATCAATTTTGTAGAACACCTTATGGGTTAAAGAGTAGTTCAGCAGCTTTAATTAGGGCTTTAAACATCGCATTAGGGGATGACACAGGAGAGTTTGTAACCATTTACATAGATGATATGGTAATTAGTTCACGCAGTTTTGAGGAGCATCTACGTCATTTAGATATAGTTTTTCAGAAGTTAGATCAGGCAGGGTTCACTTTGAAGCTGTCTAAGTCGTCATTCTGTCAGTCAGAAGTGACATTTTTAGGTCATAGTGTGTCAGGTAGAGGTGTTACACCAGAAGAAAGTAGGGTTAGCATGTGTGGACAGTAGCAACAGGGCATCGTTACAGATACTGAGTAATATGCTAGTGGAGCAACGTGATGACGTTAAGTTAAAGGAGCCACTGACTAGGTTGGAAATAGGTGAAGAAGAGTATGTGAAAGTAGGACGGTTCACGTACAAGATGCAGGATGGGCTTCTTGCAAGGAAATGTAGGAATAATCGGTGGGCAATATGTGTTCCTGACACTTTGCGGGAGGAGCTAATTTGGTTCATTCATAGGGAATTAGGACACTTTGGTGCTGCCAAGGTCTTTTATGAAATTGGTCGTGACTTCATTTGGAATAAAATGGGAAGGAATGTTAGGAGGATTTTAGCTAAGTGTGACACCTGTCAAAGGAGTAAATATCCAGTTAAATATTTAGTGGGGGAGAGATCTGCAGTTCTCACCAGTAGTCCCGGCGAACTACTGTGTGTGGATTTATTAGGCCCGATCGTTAAAGGACAGTACGGCTACGAGTACATTTTTATAGTTATTGACGCTTTTAGTAAGTATGTCAAGCTATATCCGCTAAGGAAAGCCACGGGACTAGCGTGTAGCCGTCTGATCATTAATAAGTATGTACCTGAGTTTGGCATTCCTCTCAGGATACTATCTGACAGTGGACCACAGTTTACTGCAAAGAAATGGAGAACCAGTATGCAGGAAGCTGGTATAACACACGTTCATTCCTCAGTAAGGTACCCTCAGAGTAATTCTGCAGAGCGTCCATTAAGGGAAGTGGCTCGTCTTTTCGGACTCTAGTGCATGACAAGCATGCGGCCTGGGTTGGACATCTTCCCAAGGTCGAGACTTGGCTGAATTCTGTCCAGCATGAGAGCACGAAATTGACGCCATACGAAGTTCACTTCGGAAAAAGACCACAAAATGAACTAGCGAGGGTGTTGGGATTAAATGAGGGTAAGCAACCGGGGATGGATTACATTGTCCAGTTGGCGAAACAGAATTTATCTAAGTCAGCACAAAAGAGAATTCGCCAACAAAAAGAAACTAAATTTGACCTATTCGAGCCGGGAGACAGAGTCTTACTTAGAGTGCCGAAACAGTCAAATAAGCTAGAGAAAGTCATATCCAAGTTCTTTTATCTCTACGAGGGCCCATTTATAGTTTCCAAACGTATTGGAAAAACAGCATATGTGCTGGAGGATAGTAAGGGAAACAGATTATACGGGAGGTATAATATACATAGTCTACGAAAATATGTGTCATAAAGTGAGTGTGTTTAGCTGGCGAGCCAGCCTATCAAATAAGTAAGTGTGGTATTTGGTGCGTGGGAGGAGATGGTCTTCCAGGCAGGCGTATCAGAAGTCACACAGAGGGGTAGTATGTAAGTAAATGAGAGTTTTTAAGGTACAGGGAAATATGACGGGATTGTCGGATGCTCTTGAGCACTAAAATGTCTCGATACACCAAGGCTAGAATTTGGTAGCGCTGGTGAATTCCCATTTGCCTCCTAGAGATGGGTGAGCGCTTGGACAGGGTATTTTTGCTTAAGGCGTCCACGAGGCAAAAGATGGGCCATCAGAAGGCGAGACAGTCCTTCATGAAACTCATACATATCAGCACACGTGATTTCTGTTTACGGCCTCACCATGTAAGATTTGTAAGTGTGTAATTTAAGGTAAATTGTACAAAGGTATTATTTGTGTCAGGAGAACTGGTCTGTGTTGAGAACTAGTATTAAGTAGAATATGGTCTACGGGAGCTTAACAAGACCGATTACGGCACAAAAATATTTGGTGTTATATGTAATGCGCATTTACTGTTTTTTTTTCAGAAGTCAATATTAATTTAATCTACTTTAAAGAGAGATTAAGTATTATGGTCACGAGGCGCTGCCACAATAGTGTGATCGTGTGCTCAGTGATAAGTGAGATTAAATTTCCCTATAAGGAAGGGACCTCCAGTGAAATTAGGAAGTTCTATGGAGATATAAATATATCAGAACACCTTCAATGCGTGAGATATGACATAAGAAATACATAGTGCTCACACATTAATTATGTCTATTTCTCCAACATAGAGAAATTTGAGAGGCGGAAATATCCGTGGAACACTATTCTATATGTAAAACATTGGACTGGTTGCAAAGTGCAATCCAAAGTGACAACAAACTTTGACGCAAAGTGCGTGAAGAAAAATTATGAGTGTATATATCTGTAATTTAGGGCGATCTCATTTATGTAATATGTATTTTGGATGGGGTTTATTAACGTGTCTGGGATAATCGGATAATGGACCGTCGTCACGGTAAATCATCCGATGATCCGAGGCGAATATGTAACGTGTTTTTCGAGGGGTTTTTATGCAACTGGCATAAGTCAGTAGGAAGCCATTCTATATTTATTTACGCGGCAAATTGTTCAGCCAAGAGAATTTTTCATGTTAATTTATTATTATTATTAATTTATTATAATTATTATTAAGATATTTTCGGAGCATTTTATAAAAATTATAAGCATACAGATAGGTTTTCTATGTCTTAGAAAACGCTTTCAAGCAAATTATTACGAACGACAATATCATAGAAAGTTATGTGATTACGGAATTTAACGGAGTTTCGTCAGTTAGGGTATATCGAGAGACGTGACTCACTGGGAATTCAAGTACACGCTTAATCTTGTCGGGAAGTATTACGCAAGCGGGGTTGCAGCGTCAAGAAAAGGCGAATAGTTGGAACGGAACCCTCCCGCCGAGTGTAATGAGCCAGAGGAGGGGAGTATAGCGCGTGGGGTGCAGCCAATCAGTGGAGACCACGTAAGCTAGAAGTCGGATGAAGAGTGGGGGACTATCTGTGTAGAACTTAACGAGTACGGTTGCACGCGGGAGTCGCTCCGATGTTCCGTGGAGTGGAGGACTAACTTTTGTAAAACCTAACCAGTGTGGTTGTACGAGTGTTTGGGTCCGATGTACGGACCATAGAATTATCTAATCTACCTGAATATCATCAAATATCGACAAAGATGACGACGTCCAGGAGACTGTGGGAAGCTCACAGCATCATCCAGTACGAGGGAAAGGCTTCGGCCATTTCCAGTGGTAAGCGCGAATGACGCAGAAATACGCAATCTCTCATTTCTCTTTGTTTTATATTTCATATTTCAATAACTTCATAGCTTGGGAATAAAAGTAAAATCAATAATTTATCAGACTCCGTTTTCACGTAATTTTCTATCGGTAATATTCAAATCACAACGCTCCAATTTAAATTTTATACTTATTATTATTATTAATTTTGCTATACTTGTTTTATATAATAAATTCATTTCTTTTACAATGCAATCTTTGCTTTCAGTAGGTAGCATTAGATATAGACCAATTCCTTCTCCTGATACAATTGTTTGTTGGCTTAATGATCAAATCATACCACGATCTGAGTGAATAGATTCTTGAAGGTGTTCTACCAGAGCTAGACGTTGTTAAATACAAATTTAGATTTCAGCATTGCATTGAGGTCTTGGCGCCCATTAAAACAACATAGCTTAGGCAAAGGTAAACAGTTACATTTATCACCCAACAGTTTGGGGCAGCCAAACCGTTGCAATTGTCGCCCAACGTGTGGGCTAGCAAAACGTTACACACTCACCAAGATATTTAAACCTTTCTGTCCGTTTGATTTTCCCCTGGTTAACTTTTAGCTCTCTTGGTCCTGGGTTGATGTTAGTTATGAACTGTGTTTTCTCCAAAGAGATCTGAAGACCAGCTTTTGTTCCTGTGCCTGTAGCTGATCAATTCTTTTTGTGGCCATGTCTAAAGAATCGGGGAAAATTGCAAGATTGTCTATTATTATAAATATTAGTCTATTATTATTATTATTGATGTGTAACATCTTTCCGCTCGGTTGCTGGATAGTTTTGAGGGAGTGATTTTGAAAATTGGGGACGGAAGTGGATCGGAACGATCGAACTGGCAGTGGTGGATCGAACGGAAGTATGCACTGCCCGCTCGATCGATCGAACGGAAGTGTACTAGCTAACAGTGGTGGAAAACGGAAGTATGCACTGCCCGCTCGATCAATCGAACGGAAATGTACTAGCTGGCAGTGGTGGAAAACGGAAGTAAGCACTGCCCGCTCGATCGATCGAACGGAAGTGTACTAGCTGGCAGTGGTGGAACGAACGGAAGTATGAGATGCACTGCCAACTCGATCGATCGATCCAGCGGGCAGTGGTACGATAAACAATGAGCGCGCGGTGTCGGAAATTGATACCATGACGTATTCTCGGCCATGTGGAATGTATTATGACATACTGAACGGAAAACGCTCATGCGAACTCTGGTGTCAAGTGATTGAAACAAAGCACATGGTACATGTTCGTAGTCTTCGTATCAGTATTTAAATGGTAAAATGCCTCAATATCAAACATTGTAAGTAGTCGGCATTGCCGGTATTATGTTTCTGCACAATGGCTATTCAAATATTAACCCACATAACTGTAATTCAGTCATCAATATAATATAATCGTTGTGGTTATACGAGAATTGAGCAAGCCTTCATGAACTATTACTGAATACATTCCCTTTACTCACAAGAGGGCCTATTCATAGGGCATTTTAAACTCAATTTCACGCTGGAACATTAACGAAACAAGCAAAATATAAATGAAACTTAATTCCGTAATGCAGTATTATTGGAACGTAGAAATAAGTCGCCATCTTGTGCACAAAATTTGCATAGTCGAGACAGCCGTGGGGTAAGTGCTTATGAGTCTGAATCTAGAGATCATGGGTTCGAATCTCGGACTGGGAAGATATTTATGCTACCAGATTATCATTTTAAACGATATTTATCATATCAATATGACTCCTTTTAACAGAATCCATATGAAATTAGGTGTTGGTCTGTGAATGAAGAGGACCTGTTTATAAGGAATTTAAGGTTATGAGCGGTGTCGCGTCTATTAATCTAGTTGATCCATATCGTATTCTTTATTTAGGCTAGTGCTGGTGGAATCTACAAATCATCTAAGAAAATGAGTTCCGTATTATAAACTACAATATCTGTAAAACACTCCCTTTTACAATAGATTAATATTTGTGCCAATAATAATATAAAATACCGCTGTATCAACAATTTCACGTGAGGTTTCTTCTATGTCAGATGTTACACATCATATGCGACTACTGTAGGGCTCGTAATTTTTTAGCCTACTTTTCACATTTTGCAAAAATGAGGAAAAAGTAGTCTTATGAGATCGATCCGGGAAAATGTGTGTCTGTCTGTCTGTCTGTCTGTCTGTCTGTCCTTCTGTCTGTCTGTCTGGCTGTGTGTGTGTTCCCCCCCCCCCTATCAACTCCTAAATGGCTGCAGCAATCAAAACCAAATTTATTATGAGCAAAGATGTGCACCGGAATAGCTCACGTCCATATTTGAAAATGATGTCAGTGCTACCAACTGCTGAAAAAACGCACTAGAAATTTGAGCTCCATGTTGGATATCTTGCAAGGTATGCATGGGAGCTATTCCAAAATTGGCACACATGTAGATAATACTATTTCAGTTTAATTTCCAGGAGGCCAACCATGACAGTGTTGCCAAAATAATTTTAAGCCTTCTGATAGGTCCAATGTTTAAATGCATATAACATCTACACTATCAACTGGATTTCAACCAAAATTTGTATGTAATATCTGTACATAAACAGATATGACTGAGCATATTCTTAAGAGCCACCAGGGCTGCTAACTGTTAATAATTGCTCTCTCTATTTTTTTTAAATCCAAATACCAATATATCAGAAAGTATGCAAGCCAACAGCTTTAAACTATGCACACGTATATTCTGACATTTTAGATTAATTTGGAGTAACTTATATACGTCAGTTCTACCAACATGATTATAAGCCTGCTGATAGTACCAATTTTTAAATACATGTAACTTCTATACTATCAGTTGGATTTCAACCAAATTTCGTATGTGCAATGTGTACCATAACAGATATGACTATAATTATTGTTAAGAGCAATCAGGGCTGCCAACTGTTAATAAATGCTGTCTATATTCTTTTTACCCTAATATCAATATATCAGAAAGTATGCAAGCCAACAGCTCTATACTTTGCACACGTATAGCACCTGACATTCTAGATTAATTTGGAGTAATTAATACAAGGCGGTGCTGCCAACATGATTCTATGCCTGCTGATATGTCCAATTTTAAAATATATGTAACTTCTATACTATCAAATGGATTTTATCCAAAATTGGCACAACAAGATATCATAATAATTCAGATTATTTCTGACCAGCACACGCATGGTATTGTTGGCAACATGCTTTTACGCGTGCTGATAGATCCAGTGTCTAACTGCATGTAACGTCCATTGGACTTCAACCAAATTTTGTATTCTGTACCTTAAGAGGTGGAACTAAGAATATATTCAGTCACCAGGGCTGCCAACTGTAGTGCTCTATTAGGCTACATTATACCAGGTATATTTTGAACTAATTAGATATTTCGATATTACCAACTTAATTTCGTCATTATTCTAGATAGGTTCATATACTGTAGAATAATCATTGGCATGAAAAGTAGACTGTATAGTTCTTCACGGAACTTCTTGTTATTATTATTATCGATTTTTCCCCTTTGAGAGAGCGTGCGAACTTGGGCCCATCACAGCTTCACTTCCTTTTCCTCTTCTCTTTTCTTCCCAAAACCTCTTCATTAATTCACTGTATTTGTTCTTCCTTTCCTCTGTCCATTGTTTCCCTATTGTTTCTTTTCTTGAGACTTGTTCAAATTTCTTGTTTCTGATTTTATTTCTGAATTGATTTCTATCCTTAAAATCATCTTCAGAGATTTTTGAACCGTTCCAGATCCTCCTGTGTTTCTCTCATCCAACTGGTCTTTAATTTACTTGAATTAATGACGTTAAACATTTTCTTACTGAGTCTGTTTTAACCATCCTCCACAGGTGTCCATAGAACTGTAGGCGTATTTTCCTAAATTTCTCTGAGATGGTGTCGTCTGATCCAAGTTCCGTCGCGGAGAACAGTGCCGTGTATCTTTCTAAGAATATTCCGTTCTTGTTTCTTGATGTCATGAATTTTCGCCATCCCTCCAGTTAATGTTGTTTCTGCCACATACAAGGCTTCTGGTAAAACAACCGTGTTGTAGTGCCGTAGTTTTGAATTACGAGACACTACTCTTTTGTTGTAATGATTCCATTATTATCATCATATATATTATTTCAGTAGTATGGATCCCTCTTGTGGCGCTCACAAGCGACCGATCGTGAGAAATGAGCATTCAAATGAAAGAGAATAGACATTAACAGTGACAAATTACACACTAATTTCATAACTATCTATAATTTCTTTAAAAAATGACTTTTAAAAAATTGTACGAAGTGTGCGATTTGCAGATTGATATAAGGAAAATTGTAGGAAATGTTTAGGAAAATATGCTCCAAAATTGCTGTCCACTTCACATTTTGGCCTCTGTGACGCCTTTTTCATGTCATACTAACATTCTGAGGTCTTTCCTTTATCATTTTGCATGGATTTCAGAAACAGTAAATCAAAGGAATGAGTACTCAAATCGTATAATATCGAAAATATCGAATAACCGGTGAGTGTTAGGATGATCCAATTATCAGTGATTGCCTTCTTAAAGTTAGGGAACGTAGAACTTGGAATTCTAACTGAAATGTAAATAGTGTTCTATGTATAATCATTTGGTTAAAATAAAAACATAACAACCTTTATATAAACCTATTGGGGAAAGTGTTGTTCATGAACATGCGAGATATCTCGCACGGGTCCGCTAGTTAATACCTTTACTATGTCAGACAAATTCTACACAAATCCAAGTACAGTACACGAGGCTGATAACCGAAGTTGTCCCAATCCCTAATGTGAATCAATAACAACCAATATAGCACCCTCTGCCATGTTGCACGACGTGCAGTGAGCTGTCTGGAGGCTGCAGAGCGCGGTGCGATGTACTGTACCGGGAGGTTTCTTGTCCGCGCTCTTCAAGTACTATACGTGACTCCACCATAAAAGGTGTTGCTTGCAATAAAGACGCTCTGTATTACCTCGCTTCACAAAAACTAACAGAGTAATTAACAACAAGTTTATTAACTTGCCACCGACATAAGTTAGTTGTGCCACAACGTAACTCCACTCCGCATGCAGCTAAGAAAATAATAAGTAGCGTGTAAGGTGGCGTATCTGATGCCACGTCACGCACATTTCACACACACTCGTTCGGAGGACAGTAGGATAATGCAAGCTCGTACCATTTCGGGATCATTCGGCTCCACTTGTAAAGTGTTCGTGGCAGTGGCGGTTAGTGAAGTTTAACAGTTATGTGCTGTACCAATCCCCCTTCCAAAGAATACAAATATTTAGAAATACAATTTATGGAAATGAGAGGCTATCCACTGAGTTGTTCATACTGAATAATCTATTGTTCATTGATTTACAAAATGTGGCTATAGAATAGGTAAGTAGGGAGTATTAAACAACCTTCTGGAGGGAACAGCAGATGCCTTGCTCTATTTCTCCACCGTTTGCTTTGAGCGATTCCCTCTAAAATGACACCGCAGGGTTTAGAAGGAGCTACCTGCCACGTATTCATTTCGTGTGACTAGTGCTGCCACTGTGTGCTCGAACGAAGAATTGCTGTGAAGTCTTCGCTCAGGTATTATCTGTTGTCTCAACATCACAACGGAAAAGGTTGGGCACGCATGCGCATAAGGCAGAGTTTATGTTTGCTGGCAATGAAGGTAGACATTCTCGCTGAGCTGCTATCAGTACAGTCAGTGCCGGACGTGGAGTGGAGCGCATTACTAGATACCTCGTTGTGAGAGGAGTTGATCTCATATTTCCAATTCTTTGACTGGCGTCTTTTCTAATGCACTGTATTTGATTGTAGATGATATTAAAGTTTTTTTTAATTAAACAATGTGCTGCAGCACTTCAGCACATAAGATGCAGCCGCCCCTGATTCGTGGTACTGGGAGCATTACTGGAAATCTACAGTGAGAGCCTTTCCTAAAGAACGGAGGTTTGCTTGCCCGCGTTAAGGACGGAAAGTGATTAGTCACCGCCGCTTGAGAATCGCTTAACGATAACACAAGAGCAGGTCGGGAAGTCCCAAATGCTTGCATTGCACTTATTATACATGCAGCTGGCAAGATATCTTATAGTAGTTGAGAGAGTTAAGACTTGTGGTGAAGTACTGTAGACTGTCACGTATCCCGTGACGATTCTTCGCAACATCATTGATGACATAATAATAAGCCGAGGAATATGGCCTGCCCGGTCCCCCGATTTGTCTGTGTGCGATTTTTACTTGTGGGGGAACCTCAAACAATAGATATATCAAACCAATCCGCGTAATGACCACCCTAGCGATATGTTCCACACTGTTCGGCGTCACACGTCTGAGCAAGTAAACATTGTCAATAGAATTTTATGGTGCATGCTAATTTCATGTTTGTTATTACTTATTACTGCATCGTGCTTTCTAAATTGTACACACGTGTATGTACATTTTTACTTACGTAACTTAGGAAACCGTTAAGACAAAACAAACATAACTTACTAGCACTAGTGCCCGGCTTCGCCCGGTGGATTTATTTGTTTTACAGAACTGGAGCGCTCAAGGATAAGGATCGGAATAAATGAAAGTAAATTTGAAAGCACCAACGCTTATTGCAGCTGATAACCTCAGTATACTGCACCATCACCATCGCCCTTAGACAGAGGCATGCTATTGTCATGATGATGACTGTTTTAAGGGGCCTAAGAAATCTCTTTGCACTAATTACTCCCCGTGACTGCAATTTATAAGCAGCTCGCAATTCTGCACCAGAACATTGGTAGGGACGACGTGATGCGGCCCGCATTACATGGCAATAATAGACTTCGGTATTATTAAAGCCGTTCTGGAGCTCTGGTTCTTCCGACTTACTGAACAGAAATCAATATTTAAGGTTACCTAAGAGGTTTAGCCCAATGCTACATAGCCTAAACTATTCCTCTTGAATCAGGCTATCATATACAAAAATAATTTTTCGAATACGACTGGTAGTTCCAGAGATTAGCGCGTTTAAACACATAAGCAAACACACAAACTCTTCAGCTTTATTATATTGGTATAGATATAGATAACGAGATTCAACTATGAATCGTAAATAATAAACCCAAGACATAGGCCAACTACTACTATAGTATCGTAATTATTTTAGTGTAAATTTTAAAACGACTACACAGTGATCAGGATCTGTTGATGGCCACTTGAGGGCCGAAACGCGAAAAATAAACTGATCCATTTAATTGTGATAATGAATTAATACATGTAATTTTTTCAAGGAGTGTGTTTACATATTTATATCTTGTACCCCGCCCCCGCATAATCGTATTGACCGACTGAAAAGCAAAAAATGACAATTTTGTATAGGCAACACTGAAAGAGAATGGCTTCAAATCTCTACATACTAGTACAGCCATCACAATTACAAAGGTTATCACATAAATTCCACACACACACTCAAATACTTGGGGCTGTATGATCATGATGGCGAAGCTCCTAAAATAAACAACAACTACAACAACCTAATGATTTGTCCATTTCTGGAAATACAGTAGTCGACTCTACGCAAATACTTAGGGACGATTTCACCAACGTCAATTAACACCTAATTCATCATTAAAGGTTATTTAACTTTGCACGACGTTGGTTGGTTGGTTCCTCAGTTTAGGGACTGCGACAACACGGTTATATAGCCCCGTGTACTCTGGGTGTGTGTAGAATTAGTGTGATGACCGGTGTTAATTGTGATTGCTGTATTAGTGTGTGTTATCTGTGATTCAGGTAAGGACTGCAGAAGATCAATTTTTCAACTACTTCCTACTTTTGCTGCCACATGCTGCCGTCCACGACACCTAGTTGCGAACTTGGCTACTAGTTGCCTTCGCAACCACCATTTCATCGAACAGAAACGCTCGTTAACTAACAAGCAATTACGTTAAATGGCCAAATCTGACTACTCAATTCTCCAAAGTATTGTTAAAGTGGAGGGAAACGGCTGAATTCTACCTCGGGCATCGTGCAATGGCAGATTTTCACACAAACTATCATCCTTATGAATATTTTCATTTATTTTACGTCCACATTGAAGTACTATAATCAATCTATATACAGTCAAATCATAGGAATATTAGTTACAAATTTGGCTTCTTCTTCTTCTTCTTCTTCTTCATCTCCAATAACTGTTTCATTCTGTCTGGCCTGGTGGCCCGTTCTTCGTCCATAATGGTGTATTGTTTGTGTGTTTATGACAATGAAATTATAACATAACATATATTTTACTAATAATACCAAGAAAGAAGAATACGGAAAAAAAAGTATAACATAACTGAAGCGGGATTCGGATTCGAACTCATCCAGCTCTGCACAAGGAACTCTGAGTCTTCAACGCAACCACTTTCACTACAAAGACAACGGTGAGATAGCATGTCCTAATTAGGTAGGCTAAGTAAACAACGTGTAGACACAACTGCCAGTTCTCCTAAATACTTTATTCATACCATTTTAACCTTTTGCCATAAATTAGGACTTCTGTATTTCCCTTCCTTTATAATTATGTAACAGAAATTCTGAAAGAAGCATCGCATACAACGATCAGTGCTACACTCTTCTTGCTCCTTCCGCCATATTTTGTCTGGGTGAAACCGATTCCACACATGCGTGAGAGCCGTAAAACGTATTTAAGTAATTACGAATCCGAATGGCCTCGTGAAATGCATTGACGATAACCATGCATTAACTCCCCTATTAAGGGCCGTTTTCACCAACTCTTCAATAATGATTATTTAGTTAATTCCCACTTAACATGGCGGACAGTACAAGAAGCGTCTAGCACTGATTGTTGTTTGCGATGCTTCCTTCAGATTTTTGGCAGGCCCCGGGCTAAGGTGATAGACGCCCTGGGCAAATGGTCTACTGGCGCCCTTTTTCTCAATTATTTGTTATAAAAATAGTATAATACGTTTTATTAACTACTACGTTACAAATATTGTATAACAGGAAATAATAAGAAAAGTTAGTCGTTCATATAATTTTGTAGCCATTTATTGATACATTAATCACACTAAAACCCAAGATCACAAATTCAAAAGTTAAATTTGAAAAGTACAATATACAGAAAAATTTCAAATCGAAGGTTTTTTTTCTGGCTTTTAACTTTTCAAATTGATTTATGATGTCATGAAAGTCTGTGCTAAGGGTTACGTCTTTTTCAAAATACAATAACAATAGAGAATTTAGTTTGTGGTCTGAAAGAGTTATAATACTGTATTATGTTATAATCATGATTAAACATAAATACTACGAATGTATGTGATATTTAATATTACTTTTATTTTATATTCACGTAAATTATAGTTATTTTATCCTACTTTTTAAAGATTTCCATGTCAAAGGCTACTTATTTTTAATGTTGAGATTGTTGGGTCAATCTTTTTCTGCGTTCAGCGTCATCTAAATTTCTGCGCCCCCCAAAATTTGGCGCCCTGTGCAAATGCCCAGTATGCCCGTTTATAGCCCGGGACCTGGGAACATAATTATTAAGGAAGAGAAATGCAGAACACTTTATTCGTGGCAAAAGCTTAAAATGATATGAACAAAGTATTTAGGAGAACTGGCAGTTGTGTGAATAGATAGCTTAATAGGACACACTTACCCAGTTGTCTTCGTAGCGTAAGCGGTTGAGGTGCAGACATCAGTTCATTATGCATCGCTGGAAGAAGTTCGATTCCACCTTCGTATATATCTTGTTTAAATTTCCGTATTCGTCTTTTTTGGTGTTAAAACTTAGTAATATGTGTGATCTTTTATAATTTCATTGTCATAAACATATTTTATATTCGTATGGATGAAAGTACGTGTGAAACTCGGAAACAAACCGCCATTGTGGAATGCGCAAGGCACAGTTCAGCTGTTTCCCGCCACTTTAAAGATGCTTTAGAGAGTTGAGTGGTCAGATCTGGCCATTTAACGTAATTCAATTCCTTGTTAGTGGTAAGTTAACAAGTGTTTCTGTTTGGTGAAATGCTCGTGCTAAGTTAAATAACCTTTATTGATGCATTAAGGGATAATTGGCGTTGGTGAGAACGGCCCTAAAGTTAAATAGGGATTAAGTAATCTTTAATAAACCTCTTTGGTTTAAGGAAACTGAGAAAGACCTCGTGGAACTCCAATTTACAGACACCATGCTCATGGACAAAACAACCAAAACCATCACCAAGGATAAGAAACAAGGATTCCAAGTTAAAATCAATCAAAAGCGTACGATCCACATCTCTGCCGAAGAATGGGAAGCAAGATCTCAAAGGCTGAGGCAATAGTGGGCCAAAAGGAAAGCTCAAAACAATAAAAAGTGATGGATTTCATGTACCCCAAAGTTGGGTGAAACAAATAAAGAAGAAAGAGTTGATGAAAATGGCTCTTATACTCGTTTGTGTAAATAGCCTATGGGCCTACCTTGTTTCAGGACAAAAAGTAAAAGTAAAAAGTAGAAGTTCAGCAAAGTTTTTGTGAGTGTGCTAAGAAAACCTCTATCACTATGTAGAATGTAAATTTATGGAGTAGATATTACTTTGTGGTCCGGCAGTTCCAAGAAAGAAATGCACTGTAACCTACATATCACAAATATTTGGTTGAGAAAATAAATAGCTAGAATTCACTGCTGTTCTGACTCCTGTTTCATTGTTGTTTCATTCGTATTCATCACGTTCAAATTATCTAAACATGACTTCTTTTGTTTCAGGACGATCCCAATTCGTAAATTTTGCCAGGGTTGGGTTCTTTTGTTTTTTGTTACACATTCCTTATACTATTGTTAGCCGGAGCACGGTGACATGTCATTGCAACATGGCGGTTGTAACTTCTTTGATGTCACCAAGTCGCTGGCTGTGTTGAAACTACCTGATAATTTATGCGCTAGAAGGAACCGAGATTGGATCCAGTGTTGAGCTTTAACACCTCCAAGGATATGTGCTCCTTTCAAAGCAGAGGCTCAAAGGAAAATGCTGATTCATCTGAAACGAGGGGCCTATTTCTAAATTAGTTTCGGCTATATAATAATCTAAAATAAACATGTTCTATATGGCCATTTGTATGCTTTGAATACGAACTCTTAAGAAATACTGAATAAAAGAAACGCATTCATGTGACTCCTAGTTTCCTTGACCAGATGATGTTTATGCAAATGCCAAAAGTTGGCGGGAAAAGTGAAGATGTTCGTCACTCGCTATAATTGTCAACAGTGTAGACTGTATACATACTCAATTCCGTCTTGAACTTCACTGTGTTTTTAATTTCACCACTCGATGCCACCAACTTTTTGTTGTTTGAGTCTTCGGTCTTTTGACTGGTTTAATGCAGCTGTCCATGCCTCCCCGTCTTGAACTAGTCGTTTCATCTCTTCATAGCTAGCACACCTTAAATCCGAGGCAATAGGTTCTACATATTCTAACATTGGTCTACCCCTACAGTTCTTGTCCTTCGTAAGTGTCCATGATTCAACTCCATAGAACAGGACACTAAAACCGTAGCATCGAAGCAGTCGGGTGCGTAATGACGGACTTAAATCACGGCTGGTCAAAACTTTTCTCATTTTCATGAAAGAACTTCTGGCCTGCTCATTTCTACAGCGAATTTCTTGACTTAAGTCCCAGTTATTGATTTGACATCCTAAATATTTATATGATGAAACCCTTTCAATTCTTTCATTACCATGTGTAAGAATGCCCTGAATTTCATCTCTGTTTCTACTAACGTACCTAAATCTATATTTGATGACAACAGATTCATTTTCTGTAGAAATGCTTTCTTTACCTGAGCCAACCTATTGTTTATATCCTCTGCTTCGTCGATCACTGGTTATTTTGCTTCCTAAGTAGCAGAAGTCTCCTACTGTACTTCCTTTAGCTTTTCACTTGCAAATTTGACGTCATTAGGGGTTTCTGTTTTTTTTTTTCTGCCTGCATTCCATTATTTTTGTTTTACTCGAACATTTACTTCGGAGGCGTAGTTGGTAGCATGCTGAACTGCTGTTCCCAAGATATCGGATTCAAACCCGGCCGAAGTCGTCGAATTTTTTAAGAGCGTTAAAAATCCTTCAGTATGCCTCCCTTCGGAGGGGAAGTAAAGCCGGCGGTCCCATGTCATAGATTTAAGGCGTGTAAAAGATCCTTCCACAGACTAAACTTGTGTGAAGCTAAATTTGTTAGGTTAGATTTGCAGATCGCTCTATCAAAGTTCCAATGTTCACCACTAGGTATCATTGATATCTGGTGGTGAAAGTTGGAACTACTTGAAATTGAACGGAACTCACCCATAATAGTGTGTCCGCTTGAAGCAGCTACAGACGCAGGCGAGCCGAACATGTCCTCGGACTCTCCCGGCACTAAACGCCATACGATAAATAAATAAATCAACCATAAATTATTTCCTCAAGATGGAGTCCATACCATTTGATAACTCATTCAAACTCTCTGGTGAATCGGCTAAGATTACCACCTATAAAAATATTATCTACGTGATGAAATCTAACTTTCCGTCAAAAGAACTACCCTGGTATGAATGAAAATGTGAATGGGTATCGTAATTTCTCCATATTTTGCACTAATACATTATGATCTTACAATGAGCAGTAGATAAATCTGGTTTTCTTATCTAATTCATCCTCAGAACTACCTTTCCTTATACAGGGTCTTTCATATAAAGTAAGAACGGCGAGCGGCTGATTTGTTATCCGTTGCTGTGGTGGCCTTGGCTGAGTTTGTGGCGCGCCACGGCCCCCTGCTGTAGTATTGAAAGCGCGCGCATAGTAAATATTTGACCTTGCAATAAGCGTGCAGTTGTTCAGTCAGCGGTCTAACATGGTGAGAGTTATCATTACAACATCGTATTTTTGTAAGTAAACCTCATTTTAAGTACGAGTCGGCTCGGCGGGTACGTGATGCATTTGTGCAGCAATTTCCCGATGAAATGCCACCTTCACTAGCACAGATTCACGTAATTGAAAATAAGTTTGACACTACTGGCTCTGTGCTCAATAAAATACATAAAATAAAAAATCAGAAACATTACAGTGGTAGAACTCACTCGCGTCAGCCAGAATGTGGTTACCAGATACAATGCCTGCATTACCCAGGAAGGACGACACATCCAGGTAATATTTCATATAGGATTGTACACACTCTTAAAGCAGGGGGCCGTTGCGCGCCACAAGCTCGGCCAAGGCCACCACAGTAGCGGATAACAAACCCGACGCTTGGCGTTCTTACTTTATATGAAAGACCCTGTACATAGACCTACAATGCCACGATACAATTAAAACTGATAAGCTCCCGTGCCCCTAACCTTAAATAAATATTCAAGTAAGGTACACAAGCCTGTTTACACTCCAATTTCGTGTTAAACTTGAGGATCAATTTGAATCTCTCTTCCCTGCTTATTTGTCACAAATCGCTAGCTATGAACTATTGTTGTTAGTAAGCCTATGCATTATTGCATTGTAACCTATAGTTTGTGCGTATCGTTAATAGCTACAAATGAAAAATAAAACAACTGAATTACGAATTCGATGAATATTTGACACTTCTTGGCCGGTTGCACATACGAAATTTTGTTGAATTTCAATTGATAGTGTAGAAGTTATATGTATTTAAAAATTGGACCTATCAGCAAGCTTATAATCATTTTGGCAACACTGCCATGTATGGCCTCCTGGAAATTAAACTGAAATATTAAATGCAGAATGGGGATCGTAACAACTGAAATTCGGTAACTTTTTCCAAAAGGGGCCTAGGTTCGAAGACACCAATTTTAAGAGATTAAAGAGGTATTTAATTCTATGCAGTGATTTGAAGTCATTAAATGCTGTATATAGGTAGTTGTTGTAGTTGTTGATTCTTTAGGGGCTTTGCGACATCGTGGTCATGTAGCTCCGTGTGCTTGGGTGTGTGTATAATTTGTCTGATTACCCATGTCACTGTGATGTCTGTACTAGTGTGTGCGATTGGATTTGAGGTTGGATGTGGGTAGGAAGCAACCGTGGCCTTAAGTTACGTACTCATCCCAGCGTTTGCCTGAAATAGAAGTGAGGTAATCCATTTCCAGCATGGCTGAGGTAGACATCCAACCTGCCTCTTCTCAGTTTTGCCCGACGAGGTTGAGTGTACCCCGTGCCAGTCCTCAGACCAGAATTACATTTCTTGGCAGAGCCGGGAATCGAATCGAACCCAGGCGAAGACAGCCAATAATGCTAGCCACTACTCAACGAGGCAGACACAATAACATAATTATGCAGCTTTGTAATGACAGGTGTGGGTGAGACTTTTCACGGGACTATAATAACAGGATGTATTGATTCTTCAAACTAATAAGCCTATAATAGTCGTAAAGGCGGGGGAGCTATAAATATAAGTGTAATGGCTGGTAGAATTTATTAAATTACTTCAATTGTTTGTTCTTCTAATAATTGTCGTTCAATTTAATATCTACATAACTTATATTTCACAGTTCCCTCTCCGACTGGAATAATGCAGTTAAAAAATCACGCAGAAGTTATAATTTTGCAAATACGAGTACAGTATATAATTTCATTTTTGTTTGGAGAGAAATACCTTGAGCTGGCAAACCTTTCATTGTTTCTTGCTACTCTTCTTTCCAATTACGGGATCCAACCAATACTCTGGATACCTAGTCGAGAGCACACCAATGTTGCAGCTGATTAGCCCTGCTACACTTCGCTGATCCGCTCGCAAACAGTCCTACTGCTTGGCAGAGCACAGTCCTACAAGTTCAGCTAAACCTAAATCCTCAAAAGAGTCACCTTCCATGTCTAATACTCTGAAATACCGTTAAACGATGTTGACATTCGAAAACTTTTACAATTCATGAAAATGAAAATCCACAGCCTGTTTCCAGTCTATCCGACCGGGTCAGGGATGGAATGATTGAAGCCCCCTATCTAGCGGCGAGGATATGAACTGTGCCGGCTGCCGAAGCCTGTCGCACTCCTCTAAGGCAATCATTAAATGAATGACAGATGAAATGAAAAGATAGTGGAAAGTGTTGCTGGAATGACATTTTTGACAGGGAAAACCGGAGTACCCGGAGAAAAACCTGTCTGCCTCCAATTTGTCCAGCAGAAATCTCACGTGGAGTGGCCAGGATTTGAACCACGGACCCAGCGGTAAGAGGTCGGCGTGCTGCCGCCTAAGCCACGGAGGCTATTTTTAGCCTACTTTTCACATTTTGCAAAAATGAGGAAAAAGTAGTCTTATGAGATCGATCCGGGGAAATGTGTGTCTGTCTGTCTGTCTGTCTGTCTCTCTGTCCTTCTGTCTGTCTGGCTGGCTGTGTGTGTGTCCCCCCCTATCAACTCCTAAACGGCTGCAGCAATCAAAACCAAATTTAGTATGAGTAAAGATGTGCACCGGAATAGCTCACGTCCATATTTGAAAACGATATCAGTGCTACCAACTGCTGAAAAAACGCACTAGAAATTTTAGCTCCATGTTGGATATCTTGCAAGGTATGCATGGGAGCTATTCCAAAATTGGCACACATGTAGATAATACTATTTCAGTTTAATTTCCAGGAGGCCAACCATGACAGTGTTGACAAAATATTTTAAGCCTTCCGATAGGTCCAATGTTTAAATGCATATAACTTCTACACTATCAACTGGATGTCAACCAAATTTTGTATGTAATATCTGTACATAAACAGATATTACTGAGCATATTCTTAAGAGCCACCAGGGCTGCCAACTGTTAATAATTGCTCTCTCTATTTTTTAAATTCAAATACCAATATATCAGAAAGTATGAAAGCCAACAGCTTTAAACTATGCACATGTATATTCTGACATTTTAGATTAATTTGGAGTAACTTATATACGTCAGTTCTACCAACATGATTGTAAGCCTGCTGATAGTACCAATTTTTAAATACATGTAACTTATATACCATCAGTTGGATTTCAATCAAATTTCGTATGTGCAATGTGTACCATAACAGATATGACTACCGTATAAGTATTGTTAAGAGCAATCAGGGCTGCCAACTGTTAATAAATGCTGTCTATATTCTTTTTACCCTAATATCAATATATCAGAAAGTATGCAAGCCAACAGCTCTATACTTTGCACATGTATAGCACCTGACATTCTAGATTAATTTGGAGTAATTAATACAAGGCGGTGCTGCCAACATAATTCTATGCCTGCTGATATGTCCAATTTTAAAATACATATAACTTCTATACTAACAAATGGATTTCATCCAAAATTGGCACAACAAGATATAATAATTCAGATTATTTCTGACCAGCACACGCATGGTATTGTTGGCAACATGCTTTTACGCGTGCTGATAGATCCAGTGTCTAACTGCATGTAACGTCCATTGGACTTCAACCTAATTTTGTATTCTGTACCTTAAGAGGTGGAACTAAGAATATATTCAGTCACCAGGGCTGCCAACTGAAGTGCTCTATTTGGCTACATTATACCAGGTATATTTTGAACTAATTAGATATTTCGATATTGCCAACTTAATTTCGTCATTATTCTAGATAGGTTCATATTCTGTAGAATAATCATAGGCATGAAAAGTAGGCTGTATAGTTCTTCACGGAACTTCTTGTTACAATTCATAATAGGCCTATCCCTTTTTTAGAAGAACAATTACTGTACATGACTTACTACCTACGAAACTACCACTGAGAGAAAACAAATAAAGATTAATGTTTCTGACAGAGCGGTTGGTTGGTTGGTTGATTCCTCAGTTTAGGGGCAGCGACAACGCGGTCATGTAGCCCCGTATACTTTGGGTGTGTGTAGAATCTGTCTGATAACCGGTGTTAATTGTGATAACAGTATTAGTGTGTGTTATCTGTTTTTTTAATTCACGTAAGGACTGCAGACTTTGAATTTTTCAAATAGTTCCTACTTTTGCCGCCAAACGCCACCATCAACGACTACTAGTTCAGAACTTAGCTACTGACGCCACCGCAGTCGGCTCTTGGCAACGAACGTAGGAACCTAAGAGCATTGTTTACATTCTTAACCTATATAATTTACCTTCACACAGGTGTAATTTGTGGAAGGTTCTTTAACATGCCATAAACCTATGACATGGGACCGCCGGCTGCACTCCCCCACGCAGAAAGGCATGCTGAGGGATTTTTAACGCTCTTAAAAATCCAACGACTTCGGCCGGGTTTGAACCCGCGATCTTGAGCATAGAAGCTCAGCATGCTACCAACTAGGCGACCGAAGCCGCAACTGACAGAGCACCCAAGCTTATGATGTGTCTTACAATAGCTGCATGCCAGTCGAGAGTAAATGACCTCAGACTGTGAATTGGCGGTTTTATTTATTTAGCGTATGTCTACAAACATCACTAAAAAATACTATTTACAATGATAACAAATTACAAATTAATGTCCAGGCCACGAATATAGTCTATTGATCCCTCCGTCATCACCAGGAACTCTGTTGGATCGCCAGGAAAAGCTCTCAGAGGACAATCTGAAATTACATGCTGAACAGTCTGCTTTTCAGCACCACAGTCACAACATGGAGAAGCTATTTTCTTCCACTTGAACAAAGAATCGGCACACCTGCCAGTGTTGGTTCTTATACGGTTAAGAACCGACCAGATCTTGCGTGGTAAATCAAAACCAGGTGGTTTGGTCGATATACATGGCATCTTCAGTTGTTCTGTAGTAGTATTACTCTGCCATGTGTGTCTCCAGCAGTCATTGATATTAAAGCCGTTGTTAACTAGCATCCTTCCAGTTTCTAAAGGTGGATTGCGAGAACGAAGCCTTCCTTTACCGATGGTTGGGATGTCTGCATGAACAGGGAGGTTAGGATTTTTCTGTAGATGTTTGTATTCACGGACAAGTGCACTCTCCCGTCGCAGAGATGGAGGTGGTATGTGGCTAAGTATGGGTAGCCAAAAAGTAGGTGTAGGTCTGATTGTACCAGTTATAAGACGCATGGTATGGTTGAGCTGAGTGTCAACAAGTCTTGTGTGAGTGCTATTCATCCAAGCTGGGGAGCAGTATTGGCGGTAATACACGATTGCTTCCGATGGCTAAAGGGCGAAGGGTGCGGGTGAAGCCATAGGGAGCGACAATAGTTTCAAAGCTGTCGCTACTGTAGAAGTCAAGTATAAAATGCCGGAAAAGCGTTTATCAAAAATTGGAGTCATGGACAGTGGGAGATTAAAAGCTAGTAAAGAATTTATATTATTTTGTAATATTTTGGAGAAATTTTGTTCAAAGTAGTTTAAGCAAGAAAGAATGAAGACTAGCCTAGTCCCTTTCACCGCACGCCACTGATCACAACTTATGTTTCCCACGGCGGTATTATAAATGACTCTTTTTTTTTTTGGAAAACTGAACCTATGTCTACATCGGGAGCGCATTTATAATTTTCTTTTGTAAATAATATGGGGGGAAAGTGATCATAATATAAATCGAAGCCCGATTTTAAATCCGCTAATTTTATTCAGTTAGTCCTTCCGATGAACATGCATATTGTTGGTATTTTAACACAAAATGGGAGTGCAAACAGGCTTGTGTACCATACTTGAATATTCATTGACGTCCGAAACGGGGGAGGAGCTTACGGTCAACTGATTCCAATATGGCGGCGAGATAGTGACGAGAAGTAAGCAAGACAGTGATTGGGTGTGCGTTTGTTATGGCTTCTAATTTATGATGGCAAAATAATACATATTTTCTTTCATTGATAGAAATATTTTTTATCAATTTACAGTAAATGCAGTGCTTAATTACTACCAGTTAAAAATATTACCCACGTGTAGATAGTTAATTTACTGTCTGCTGTTACATATATGAAGCCTGTACTTGGGAGCCTAGCGGTATCAATGTTTTTATTAATTTCACAATATATATATTTCACATAACACAAAGGACGACTCCCTGATAATAAATTGAATCCAGCAACCCTGAATTTGCATGAATGTTTTGGGTTCAAAGAAGCGTTACTTGGGATGCTCAAATCATACTTCAATATTGCTAATATTGACCTACATACTTGTTGTTCAAAGGCAAGAATATAAATTTATTAATCTCTTGCCACAGGCAAGTTAAAATGGAGGCATCCTCTTTATCAATATATTTAATTAAATATTTAAAATACAGATATTTAACAAAGCTGGAGTCCCCATTTGAACTTGTCATAAACAAACGGAACAGATCAAAAACTACACTTTAAGCCAAATCAAAATCACTCCTCAGCTCGACATAATATACCATAATACCAAATAAAACCTATAGAAAACATACTCTCTTTACTGTTGTACAACTTTCAAACCAACTATTCGCACTCAAAACTGGAAAACCCTGAAATGGGAACTAATTAAAGTTAGAATAGCCTAGGCCGATCAGGTCTCCTGCTACATTACCGCATATGTATAATTAACATCGCTATAACTTCCAAATTACGGCTAAGTGAGCTATCTGCCTGAGTAGTATGCCTGGGATGATGGGTCACCAAACCGGTACATAAAACTAAGATTTTACACATTAATCAGCTAAATTCAACAGTAAGGAGATCATAGCCAAAAACACAATTTAAGTCAAATCATACTTCAATATTGCAAATATTGACCTACATACTTGCTGTTCAAGGGCAAGAATATAAATTCTCTGGCAAATTAAGGCTAGGAACACCTTTTTTCTTAAGTTTTCTAACCATTCGGCTATTGTCAATCGGAAGAACCCCTAAAATAAGTTGACCAAAAGTGGATTACATTCTATGTAGGCCTACGGCACAAGTTTATCAGTATTTTTGATGTAGCTAAATCCTTGTGAATACAAATTAGAGACAATAACTACCAATAATCAACAGTACCGGTGGTTATACTGTGGAAAGAAGTCGTCTTCACAAAAATGCAGACTGCACACTGTCATGTAGCGTGTAACACGTTTTCCAATTGACAGCGCCGAAGCCCATCTTTCTCTCTGAACTTTGTGTACAGGAAATTAGTGAAGAGATTTCGTACCCGCTTTATACGATTTGCAACGTATACAGAGTAGTATGCCTCGAATTAGACAAATTCCTTTCTGTTTCCATCACGACGTCTATGCTTCACCATGCTCACCAGTCACTATGTTACCGCTTCAACATTCTACCGCGTGGCTGCGCCATCCAACATTTCTGATGTCAATTGGAGGCGGGAGGCACGAGAGTGTATCAGTTTTAATTTTATCATGGCATAGTATGTACTGTATAGTATGTCTTTCTGAGGATGAATTAGATAAGAAAACCAGATTTTTCTACTTTGTAGGATCATAAATGTTTCAGGATAAACTTGAATCTCACTTCCCTTCTTCTTTGTCACAAATCGCTAGCTATGAACTATTGTTGTTAGTAAGCCTATGCATTATTGTACTGTATAGTTTGTGCGTATCGTTAATTGCCACAAATGAAAAATAAAACCACTAAGTTACGAATTCGATGAATAATTGGCATTTCTTGGCCGGTAACCTGTTTCAAGAACGGTTCGAGTACCTATTTCCGCTTGATTCTAAGTGACAAATATTATCTATAAGAAAAGCACTGTGCATAGACGACTATTTTTTTGTTATTGACATATTAGTAGCATTGATTCACTGCATCTTTCATTTCTATGCATGCTTGTTATTAATCAAGCCAGGATAAAATGAAAATTCCCAGAATTCACGTCTTAAAGTATCACGATTTATTTCTTGTGTTGTACCTTTGCTGATAACCGATATCTTAAGCACTCAAAAGTGAACGGAATGACTATCTGCATCTATTTCTTTCACCTAATTAATGATTACACTCACAAGATACACAATTGGTCGCTCATAGCTATCATGTAGCCGCCACGGGTTATAAATGCTAGTCGCCACTTGAAAGGACAATGAAAAGGTACACGCGGGACTTTCAGCTTTCTGTTCCAAATGACAAGAATTCAGTCATTATTCCGTAGGCAGGACTAAAAAAGACAGCCTTCCATGAAGGAATGTTGACACTGCATTGCTACCGGTTCCACATCGAAGAACGTATGGCAGACGGACATTTTTCTCTCGTTTCCAGTATCTCGTTTCTAAACAAGCACCGAAATGATGGCATTGTAGAATTTGTAGAGCCTTGCGTTCCGCCCGCCAGACAGGCAATAAGTTTAAGCTTGTTTACACGCGATCGTCCAGCCATTCTTCACATCTGTCAGCGCGGGCTGCCCGGCTTTTCCGCGCAGTCTATCTAATTGAAACCGGCGGAAATTCCTCTCGACCCGTCCGCCATTCTTAAAAAACCATCACCATATTGATTTATCTGCTCCATTTCTTGCTTTATGTTCAGCATATCAATTTATCAGTAGTTTTCTCTTTGTAACTAGGCTACTGTATATACTTTCCAAACAATGCATTCTCTGAATACTATCAAACTTGGAGTGGGGTTTCATTCTCAACTTTCTAAAAAAATTACACTGGTATTCAATATATTTGTTTTCTCTTTATGCAAGCAGAATGAAATATGTTATGTAAAACCAACAGTTGCTGTCATTACTCTGAATGTAGTGCATAGCAAAGTAATTGAGAAGCTGACAGTTGAGACATTGTTTCCACTTGTGCAAATCTAAAGAAACAGAGAAATGCTTGCTGGCGGAACCAAGACAAAGCATTCTTTCAATACTTTTACCAATGCATGTTGAGATATTATTCAAGACAAGCAGCCTTTTAATCTAGAATACTAACATTATTCAATAATTGATGCTTAATACTAATAATACGTTAAATTTACGTACATTACGAACTTTGTGCTAAGGCACCAATTAGTTAAATGGTTGAAATTAATATATATGCCATATGTAACACTATTTATATACACTGAATCCTGTGTGGTCTTTGAAGTTTAATACGCTAAGTTCCATCTTAAATACAAAAAATACAGAAGTCGTTTACTTTGACGTAAATAGCAGTACGTAATCTCTCCAGTTTCTTATACTGACTCTGATTTTTATGAGGTTGTTTTTATAATCCCTCTGATGTGATGTGACTTAGTTGGTTGGTTCCTCAGTTTAGGGGCTGCGACAACGCGGTCATGTAGCCCCGTGTACTTTGCGGTGTGTGTTGAATCTGTCTGATAACCGGTGTTAATTGTGATGGCTGTATTAGTGTGTGTATCTGTTTTTTAATTTAAGTACAGACTGGAACTTAGAATTTTTCAATTAGTTCCTACTTTTGCCGCCAAACGCCACCGTCAACGATTACTAGGCCTAGTTCAGAAATAAGCTACTAGACGCCACCGCAGTCGGCCCTTGGCAACGAACGAAGAAACCTAAGAGCGTTGTTTACATTCTTAACCTATCCAATTTAGCTTCACACATTGGTAATTAGTGGAAGGTTCTTTAACATGCCATAAATCTATGACATGGGACCGCCGGCTTTACTTATCTACATCAAATTCCCCGCCTCATTGTTATTGCCATGGAGAACTCAACATGTTGTTAAATTCAAGGATAGTTTCCAGGCAATTCTTTGCCCCATGATTATTCTATGCCTCTAGAACTGATTGGCATTAATAACAAAAGCATTGACATCATCCCGTAGACCAGTAGAAGCACTGCTGGAAGATGGTAAGGTGGGGACAGATATAGAGGGAATTCTAAGCAGTTAAATTATTCATACAAGTAAATTTTACGTATTATAGGGTTAACGATAATATGAATAGTAAACCACAAAATCATTAGGTCGAAATCAACCCAAATTTTCTTCGTTCATGTTCTGGTAAATTTATTTATCGATCATGAGCGGTTCTCTATTAAGTATTGCCTAGCTTGGGTGTGGTATAACTAAGTATCCGGAAACTTACGATTCCAGTCCTCCTTGTTCCGTAATGGCTAGCTAGCACTCTTGGCTGTCACCATGGAGGCCGGGGTTTTATTCCCGGCTCTGCCACGAAATTTAATTTTGGTCTGAGGGCTGGCACGGGGTACACTCAGCATCGTGAAGCAAAACCGATAAGAGACGGGTTCGATTCCCAACTCAGCCAGCCTGATAGTGGTTTCCTGTGGTTACTCACTTCTACTCCAGGCGAATGCCGGGATGGTTCCTAAATTAAGGCCACGGCCAACTCCTTCCCTGTCCTAATCTTAAGTACAAATACACACACTAATACAGCCATCACAATAGAGAAGTTTATCAGACAAATTCTATACACAACCAAGTAGGCTACATTGGGCTACAAGACTACGATATCACAAAGTCCCTAAATGAATCAACAACAACAATTTACTATTCCCCAGTTAAGGAAGTATGGTATGGTAGAATGTGTTTTTTTAGCGTATGGCTTTTAGTGCCGGGAGTGTCCGAGGACATGTTCGGCTCACCAGTTTTTGTAGCTGCTTCGAGACGGACACCCAATGGGTGAGCAACAAACACCGTTGGGGAGGGAAGTTGGAATGTTAGGACGAGGAGTTGGAAGGTAGCGGCTGTGGCCTGTAGTTAGGGACCAACCCCGGCATTTGCCTGGAAGGAAGATGGGAAACCACAGAAGGCCATCTTCAAGGTTGCCGGCGGGGGGATTCGAACCTCCTCGCCTCCCGGATGTCAGCGACTGCCAGCAGTCATGCCGTAACGACCACGGCTAACTCACCCGGTAGAATGTGGGTGATTTGGCAGGAAAAGAATGTTTCCGTCACAGTATTTAAACATGTCTAGCAGACTTATAGGTCTATGCTTTTTCCCATGTTACTGTACTGTACTAGTGTTGTTGTTTGAGTCTTCAGTCGTTTTACTGCTTTGATGCAGATCTCCATTCCTCCCTGTCCTGAGCAAATCGTTTCATCTCTACATAGCTACCACACCCTACATCCGAAGAAATCTGTTTAACATTGGTCTATCCCTACAGTTCTTGTCCTCGACCCTTCTTTTCATAACTGAGCTTGCTATTCCTGGGTGTCTTAGTTAGTGTCCTACCAACCTATCTCTTCTCTTCATTAGTAGTCGCCAGAAACATCTCTCCTCTCCCACTCGTCTTAATGCCTCTTCATTTGTCACCCTATCTACCCATCTGATCTTCATCATTCTCCTGTAACACCACATTACAAACGCTTCAATTCTCCTCTTTTCTGCTGCACCAATAGTCCAAGTTTCACTTCCGTAGAGTGTCACGCTTTGGATAAAGGCTTTCAAAAATGACTTCCTAATACCTAAATGTATATTCCATGTCAACAGATTCCATTTTTGTAGGAATCATTTCCTTGACTGAGCTAACCTACTTTTTATATCCTCTTTACTTCGTCCATCACTGGTTATTTTGCTCTTTAGTTCGTCACTGAACTTCTTGTTTTATGTAAATTCATATTTTAAACATTTTTCTATAATAACATAAACATAACTTACTAGCAAATAAAAATACATAATTAGTTTTACATTTTTTTAAATACGTATGCTAGATCATTCAGTTTATTGCATTTTTGTTCTGTGTTACTTCAACGGTAAAGAACCTGTGAGCTAACTAATCTTCATGAAGAGCGTATGTCAGCTTGCAACTGTGTTATTCTTAACTTGTCGCCCCGTGCCACCCACTGTGGAAGCCTGGGATTACCTTGTCGATAGACATATTGCACCACGTGCAAGACCTTCCCCCTTCCCCCCCTCGACGCCCCCTCCCCCCTTTAATTTCTGGCACTGTGAAGTGTAAGCAGTTGTACGATGCCTAAATTAAAAGCAACTACAAGTTGCCCGATGGGGGCGTTCTGTTCGGCCAAACATATTGGAAAGCAAGCAAGGCTGAACAGCGATCTCAAGTTACACAACACCTCGAGGGCAAGAGACCTATTGCCGCAGTTTCGCGCCTTCAGAAGAAGTGTTTCGCCATAATTGTCGGTCATTTGTTATGGACAACCTGAGGATGTAGGCCTATCTCGTTGTGTATTGCAATTCTTCAGCAGTCTGTGAGGCATAGCATAAATTGCATTCATGAGTGCTGCATATTGTTTATATTCACATTAATAAACTAAATTATAATTAAATATTCTACTTTATTTGTCATATATTTCAGGTATTTTTAACAAATAAACAATAAATATTCTCCCAATTATTAGCACCTGAAAATCCGAGCCCGTGATTATAGCCATTCCCAGGGTGGTCCACCGGCATAGATGATGGATAGTGACCCAGTCTAACGTGCACTCAACTTGTTGGTCCACATATAATGGGGTAATGCATATACATTACTTGATAAATGGGTGGTTCACTGATGTGTAGACACTAGCCTAACGTGCACTCTACCTTTAGGCCCACACTTGCAGTCCTGGAACTGTACATTTTCGGATAAATGAGTGACTTACTGTTGTGTAGCACCAAGTCTAACGTGAACTCTACCATTAGGCCCACACTTGCGGCCCAGGGACTGTACATTTCCGGATAAATGAGTGACTTACTGCTGTTTAACACGAAGTCTAACGTGCACTCTGCCATTAGGCCCGAAGTTGTGGCCCAGGGACTGTACATTTCCTGGGATTGTACATTTCCTGTGTAGCACCAAGTCTAACGTGCACTCTACCACAAGGCCCGCAGTTGTGGCCCAGGGATTGTACATTTTCTGGGATTGAACATTTCCTGTGTAGCACCAAGTCTAACGTGCACTCTACCATTAGGCCCGCAGTTGTGGCCCAGGGACTAAACATCTCCGGATAAATGAGTGACTTACTGCTGTGTAGACACTAACCTAACGTGCACTCTATCCATTAGGCCCACACTTGCGGCCCAGGGCCTATACTTTTCCAGATAAATGAGTGACTTACTGATGTGTAGCACCAAGTCTAACGTGCACTCTGCCATTAGGCCCGAAGTTGTGGCCCAGGGACTATACATTCCCGGATAAATGGGTGGTCCACCGCCAGACGTGAGTGATGGATAGCGACCCCATCCATCTGGAGCTGTCAGAGCGGCTCGCGGCTCAGCTGATTGAAAAGCAAGGCGTAGATAACATCAACAATCAACATGAGATCAACAAGCAAGCCGCTCCTTCTCTTGTCTTTCCGATCTGCATGTCGGGGGTTCAAATCCGGGTTATCTCAAACCTATCGATAAAGCCTGGGAATAATATGAGGGGTGTATAATGATCAGGCAAAGTAAGTTTGGTTCACAAAGAGCAATAAATTGTGGATGATGGAGTCAACGTAAGGTTGCCTGGACTACTGCTAGCCTTACAGCAAAGTGACTGACCCAGCAACTTGTTGCATTTAAGGGTCAGACATGGCACGATCATCAGCCCCATATACAGTACTTGCGGAGTGTGCTTATCCTATGTGTAGGGGCAGATTACCTCGTAGATCCACCCCTAAAACAACAATAACTAACCAACTAACCTATGTGTTTGTTGTGCTGTTGTAATTGTTGTTGTGGTTGTTTGAATCTTCAGTCTTTCGACTGGCTTGACGCAGCTTTCCATGCCTCCCTGTCCTGAGCTAATCGTTTCATCTCTACATAGCTACCACACCATGCATCAGAGGCAATCTGATTAACATATTCTAACCTTGGTCTACCACTACAGTTCTTGTCCTCGACCCTTCCTTCCATAACTAAGCTTGCTATTCCTGGGTGTCGTAGTACGTGTCCTACCAACCTATCTCTTCTCTTCATTAGTAGTCGGCAGAATCATCTCTCCTCTCCCACTCGTCTTATCACCTCTTCCTTTGTAACCCTATCTACCCATCTTATCTTCATCATTTTTCTGTAACACCACATTTCAAATGCTTCAATTCTCCTGTTTTCTGCTGCACCAATAGTCCAAGTCCACTTCCATTGAGTGCCACGCTCCAGACAAAAACTTTCAGAAATGTATATTCGATCTCAACAGATTCCGTTTTTGTAGAAATGCTTTCCTTGCCTGAGCCAACCTACCTTTTATATCCTCTTTACTTCGTCCATCACTGGTTATTTTGCTTCTTAAGTGACAGAAGTATTCTACTTCCTTTAGCTTTTCACCTGCCAGTTTGATGTTCATAGAGGTTTCTGATTTATTTCGGGTGCATTCCAATATTTTTGTTTTGAATTTATTAATTTTCATCATATTCTTTCCTCAAGATAGAGTCCATGCCATCCAAATCCTTAGGCGTGTCGGCCAAGAGGACAATGTCATCAGCAAATCTCAGAGTAGAAAATATTTCTCCTTGAATCTTCACTCCCTCTTTACATTTCTCTCCAATTGCCATAATTGCTTGTTCAATGTAAATATTGAAAAGTATGGGTGATAAGTTGAAGCCTTCCCTTACAACTTTCTGAATATCAGCTTCTCTCTCATGTCCTTCAGCTCGAATGACTGCTGTCTGGTTTCTGTATAGATTGAAGATTACCCTGCTATCCCTGTACTTTATTCCAATAGTTTTCAAAATGTCAAACAATTTAGTCCAATCAACGTTATCAAAAACCTTCTCTAAGTCTACAAATGCCATGAACGTTCTCTTATCTTTCCTTATTCTACCTTCCAAAATCAGCCTAAGACTTAGTACAGCGTCCCTTGTTCGTACATTTCTCCTGAAACCAAACTGATCTTCAACTAACCTAGGTGTTTGTTGTGCTGTTATAGTAAGTATATTTTAATAGCAATGAGAGGACAGAGCTATGCCTAAATGATAGAAAACAACAAGGGGCTTAGATAAGCCACTCTTCTTGGAAAGGTTTTAAGCCGAAAAGGAAAGTGAGGACCACCTCTTGGTGCAGTGACTAACATTCTTGGCTGTCACCCCTGAGTTAGGGTTCGATTTCCGGCTCTGTCAACAAGTTTGGTTCCTTTGGTTGGTTCCTTAGTTTAGGGGCTGTGATAACGTGGTCATGTAGCCCTGTGTACTTTGGGTGTGTGTAGAATTTGTCTGATGACCGGTGTTAATTGTGATGGCTGTATTAATGTGTGTTATCTGTAATTCAGGTAAAAGGACTGCAGAAGATTTTTTTTTCAAATAGTTTCTACTTTTGTTACCAAATGCTACCATCCACGACACCTAGCTGCGGACGTGGCTACTAAATTGCATCGCTATTAGCACCTGGCGACGAACGTTGGAACTAATATAGCGTTATCAATCTAACCTACAAATTTTAGCTTCACACAAGTGTAATTAGTGGAAGGTTCTCTTTCATGCCATAAATCTATGACATGGGACCACCAGCTTTACTTCCCCTCCGAAGGAAGGCATACTAAAAGGTTTTTAACGCTATTAAAAATGACTTCGGCCGGGTTTGAACCCGCGATCTTGGGCATAGAAGCTCAGCATGCTACCAACTACGCCAACGAAGCCGCCGTGAAAAAGTTTAATTCTGGCTTTAGGGCTGGAATAGGGGACATTCAGAACTGAGAAGAAATGGGTTCGATTTTTACCTCAACCATCCTAGAAGTAAGTGGTTTTCCGTTGTTACCCATCCCTAAGTGCAAATTCACTCACTAGTGTAGACAGCATATTACCACAGGTTTTCAGACGCATTCCACCCAAGTACTCGGGGTTAGTGACCATTGTTATCGCAATTTTCGTAATTGAATTTGGGCAATGCTATTTACAGGAGGCCATGACTAGAATTGCGTAAATTTCGAGAATGTATCAGTCGTCAGTTCTTGATACAAAATCACAAATGGAACTTACAAAGTTGGAGGTTAGGATCCTTCTAAAGCACTACTGGAAACGAGATTACAAAGCTGCTGCCTCGGCTCGAAGAATATGTGGAGTGGAAGAAGAAGAAGGTATCGTTAAGCTCTACCCACAATGCGCTGTCGGAAGACGGCAGTTGAAGTCAGACCCGTGCTCTCTTATGGCGTCATTCACAATGTGAAGTTGTATGTCGGTAGTAGATAGTTGCCAATTGGCAGCGTGTAGTCGGCTGTCGCCAATGTTATCTTTGACAGCCAACTACATATTTAAGAGCCAATCAGAAAAGATCACAAGCTGACGTCACTTGGTCGTTTCCCCGCTCGTCATCAGCTGTGTAGTTGACTAGTTGTATTCGCGGTATATTCTTCGCATAATTACAGTATAATAAAAATATGATGACTGAATGTACTGACCTTGGGATAGAAGATATATTCATTGATCTTGTGAGGGAACGCCATCGGATGTATGACATGTGTGAGCCCAAGTATTTAAAAGGAAACAGTTCATTGATTATAATGTTTTCCTTTGTAGCAAATGTAATGCAGTGGAAGGTAATGCTGAATGACAGCTCATCGTACGATAAAATTTTCTAAAGTAGGGCCTACCGGTACTGAAATTATCCAAAATACCTTGTCTAATGACGAAAAATAAATTAGGAAATGATGTACCGGTAGTAATAGATTGAAAGTGTTGGGAGCCCTCGGCCGTTCAATCAAAAATGACCAGCTACACAAAAACAATTCTGTTCAAAAATCAGTAGGGCTAATTCAGAGTTGGATTTGTTATTGGTTATTTACAAGAGGGGATACTGGATATGCGAGTCTTTTTCCTCGATTGTAACAATGCTCTACCAGTTAGCAGCAATAAAAATAAACCGTACAGCTCCAAGTCGTCCATCCTTGCAAATGTTAGGCTAGGTTATCGACAATTGACAAATTTCTCAAGGAATAAATGAAAGTCAAGTTATTATTTACTCCTAGCATTTTAACGACTGCGCATTGTGGGAGGCTAGGTTGTGAACTACCGACTTCTGACTTCATCTGCCGTCTGTCGTCTGCCCACTACCGTCTGCCGACAGCGCATTGTGGGTAGAGCTTTAGGGTGCTTCTAAAGCACTACTGGAAACAAGATTACAAAGATGCTGCCGCTGCTTGAAGAATATGTGGAGTGGAAGAAGAAGGTAGCGTTAGTGAGCGTGTGGCACAAATATGGTTCCAACGTTTCAACACTGGAGAAGGAAATATGCACCACCTAGTTCTTAAAGAGAGGGATACTCACCCTAAATTAATGATGAACAGCATCGATCTTCTTGTAGAGCATAAGATGTTATACGCAGTGGAAGATTACGTGCTAGGCCGAGTAGATGGATAAACTGACATCTCCAGAGGTGCAGACGTACTTATTTCGCGAGGAAATAAGTGCACCCAAACCTCCAAGGCAACATACGCCATCTCTAGGTCTGTCACGAAACCGTGAGGATACGCTTGTCTACAAATGAATCGAAGTGATATGAAACACAGGCCGAGAAGATGAATTGAGTTGGAATTTCACTAAAATCAAAACGGAGAGGAACGGGTAACTTACATGCTGAATACGGAGTAGGCTACTGTAATATCTTATTGAAACCGCCTAATCAAACACTAAATAAACGTTTAATTACATTGTTAATCGTACATGTTTCAGTATTTCATTGATACCTTCCTCAGCATGATTGATATTAAATCTTAAAACAAGTTAACATCGCCAAAAAAATGGATATCCTTACAAAAATTGTTTTAAATCAAAAATGGAAAAGTTTTAGGTTGGAGGACTGAATTACAAAATTTTTGTTCCGTTTGAGGCGACAATTTGACCTACTGTACATCCTTTGCGCTTCTTCATTCTTCTGACAGCGACATCTTCTGACACTACAGTTTTCAATCAACATTATTATTGGAGTATTGACGTAGGCAGTTTATAAGGTAGATCTCTTATTTTAATAGCATCATATTACTATCATTTTTTTAATACATGGCATTTAAGTATCTGCAAGCTTTTCCATTTTTGATTTAAAACAATTTTTGTAGGGATATCCATTTCTTTTTGGCTTTGTTAACTAGTTTTAAGATTTAATATCAATCACGCTGAGGAAGGTATCAATGAAATACCGAAACATGTACGATTAATACTATAATTAAACGTTTTTTTAGTGGTTGACTCGGCGGTTTTAATAAGATAATACTATCAGTCAACACGGTTATTAGTAATTACCATTGCCATAATGGCTAATGTTTACGCATTTTTTTAGGCTACTGTATTCAAACAACAGATTAATTACGCAGTTACAGAATGATGATAAGTACCGAAGTACTGCAATTAAATGTGAGCTGACATATAGTCACATGAAAAGCTGAACGTTAGGATATGAGTAGACCAGACGTTCAATGCAAAGAACTCTAAGCGACAGATTCATTGAAATCGCTCCAGCCGTTTAGATTTTATTAGGGAGGGGGCATGGGGACCCACACACACACGGACAGGGTGATCTCATAAGTCTATTTTGTGATTAATGAAAATAGATTAAAAATACTCTAAAAGACTAAAAATCAGATCTGTTATTTACAATTTTTAAATTAACGATGAAAGATAAAACTCGGTAAAAAAAAATCAGCTCATCACAATTACTAATCATCATAACCTCAAACATTTTCAACGTAATATTACATCAGTTCCAGGTAAGTGTTATAAGGTTTATTATTTTCTCTCTTCTTTCTGATTCACTATAAATCTACTTCTCATTTCAATATTACTCTTTCATTTTAGATCATTGATAATTCCAATTCGAGCTGTGTTTTCGAGAGTTCTACTTTTCAACGTTTATCTGAAATTAGTAGCAGATCTGATTTCTAGTCTTGTAGAGTATTCTTAGTCATTTTAAATAGTTTTGGAAATAGTTTTGGAATCAGCATTTTTATAAAATTTCGTGTTAATCTTGCAACTTCATTTGTAACAACTACTGTTAGAAGAAGGTTATAATTTAACCGAAACCGGTTCACTGTGCTCAATAATTACAATTTATTGACTTAAGGTATTAGTTTACTATTTTAACAATTCAAAATTATACAATTTTGTAATGGTTGCACCTAGAAGGCTATGGGTTACAGCTGTCTCTAAAATAAGGAAGATTAATGCATGAGGAATATGAATTTGAGGAGGACCCTGAGTGCACTGCAAGTATTCCCTTTTAAATAATAATAACCTCCAACGTTGAGATACTTTCCTGAAAATTTAATTTTTGGTGCATATCTTATATTTACGAACCATATGACTCACGATTATAAAACTTTTACAACAACTTAGCAATACTGTAGTAGAATACATAAACTGAACCTAAAATAGTACATTTTGCAACGAGCCTATAATGGCAATAATTAAGACACGAGTATGTTTACAAAACGAGCGAAGCGAGTTATATATTTTCCATACGAGTGTCTTAATTACCGTTATAGGCCAGTTGCATACGACTGTTTATGTTCGACGATAATTATAACTTTATTATATATTCTAACATAAATATTTATAAATATCTGTCGAGTTTCTGTCGGTTGAATTCTTCTCTTTGGGAATTGTGTGGGCTCAGCATTTGATCTGTACCCAATAACGATCCCCAAAGCTTTGAAACATTGTTTAACCTGAAGTAGCTCCAACAGATAGCACACAGGTACTATGATGGATCATTTTGTTATTTTGGTCAAATAACACAAAATAGGTTGTTACAAACGCTTTAAAATTAAAATGCGTCGTATTATCAACTAGTTATTCTTCAAATTCGATGCGAATAGAATGTCCACGGGAGGCAACTCTATATTGAGTCCCAAATATAACAGTTATGACATATGGCGGAAACATTTCGCATCAGAAATCCATTTACTGAACAGAGAGCTGGATTATAATTTCTGTGGAATTAATGCCATACGCATGCTTCCTCCATGAGGTTCTGGTGTGTTTATGGCACAACAGCATTCACTAAAATTGTCGGCAAAATCTTAGAAATAGGAGTTGCGCATATTAAGGTACAGTGTTATTTCTTTTGCAATATTGCCCAGTTTGTTTATGGACTGTAACTCCAATGGTTGATCCAATATAGGCTACATTGTCAACTTTCAAATCATGTAATTCATGTCCAACATGTTGGATTTTGTGTGCATGTCAGAACCTATCCTTACCTAATTGGTCAATGGATGAAAATATTGAGCTCTGATTGGTTGGAAAAACTGTGTTATAATGAAACGTACATTAATGACCCCCAACACAAAACAGTTTTCTAACATATAATATTTACATATCGACATCCTCGAACATAAATAAATGAACAATATATTAAAATCTCGAGAATTGATATGTGATCATCTTAATATTTGTTCTTAGATATTTAGCCTTCTTTTTAAATCAAATCTGACGTATAATCCGATGTACCAATTCTATAAGATAGAGGTTCAGTGCAATATAATGATCTTACCACAACATCCGTGAAAGTCTCAAACTCCAGCTTTCATGGATTAAGAGAAAAGGAATTCTGAATAACTATCGAGATAGGGATGTCCCAGTGCCCGTAATTTGAATCATGTATTCACTAAAACACTTCGATCACTCAGTGTTACCAATCTTACACGTATTGTATGCTAACCGTAAGACTCTGTTGGGGATAAATCTTTTTTTTTTTTTTTGGAGAATTATGTGTTGAAAGTAAAGTAGGATTATTTTAGATCTTGACGGCTATATTGGGCAACGCCTTGAGAAGTGCTGTTGATGTACAGAACATCCCAGAGGTAAACGGCAAAGTCTTCAGACCACAATACTGTTAGCCCTGCTCTCAAGTAGTCTGATCCCTGATTAAAAATCAACAAAGACGTTTGAAGAACATGATTTCTTCCTCAGAGCAAGCTTCCGAATGAAGGAGCACGTACGAGCCTCCGTTTGCCGTAGCAAGAATCAACAGACGGTTCTCTTGAACTACTGGAAGCTGAGATGTGAAGGGTTTCTAGAGCAAAGAACCTGGACAAGGGGTAAATAAATGTGTTCGCTGTGTTGTCGGAGTGAGGGTCCCAGTTTGTGGTCACGGCAAACAAAGGATTGTATCAGCTAACAGCTAGATTTTACATGGGAATGTTTGATCTCTAACCACAACATTCTCATTGATTCCAAGCAAATGGTGGATAGGTAATAGGTGTATAAATACTACTTTTAATTCACGAGAACACGTACACGTTATTAGAAAAATTACACAATTTTAAACCAATTTACTCTTTTTTTGTGGTTATGGGAATGTTTGATCTCTAACGACAACATTCTGATTGATTCTAAGCACATGGTGGATAGGTAACAGGTGTAGAAATACTACTTTTAATTCACGTGAACACGTACACATTACTGAAAAATTACACAATTTTAAACCAATTGCTTTATTTTTTTGTGATTAACTAGTATGTAAATTAGAACTGGTAATAAGCGATGTACGATTAATCGGTTAATAATTGATGTATCGAATAATTTGAAATTAATTGAAAACGATTAATCGACTGACAATTCTTTCGATTAAACGACTAATCGAATAATAGAACAATCGACCAAACAAAGTATCGATTAAATGATAAGTAGACACAAGATAAGAAAAAAAAGTTTAAATGTTAGGTCATCGCTATAGTTGACTTATGCTTATTTTTGGATTGATGTATAGAAATCTACAACAGTATTTTTCTTTTGCGTAAATATAGTCTACAATGTGTCCTTCCAAATAAAAGTCAGTGACAATGGAAGGACATACTCGTACATCAATCAAATTGGGATGAGTTTCGAAAAATGAAAACGAGTTGTCAGCAACAATTTTGAATTTTTGTTCCATGTTTACAATTTAGGACAGGAACATCTTTGTATCACTTTGTTGTAGTCTAGTTTTTACAAAGAAATACAGTATATCATACAATTTATTTAATTAATTGTCTGTTCTGCCTCTGTGAGAGTGTAGTGAAAGGATCGAAGTACTTCGACAAAATCGACAAAACTATTAATTAATTACTAGTGGGTCCGTGCGAGCTTTCGCAACGTGAATGTTGGTTTATGGGGTAGTAGGGAAGAATGTGGGAGAACGAAGTTTTAAATATTGAGGAAATGTATTTATTGTTGTTAAACGGCATACGTACATGAGAAGAACACAAAGAATTATGTAGAACAGTGTTTTGCAATTTTCACAGCACCTCTTTGTAGACAATATTCGATGTTACAACGAATTCATCGGGAGTTTCTTCTACAGCAATTTTTACATTTGCAAAGGATTGAACCCTAGAGAAAGTCTTGGCGAGACCACACCGGAGCCATCTGCTGAGAGACTCCTCAGCTAGCAGTACGCCGCGCTCCCGCCAGATGGCTGCCGCCGCCGCGCTGCCAGCGGCAGGCTCGCCAGGTTACGGTGCTCCCATTGTAAATGTAGGCTACATTTTTTAAGGTATGTTTTTAATTGTGAGGCATTTAAAAGAGGAAGTGACTGCGCTTCGGGCACACATGGGGTTATGCGGAACCTGTAGGTACCCCATATGTGTAGGTTGGTGTTAACAGGACCTTATTTTCGGTACAAAACCGGAATGGGACCTTAGCAGAATAATATAAGGAGGATTCCATCAACCGATTAATAGATCAATCAATAAATGGCACAATCGATCAATCGTTATTTGAAGCAATTAATCGATTTTTCTGCCTCCATTAATCGATTATTTGATAACTGAGATTATTTGATTGATAGTAGAAGCCCTAATGTAAATAAAGGCAGTTATGCCATCAGAATGGTAATTTACATTTTAGTTAGTTACTTAGTTAGTTATTGTTGTTTTAAGGGGCGGGTCTACGAGGTCATCTGCCCCTAATTTACATTTTAAGGTGTGTCCAGAAGTATTTGTTTTTAATAACAATTGGCATTGTTTGAGAACACGTAACAACTAACACAATTTATTTCAATTATTTTGTGTTTTTTGGGGTCCCCAACTAAATTTATTAGTTTATCGCTATTAGAATATACCAAATTAATGCAGCCAATGGCCATGTACTTTTCTTTTCAGGACGAGTCAGGGAAGGGATATTGATAGGAAAACGGCCACGGACCTATTGAAAGGAACCACCCCGGCATTTGCCTGGTGGTGAATATGGGAAACCACGAAAACCATTTTCAGGACGGCCGAGGTGGTATTCGAACCCACGCTCTCCCGATGCCAGCGAGGCACGAGTTGGCGCGTTAACGGTCTCGGCCACCGCGGCCGGTTTATCGCTATTAGAATATACCAAAAATATAACAAATTATTCCAAAATGCGAAATTTCAGAAATATGATTTTCCTTTCCCTATATTCAATTTTACAACGGGGATATAGTCTGTATATTCTCAGCTTTAGTACAGTACATTCCGTCTTCTTGTTTAATCTTCCCATCACCTCAGTATTCCTCATTCTTTCGGTCCGCGAGATACGTTACATCTGCCGATACATCCATATTTTTAAGGCTTCCAGCTTCTTGCACAGGGTCTGCGTTAGAGTCCACCTTTCCATTCCATACAATAGTATGGGAAACATATATCCCCTGACCATTCGCAGCCTAAGTTCTAGACTGCGGTTACTGAGGAGCTTATTCATTTTAATGAAGGTTGTTTTTGTTGGTTGGTTGGTTCCTCAGTTTAGGGGCTGCGACAACGCGGTCATGTAGCCCCGTGTACTTTGGGTGTGTGTAGAATCTGTCTGATAACCGGTGTTAATTTGGCGACTGTATTAGTGTGTGTATCTGTTTTAATTCCAGTAAGGACTGCAGACATTCAGTTTTTTCAAGTAGTTCCTACTTTTGCCGCCAAACGCCTCCATCAACGACCAACTAGTTCAGAACTTAGTTACCAGATGCCACTGCAGTCGGCGCTTGACAACGAACGTAGGAACCTAAGAGCTTTTGTCAAATGTTTAACATAACCTAATTTAGCTTCACACAGGTGTAATTAGTGGCAGTTTCTTTAACATGCCGTAAATCTATGACATGGGACCGCCGGCTTTACTTCCCTTCCGATGGAAGGCATACTGAGGGATTTTTAACGCTCTTAAAAATCGGTCGGGATTGAACCCGCGATCTTGGGCATAGAAGCTCAGCATGCTACCAGCTACGCCACCTAAGCCGCTGAAGGTTGTTTTTACTTTCTCAGTTCTTGCCTTGATCTCTTGACTGAGTTCCCATTGTCCATTCAGATTGCACCCAAGGTACTCAAAGTGTCGAACACGCTCGATCTCCTTGGTGTCAAGCATGAGATTCGCTTGGACCGACCTCCGTTTGCTCAGAATCTTGAACTTTATCTTTTCCACGTTCATATTTAGCCACCAGTTGTTGCATGGAGTATTGAAGGCCTGAAGAGCTTTTTCACCGTCCGCAAACAATACGGTATAATCGGCATATCTAATGTTGTTGATGTGTTCTACATTGATGCTGCTGCCTTCTGTTTCTATTATCTCCAGTGCTTCATCCAATATTGCCTGGAGTAGTGTGCTCGTTTGACGAGGATTTCGGGGAGCCACAGACCTTAAATGACCCTTCCGAAACCCTCCTCCAACGAGAAGACATGTAGGATGGGGAGGAATGCATTCTTGGATTGGGAATGCACAAGAAAACTGTACTCGGGGGTGTCGGGTATAATGAGAGATCAAAACTACCAGTCCAGAGGAATACAAACACAAAATACAATAAAGAGGCCAGGCTTACATTCAAATCGCACTCGATTTATTCAAAAAGTGGCAGACCCCTAACCTACTTCAGAGAGGTTAAAAACGGCTAATCCGTGCAAATCATTTCAAATATAAATTTACTCGTCTCCGTGCGAAATATCCAAAAAATTAAGCCTCTCGAAGTCCTACTAAAAATGAAGAGATCAATAAACAAATCTAAGAGAATGACACGTAATTCATCCCTACACAATTACTTCGGAGAATGCTTTAATAATGATAATACAAGCCTGAATTTACAACAAGAAAGGTATTTACTTGTTTACAATGCAAATAGTTCGTTACATTTACTGCACAATAAGTTTGACAACTATGCTATGATGGTGCCATCTCTAACATTTAACGTTACAGTAATTTAAGCTAATACCTATCGTACGTTAACAGTAGCAATGATGCAAACGTGAAGCGTTTCATCCAAAATTTATTATCAAGCAAAATCTAAGCACATTCTGAACCTAACAGATTAAATGGAAAAAGCTATCCTAGTGTACAACACAAATTTATTACAAATCACTCTTCAAATTTTCGCAATTGGCGCCACTGACCTGCCTACTCGCAGCTCCACTCTTTGTGAAATTGGGTCACGAATGTATGGGAGAGAAAATTATGTCGGCGACGGCATGAGAAATTCATGGCTAACGTCGCATTATCAGATTAACTACCGTGTTTTAACACGTAGTTAACTGATCGTCGTCTAATACTAGGGAATGCTATCAATTGTATTTAAGATGTCGAAGAATAGCAAAATCTAAGCATTGGTCATCTAGGTTTCATTACGTTTAGTTGGTTTATTCATGTTGGCAAATATTTCCTAACACTTCATTTAGGTTTCAGTTTAGATAAAAATCCTACTATTTGATTATTTTAATCTTCTTTATTAAAATCATCTTTTAGTCTTACCAGTTTCTCTGTATTGGTTTAGTGACCATGTTAAACTCGAAAAGTGTGAGGAATTGATGTAAATCAAACCAACATCAGACTCATAATTGGAAGAAAAACCTCTTTCCAAACCTTCATGTGCACATATAAGTGCTTCCCAATAACACTCGGCCTGTCGGCCATTTGCTCAGTCAGCGAGACAAAAATCGTACACGTTACTGGTTCAAATAGTACCAAAAAGCTTACCTTGCAACTAAGGGTAATCGGACCCTACCTCTGTAGTGCTTAACAAATGTAACAATGGTTTTCACTAGCCTTATATAATTCCAGCCTGTGGACAAGGTTATAATCTGCTGTACAAATCAGCTGTGGATATAATTGTACTCTTAAACGTACTTACAGTGTGCATGGACTGCGATTGAATCAGAAACTTATGCAGTCAAGAAACATGTGTTATAATAAACCTGGGCCTTCCTTACAGTTACAAAATGACCCCTCACATCGAACCCAAGATATCCTGCTTGGCTCATCTCAATAATTACAGCATTGGTTCATAGTCGTCAGATTGTCAATTAATAAATATAAAACCAAAGGCACACTCCCATGTGTTTGTGCAGCGTCAAAACAGGTTTCATGCGGTGGCTGCAAGCATTCAGTTCACTGCCTTCTAAATTCATTCAATTATTAAAGAGTGCATGGCATTCGCGATTACTAGGTCAGTATAAATGACATTTGCCGGGCTACGGCCTTGAAAAACATCTGGATGCAAGGACTAACTGTACCCAATGGAATGCATTGGTGGCATGATTATATAACAGAATGTTTTTTTACGTAAATGGGCTCCCTTCAGCGCACTGTTCTCGAGCTCTCAAAAATGTATTTACAATGATAATGGCAACAGTGTTTGTCCCAGGCTCTGGCAAATGATACGGTATAGTGTGGTACTAAACAACTACGTGAAATAAAGAGATAAACCCTACCAAAGAATGTGCTATGTAAAGTCTTCTATAACTAATCCTCCCTGCCATGATCGTACATAAAAAGAATCGACTTTCAGTCGGACTCACATGACTTCCTTACACGTCTCAAGCGTGTATGCATTGCCTGGTCTCCTCGGCAAGTGCTGCAGCATGGTTATAGTAGCTAAGACTCCGTCCTTCCATCAATAAGTGTCATCCGTCACTATTCCCCTCCACATCTGGATTTTATTACATAGTAATCTCCATGAGAGTTGGAATAATCAGCGTGTCCACGTGGCGTTTAAACAATAAAGTTAGCTCCATGATGGTGAAATATTCGACGTTTTCACTGAGTTTAAATGAGTTGTAACTTTGATTAACTGAATGTACAGATCCTACGCTCATATAGCGGGTTGTTGCAAAGAATGGCCTTGTATTCATCCGCTCACAGACTCGACATAGCAGCTTGTGCCACTAAACTCACTCAAAACTTTTGTGTCATTTAAACGCACACTTATTGCTTCAAACTGGAGCGATGTGCTCATGAAAAATTCACCTCTTAAATACTGGTGAGTGTTTCACCAAGAATTATAACGTTTTAGCAATTTGAACAGTTTTCACTCGATCAGCAAACATGTGCTCATAACTAGGTTCGTTTCCGGGTTGACGGAAAAATACCAATTTCACGAATATTATTAATTCACTTTAAATCACAGCTCTTACTAGTTCTGGTAGCTTTACTGCGTGCATTATCACGTTATTACGCACTCGATGGTAATTATCAAACGTGGTATTCGTTGATTCAGACAACGATTATAGACTACGTCTGCACAGGACCTTGCCTGCTATAGAAGTGTGCTCATCAAAATGCTGGATGTTCCGGTCATGTCACCAGTCAAGGGTGCAATTATAAACATTCTTCGCATTCTCTGCGGGGTTACATCTTCATTTCCTTTTATTTAAAAAAAAATCATATAATTCTACAGTGCTTCGAAATATGTACAAGCATCTTCTAATAAATTTAGTCTCCAAGAAATATAAAATAAAATAAAAACATTGGCGGCGCGGCAACTTGTGGTGCATCAAATTAGAGTCACTCATACTTTCTCTTTGGGAGTCCTCGGTTCATCCACAGAAGTTATACTCTTCATGAGCTATCGATGTCACATTGCAGATGTGAACTCGGGCTCAGTAGATGTTAAAAAGCAGGGGAGACAAGATACAACATTGACGTACTCCTCTTGGGATTTCGATCTCATCAGAGGGAGGCTGTCGTCCATACGGACGGTGACTTTCTGGTTCCAGTACAGATTTGCGATTATGCGGATAAATCTGCTGTCAAGACACTTCCAGCAGTCGACTGTGTTGTACTTTATCGAATGCTTTCTCAAAGCAGTTACAAATTTAAAATATTTAGGTGTGACTTTCCACACTCAAGGTACCAATTTCAGTTTACACCTGACTAGTGGACTGAACGCCACTGTGAAAGCTATGAATTATATTTGAATTGCAGGTGAACTATCCGTAAAGCTTTTCGATTTGAAGATTAGACCAGTTGCTGTCGACGGCTTAGAAACTGCGTGGCCGTACCTACAAAAGTACCATATGGAGCAACTAGAGAAAGTTAAAACAACGTATATAAAGAGAGCTTTATGCTTGTCTATATTTATTTACCCCTTCCCGTCTGATGTATGTGCTGTCCTGAAAGCCTTTCTTCATTGAGAGGCTACGCCTCCATCTTCTACTTTCAACTTCTTCGACACTCTAGAATGCCAAAAGACAAAGAAAGCTGTTATATGGGAGAAGTTTTATGCAACAAATGCAATGGTCAACCGTGAATGGTCGCGAGGGGAGTACATTTTGCGACAGAGTGACGAGATTTTCCGTACATGGCTTTCAATTCAAGCTTTGTGTTGTGAAGAACTATCATAAACCAGGAGCAAGCTGCGTGTGTGTCAGATGTAGTGAACCGTGCACGAGATACCACGCCTTGACATGAAGAATGTGAACTGAATCCATTACAAGTTTTTGTCTAAGTAATGAATACTACTGTAACTACTCTCTGCACATCGTGCGCAATTATAGGCGACGATAATCCGGCTGATAAATGTTAGAGCATTTTCTTAGCACATAGCTTCCTACAAGCCTTAATATATTGACGACTAATTCAATGGAATTTTATGGGAACTTAAAATGGCGGCTGTGCAAAATGTTTAAAATCTCTTTTTTATTTCTCGTGTCCTAATCAAGCAATATAAATGTAGGTTGGTAGAAATACCAAATTTAAAAAATTTTGCTCAGCCGCCATTTTAAGTTCCCATAAAATTCCATTGAATTAGTCGTGAATATAGTAAGGCTTGTATGAAGATATACCGTGCCAAGAAAATGCACTAACATTTGTTGTTGTTGTCGTTGTTGTTTGAGTCTTCAGTCTTTCGACTGATTTGATGCAGCTTTCCATGCTTCCCTGTCCTGAGCTAATGCACTTACATTTACTGGAAATATATTTTTTTCTGGCCAAAAAGTTACCAAATACTTTCTCTTCTTTCTGAGTATAATAATATGGCAGGCCACTGTATAAATGCCTTTGAAAAAGTGGTGACCTGGTGCTCTAATGTGCTCCTTATGCCCTGGAATGTAATTTATTTTTGTTCGATATTTTTATCTTTCATGTATTTGTTGGTTTTTAATATGAGTAGCGCCTAGCTAATATAAATGTAGTATCAGCTTCGGATGCAAGTTAAAAGTTTTACTTAGTATGTTTTAATGTTATTGGATTTATCGCCAAGCGTAGGGTACTCGGCACTATGGCATCGTGGTGCGTCTGCTCGGGGAGTAAAGACCACCGCCGGCTCGCTTGGGATGGCGTACTACGGGTCAAAGGACCCACAAAAATCAAATTACTATCATACAACAACTTAGATAAAAACATACAACCCAATAAACATCAAACAAACAACAAGTATACGTGGACACTTGGGCACAGGCTGCCTATTGGATAACATGCCCTCTCTCTTAAGTTAACAGCCCTGGGGCTGGTTTGCAGCAACTCGCCAATCTTCTCTATTATCCGCCATCCTCTTCAATTCACGATATGATTTTGTGTTCGTGTCTGTCATTAACTGTGTGATGTATGCAAGTGGTGGTCTTCCTCTAGTGTTTTTCCCTTCTAAGATCCCTTCGATGACTCTTGCTAGCAGGCTATTATGTCTGAAAATATGTCCCAACATATTTGCTCTTCTTGTTTTCAGGCTCTTCATAAAGCTTTTACTTTCTCCTGCTCTTCTGGATACCTCTTCATTTGTCATATGTTGTATCCAACTGATCTTAAGCATTCTTCTCCAGCACCAAGCCTCAAAAGCCATCAACTTCCTCTCTTCTGACTTCCCTATTGTCCAGGTCTCACTACCATACAAAGCCACACTCCACACTTATGTCTTCAACAGTCTTTTCCTTATTTTTAGATCTATACTTCTGGATGTGAAGAGATTCTCCTTTCTATAAAAGGCGTTCTTTGCCTGAATAATTCTACTCCAAATTTCTCGTTTGCTGGTTCCATCATACGTTATCAAGCTTCCCAGATACTTATATTCCTTCACATGTTGTATTCTATCATTCTCGATATAAATTGCTGGTGCTGTTCTATGATCTTCCTGGTTCCGACTGCATACGAGTATTTTTGTTTTATTTGTATTCAACTTCATGTTAAATTCGTTTTTAAGGATGTTATTCATTGCATGAAGTATCTGTTGAAGATCATCTTCATTATCTGTTGTTAAAGCAATGTGATCTGCGAATCGGAGCATGTCAATCTTTTCCCCATGTATATTTACTCCAACTTGAATCTCTTCTCTTATCCTATTTATGGCATCTTGGACATACAAATTAAATAAGTAAGGAGATAGCGAGCATCCTTGTCGTACTCCTTTTTTATTTCAACCTCTTCCTGGTTATTATTACTCCCCTTTCATTCTTATATAAGCTATGTATTATTCTTCTATCTCTATAAGAGATTCCCACTTTCTTTAGTAACTTGAACAGTATATTCCAATTCACGTTGTCAAAAGCTTTCTCCAGATCCACGAATGCTAGATATTTTGGTATTCCTTTTCTATTTCTCTTTTCAATTATTTGTCTTAGAGTTAATATTGCTTCTCTTGTTCCAATGCCCCTTCTGAATCCAAATTGGTCATCTGTAATGTAGTTATCAAGGTTGTTCTCTATTCTCCTAAGTATAATACGTGTAAGAATTTTAGATGCATGTGTAGTCAGGCTTAATGTCCTAAATTGATCGCAATTTTGTGCTCTGGTCTTCTTTGGAATTGGAATTATTACGCACTTAGTAAAGTCAATTGGTACTATTCCAGTTTCATGCATTTTGCATATCATTCCATACATTGCATCTTCAGCTTTCTCTCCGCAGTTATTTAATAGTTCTGCAGGGATTTTATCTACTCCTGGTGCTTTTTGGTCTTTTAAATCTTTCAGTGCTCTTTGAAATTCCGATTTTCGTATTTGATCACCTCTACTCTCTGCATCTGTCTGGTCTTCTTCCTCTATTATTTCCTTATTCATAACTTCATCTCCATAGAGGCTCTCTAGATATTCTTTCCATCTCTTACCAACCTTTCCCTCTTCATACAGGTATTTTCCATTCTCATCTTTAATACCACATGCCTTCTGTACCTTCTCACCAAAAAATTGCTTCACATTTCCATATGCTTTTTCTAAGTTATTTGCTTTAAAATCGGTGAATATTTCATCACATATATCACATAAGTATTTTTCTTTGTCCCGCTTGCTTTTCCTAACGATATCATTTCTCAGTCTTCTATATTCCTTCGTCACTGGTAACGTTTTTGAACCTTCTTCTTTCACTTATCGTTTCTACAACTTCCTCACTTATCCATGCTTTCCTGCTGTTATTATTTTTATTTTTCAGCAGTTCCTCTGCAGTTCCTAGTATTTCCTCCTTCAGAATTCCCCACCGACTTTCTATTGGTTTCTTGAATATGTCAGTATTTCTTCCATTCATTTCATCTGTTCTTCTTTGGAACTCATCTCTAATATTTGGCATCTTAAGTTTTGTCACCTGTAGATACTCAGTTTTTCTCGTAATGATTTTCTTATATTTGACTTCCGCGTGCATCATGACTAGATTACGATCGCTTACGATATCTGCACCTGGATAACTTCAGCAATTTTTAACCTGGTTCTTAAACCTTTCTTTTACCATTATGTAATCCAATTGCGCTCGTCTCGTGTCTCCAGGAGCTTTCCAAGTGTATCGTCTTCTCTTGGGATGGTTGAAGAGTGTATTTGTTATGACTAATTTATGCCTAGTGCAGAATTCTATCAATCGTTCACCTCTCAAATTTCGGACTCCCTGTCCAAACTGCCCAACAGTTGTTCTCTCTGTTCCTTCCCCTACCGTTGCATTCATGTCTCCCATAATGATTACATTGTCTTCTGCTCTTCTTCCTTCTATCAGGTGATTTAGATCTTCATACGTTCTTTCAAATTCCTCGTCATCTTCATTTGTAGTTGGCGTATATGTTTGAATTATAACAGTATTGTTTGGCTCCGTATTTATCTTGACTAGAATTATCCTATCACTATCACATATCCCGCTACTCTGAAGCCCATGGATTTTTCCATAATCACTCCTACCCCTTTTCTTCCGAGCGGTCCGTCTTCCGACCCTGAGTAGATTATTCTGTAGTCATCTGACCAACTTATTATATTATCATTATTATTATTATTATTATTATTATTATTTTTAAACCAACTAACCTACTACAGGTATTTCCATCTTTCATACTATCAAACGCCAACCCACTAGAGGTCTGTCTTCCTTCCTAAAGCTTAAAGACATAGCTTCAAATCATCATTATTACATTATTATTATTATTATCATTATTAACAAGCTGAAGCAACTGCTGATGTCGTGCCTTGGACGCGAGGGCGTGTGGCGGTCTGGTAAACGAGACTTTTTTTTCGCTAATATAACAAGTTTAGACAAGGCAATTTAATTAATAACAGTTCAGTATATTTTCAACTTAAATTCCCCAACGTTAAAATACTTCAAGTTTATTGCCAACAACTTTAAACTACGCCAAGAGCCCCAGGGGAGGCCGTCGGTCGCGGAGCGACCGACGCGACGGCTGCCCCGATAGACTCCACTATTTCTTAACGCAAATTTATATCACTTAATCCATTATATCAAACTATTCTTAAAACCGTTGTCAAGTTATAACCCAGGCTAAGGAGCGCTTAGACGCACCGCGTACTTGGCTCGCTCGCTCCGCTCGCGCAGCCAGCGTCTACCTTAAATGATTAGAGATCTGACCAAAAGTCACCCGTGCCAGGCCATCTCATTTCAGAAATACCGAGAATATCTATTTTTAATCTCTTCATTTCTATTTTCAGGTTTTCCAGCTTCCCCACCTTTAATAATGTGTTAACATTCCATGTTCCTATTTTCCTTACGCATTTCTGTTTCTTGCGTTTTTTAATATTACCATTATTTCCTTTAGCTGCCCCCGCCCGGAGATCCGAATGGGGAGGTATTTTACCTCCGGAGAATTTAACCAAAGAGCTTTCCACCATTAGCTTCTGATTCTTGGGATATCCAGTCGGAACTTTAATGGAGTGGTTTCCCGTTGCCTTCTCCATTCTATGCCGTTGGCCATCTGTCGGCTCTTCCGCCTTTAGGAGCAGTTTCCCACCCCAAGGGCAAGAGAGTGCCCTTCTTCTACCCACTCATCCACCCTCCTAAAAGACCGTTGGCACTTGATAGAAGGTGGTCTCCTTATCCCGGGAGAAGTTCGGTGTCTGATATATGCCTATTATATGGACATATACCTTTTACTCATTATCCCTAGTACAGGGCTGCCTCTTCCGCCATCTACACTGTTCCGTAGTCCATCTACTCCACTGTCTATGCCGTTGAGGACTTCACCGTAACCTTGGCAAGGGACCCTTACAAGGTACTACCAGCCGGACCGAGGTTTTTTAAAGAGGTGTTACTCCCCTATCACTCACCACTTTGTCCTGGCTTGTGACAGGCAGAGTCTGCCTTCCCAAACATTGGGCCCAGGTCCTCCTAAAAACTCACAGAAATAAGGACCACAACACTCAACCAAAGCCAACATATTATAGCCCTACATATTAGAAGCAATAAACATCAATCACAAATACGACAAAACAACACTCATAGAAATTAATGAACAAATAATAACAAACTAAAACAGCCAATCACAGCCCAGTATACGGCTCGGGAGGGAGGCCATGCGCCCGACATCAGACCCGATAATAACGCTAAATACATGTAATAAACGCACAAAAATTACACCAATTGATAAACATACACACAGGAACATAAAAACAACCCCAAGACACACATAAAACACTGCATAACCAAAATACACTACAGCACAACACATATCCACCAATCACAGCCCAGCACACACAAACACTCACGGTGGGCAGTAGCGAAATCAGAGTTCATCTCGTGTGGAATTCTGCTGCCTTCCGTGAGGTATTTTACACTCACCAAGTCCTGATAAGGACTTCAAGGAACAATTTATCAACACAAATTAACTGATATAGTATACCGTGGGAGAACTAATCCATTTACTAAAACATCTAGGCCTAGGTAACCGTTTACCATTTAGAGATGCCTACTAATTAACAACTGATGACAAATACAGTGCAAGCAGTATTAAACTCCTAAATTGTAGACTACTGTGAAGAAAGAAACTTTAATATAGGTTATTAACATGGTAGATTTGAGAGAAGAAACAAAAGCCACCCAAGGCAAGCGCAAATTTTGAACATTGAAAGAAATTAGTTAAGATGAATATTTTAAAAATTTTAATTTTAATTTTTGGTATAGATTGAGCGCTGTTTTTTTTGGTTGATGAACATTTCAAATAGAGAGCGATGATTGAGTAACTCACCCACAGTGCTGCTATCTTTTGAAAATTTTGGGTACTGCTTACACTAGATTGCTCGGAACATCACTTATGATACCATACATGCGATGTCTCGATTTTGATCAAAATGTCACTTACCATGGTTTACAACCGAAACCTTCAGTTAATTGCCCCGTTTGTGTGAGGAGTGGCACAAGTTAGTTAGTTAGTTAATTAGTTAGTGTTGTTTTAAGGGATGAAACAGCGAGGTCATCTGCCCCTAAGCGTCACATAAGTCTGGCCATATGCTGGATCTGGTTGGGACATTTCCAATGGTCTTCCGTCTCCTACTTGCAAACACCTATTACTGCTCGCCCCCTGTTGACAAAGATTACAAAATTAAAAATTATAAATGTATAAATAATTAAAATTTAATGCTCGTCTGTCAACACGATTGTACCCGATTGCAATGGGTGGTTCAATAATCCTGAAAATAATTTACATGAGATTAATAATAATAATGCCTTTATGCAGCGGAGACAATTGCGAGAAAGGGAATCACAGAAATAGAAAAGAAAGAAGGTAAATTTCTGAGGAAAATGCTGGGACCCAAGAAAGCAGCAACAAATGAGTTTACCTTCCGTTTGAGATCAAATCAAGAGCTATATAAAAATGCGAGAACATTTCAATATCTATGAGGAAAAGACGACTAACTTTCTATGGACACTTGAGAAGATTGGGACAGGAACGCCAAGCAAAAAAAATTAAATCCTCATCTTTCAGGAAAGGAGAAAGACTCTAGTACAGAAAAGTGTTCAGAAGGAAAATTGCTGAGGTGATAGATCTGTCCGTAGAGAAACCCAAGAGAACTGGAAGGGTGTTCTCGGTCGAGGAACGAGCAAGAGTGAGCCAACGAATGAAAGAGTATTGGCGTAACAGGAAAGAACCTCAACAGTCAAGGCAGTTGTGTAATCGTAACCCATAGGAGGTTGAAACGATCCTAAATAAATAAATAAATAAATAATATTCTTGGATGACCAGTTTCGACAATCGTGTTGACCGACTGAAAAACATGATAAGTAAATAATATTTTATTAATGCAGCCAATGGCCATTTATTTTATTTTCAGGACGGGCCAGGAAAGGGATTTTGGAAGGAAATCGACCATGGACCTATTGAAAGGACCCATCCCAGCATTTGCCTGATGGTATAGTAATAATATCGTATGGCCTCGGATGCCGGGTGCAAGCTTTGTTATTTGACACCCAGAGGGCAGCTTGCATGTCGAATTTTGTTGTTCCTTGGAGTGCTATGAAAGTCAAGGAGGTTAGATATCTAAGCTCCTTGACACTATAGCGCATTCTAGTAGAGAAAGGAGGAACTTTTGTGTTGGCGGAAAATCCCGAGATTAATTTTGCCATTATGAACACGGCCTACTGAATTCAAATAGGTTCTTTAACATGCCAACAACGTATGACGCGCATGTCGTGTTTTTTTTGTCGCCTTTCAAAAATCACTTACCATGCCAGGAGAGAACCTCCAAGCTTGGGGTTGCTAGACCGACACGATAAACACTCACCCACCGTGGCAAGCCTGGTGGTGAAAATGGGAAACCTCGAAAACCATTTTCTGGACGGCCGAGGTGTGATTTGAACCCACGATCTCCAGATGCCAGCACATCCCTGAATCACCAAGTGTAAAATCCTGTAGTTCCGCCCCTTAAAACAACAATAACCAACTTCTTTTTTTTTTCGTGTGGCCTCCTCAGAGGCCAAGTGCAGGTCTTTCTATTCGACGCCCGTGGGCGACCTGCGCGTCGGGATGAGAGATGGATTGGATGTAGATGAATGAAACTGGGCAAGGATGTGGAAGGAAGCTGCCGTGGCCTATCAGAAGGTACCGTCCCAGCATTTGCCTGGTGTTGAAAATGGGAAACCACGGAAAACCATTTCAAGGACAGCCGACGGTGGGGCTCGAACCCACGCGTCTACCGAGTCAGCCGAGAGCTTGGCTCCATGACCAAACGCTGCGCTTTAGCCCGCGTAGCCACTGGTGTCGGTAATAACTAACTAACTAACTAACTGTATTTTCATTCCGCATCACGTGTCCTGGATGAGAAGGAGAACTTCAGTCCTCTTGTTTAATCTTCCTGTCACCTCAGTATTCCTCATTCTTTCGGTCCACGAGATACGAAACATCCACCGAAATACCCACATTTCGAAGGCTCCCAGCCTCTTATGCACAGGGCTTGGGTTAGAGTCCACCCTTTTATTCCATTTAATATTATGGGAAATACTGTACATATCACCTGACCATTCGCAGCCTAATATCTAGACTTAGACTGCGGTTATTGAGGAGCTATTTCATTTTAATGAACGTTGTTCACGCGTGCTCAATTCTCGCCTTGATCTCGTGATCTGAAAGATAGCGGGTTCAAACCCGGCCGAAGCCGTCGGATTTTTTAAGAGCGTTAAAAATCCCTCAGTATGCCTTCCTTCGGAGGGGAAGTAAAGCCGGCGGTCCCATGTCATAGATTTATGGCATGTTAAAGATCTTTCCACTAATTACACCTGTGTGAAACTAAATTGGATACGTTAAGAATGTAAACAACGCTCTTTGGTTGCTACGTTCGTTGCCAAGAGCCGACTGCGGTGGCGTCTAGTAGCTAGTTCTGAACTAGGCCTAGTAGTCGTTGACGGTGGCGTTTGGCGGCAAAAGTAGGAACTATTTGAAAATTCAAAGTTGCAGTCCCTACTTGAATTAAAAAAACAGATACACACACTAATACAGTCATCACAATTAACACCGGTTATCAGACAGATTCTACACTCACCCAAAGTACACGGGGCTACATGACCGCGTTGTCGCAGCCCCTAAACTAAGGAACCAACCAACCAACTCGTGATCTGAGTTCCCATTGTTCATTCAGAATGCACCCAATGTACTTAAAGTGGCGAGCACCCTTGATCTCCTTGGTGTCAAGTATGAGTATCATTAACATTGTTGAATGAGATCTCAGAGATGTTCTCTAGATATTTTCGGTCTCAGCATATTAGCTCTCTTGTCGTAAACATTTCAAGGGTGTACAAACTCATCACTTGAAAGTTCCAGTGAGGAGTTTGTACACCTTTGAGAAGTATACACAATTATACATAAATGCTACATAAATGCAAAATCTACAATTGTTCAAATATAACGTTCTTTATTCTCTCTTTTATTTATTGAAGTTTTCATTAAATAAAGGAGAGAATAATGAACGTTATACTTGATAATTTGTACATTTTGCATTGATGTAGCATTTTTGTTTAATAATTTTTATGTTCGACGATGTCGAAATGTAAACTTTTTGTGTCAGAAAACTGTATCATAATGAGGCTCATTATAGTTCAAGTTTTCATTATGAAACAGTTTCTCCCACCAATCAGAGCTCCAGAAACAGTTGTGTGACCAATTAGGTAAGGACAGCATCGCACCTGCGCTGAGTTCACGACCTTCTAATTTAAATTCACATCGTGGCCCGGAGTAATCGAGGAGGCCATGGTCAAATACAATATATTCTCTGAGTCCCATGCGCTCTGTCCAATACATTAAACTGGCAAAATCTCGATGGATATTTATGAATATTTATGTTCTAACATAAAATAGTTATAATTATCGTCGAACATAAACAGTCGTATGCAACTCGCCTATTTTTTTTCTTTAGCGTATGGCTTTTAGAGCCAGGAGTGTCCGAGGACATGTTCGGCTCTCCAGTTTTTGTAGCTGCTTCGAGACGGACACCCAATGGGTGAGCTACAAGTAGGCCTACCGTTGGAGAGGAAAGTTGGAATGTAAGGACGAGGAGTTGGAAGGTAGGGGCTGTGGCCTATAATTAGGGACCAACCCCGGCATTTGCCTGGAAGGAAGATGGGAAACCAGAGAAGACCATCTTCAAGGTTGCCGGCGGGGGGGTTCGAACCTCCTCGCCTCCCGGATGTGAGCGACTGCCAGCAGTCATGCCGTAACGACCACGGCTAACTCACCCGGTAACTCGCCTATAATGGTAATTAAGACATTCGTATGAAAATTATAAAACTCGCCACGCTCGTTTTATAAACATACTCGTGCCTTAATTATTGCTATTATAGGCTCGTTGCATAATGTACTACATTAATGCAGCCAATGGCCATGTATTTTCTTTTCAGGACAGGTCAGGGAAGGGATATTGGAAGGAAATCGGCCATGGACCTATTGAAAGGAACCTTCCCGGCATTTGCCTGATGGTGAAAATGGGAAACCATTTTCAGGACGGCTGAGGTGGGGTTTGAACCCACGCTCTCCCGATGCCAGCGAGGCAGGAGGTAGTGCGTTATAATTTTCACATTTTTTCGCTTTCTCAAAACACGTTAAAAAGTGGTTCATAGGTTGTGAATGGTGAAAATATATTAGTACAAGCCATATGGAGCTCTTCTTTTGATACTAGCATTTTTAGTGACTTATTTGTTGATGTTATATTTTGATATTTTGTTTTATTTGGTTAATATTGGCTTGGGTTATGCTTTATAATGTTTTTGATCACTGGCTTCTTCGCAGCCGATGGCCGTCCAGGCTGAATCAAGTTCTATTAAAACAATATTAACTACGACATAAAGAACACACCATTAAATTAAATTAATCACCAAGAACACTCAGAGACCAGACAGACTGTGGAGAGTTGAGATAGGCCCACCATTTATACTTGCCAGTATAAGTTTGTTGGTTCCTTAGTTTAGGGGCTGCGACAACGCGGTCATGTAGCCCCGTGTTCTTTGGGTATGTGTAGAATTTGTCTGATAACCGGTGTTAATTGTGATGGCTGTATTAGTGTGTGTTATCTGTAATTCAGGTAGAAGGACTGCAGACGATTAATTTTTTTCAAGTAGTTCCTACTTTGGCTACCAAATACTACCGTCCACGACACCTAGCTGCGGACGTGGCTACTAAATGCCATCTCAGTCAGCACCTAGCGGCGAAGTTTGGAACTAATATAGCGTTATTACTAGGGCCCAGATGTTGATGCCGTAAAAAAGTTTAAAAAATGCACTTAAGAGTTTCAAAAATGACTGTAATAAATGACCTAAAAATTCGAAAAATGCACTATAAAATCGAGAAAATGAACTGAGCCAAAAATATACACCCCTCCCCCTTTCTAGCCTGCCACAGCTGACCTTGATCAACAGAGCATGTAACATTCTATTCCGCTAATAATGGTTTGCGACGAAAACAAGAGCATCTGTAAACCTACTACGGTACCGTTCTTCTGCATCCAAGATATATATTTTTCTACTAAGATCAATACTGAAATATTCTATTTCAATATTTTAAGTTATCTTGTATCAGCTACTAGCTTCTTCTTGACTGTGAGAGACGTAACTTCCTCATATAAAGCTGTGACGTGTAAAAATAAAAATAAACACTTAAAAGGACGATTTCTGTAAAAAATGACCAAAAAATCTACCAAACTTAAAAAGATATTCTTAAAATGGAAAAATAGCAATTAATGCAAAAAGTTGCAAAATAAAAATGACATATTTGAAGACCGGGTGGCCCGTCCGGAGTTTCTATGTACTTCAGCATTGTTTTAGACAACTCATTAAAAAGATGACAAGTCATCAACATCCGGGCCCTAGTTATTACTAACTACAAATTTTAGCTTCCGCAAGTGTAGTTCATGGAAGGATCTCTTTCATGCCATAAATCTATGACATGGGACCGCCGGCTTTACTTCCCCTTCCAGAGAAAGGCATACTGAGGGATTTTTAACGCTCTTAAAAAATCCGAAGAATTCGGCCGTGTTTCAACCCACGATCTTGGGCATAGAAGCTCAGCATGCTTCTAACTACGCCACCGAATGCCAGCATAAGAACGGCCAAAAACTAGCGAAATGTGTATGATTGTTGAACAAGATTATTGACAAGTACTGCACGGTCATAACTAAGGTTCCTGAGCTCATTTTACCCGAAATCTGAAAAATACGTTTGAATGACGGGTCCCTGACCACGTTTAAAGCAATTTGATGTTGCCTATAAATGCATATTTCGGCAATTTTTAGCCTATTTTCAATTTTGAAAAAATAGGCTTATGTGATCAACTTTTGTCCGTGTGTGTGTGCGTGTGTGTGTGATACGTGTGTGTGTTCCCCCCTAATAAAATCTAAACGGCTGGAGCGATTTCAATGAAACTCGGAAAGTTCATAGCACTATTCCCGGCGACCTCGACCGTGCCCTTCAAATTTTGTTACAACTCACCAATCCAACATGGCGGCTGTGCAAAATATTTCACCAGCATTCAATATCTCCGAAACTATTACCGATATTACCCTGACATTTTCCATGGTGATAGAGGGAACTACTATAAGTTCACTTATGTGACTTTTTAAAACCTGGTAACTACAAAACCAACATGGAGGCCAAGCGAATTTGCGACTTTTAAATAGACGTTTCTCGCGATTTGACCAACCAAACACAATGAATTTTGGTACAGTATATGTTTATATACATTGTAATGCACCGACATCTAACTTCGTTCAATTGTTTACATAATCACAAGATGGCGGATGTGCGAAATATTTCACCGGCATTCTATATCTCTGAAACTATTAGCGGTATCTCCCTAAACTTTTGTACGGAGATAAAGGGCACTACTGGAAGTCCACCTATAAGACTTTCAAAAACCGGTTAACTACAAAACGAACATGGCGGACAAGCGAATTTGAAATTTTTAAATAGACCTTTCGCGCGATTTAATGTTCCAAGCTCACTGAAACCTGGCACAGGAAATATTTATACACATTGTAATCCACTGGTATCTAATTTAGTTCAATTGTTTACATAACCTCAAGATGGCGGCAGTGCGAATTTTAAAATTAAGTTTTTATTTCTTGTGATGTAGTCATGCGATCGAAGTGAAAGTTTGAATAATGAACCTACGCAATAATTTTCCTTTAATGGTACATGACTCTATGGCCTATACATTTAACAATCCAACATGGCGACCATCCGAAATATTTAGACGATACTGAATATCTACGAATCTATTTTAGCAATCAAACTGCATTTTTTAATGTTCATAGGGGCTATGAACTTAAGTTCACCTATAGGACTTTAAATAACCTGGTGATCACAAATCCAACATGGCGGTGACGCGAATTATAAATATTCACATGGACGTTTCTCGCAATTTAACCATCCGCGTGCAGTGAAACTTAGTACAGTAAATCCTTATACGAATGTTAATCCACTGGCATCTAATTTATTTCAATTGTTTCCATAACCTCAAGATGGCAGCTGTGAAAATTTTAAAATCTCCTTGTTTTTCTTGTGTCCTAATTATGCGATTGAAGTTTGAATACTACTCGTTCACAATAATCTGCATGTAACAGTACATAACTCTAGGACCTACATATATAAAATCCAACATGGCGACCATCCGAAATATTTAGTCGGTTCTTAATATCTACGAATCTATTACAGCAATCAAACAGAAATTGTGTATGTTGATAGTGGCAATTAACATGAGTAGGATATATGAAACTAGGCTGTATAGTTCTTCACGGAACTACTTGTTATTGTTTTGGTCATATGTGGTCATATTTTAGTGACATAAGGTCATATTTGGTTATAATTTCAGCATTTTTGTTTAAATTGAGGCGCCGTTAACAAGGTACGAGTTTCAAACACAGGTTTTCTGAACAGTGCAGTAGATGGAGAATTCTTTTCGACAGCCTGAGAATGCACATCGTCGTGATATGCAATGCTAGCAAAGAAGAAGATTAAGAGGTATGTACGATAATGAACTCGATAAACTTCCTGTTAGGCAGTGTCTTTTAACTTACGCCGACAGATATCATAAAGCATGCTAATACTTCGGGTTTTTTCTTTTAGGAAAACCGAGGAAGAACTGCACCTCAAGGCTATGATACTGAATGAATGTTGAAAATTCTAATGTACTGTAGCTCTCTGTCAGTGTGTATGATTATATGTGTCTGGTATATACCATCAGCACCTGCCGCTTTCCCAGGTTTTAAACTTTCTATGGCCTGTGTCTCAAGCGAAGCCCTTCTTTGGCTCTCAACTTTAAACATGGAACTTTAGTTATGAACTTGTGATGGTAGTTGTACTGTATATATTGTATATAATATTGTATTCATCATACGCTAAATAATAATAATAATAATAATAATAATAATAATAATAATAATAATAATAATAATAATAATGTGTCTGGTGTATTATCGCTGATCATGTTTTGGCACTTAAGACGTTTACTGTATGTTAGTGATACTCTACTTATCCCAAAAATCCACGTCATATCTCATAGTTTTTAGGTCATATTTTATAGCTTTTAGGTCATATTTAGCTAGTTTTTAGGGCATATTTGCTTGCATATTTTGTATTTCTTTAGGTCTTAAACTACCGAACCCTAGTCATAACATTAGTATCGTTTACGTTTTAGGCTCACTAAGCTGTACTCCCACCTTAGAAAACAAAATAGAATCCTTCGTTCACCCAACCCCAGAAGAAAAAAGCCAGTGACCCAGTCGATGATACAAGCCGGAAGGCTCAGTCTGGCCGGCGGTGTGGCTCACAAATGAAGATGCCGGTGTCGTAAGTGGATTTCTTTGTTCCTACTCCAGGCTTGTTATTTCTGAAACTAACTTGTTTTCTTCTGGGAGAGCTCCTATTTCGTGTTCACAAACCATTGAAAGCAACATGACCGTGAAACGGCTGCATGCAAGCTCGTCACACCACGGCTAATACCACGCGGTGTGACGAATATCACGGCGCAGTGCACCCGCCCGAGTAAACATGAGGACGCTGGTCAACTCAGAGCCACTCCTCTCCCAGGATCTCATTTTCAAGTCATCCCACCTCCACTTGCATGAAACACTCACTAGCACTATATAAGAATCAGTCATTTGTGTTGAATTTCAACTAATGGAACAACGCATATCTTGTAAAAGTAAATTTCCAACTTGACGGCTTCGGTGGCGTAGTCGGTAGCATGCTGAGCTTCTATGGACAAGATAGCGGGTTCAAGCCCGGCCGACGCCGTCGGATTTTTTTTAAGAGCGTTAAAATCCCTCAGTATGTTTCCTTCGGAGGGGAAGTAAAGCCGGCGGTCCCATGTCATAGATTTATGGCATGTTAAAGAACCTTCCACTAATTACACCTGAGTGAAGCTAAATTGGATAGGTTAAGAATGTAAACAACGCTCTTAGGTTTCTACGTTCGTTGCCACGAGCCGACTGCGGTGGCGTCTAGTAGCCTAGCTAAGTTCTGAACTTGGCCTAGTAGTCGTTGACGGTGGTGCTTGGCGGCAAACGTAGGATCTATTCGAAAAATTCTAAGTTGCAGTCTGTACTGAAATTTAAAAAAACAGATAACACACACTAATACAGTCAACATAATTAACACCGGTTATCAGACAGATTCTACACACACCCAAAGTACACTGGGCAACATGACCGCGTTGTCGCAGCCCCTAAACTTAAGAACCATCCAACCAAACTTCCAACGACTTTGAAATCCGAATTACCGACATTCTTTATTTGCAATAGGTTGCCATGGTGGGTGAGTGGTTGTCGTGTCAGACTATCACCCCAAGCTTGCAGGTTCACTCCTGGCCGTGGTTAGTGATTTTTGAAAGGCGACAAAAACACGGCACGCACGAAATACGTTGTTGGCATATTCAAGAACCCATTTGAATCCAGTAGGTCGTGTTCTTAGTGGCAAAATTAATCTCAGGATTTTTCGCCAACACAAAAGTTCCTCCTTTCTCTACTAGAAAGCGCTATAGTGTCAAGAAGCTTAGATATCTAACCTCTTTGACTTTCATAGCGCTCCAAAGAACGACAAAACCCGATATGAAAGCTGCCCTCTTGGGCGTCTTGTAGCAAAGCTAGCACCTGGCACCCGAGGCCATACGATATTATTATTATTTATTTGCAATGTATCAAAACTGAGGCTTTTGCAATGATTTTTTCATTAAGTTGGTGATCTGACTGCCAGAACGCGTTCTGCATATCAGGCGTGATCAAAAAGTTTACGTTCCCCAGTACAGGACAGCTGCAGAGAAAAAAAAAATTTTTGTTCCAAAAACTGTGCTATGGTTGGCTTTTTGTAAATCGTTAGAAATGCACAAAAAAAGCTTAACTCTGAATTTTAGAATAATTTGCACGATCATTTTGGCCGAAAACTCAAGAAAACATTGAAAAGCGTTTTTCTCTGAATTGACGTATTTTAAAGAAACGTTTTTTAAACAAAAAATGTAGAGGACATTGTCACCTACAAGTCGTCTCATTGAGGTCATGTCATACGTTTTGAAATGCAGAAGCTAGGTGGCGCCAAAGTTTCCAAAAAGGGTTTTTTCACTTTTTGTCCTAGAAAAAATGTTTCGTTCACAAAAGAGCGAATCAGAAATTTGTTCCTCTCAAAATTGTCTACAACATTTATTGAAACATTTTTTCCCTCCGCCTTACCGTTCCAAAGTTATAGTTTGCCGAATTGTGAAAATTGTACTATTCAGATGGCACAAAGGTTAATATGTGTACAGTTATGATTGATACGTTGCGATTGAAATAGATATGATTGAGCTAATTGACAAACACAGCCCGCGTCCAGTTTGACCGAGCCTTAGGCAGCTGTCCGACACCGGTCCCTGTCTAAATTATGCCCACCGCTCTCTCCGCAGTAACAATAGTAGCCTTGACTACGCAGCGTTGCATTTGCTGCGCTATAACTTTGGAACGGTAAGTCGGAGGAAACAAACGTTTAAATAAATGTTGCAGACAATTTTGAGAGGAACAAATTTCTGATTCACTCTTTTGTGATAAAACTATTTTTCAAGGACAAAAAGTGAAAAAAAAAACCACTTTTTTGGAAACTTTGGCGCCACCTAGCTTCTGCATTTCAAAACGTATGACATGACCTCAATGAGACGAATTGTAGGTGACAATGTCCTCTACATTTTTTGTTTAAAAACATTTCTTTAAAATACGTCGATTCAGAGAAAAACGCTTTTCAATTTTTTTTGCGTTTTCCGACTAAATGATCGTGCAAATTATTCTAAAATTCCGAGTTAAGCTTTTCTTGTGCTTTTCTAACGATTTACAAAAAGCCAACCATAGCACAGTTTTTGGAACAAAACTATTCCAGCTGTACTGCACTAAGGGCATTGCTATGGGGTATATGCAACGTTACATGACTCCGATGCGGGTATAGAAGCACGGGCATGTTGGCAACGGATTATAGTGTGACAGTCATGTCTTGCCCAGATGCGTGCGTTTTGTGCGGCAACGGGACCTATGGTGACGTAAGAGATATTACCAATTGCGTCCAAACAGGACGAACGTGCTGTTATTATTTTCTTGCCTGCAGAAGGGCAAACACCGGTATACATCCATCGGAGAATGACGAATGAGTATGGGGCAGCATGTCTGTCGAAAACCACCGTTGTGGTATGGTGCGCCAAGATCTGTGCTGGACGCGTTTCCACACAAGACGCAGATCGATCTTGGGATGCAACAATGGAGACATTTGTTGTTGTTTGAGTGTTTAGTCTTTTGACTGGTTTGATGCAGCTCTCCATGTCTCCCTGTGCTGAGCTAATCGTTTCATCTCTACATAGCTACCACACCCTACATCCGAGGCAATCTGTTTAACATATTCTAACCTTGGTCTACCTCGACCCTTCCTTCCTTAACGAAGCTTGCAATTTCTGGGTGTCTTAATATGTGTCCTACCAACATATCTCTTCTCTTCATTAGCATTCGCCAGAAACATCTATCCTCTCCCACTCATCTTAATACCTCATCGTTTGTAACCCTATCTACCCATCTGATCATCATCATTCTCCTGTAACACAACATTTCAAACTCATCAATTCTCCTCTTTTCTGCTGCACCAATAGTCCACGTTTCACTTCCATAGAGTGCGACGCTCCAGACAATGGTTTTCAAAAATGTCTTCCTAATACCTAAATCTATATTCGATGTCAACAGATTCCTTTTCTGTAGAAATGCTTTCCTTGCCTGAGCCAACCTACTTTTTATATACTCTTTGCTTCGTCCATCACTGGTTATTTTGCTTCCCAAGTAACAGAAGTCTCCTACTTCCTTTAGTTTCTCCCCTACCAATTAGATGTGCATAGAGGTTTCTGATTTATTGCGGCTGCATTCCAATAGTTTTGTTTTACATTTATTAATTTTTACGGCGTGCAATTAAGGCCAGGGAATACTACGACAAGGGGCACTGCTACTTCATGATAACAGACGTCCCCATACCGCAAAAATCGTAACGAAAAAAGGTAGTACACTACCTCAAGTGGGAGACGCTCGATTATCCGCCCTATAGTCCTGATCTCTCCACATGTGATTCTCCCGCCTTCGGTCCCTTAAAAAAGGCCTTGAATGGTCGATGATTCCTGTCGGACGAGGATGTACCGCAGGTGGTTAGGGACTTCTTCATGCAGCAGAACACGGTGTTTTGCCAAGTGGGGATCTTCAACCTGGTGGTATGAGTGCCTCAATGTTCACGGCGATTTTACCTTATTGGTACACCTATTCTGGACTGTACGACCGTCAAACGGAAACTTTTTGATCACGCCTTATAGCTAGAGCACTGCGCGGATAAACGAAACGTTATACGCATCCGCACGACTTTCATCCGAATCTACTGGCATTACAATAATATGTTTAACTAGCATTACCCGTCGCAGCTTCGCCCGCGAATATTCTAGTTGTAAAGAGTACACTAAGCAAAATCTCAATCATGAATGCTATGACTGATTTATCCATGGTATGAATAATCAGACTTTATCAATTCAGCTAATGGTGCAGTGGTTAGGGGTTTGTCATTCCTTCATAGGTATATCAGAGCGAAGTTAGTTTTCTGGGAATATCACAGACATTGTTAATTTAAGGGCCTTTAAATGTGGTTTTCGGAGACCCTTTATAGTCGGGTGAAAAAGACTTTTGTACCACACTCACACGTGAAAATTGCGTGAAAAAATTCTAGAGTGCCCCTTGACACCCTTAAGCGCATTATACTGTATGTATTGATGAATTTTACAGCTTAATTTGGTTCCGTGATAACCTTATAACCGTCTGGAAACTTTCACAGTAATGTAATAATTGGAATTGTATTGCGTTTTACAGAGATTCTGTTACCATGGTTACCGTGTTGTATTCTTTCATTATTTCATTGTAAATATACAGGTTTTAAGGTATTTATTTAATTATGAGACATTTAAAGAGTAAGTGAGTGCGTTCCGCTTACACATTGGGTTATGCTGAACCTGTAGGTACCCCATATGTGTAGGTTGGTGTTAATGGGACCTTATTTTCGGTACAAAACTGGAATGGGACCTTAGCAGAATAATATGGGGAGGGATTAGATAAAGAATTAAGGCAACACATTTAGATATTTGGGGAGAAAGTTGTTCCCCTAATCTATGTACTACGTATGTCATGTGGTATGTTTAAAATGTAGGTTGGTTGGTTCCTTAGTTTAGGGGCTGCGACAACGCGGCCATGTAGCCCCGTGTACTTTGGGTGTGTGTAGAATCTGTCTGATAACCGCTGTATTAGTGTGTGTATCTGTTTTAATTCAAGTAAGGACTGCTGACATTCAATTTTTTCAAGTAGTTCCTACTTTTGCCGCCAAACGCCACCGTCAACGACCAACTAGTTCAGAACTTAGTTACCAGATGCCACTGCAGTCGGCTCTTGACAACGAACGTAGGAACCTAAGAACGTTAGCCAAATGTTTAACCTACCTATAATTTAGCTTCACACAGGTGTAATTAGTGGAAGGTTCTTTAACATGCCATAAATCTATGACATGGGACCGCCGGCTTTACTTCTCCTCCGAAGGATGGCATACTGAGGGATTTTTAAAGTACTTAAAAAATCCGACGACTTCGGCCGGGTTTGAACCCGCGATCTTGGGCATAGAAGCTCAGCATGCTACCAACTACGCCACCGAAGCCACCGTTTAAATTGTTATACAGGCAGAATTACATCCCTTTTCAGTTCAGACTGCTAATTGTGCTTAATGATAAGTTGAATAAGGATAGCGGAAATCATCATCATACATTTATCAAGAAAACATAACGGAAACATATATCTCATAAACATCGGTGTCCTAGTAATGATTTTCAAAAATGTTCGAATTGTATTCTAAAAACTATCCGCAAATTTACTCCAAACATTATCTGCAGTTCATCCGCCATCTGTAGGGTGACCAGACGTCCTCTTTTTCGCGGACATGTCCTCCAATTTACGTCTCTGTCCTCTGTCCGCGAGAAAATTTTTAAATTTTCTAAATGTCCTCCTTTTTATTAATTTACTATATTATCGTATGAATGTATGTAGGCCTATGCATGTTTTAGTTTTTTGCAGTTTATATTGGCGCCATGGCAATAGTTTAATTTTTTACCAATGTGCAGCTCTACAATTTTTGTTTCCGGTCTACGCTGGGTTTGGGAATGTGTTTCTGTGTTTGTACCCCGTTGAATGGCAGTTTTGCGGCGTTGTTGTGTGTTTGCCAGTTTAAAATTTGCTCGCATTCAAGATGCCTAAAAGAAAGTGCAAGTTTACAGATACTTTGAAATCCAAATATCCTGCTTTCAAGCTTGGACGTAATGATTTTGAGGCAGAGTGTAAAATTTGCCCAACTGTAACTTTCGTCTCGGTAGCAAAATATGGAGTTCTAATAATTTATTGTTTAAATTAATAAATTACAAATATTAAAACAGCGTTATTTATATACAATTTTCATTTCATTTCGTAGGTTCTCAAGAATTGGATAGCCACATTTCTTCAAATAAACACACAAAAAAGTGTACAAGGCTGCGGCAGTTCCCAAACTATAGACAAGCTTTTTTCCACATCAACTACAGCATTAACGAATCGCGTTTTAGCTGCGGAAGAAGCATTAGCATTCCAAAAGAATTTATTCAGCTAGAACCAAAACTGAAAGTATAATAAACAGATTAATAGGCCCACATGCTGTTGATGTTACAGTAGAATGTATGAAAGGTATATCTTGTTATGGAGTGTGTTCGGATGGAGATGGAAGTAATCATGGAAGTCTGAAAACGTTTCCTATTCTCATTCAATATTTCGATTATAAACTAGGTGGTATTAAAACTAAGGTTGTAGAACTAAAGACAACTCCTAATGAGAAGGCTGAATATATTGCAGGGTATATTAAGGATACCTTGTCTAGTTTAGGTATTGTAGAGAAATGTTTGGCCTTTGCTGGTGACAACACGAACACTAACTTTGGTCGTTTAAATCGTATTTACTAACTTAAAGAATGTTTTGCATATTAAGGCTTTCACGGCCCGGATTATTATATAAATAATTCATGCTTTTGGGCTAATGCCGTGTGTATTTTTAATTTAAACCATACGTTTCGGAGAAACCTTGCCTCCTTTTTCAATGGAAATAAACAATGTGGCCAAAGAAAGTATATCAATGAGATTACAAAAAATATAGATAAATTCCTCTGTTCGTCACCAGAGAGCAGCTGCCAGAAATTACTGTATGGACCATGGTGGAACGGCGGACAGAGTAGTAAGTAACAAGAAGGTAAAGGGGGCGGTGTGAAAATATAGAAACTTCTCGACGAATGAGGAGGGGGGGGGGGGGGAGGTGGGAGGGTTAGATGGATATAAGGAAACATAAACAAAAGGGAAGTGTAGCTGAACGATACCTAACGTCATACAGTCAACGGCGAAAAAACAGATGGAAACTCCTCCAGTGACGAACAAAGGAGATCAAATCCAGGCTCTGAGCCCTAGAGGGAAAATGTATAATTTTAAATATGTGAAGAAACAGAGCGACTGAGAGGAACTATCTCCATAGATCCTTAATAACTGGTAGCCAAGTGTCACTTAGCTGATATCCAGTGTCTCTGTTAAAATTATTGGGATTTTTGCGAATTTCAACTGCCTCCCTTATAATTCTGGACCAGTTGTGCTTAACAAGGGCAAGCGCATGAGCATCCTTGAAACATACATCGTGCCCTGAAGACAGGGCATGTTCAACTATAGCTGATTTGTCAGGTTGGTTTAGACGGATGTTCCTTTGATGCTCTTTGATGCGAGTGGCAATGGACCGTTTTGTTTGTCCAATGTAGACTTTTCCGCAAGTACATGGGACTTCATACACCCCAGGTTGTAGTATTGGGGACAATTTATCTTTGTTTAATGCTAAACGTTGACCAATTTTCGTCATAGTGCCGAAAACTGTTTTTATCTTGTGCTTGCGGAGAATCTTAGCAACGCGGTCAGTGGTGTTGTGAATATAAGGGAGGTAAGCAGTTCCTCTCACGTCGGAGCTCTGAGAAGGTTGTCTATCCCTCCTTCTGGGATGTAGGGACCTATATATAGTGGATTCATTATAGCCATTACCCTTAAACATGGATTGTAAGGCATAATTATAACAACTCTAGCCAAAAGAGCGGAACGTATTTGTGAGGCATCAACTCTTCAGGAAGAGTTACATGCCTTACAAACCATGTTTAAGGGTAATGGCTATAATGAATCCACTATATATAGGTCCCTATATCCCAGAAGGAGGGATAGACAACCTTCTCAGAGCTCCGACGTGAGAGGAACTGCTTACCTCCCTTATATTCACAACACCACTGACCGCGTTGCTAATATTCTCCGCAAGCACAAGATAAAAACAGTTTTCGGTACTATGACGAAAATTGGTCAACGTTTAGCATTAAACAAAGATAAATTGTCCCCAATACTATAACCTGGGGTGTATGAAGTCCCATGTACTTGCGGAAAAGTCTACATTGGACAAACAAAACGGTCCATTGCCACTCGCATCAAAGAGCATCAAAGGAACATCCGTCTAAACCAACCTGACAAATCAGCTATAGTTGAACATGCCCTGTCTTCAGGGCACGATGTATGTTTCAAGGATGCTCATGCGCTTGCCCTTGTTAAGCACAACTGGTCCAGAATTATAAGGGAGGCAGTTGAATTTCGTAAAAATCCCAATAATTTTAACAGAGACACTGGATATCAGCTAAGTGACACTTGGCTACCAGTTATTAAGGATCTATGGAGATAGTTCCTCTCAGTCTCTCTGTTTCTTCACATATTTAAAATTGTACATTTTCCCTCTAGGGCTCAGAGCCTGGATTTGATCTCCTTTGTTCGTCACTGGAGGAGTTTCCATCTGTTTTTTCGCCGTTGACTGTAAGACGTTAGGTATCGTTCAGCTACACTTCCCTTTTGTTTATGTTTCCTTATATCCATCTAACCCTCCCACCTCCCCCCCCCCCCTCCTCATTCTTCGAGAAGTTTCTATATTTTCACACCGCCCCCTTTACCTTCTTGTTACTTACTACTCTGTCCGCCGTTCCACCATGGTCCATACAGTAATTTCTGGCAGCTGCTCTCTGGTGACGAACAGAGGAATTTATCTATATTTTTTGTAATCTCATTGATATACTTTCTTTGGCCACATTGTTTATTTCCATTGAAAAAGGAGGCAAGGTTTCTCCGAAACGTATGGTTTAAATTAAAAATACACACGGCATTAGCCCAAAAGCATGAATTATTTATATATTAAAGAATGTTGTCAATAGGAATATGGTAGGTATAGGTTGCCCAGCTCATATATTTAATAATACAATTCAACATGGAACTGATGTTTTATCTGTGGACATGGATTGACTTATTGTTAAGTTGTATAATTATTTCTCAATTTACACTGTAAGAACTGAACAGTTGAAGTCATATTGTGTACTTGTTGATACCAATACTCTCCCATAGCAAGACAAGATGTTCCCTGCTGTTGAGAGATTATTGGAAATGTTTCTTCCCTTGAAGTCTTACTTCTTGTCAGTGCCAAATCCTCCAAAACGTCTCATTAATTATTTTGGAAATAACTTGAGTGAAGCTTATTTGTGGCACTTGCATTCTCTAATGTCAATATTTCACTCAAGGACTTTGATAATAGAGAAAGAAGAGAGTTCTGTGTTAGAAATCATGAATGTGTTGGAAAGTGTCAAGGTTATGCTTCAAAATAGATATGAAGGTTCTTTCATTTCATTTCATTGAAGGTGAAAGATGTAGTAGAAAATGTTCGAAAAGAGGGGTATGATAAGGAAGCAGATTTATTTATGAATGAAGCATTGATGTTATATAAAGTATATTTGGAATATTTGACAAAATGGGTAACATATTTTGATGATTTCAGTTGTTTCATGTGGATGAGTTTAACTTTAAAGAAGATGGAATACACTGATATTGAAAAAAGTATTATGCATTTACAAGGGAAAGGTATTCACATTGATGGTGCAAAATGTTTTTGTCAGTTTTGTAATCTGAGTAAATTTACAGAGAAGTTTTCAAATAACAGCGAATATACTAAAAATTAACTTCTAGTCAGAAATGGGCAAAATATTTCAATGATAGTGAAAATATTGTTTGCTACTCAGAGCTTCTTAAAATTGCAGAATATTTATTTTGTATCTCAGGTCACAATGCTAATGTGGAGAGGGTTTTCTCATTGATTTCATCTCAATGGACAGATGAAAGAAATAGATTGCAAATAGAATCTGTGAAAGGTCTATTAATGGTGCAGTACAATTTTAAGGAATACTCTTGTCAGGACTTCTATAAATATCTGTTGGACAGACCTAAACTGTTGGCAGGAATACCATCCTCAGATAAATATAAATAGTCAACAAATAAAGTGTATGTATTTTTTTAAATTTCAGAATAATATAAATTTTCAGTGGCAATGTTCTAAGTATATTAATGTAATTATTTTTTGAAGTTCATAACAATTTTTATCGTATCTTATATGGTTTTATCTCTTTTAGATTTGTCCCCTTTTTTCCCTTAATGTCCTGAATTTCTTCCTTAGTTGTCCTCTATTTCACAGTACTGGATCTGGTCACCCTAGCCATCTGCACATCCATGCAAACTGTATCCGCATCCGCACAGGGCTTTACTTAGCCTATAGCATGGTGTTGTAAAACAGAACTGTTAAGTAATGTGATTTCTAAGGTTCGGAAGTTAAGGAAAAGTCATATTTTGTTCCTGAGCTCATTTTACCCGAAATCTGAAAAATAAGTTTGAATGACGGGTCCCTGACTACGTTTAAAGCAATTTGATGTTGCCTATAAATGCGTATTTCGGCCATTTTTATTGTATTGGTCATATTTGATCATATTTTAGTGATATAAGGTCATATTTGGTTATAATGTCAGCCTTTTTGTTTATTTTGAGGCGTCGTTAACAAGGTACGTGTTATCTGCGTCGAGTTTCAAACACAGGATTTCCGAATACGGTAGTAGATATACTTTTTGACAATGCCATGAAGCTTTTTTGGGTTGGTGAAGTCGAGCGAGAACGAATCTTGCTGTTACTAACCGATGCTGCACAATACATGGTGAAAGCAGTAAGGAGACTTAAGGTACTTTACCCAAAAATGGTCCATTTAACGTGTCTTGCTCACGGATTGCACAGAGTTGCTTAAGAAAAACGGCAGAATTTTCCTGATGTTGATCGGTTAAAATCAAACGTCAAGAAAATATTTGTGAAGGCTCCACTGATGGTGGCAAAATTACTGTAGGTTATTGATACTCTACCTATCCCAAAAATTCATGTCAATATTTAAAGGTTTTTATGTCATATTTTATAGTTTTTAGGTCATATTTAGCTAGTTTTAGGGCATATTTGATTGCATATTTTGTACATCTTTTGGTCTTAAACTTCATAACCCTACGTGATTTCAGATAAGCTACGGTATAAATATGCGCTGTGTACTTGCTACTTAAAACGATTTGTTTGCAAATATCAGATTTGCTAGCACAACCAATAGAATGAAGACGAGCTGTCACTGCGGCAATCACTATGAGCTATGAATTGCCTCATTATTACACGGTTACTTGTTGAGGGTAAGTTCATAATTCGAAATACCCAATAATGAAGTAATACTTTAAAGTATTACACATGACAGGTTGTGACTTAAATTGATGAGCAGTGCCTTTGAGAATGAATTCGGAGCGTTTGTGCTTCCAAATACAGAGACGACAGTGGATCAGATTTACAATGATTGTTGAAATGTTTAATGGCATTCCCTCTTATTTATAAGTGGTAGAAACAGAGGCGTATAATTCATCTCACCAGTCCTGTGTCTCTGTGACAAGACTGATATGATGCGAATGTTAAAACCACCAGTCACGTCTCAAAGCGAGCAATCCTCCTTACTCTTGCTCACCGTGGCGTCTGATGCAATCGCTCTTGAACGCATCTTGTACATCAAACCAAGCCGCCCAGGATAAAATGCCGCAAAAATAAGACTTGTCACAGTATACTCATCAAGTGTCAATCTCTCCTGCGAGCTTTGCTTTCAGAATAGAATGGTTTACCTGTAAAAGAAAACACAAGTGCTTGCTGAGCGATAAACCAATTTAAGACGCTTGTGGATCTATCCAATTGAAGCTGCCATATAAAGAGATGCAGTCAATGGGAGACCGGAAGGCATATTATAAAGCTATCGGCCGTCCATCTCACGCGACTGGTAAATCTATAAGATAGCATCCCTATGCAGGAGGTTTCCTCTCCACTGTTAGACAAACAATACATGCGACTCTCATCAGCTGTCACTCTAGCATCAAGCAGTGCTACTTTCCAAATAAGGCTGTAATCATGGACATGTGCGGCTCAAAGCCAAGGGAGACAAGCAAAGAACTATCAGGTATGTAAGCACGAGCACTTGCTAATGTAGCGTTTCCTTTTTGTTTTAGTTCTTTTTTTTAGGGGAGGGGGATGACTTGTGCAAGGTTTCATTCTGTTGTCAACACTAGACATGTCTACGTCAGACTGAACGCAAACAGGTGGGCTGTCACTCCCTGCATGATATACTTGTGCCGTAAGTAAAGCAGAAAAACCAGCAGGGCTATATCAAGTATTTGGGGGAATATCTAGATTCAGTGGCACCAATTTTGGTGCTATGTGAAGGATTTAGTCATTATCTGCAAACGAGTAAATTCTTTTGTGAACCGCAATTGTTACGCCGATCTTGAAGAAGAGATTTCAAGTGTCTAAAATAGGCTTTCTGGAATTGGCATGCATACGCTCTAAAGGACAACACATAGGTTGATATGTTACCTTTCCATATTAATTGATTCAATATTTTGCATATTTTTCTCAAAATGCTCTTTTTTTTTTCAATGTTATTAACATATTTTCTTGACATTTCTTCGTGTATATTGTAATTGCAATACTTGGAGATTCAAGTCGCTCATTAAAAATCACATTGTGTAAACAAACTTTAGTGTGAATGATTGAATGAAAGAAAGAATGAATTGAGTGACTGAAGTGATAAAAGAGCGTACGTGAACAGGAAATATTTAACTATATTAATTATGTATTATTAATATTCTGAATAGGTTTTTTAAAATTTATATACAGTATAATCGCATCGGTCTTCTACGGACCACGTTATTTCAATTGCATTTTCCCTCGTTCTTTCACATTGGCCCAGTGTTCGCACTTTCTTCTTCGGTAATACTGTAAATATATTTGTAAAACATGTAAATACTGTAAAAGGAAATGTAGATATACTGTAAGTTGTTCAAGTGAAGCATAAATTATGTATGTAGGGCTTGGTTTTTTTCACTAGGCCTTCCATACTTGCTGTACGATCTATGGTTAATAAATAAATAAATAAATAAATAAATAAATAAATAAATGATTACATAAATAACATTGTGGACAGAACAACGGAAACAGGTGCACAGTCAAAGGATGAAGAGATTTTGGGAAGAGAAGGGGAAGAAAGGAGAAAAGTGAAAATTGTGTCATCATGAGATATTTAAGTTCAAACACTGTCCATAAGGGCAAAAGTGATATAATAATAATAATAATAATAATAATAATAATAATAATAATAATAATAATAATAATAATAATAATAATAATAATAAATTAATACATTAATAACAATATTTAATAGTAATTTATTATTTACCATAGGCCTATGGTAAACTCATAATCATAATTTCTTTCATATTTCAAACCTTACTTGGAACAAACCTTTCTTCTCAGAAAACCTTTGGAATTTCCCCAAAATTGTAAAACAACCCATTCTAACTTACCTTTGCCTAATCGTTACAATTCACAATACTAGACAACTAAAACTCGCAGACAACCAATTTATTTTGCGGTCCAATAAGTCACGATTAATAATATAGTTGTAATAAAGAGGTACCGGACTTCAAGTTTTTTAAATTGTCATTTTAGGTTTTCAAAAACATAAAATAGTTTCTTTTAGCAATTTTTAATTGGTAGAATAGGTTTTTAAATAGGTTTTTATGTTTAAAGTGTAGCAAAAGTCGACATAAACTGCAATTGCAACGAGAGTGTAAATATTTTACATAATGATGCGTCTTTTATCAAGTTATCACCGAGAACTTCACACTTTTAGGCAACATTTATTCTCTTTAAATATGTTAATTATTCAAATTCAATAGAACCAAGGATATCAAAGGTGATTTTTACACTCTAGCCTGTTTTCTTAACTTTGTTAATTTAGAATAGGCCTATAGGGAACTTGGAAACATTAAGAGATTTATCCCCATTTTCCTGACAGTATAGGCTGAAAAGTGTTGGAATTATTTGAATTTTCTGGCAAATAGGATTTCTCTCAGTCAACTAGAGCTAGGAATATCCACTGTCTTGTGGTTTACTTTTAAAAATTATGGACTAAAAATTCAAATATACTAAAATATAAATGGAACAAAACTGCAATTAGGTATTTTTAGGTAGGCCTACTCGCATATCATTTAGGGTTTCTTAGGTACTACAACACTATCTATGATTGGCATTGCAACGCATGCCGGGGAAAGCTTGTTGTTTATAAAAACGGACGACAGTATTTACGTTTGAAAATTTCCATAAATATTCAACAGGAGCTTTACTACGACATTAACTTTATAAAATAAGATATGGAATGCAAGGTTTTTCCACTTTTTTTTTCAGATAAGATGACCTCATAGTTTCGCCCCTTAAAACAACAATAACTAACTAGCTAACTAACCACTTTTTTTCGTGGAAACTATCACAAGGACATATTTGGAATCGCTATTAAGTTTTTTCCACAATTTTCCGTGTGTTTTCTGAGTTAATTGCCACATTAAGAGATTTCATAAAATCCATTTCGCATAGTGAAATGTATTCAAATCGGTCGATAAGAACTCTAGAAACAAGCGTTAACGTAAAATAATAATAATAAAAATAATAATAGTCTAATAATAAAAATACATAAAGGCCAATGATTCTTTTGCTGTTGTCCGTCTCGTGGCGTGGTACATTAACATGTTAAAAAGAAACATTAGAATCTTAACATCGCTTAGGCCTATATTGACTACAGAAAAGAATTTGACTCCAGAAATCATAGACGTACTTGTCATAGCCACGCAACAATGGAACACCCCTTACAACTTATGTGTTACTTGGAACAAATAGAGTACCGGTACATTCCAATTGAAACAATGCGTGGAATCTACCAGAGTGATTGTCACAGACCAATTTGGTTTTGTTTGGCACTTAACCCTATATCCAATGAGCTTTAAAGTACTCCATACGGTTATCAGATCAATCCCAAACGTAGAGAGCTAGACCTATTACATCTCTGCCAACAGGGTCTCACTGAACAGCTAGAAACTGTAATAAACGAAGAAGATATTAACATGTACCATGTATGATAGAACTGACAGATTCACAGCAAACGCTATCATATAGTGTGTCAATTAGTTACGTATAGTTACAACTCTTTATCTTTATCAAGGAATATAATAGAATCATTTCTTGGTTAAAGAAACTATTTTCCTGTACCAAATAACGGAGCCTCGGAGAAACTACTAACATCATTGAAGGAAAAAAAAAGGGGGAGACCTACCTCAAGAACTTGATTGGACCGGAAACAAGATCGAACGACATCCAACTTTGAGTTGAGGCATGAGTTTACACGTCTGGCTGTCCATAGATTTCACCACTCTAATTGTATTAACAAATCTTTCCATGACTCTACAGTGACGTGTGAATGCCAACTATGTGGACAAGCATGTGAACGCTACCACTTAGAGCTCCGTAGTAAAAGAAAACAATCAATCAAAGACTATGCAATTCAAATCACCAGAGCGCAATCTCAGTGAATATGTTTATTCTTTATTGTCGATTGCTATTTGGTTGCAATAAAAGTGTTAATTAATATCCTGAACTAGCACCAACAGCTAGAGTACAGGTACTACATGGGATCGTTTTGTTCTTTAGTTAAAATTACATTTTCAAATAACACACAATAGGCTGTTACAAACGCTTTAAAATAAAAATGTATCGTATTATAAACTTGTCATTCTTCAAATTCGATGCGTATAGAATGCCAACGGAAGGCAAACCAATGGGGTCCCACATAAACCAATCATGGCATCTGGCGGAAACGTTTCGCATTCTAGCGGCCATAATATGAAACTTTTCAATTACAGCTGTTCCAACGTTCAGGCCGCTTGCCACGGTGGGTGAGTGGTTATAGTGTCGGACTACCAACCCCAAGATTGCAGGTTCACCCCTGGCCATGGTAAGTGATTTTTGAAGGCGACAAAAATCACTACACTCATGTCATACGTTGTTGGCATGTTAGAGAACCCATTTGAATTCAGTAGGCCGTGTTCAATGGCAAAATTAATCTCGGGATTTTCCGCCAACACAAAGTTCCTCCATTCTCTACTTGATAGCGCTGTAGTGTCAAGGAGTTTAGATATCTAACCATCTTGACTTTCATTGCGTTCAAAGGAACGTCGAAATTCGACATGCAAGCTACCCTCTGGGTGTCAATTAACAAAGCTTGCACCAGGCACCCGAGGCCATACGATATTATTATAACGTTCAGGCCGGTGCGTAGCTCACATCCAGTTGGCTGTGAACATCCTCATAATCCATCTGGTTGATGTTAGATGTCTCTCGTGCAGATTCGGTAGTGAATGTTGTTTTATAGTACATTATGCAACGAGCCTATAATGGCGATAATTAAGACACGATTATATTTATAAAACCAGCGTATGCGAGTTTTATAATTTCCATACGAGTGTCTTAATTACCATTATAGGCGAGTTGCATACGACTGTTTATGATCGACGATAATTATTATAACTATTTTATGTACGAAGATAAATATTCATAAATATCTGTCGAGATTTCGCCAGTTTTATGTACTGAACAGAGCGCATGAGACGCAGGGAATGCCTTGTATTTGACCATGGCCTTCTCGATTACCCCACTATGACACTAGGCAACGCAGTTCAGAAGGCCTTGGAACTCCACGCAGGTGCGATGTTAACCTCATCTAATTGGTCAAACAACTGTTTCTTGAGCTGTGATTGGTGGGAGAAACTGTTTCGTAATGAAACATAATGTTATAATGACCATCATTATGATACAGTTTTCTAACACATAATAGTCAGGGTCGAACATAAAATAATTATATATTTTCCATTGTAATATGCACAATATAATGCTTAATGTTATAACGTTTGAATAATTACAAAACGATAAATATAAAGAATTCAAGAAATAAAGCCCAACTCTGTTAGGTTTTGAGACCCGGCCAAACGGGTAAAAGAAACGCGCTTTACCACAATGCCAAACATGTCCACCGAAATTCATCGTTATCAATTGACTTTTCGTACTATACAACGTCTTAGCAAATAATGACTTGGACTAAACGATTTCTCCAGTGGTGTATATCTTTACTATAAAGCATTTCATACAAAGTTTATATTATTTCTACCAGTAGGCTATATTGCATGCAATACTCAAACTAGTGATATGAAGGTCAGTCACAAGATATCAGCTGCCATCTTGTCTTGTAACCGAGACGGCTCGGCTTTTTCAAGTCACTACTACCATGTAATATTATAATATGAACTTAAAATACCGAACCGCCTCGTCCTTGAGGACAGTTTAAGCCATTCTTGGTTCGATAATCGGAACTGGTGGGTTCAAAGTTATGATATACAATGCTTGAATAATTCAAACGGCCTCCATCTTGAAATGGTCCGGCTGATGACCTAGTGGTTTGGGCGAAAGACGCGTCCTATTCGAAGGTATGTTGTTACCAAATGTGGTAGAGAACGGGTGATTAGTTTAGTCGTAATTTTATTATAAGTTTTGGACGTTTGAGTGGCCGCCATTCAGTTTTGGTAAAGATGGCGCCGATGTAAAACATGACACTGAGGTGCCGTTTGCTAGTGCTGCCTCTATACCAAATTTCGTTCAATTCGGCTTCGTCGCACACACACACAGACAGACTGACAACTTTTGGCCCGTGCAGATCTCATAAGTCTACTTTCATTTTTTTTTCTTTTTGCAAAAATTGAAAGTGGGCTAGCAATGGCACAGACAAATCCCACGCAGCTCCTGACTTAAAACAACAAGGTCCCAGAATTCAATTAGTTGCGTTTCCAGAAGTTGGGAGCCTCCCCAGACAAACTCTATTGGATTAAAACTTTCTTAGTGTATCAGTGGAACACTGTCTGCCTCCTGATTTCAATCACACATATTCGATTGCCGAGCGAGGAGTCAGATATTTGATAGGCTGGATAAATTCACGTAAAATATCCCGTAAATGATTTCTCGTATCTCAAAACAAAACCAACAAAACTAACGTAACGTGAGCCACAGGACACCCGTTTGAGTTCGGGTTTAACTTGTAGATGGCGGTCCAAAACGATACGTCAAAGTTGAGAGTGGTCCATAGTTTAACCTCAAAAGAATTATATCAGGTCGCTAAGCCCAAATTAGGCCTATTATTCTTATTATTATTATTATTATTATTATTATTATTATCATTAATATAATTATTATTATTACTGTAGCTTGCCACGGTGGGTGAGTGGTTATCGTGCCGGATTACAAACCCCAAGCTTGCAGGCTCGCTCCTGACCGTGGTAAGTGATTTTTGAAAGGCGGCAAAACTACGACACGCATGTCATACGATGTTGGCATGTCAAAGAACCCATTTGAATTCAGTAGGCCGTGTTCATAATGGCAAAATTAATCTCGGGAGTTTCCGCCAACACAAAGTTCCTCAGTTCTCTACTAGAGAGCGCTATACTGTTCAAGTAGCTTAGTTATCTAACCTCCTTGACTTTCATAGTGATTCAAGGAACAACGAAATTCGACATGCAAGCTACCCTCTGGGTGTCAAATTACAAAGCTTGCATCCGGCACCAGAGGCCATACGATTTTATTATTGATGTGTAACATCTTTCCGCTCGGTTGCTGAATAGTTTTGTGGCAATGATTTTGAAAATTGGGGACGGAAGTGGATCGGAAAGATCGAGCTGGCAGTGGTGGATTGAACGGAAGTTTGCACTGCCCGCTCGATCGATAGAACGGAAGTGTACTAGCTGGCAGTGGTGGGAAACGGAAGTAGGCACTGCCCGCTCGACCGATCGAACGGAAGTGTACTAGCTGGCAGTGGTGGAAAACGAAAGTATGCACTGCCCGCTCGATCGATCGAACGGAAGTGTGCCCTAGCTGGCAGTGGTGGATCGAACGGAAGTATAAGACGCACTGCCAACTCGATCGATCAATCCAGCTGGTACTGGTAAGAGAAATAGCCGTGGGGTTAGTGCGTATGACTGTGAAACTAGAGATCTTGGATTCGAATCCTGGGCGGGGTAGGCTTTAGCCTACTTTCGATTTTTGCAAAAAATGAAAGTAGACTTATGAGATCAACACAGGGCGAAAAAAAGTGTGTCTGTCTGTGTGTGTGTGTGTGAGTGAGTGTGTGTACTCTGAATGTCTGTCCCCCCCCCCCCCCCCAATCAATTCGAACACGGTGAACGCGAATTGAACGAAATTTGGTACAAAGGTAGCACTTGCAAAGGAAACCTCAGTGCCATGTTTTATATCGCCGCCATCTTGACGGAAACGTAATGGCGGCCACACAAATGTTCAAAGCTTAAATCAAATTATGACTAACCTAATCATCCGATCTCTACCAAATTTTGCAACAACATACCATTATAGGGGGGGCATCCTTTGACCAAACTAATATGTCATCAGCCTAATAGTTTGCGGATGGCGGCCATCTTTGTGTGAAAATGGATTCCCCCTATTAATACGAACACGGTGAAACCTAATGGAACGAAATTTGGTACAGAGGTAGTACTAGCAAAAGGAACCTCAGTGTCGTGTTTTATATCGCCGCCATCTTGACGGAAACGTAATGGCGGCCACACAAATGTTCAAAGCTTAAATCAAATTACGACTAACCTAACCATCCGATCTCTACCAAATTTTGCAACAACATACCTTTATGGAAGAAGCATCCTTTGACCAAATGAATAGGTCATCAGCCTATTAGTTTGCGGATGGCGGCCATCTTTGTGTCAAAATCGATTCCCCCTATTAATTAAAACACGGTTAAACTGAATGGAACGAAATTTGGTACAGAGGTAGCACTAGGAAAGGACACCTCAGTGTCATGTCTTATATCGCCGCCATCTTGACAGAAACGTAATGGCGGCCATACAAATGTTCAAAGCTTAAATCAAATTACGACTAACATAATCATCCGATCACTACCCAATTTTGCAACAACATACCTTTATGGAGGGAGCATCCTTTGACCAATCTAATAGGTCATTTGCCTAATAGTTTGCGGATGGCGGCCATCTTTGTGTCAAAATCGATTCCCCCTATTAATTCGAACTCGGTGAAACCGAATGAAACAAAATTTGGTACAGAGGTAGCATTTGCAAAGGGCACCTCAGTGTCATGTTTTATATCGCCGCCATCTTGACGGAAACGTAATGGCGGCCACACAAATGTTCAAAGCTTAAATCAAATTACGATTAACCTAATCATCCGATCTCTACCAAATTTTGCAACAACATTCTTTTATGGATGTAGCATCCTTTGACCAAACTAATATGTCATCAGCCTAATAGTTTGCGGATGGCGGCCATCTTTGTGTGAAAATGGATCCCCCCTATTAATACGAACACGGTGAAACCTAATGGAACGAAATTTGGTACAGAGGTAGTACTAGCAAAGGGCACCTCAGTGTCGTGTTTTATATCGCCGCCATCTTGACGGAAACGTAATGGCGGCCACACAAATGTTCAAAGCTTAAATCAAATTACGACTAACCTAACCATCCGATCTCTACCAAATTTTGCAACAACATACCTTTATGGAAGAAGCATCCTTTGACCAAATGAATAGGTCATCAGCCTATTAGTTTGCGGATGGCGGCCATCTTTGTGTCAAAATCGATTCCCCCTATTAATTAAAACACGGTTAAACTGAATGGAACGAAATTTGGTACAGAGGTAGCACTAGGAAAGGACACCTCAGTGTCATGTCTTATATCGCCGCCATCTTGACAGAAACGTAATGGCGGCCATACAAATGTTCAAAGCTTAAATCAAATTACGACTAACATAATCATCCGATCACTACCCAATTTTGCAACAACATACCTTTATGGAGGGAGCATCCTTTGACCAATCTAATAGGTCATTTGCCTAATAGTTTGCGGATGGCGGCCATCTTTGTGTCAAAATCGATTCCCCCTATTAATTCGAACTCGGTGAAACCGAATGAAACAAAATTTGGTTCAGAGGTAGCATTTGCAAAGGGCACCTCAGTGTCATGTTTTATATCGCCGCCATCTTGACGGAAACGTAATGGCGGCCACACAAATGTTCAAAGCTTAAATCAAATTACGATTAACCTAATCATCCGATCTCTACCAAATTTTGCAACAACATACCTTTATAGGGGGAGCATCCTTTGACCAAACTAATATGTCATCAGCCTAATAGTTTGCGGATGGCGGCCATCTTTGTGTGAAAATCGATTCCCCCTATTAATTCGAACACGGTGAAACCGTATGGAACGAAATTTGGTACAGAGGTAGTACTAGCAAAGGGCACCTCAGTGTCATGTTTTATATCGCCGCCATCTTGACGGAAAAGTAATGGCGGCCACACAAATGTTCAAAGCTTAAATCAAATTACGACTAACCTAATCATCCGATCTCTACCAAATTTTGCAACAACATACCTGTATGGAGGAAGCATCCTTTGACCAAATTAATAGGTCATTCGCTTAATAGTTTGCGGATGGCGGCCATCTTCGTGTGTAAATCGATTCCCCCTATTAATTCAAACACGGTGAAACCGAATGGAACGAAATTTGGTACAGAGGTAGCACTAGCAAAGGGCGCCTCAGCGTCATGTTTTATATCACCGCCATCTTGACGGAAACGTAATGACGGCCACCCAAATGTTAAAAGCTTAAATCAAATTACGACCATCCTAATAATTTGATCTCTACCAGATTTTGCAACAACATGCCTTTTTGTGGAAAGGATCTTATGACTGACTACAAGGTCATCAGCCCAATAGTTTGCAAATAGCGGCCATGTATGTGTGCAAATCCATTCCCCCTATCAATGCAAACACGGTGAAACCGAATTGAATGCAATTTTTTACAGAGGTAGCACTAGCAAAGGGCACCTCATATTCATGTTTAATATCCCTATAGCACGTTGTATTTCAACAAGCTACTACAACCAACATTCAATTATACTCCTTGAAAAGGACAAAGAGTTATAACGATACCCATGCATTTAGGAGAAAGTAGGCTATATGTTCTTTACTGAACATCTTGTTTTTGCTACCAGATTATCATTTTAAACGATATTTATCATGACTCATATTAACAGAATCCATATGAAATTACGTGTTGGTCTGTGAATCAAGAGGACCTGTTTAAAAGGAATTTAAGGTTATGAGCGGTGTCGCGTCTCTTAATCTAGTTGATCCATATCGTATTCTTTATTTAGGCTAGTACTGGTGGAAGCCATAAATCATCTATAAAATGAGTACCGTATTATAAACTAAAATATCTGTAAAACACCCCCTTTTTCAATAGATTAATATTTGTGCCAGTAATAGTTTAAAATACCTGTGTATCAACAATTGCACGTGAGGTTTCTTCTATGTCAGATGTTAAATTTCATATGCGACTAGTGTAAGGCTCGTAATTTATTTATTATTATTTATTTATTTGTGTACATTCCCCTTTAAGGAGAGCGCCAAAAACACAAAAAACTAGCTTTTGGTGGTGGCTCTTTTCCTCTTTTTATCTTCCCAAAAACCTTTCATCAGTTCACTGTGTGCCTTCTTGTCTTCATCTGTCCATTTACGCCTATTTCTTTTGGGTTGTGATCTAAATTCAAATTTCTGGTTTTTGATTTCTTGTCTTCTATGGTGATAAGTAATTGTTGTAAACCGTCCATAGTTTCTTTATACCAAGAGGTACCAAATTTAGACGTAGAAATTATGTTGAATATTCTTTTAGTCAGTCTGGTGTCGTTCATTCTGGCGATGTGTGTTAAGAACTCCATTCTGAGTTTTCTGATCAGTGTCGTGATAGATTCAGTATTTCTGTAAAATTCTTCTGTGGGTCTTTATTGCCAGACATTATCTCTGAAAACGGTGCCGTAAATTTTTCTCAGAATTTTCCTTTGTTGGTTTTCATTGTGGCTATTTTCATTTTTGAAAAAAAAAAGGCTTATGAGATCACCTTTGTCCGTGTGTCTGTCTCTGTGTGCGTGTGTGTGTTTGAGAGAGAGAGAGGAATTTTGTGTGTCTCCCCTAATAGCTTCTAAACGGCTGGAGCGATTTCAATAAACACGGTAAGTTCATAGTACTATTCCGCGCGACCCCGAGCGTGACCTTCAAATGTTGTTACGTCTCACCAATCCAACATGGCGGCTGTGCGAAATATTTCACCAGCAATCAATATCTCCGAAACTTTTACCGATATCACCCTGGAATTCTGTACGGTGATAAAGGAAACCACTAGAAGTTCACCTATGTGACTTTTGAAAACCTGGTAGCTACAAAACCAACATGGCGGCCAAGCGAAGTTGCGACTTTTAAATAGACGTTTCTCGCCATTCAAACAACCAATATAAACAACCAGTATATATTCATACACATTGTAATACACCGACATCTAACTTCGTTCAATTGTTTACATAACTTCAAGATGGCGGCTGTGCGAAATATTTCACCGGCATTCTATATCTCTTAAACTATTACCGGTATCACCCTGAAATTTTGTACGGAGATAAAGGGAATTACTGGAAGTTCATCTATGAGTCTTTCAAAAACCGGTTAACTACAAAACGAAAATGGCGGCTAAGCAAAGTTAAAAGTTTTAAATAGACCTTTCTCGCGATTCAATGATCCAAACGCAATGAAACATCGTACAGCAAATGTTTATACACATTGTAATTCACTGGCATCTAACTTAGTTCAATTGTTTATATAGCCTCAATATGGCGGCTGTGCGAATTTCGAAAATTAAGTTTTTATTTCTTGTGTTTTAATCATGCGATCGAAATCAACATTTGCACAATTAACGTACACAATCATCATCATCTAATAGTACATAACTCTATGACCTACATATATTAAAATCCAACATGGCGACCATCCGAAATATTTAGCTGGTTCGCAATATCTATTAATCTACTTCAGCAATCTAACTGAAATTTTGTAAGTGTATAGATGCTATAAGCATAAGTTCACCCATGGGACGTTCAATAATCTGGCGAGCACAAATCCATCATGGCAGCGACGCGAAATTTAAATATTCAAATGGACGTTTTTGCGTTTTACCATCCGAGCGCAGTGAAACTTGATACGGTATATCCTTATACAAATTTTAATCGACCGGCATCTAACTCATTAAATTATCTTCATAATCACAAGATGGCGGCTGAGCAAAATTTTAAAATCCCGCTTTTATTTCTTGTCTCCTAATCATGCGATTGAAGTTTGAATAAAACACCTACACAATAATCTTCATGTAATAGTACATAAATCTAAGGCCTGTAATATAAAAATCCAACATGGTGACCATCCAGAATATTTAGACGGTTCTCAATATCTACGAATCTATTACAGCAATCAAACTGACAATTTGTATGTTGATAGAGGCAATTAATATAAGTAGGATATATGAAAATAGGCTATTTAGTTCTTCACGGAACTACTAGTTATTGTTTTTGTTATTAGTCCGTTAAAAGGGTTGAAGTTGGCAATTGGCAGGTCTTGCCGCAGTTGGAGGGAGCGCTAACCACGGTCTGTTTTATGAAGACAGATCCCGTCCCTGAACAGGGCGAGGAGTCAGCAGTGTGGCCTGCAATTGATTGTCCTGGCCCTTGCCCTCACCCCGCGAGATGGATGTGGATCAGCCCTTAACCCCAAATCTACAAGGGGTGGCGGAGAGTGACCAGTCACTAGTTCCGATAGCTGCTGGTTTCTCCCTTGTGATCACATTTGAAAATGAGGATACCGTTTCACAGTAAAACGTCTTACATTATGGTGTTTGAAGCCATTTTCAGTGTTGCCTCAGTAAACGAAAGTTAGATGCTTTTCAGTCGGTCATCATGAGATATGGGTTATTCCTAATCCTGAAAAAAATACATGGGATTAATACATACATACATTAATACATGAGGTTCATACATTTATTTATGTTCGTCAATGTCGAAATGTAAACATTATGTGCCAGAAAACTGTATCATAATGAGGCTCATTGTAACACTATTTTTCATTATGAAACAGTTTCTCCCACCAATCAGAGCTCAAGAAACAGTTGTGTGACCAATCAGGTAAGGATACATTCGCGCATGCGCTCAAAATCCGCTGTAAACAATAGGTGTTCTGTGTTGGCAAGCAAAGTGAATGGTCTCTGCGTTCGGAGTGCCTTGACTCTCGCATGCACTCTGTTCAGTCAGCAAAGCCAGCGCGCCCTCTTCATTATTTGAATCCCACGGATATTTATGAATATTTATGTTAAAACATACAATAAAGTTATAATTATCGTCGAACATATACAGTCGTATGTAACTCGCCTATAATGGTAATTAAGACACTCGTATGAAAAATTATAAAACTCGCTTACGCTCGTTTTATAAACATACTCGTGTCTTAATTATTGCCATTATAGGCTCGTTGCATAATGTACTATTATGTTCGACCCTGACTATTATATGTCTGGAAACTGTATCATAATGATGGTCATTATAACACTATTTTTCATTATGAAACAGTTTCTTCCACCAATCACAGCTCAAGAAACAGTTGATTGACCAATTAGTTAAGGATACCTTCGCGCATGCGCTCAAAATCCAACATGACTATATAAATTACCGAAAGTGCACCGTCCATATGCTCGCGTAAATAAACTGGTGAATATGAGACATGAAGTAGCACTGTACCTTAATATCCCCAATTCCAATTTCTACACAGCGCGTTGTTTTCAAACGACTTCGGTGACAGTTTTACTGAATACTGGTGCAAAATCTGCACATATGGCATTGAAGCACAAAGAGCACATGCGTCGGTCGGCCAGAGAGTTTGGAGAACAGAGATATCCTACCCAGCGCAGCACCTGATCACAAAATTCTAGTGACTGGACAGATATTTATGAATATTTATGTTAAAACATATAATTAAGTTATAATTATCGTCGAACATAAACAGTCGTATGCAACTCGCCTATAATGGTAATTAAGACACTCGTATGGAAATTATAAAACTCGCTTACGCTCGTTTTATAAACATATCCGTGTCTTAATTCTAGCCATTATAGGCTCGTTGCATAATGTACTATTATATTTATTTTTATTAATTTATATTTATTAATAACGTTTTGTTTATCCGAGCAGGGCCCTAGCTATTTTAAGTGTCCTACTGGCGGAACCTTAAGTAGCAACATCTACCTACACCATTATTTTCGAGCACAAAATAGGACACTCTGATCGTGGCTGATAGAATATCTAACGGACTCAAGAACTCAAGAAAGTGAGATCTTTGCGAAACGACGAGGAAATGTAAGTTATCATACCCGCGAACTCACGACCTTCATGGCAATTAGTCTAGAAAAGAAGCGAAAGTACCCATAGATTCGTGGTAGTTGGATTTTCGACATAAGGCACGAACTGGTACAGTGCGGGAGACTCTTCAAGCTACAAAAATCCTTTATGTTTCACGTCGCAGTCATATAGTTGCAGCGCTGTATTGGATTAAGAACAGCTTCCTCCAAGGTCAAAGAATGTCTGTCTGTTGACTATTTTCTGCGGTTATATTTCGGGCTATAAAACGGGTGATATTTCTTAATGGAAACACATTCTTGTGTTCTATAGCCATTATAAATAGGCTACAGGTATCTGTGTTTCTCCATAACCGAAATTGTGGAAGTAATCCTCATAGTGTTCTGTCCAGATCGCTTCAAATATGGAAGGACACACAAATTTTTCACACTTATCTTAAGGGGGAGATGCAGCTTAAGAGACGAATAAAATGCCAATGTTCATTCTATTGTTGAACACGCTACAAATATTGTTGACAAATGATACTCACATCACAGCAACGGCATGCTTGTGGCAATCCAAAGCAACTTTTATAATGTCAAAATTCTTATCATAAGAGTTTTTAGAGAAAAAAAAACCAAATTGTGTCAAATGTTTTACCATGCAACGCCGTTTCCTTTATATATCCCAAGTTTATAAGCAATTTCCTGCTTTTCTCTTTTGAAGGTGTGTAATGCTCCTCAGGACTTGCTCATCCGATGAGTTAAAACTGAGCATTTCCCTGCAAAGCAGGAGGCCATAGCCCTTATGGGATTTGTAAGGCTATTTATCATTATTATCTTCTTTATTTACTCAACTTATTATTATTATTATTATTCTTTCTTCGATTCGGCCAACTAGGGACCACGTCAGTTCAACTGTCTCTTCTTCCGAGCTCTAACTACCGCTCAGTGTTCCCGCATTCGTCTTCGGTGTTGTTCTTTTCTCTCTTGGGACCAAGCCTTCCCTGTCTTCAGCTTCGGCTTTTCCTGGAAACCTTTGTGCGTACGTAGTTTTTCCTGAAGTGGAACACGCTCCTGGATATCTTTAGGGGAAATTTCCATTTCACGTAGATCTTTGTCAACTTCCTTAAACCATGCCCCTTTGGTTTTCTTATCTTGGAAGTACGTCAATATCCGTTTTGATATCCTGCCTGGGCTCATTCGTGTCACTTGGCTATAAAAGGCAATCCTTCTTTTTCGAATCGTGTCACTGATCTTCTCCACGTGCTTGTACAATTCGTGGTTGTGACGTCTTCTGTACTCGCTGTTTTATTTGATGGGACCAAGGATTTTCCTCAAAATCTTCATTTCTTTCGCCTCTAGTTTTTCCATCAGACCTTTCTTGTTCATTATTAGAGTCTCAGGCGCATACAGAGCCTCTGGTCGAATAACAGTGCAGTAATGTCTAATTTTGGCGTTTAAGGATATCATTCTCTTATTGTAGATGTCTTTAGTCAGATTGTATGCCATTTCTATTTTATTAATGCGTGACATGAAGGCTTCCTTCTCTGATAGGTTAGGCTCTATCCATTCACCGAGGTATATAAACTTTTCTGCCTTCTGAACATTTCCTAGTCCGACCTCCAGTTCCCTGGGCGCTGACTTAATCATTATTATTATTATTACTATTATTATTATTATTACATCTGCACCTAAACAAAATTACTCAATCACTAACATAAACTGTATATATTGTGTTTGAGTCTTCAGTCTTTTGACTGGTTTGATGCAGCTCTCCATTACCCCTGTCCTGAGCTAATCGTTTCATCTCTACATAGCTCCGACACCCTACATCCGAGGCATCTGATTAACATATCCTAACCTTGGTCTACCCCTACAGTTTTTGTCCTCGACCCTTCCTTCCATAACTAAGCTTGCTATTCCTGGGTGTCTTAGTATGTGTCCTACCAACCTATCTCTTCTCTTCATTAACAGTCGCCAGAAACATCTCTCCTCTCCCTCTCGTCTTAATACCTCTTTGTTTGTAACCCTATCTACCCATCTGATCTTCATCATTCTCCTGTAACACCACATTTCAAATGCTTCAATTCTCCTCTTTTCTGCTGCACCAATAGTCCAATTTTCACTTCCATAGAGCGCCACGCTCCAGACAAAGGCTTTCAAAAATGACTTCCTAATACCTAAATCTATATTCGATGTCAGCAGATTCCTTTTTTGTAGAAATGCTTTCTTTGCCTGAGCCAACCTACTTTATATATCCTCTTTGCTTCGTCCATCACTGGTTATTCTGCTTCCTAAGTAACAGAAGTCTCCTACTTCCTTCAGCTTTTCACCTGCCAATTTGATCTCCATTGAGGTTTCTGATTTATTTCGGCTGCATTCCAGTATTTTTGTTTTACATTTATTAATTTTCATCATGAATTCTTTCCGTAAGACGGAGTCCATACCATTCAAAAACTCATTCAAATCCTCAGGCTTGTAGTCCAAGATGACGGTGTCATCAGCAAATCTCAGAGTTGAAATTATTTCTCCTTGAATCTTCACTCCCACTTTAAATTTTTCTCTAATTTTCTTCATTGCTTGTTCAATGTAAAGATTGAAAAGTATGGGTGATAAGTTGCAGCCTTGCCTTACACCTTTCAGAATACCTGCTTCTCTCTCATGTCCTTCAACTCGAATGACTGCTGTCTGGTTTCTGTACAGATTGTATATCACCCTCCTATCCCTGTACTTTATTCCAATCGATTTCAAAATGTCAAACAATTTAGTCCAATCAACATTATCAAAAGCCTTGTCTAAGTCTACAAAAGCCATGAACGTTCTCTTATCTTTCCTTATTCTACCTTCCAAAATCAGCCTAAGACTTAGTACAGCTTCCCTTGTTCCTACATTTCTCCTGAAACCAAACTGGTCTTCACCCAACTCCGTTTCTATCTTGCTTTCAATCCTCTTGTAAATTATTCTAGACAGGATCTTTGATGCATGAATAATCAAGCTGATTGTACGGTAATCTTCACATCTGTCAGCTCCCACGTTCTTTGGTATAGGGATGATTACATTCTTCTTGAAATCAGGGGGTACCTCACCTGTCTCATAAATCCTACACACAAAGTGAAATAACCTGATCAGACCTTCATCTCCTATGCAGCGTAGCAACTCAATCGGTATATCATCTATGCCTGGTGCTTTGTTCCTGCTTAAGTCTTCCAAAGCTCTATCAAATTCTGATCTCAATATTAAATCTCCTTTCGCATCCTCATCAATTTCCTCCTCCCTTTCCATTACATGATTCTCAATCTCCTTTCCCTTATACAAACTCTCGATGTAATCTTTCCATCTCTCAACCTTTCCTTCCCTATCTGTTAGAGGCTTTCCATTTGTGTCCTTAATATTACAACACTTAGTCTTCTTTTCCCCAAAAGTATTCTTAATCCTTCGATAAGCTGTGTCTACTTTTCCTAATTTCAGACAATTTTCTATACCTGCACATTTCTCTTTCAACCATTCTTCTTTCGCTTCCTTGCACTTCTTGTTAACCTCATTTCTCAGACGTCTGTATTCTGCTTTCCCCTTTTCATCTCTTACATTCTTGTGTATCCGCCCTTCATCCATCAATTCTAGTATATCCTGAGTGATCCACGGTTTTCTCCCTATTCTTTCTTTCCTACCAATGTTTTCTTCTGCGGATTTTGTTATTTCATTCCTCAAAAGTGCCCATTCGTCTGCAATTGAAGATTGTTTAGGGTTTTTCGTTAGTCCTTCCTTAATACTCTTCTTGAATCTTTCGTTTACATCCTTCTCTTTCAGTCTGTCTATTGCCCACCATTTTGGCTTTTGACTTTTCTTCAGTTTCTTCAACTTTAATCTGCAATTCGTTACAACCAGATTGTGGTCAGAGTTTATGTCAGCACCAGGATATGTTTTACAATCCAAAATCTGGTTTCGAAACCTCTGCTTGACCATAATGAAGTCGATTTGGTAACGCCCTGTATCTCCTGGTCTCATCCATGTGTATATTCTTCTATTGTGGTTATTGAATAAGGTGTTAGCTATGACCAATTCATGCTCGGTGCAGAATTCTACCAGCCTGCTTCCTCGATCATTCCTTTCACCTAATCCGAAATCTCCTACTATCTTCCCTTCTCTCCCTCTTCCTACCACAGCATTCCAATCTCCCATTACTATAACATTTTCATCACCCTTGATATACCTCAGAATTTCGTCTATTTCTTCGTAGACCTTTTCAACATCCTCATCATCAGCTTGACTGGTAGGCATATAGACTTGTACCACTGTAGTGCAGGTAGGTTTTGTATTGATTTTTGCTACAATAATCCGTTCACTATATTGCTCATAATATTCCACCCGCTGTCCAAGTTTCCTACTCAATATGAGGCCATCCTTGCTTGGCCATTGTTCCATTTAGTGCTAATGACCCTATAGTCTCCTGACCAAAAGTCCTGTTCTTCCTGCCAGCGCATTTCACTAATCCCAACCAAATCCAACCTCAACCTATCCATTTCCCTTTCTAAATTTTCTAACCTTCCACTTCCTAGCAGACTTCTAACATTCCACGCTCCGATCCGTAGAATGTCAGATTTCCTCTTTGTCACTTCTGTGATGTTAACCCCCTCTCGAGTAGTCCCCACCCGGAGATCTGAACGGGGGACTAGTTTACCTCCGGATTGAAATTTTACAAGGGAGGAGGCCATCATCACATGTAATTATGCATAGAGAGGTGCATATCCTCGGGAATAGCATACGGCTGTAGTTTCCCGTTGCTTTCAGCCGTGCAGCAGGACGCAGTGTAGCCATTATTTGGCTTATATTATCAATATCTTAACCGTCTATAAGACTAGTAAAGAATTGATTTATTCTGAAAGGCTGCTACTCCCTTTCAGAATAAGTAAAGAGCAATTCTACTAACAAAAATACTAACCTTCTACCGTACTAACAATTAAATACCAATATTCTACTAACAAAGAAGAAATACTAAATTTCCACCAACAACAAATGCTACCACTAAAAACAGTCTGTCACCAGGCACACTCACATGCACCCTCACACATCACAGTCTACTGAAACAATGAACTATAACTAATAAACAATGCAACTGCTACCAGACACACTCACACACCACAGTCTAATAGAACAATGACATATATCTAATAGACAAACTAACTACCTACTTACAACTAAAACTAACTACATACTTACTGTACTGTTATTTGAATTGACAATAATTACAAAATGCAATTTAGATAGAAAATACTTACAAAATGTAATATAGATTCAAAATAGTCATAAAATGCAAATTAAGGGGGACGTATGCAAAATTGCACTCCAGTAAAAAAAAGTATTTTAACTCCCAGAGTTTTAAATATAATGCTATAGAATTTGACACAGATGATTATCCCCTTATTAACGCTGGTTAACTCAACAAAAAAAATGGTTAGGATTTTCACAAATCGAAACAAGTCACGCGGTTTATAATCATTCAGAATTGCGAAAAATATTTCTTAAATGTCGAGAGACCAATGGACAAACCATAACCACAGAAAAGTAGACAGATTTGACCATATACCTACATAGGCCTATACATGCAAGAAATGAGTACGGTACTTATAAAAAATAAAGAAATAATAAGCTAATATGTACCCTACTATTCTATTTCTCTCCCACTCCTAAATCCTTCTCTGAACACTCATCTTAGAACAGAATGGTCTGCATTTTTGGACTAATGATAAAAATGTAGCCTATAAGAAGAAATTAACATGCTCATCTTTAGCTCCCCGGAAAAACTGGAAAAAACCTTGAGTAAGTATTAATGTTTCTGTTCTTATGCATTTGATATGATGCTTTAAAAATCAATCAATCAACTGTATATTAAGTACATTTAATGCATTTTTATTCCGAGGAGCTGAAAATAGTTCTTTTTAATGAATAAATACATTAGGCCTATACAAAAACAAATAAAAATCCTATGAACTAAACGAGGTAATACACAACTTAAAATGAGATAAGTAGGAAATTTCTTATTAATTTGGAATATGCATGGTAAAAAATTTATCAAATTTATCAAATTTTCTAAAAAACTGTTATGATATTCTAAGAATTTTGACATTATAAAAGTCAATTTTGGTTGCCACAAGCATGCCATTACTGTGATATGAGTATTATTTGTTAACAATATTTGTAGCATGTTCCACAATCGAATGAATATTGTCATTTTATTCCTCGCTTACCAGGTGAGTTAGCTGTGGTCGTTACGGCGTGGCTGGAGGCAGTCGCTCACATCCGGAAGGCGAGGAGGTTCGAATCCCCCCGCCGGAAACCTTGAAGATGGTGTTCTGTGGATTCCCATCTTCCTTCCAGGAAAATGCAGAGGTTGGTCCCTAACTATAGGCCACAGCCGCTACCTTCCAATTCCTCTTCCTTACAATCACACTTTCCTCCCCAGACAACACTCCACGGTACATTTAGCTCATCCCATGGGTGTCCGCATAGAAGTCTGGCGAGCCGAACATGTCTTCGGACACTCCCGACACTAAAAGGCATACGCTAAAAAAAAAATCTCTCTTAAGGGTATACGGAAAGTTCTATCTTAACAATGCTAAAGTTTTGGCATTTTATAAACTAACGTGTTGGCATAGTACTGAAACTATTTTCTTAAAAAAAAAGTACTGTTTAGAAAATATGGATTCTGAAAATAATGCAAAATTTTTTGCAAATTTTCTCATGAATATTTTTCAAAATAACCCAGATAGTTAACAATATGCTTGTTTATACAGTTTCAAATAGTATAGGATACTCATACAAAGGAGTCCTGAAAATTTGGTGTACAAAATTTCAAGTTTCAATATTCAATTGGCGATTAGTGTCTTACATTTACCAACAATTTTAATTGGTTCTAAAACCTTAACACTCGTATGTGATGTGGAATGACATAATGGAATATATATATGATCTTTTGCGATTCCTACGCTAAGCTTTCAACTCTCGAAGACCGAACATTACTGCCTACTGGCCATGGGTACGTATTGCAATGCGCAAGTATACTTGCAAAGAAAAAACAAGGCATCACTGGTATGTGTGTTTGAATGAGTGCACAATGGTTTGCCGTAAAACTTACTCTGCCCCTACATACTGTACCCATGTGAAGAATTTCCATGGAAAATATGCTTCTGCCTCCAGCTAGTAGCAGACCTCGGGCGTGTGCCATTCAACCCACGGAGCAGTCGCATATTTTGGATTTGAAACTAAGAGGTATAAACTCTACAATAACAACTCTATTCTAAAGGATTTAATTTGAGTTTAAAATTATGGCTTAACACTCACAAAACAATATAGGCCTAACAATTATATTACACACAAAAATGCAAAACATACTCCACCCTCAATTAATATTCACACATTATCCTCACACAAATCCAAATCTTGGTTGATTTAATGTTACGTTGAAATCATCATAGAAATCATTCCCATGTGCGCTAATGCACTGGAAAACTTACACAATGTTAATCTTACAATCTCTCGTTAACTATTGTATACACTTTCAACTATACACTATGAGTACAATCATGCCTTGTCTCTTCCTTCCCACCAAAATATTTGAGCCTACCATGCATTAACCAACTTATTTATTGTAAATCCATTATATGCCGTAAAGTGTTTATCTTCCAAATATTTATTAATCTGCCGCCGTCGTGTCGAGTGGGACCTTACTGCTACCCGTGGAGTAGGCATAGCGTAATATATAGTCTCCACCCTCGAAACAAGGTGTCTTTGTCAGTATAAAAATGGAACTTTTGCCATTTTACAACTTGGCCAAATATTAAGACATCTGAACGATTGTTAATTAGCAACGTGTTTAATTACACACATATTCTATATTCATTAATACAATCATCATTTCTTTACAATCAGGGTATCATGGCTTTCTAATTTACACACCTTACTCCAAGCCTATAATGAGTGAGGTCTGTTCCCCAACCCTCGTTCAGTATAATGGACTTTCGCGGTGGGTGGTAACAACATGGCCGCTACCTACCCCTCACGTCTCTCCCTCCATTCGCTTCAAGCGATTGCCTGCTACTTCCAGACATAACAGAGTACAGACTTAGTGACCCACAAAAAAAATACAGATGACCTAATTCATACTGAATGCATTACGGAATATGGAATTGTTTCAACATGTATCCCTATCATTTAGGATTTAAAGGCTGGCCTCAAACTGACCCATTTACGTTTAGCCGAGGGACGAGATTCATCGTACACATAGTCGTATTGGAATAGTCGGCGCTCTTGTTACAGATCACGGCCAGGGAACAACTACCCTCCCATCGAATTCACTCCCACAGAGATTAATTAATTCACACAATTAGCTAGTTCACGGTCGATATCATGCGTTATGGCGAGGTGTCCTCGTTATCCTCCCATGCACCCTTTAATTCGAACCCGGACTGCTTCTTAGCAAAAATCTGAGCTAGGGATCCCACTATATACGCTCAATTGCATCATATATCTCCGTATGCCCACGGCTATACGAGATTTCTTACGTCGCTTTAGCAAACCTGACTTTCCCGACTATTGTGAGATGGTCTCTTCCTTAATTAATAAGACAATCTCTATTAATTAATCTTATAAGCCGTTCATCAAGCTGCAATTCAATTCTCTTTTAAACATTTCCATTTCCTACATCCTCTACATATTTCCGTACATCATCATATGATTCTCTGATCTTAATTTCCTCCGAGTGGTCCATTGACTTTTAATACTACCGCTTAGATATACAGTTATTCAAATTAAGATATTGTTACGGCTGTGAGTTTGTTTCATCGCTCGCCGCATGAGTCACAACTGCGCCCGGGCTGGGCTGTGCTCTGCCTCAGTGTATTGCGTGCGCCTTATGCAACAGGACTACTAGGACAAAGGGATGGTCCAGAATATTCGTGACTCAGCCAGTGATGGAAACCTCGAGAAGACGTGAACCCTGGATGGGTCTAGAAGCATTTATTGCGTCACCGGCCTGCTATATAAGAGCGACCTGTCAATCAGTGTGTGTGTGTGTGTTATACGAGCTAGTGCGAGCGTTTATCCTGAGCGACAGAAGTGTGGTGACTTGCGATATCCCTAGTGAAGCCGATTCTCTTGACAGCGAGGGAGTGAGAAGCATACAGGGGACTGCCTGTGTTTTGAGCGAGTGTGATTTCACTCAACCCAGGTATTGTGGCGAAGTGCCGTGCGAGTTACGAAATCCAGTGACATTGTTTCCCAGTTCGTGGACAGCGAAGCAGCGTGTAGCAGGTTATCGTAAGTAACTGTAGTTTGTGTCCATAAGGAAGAGGTGCAGGTAGTTTCTGTCAAGGCCACCGGACTCATTAGGACGGATTAACTTCTGTGGTTTGTTGACAAGTGAAAGGGGGCAAGAGCTCTCCATTCAGAAGAGACTTGAGGAAACTGGAGTAAGGTTCTAATTGCTTGTATTTGCTGATGAGTAGTGTATCTTTCCGGCCGCAATAAAGTTAATTATTTCTTTAAATGAACAATCTGTGTTGTGCTTCAACCCACCGTAATCCAGTTAACAAAAGTGTCACTAGGGGGGTGGCACGTAACAATATGTTTGCATACAATTCCCTGATGTTTATTTATAATTATTATTACTGACATATCTTCCCTTATCTCGACACGACGTAACGGTATTCATCTCATCAATAACTGAACGTCCGCGTTCAATTCATTTATTAATCCTTTTAAATCAAATGCCATTTCTACGATACTTATAACGGATTTACACACAACTCTTATGTACAACGAACATCTTAACTGGACTATATTCAACACAAAATAAATGTATGAAGGTTCTCTAAATTCAACTTCCATTGGCATATTTTACAACTTTAGATATTACTGACATCTAGTGGATTACATTCTTACAACAAAATCATGGTTTTCGGGTACTCACTTTTTCATCCTGGCGGATTCGCCCATATATGATCCATTACGCCCGCCATATTTGCATTTAGCAAGGCATAATTACACTTTGTACACACATATTACGTGATTTTTCCACTGAGAAATACTGTAAGGTACCTGTGAGGGTTGCCTGTACAAAGAATTAACCTAAGGGATGAAATTAGTGTGTTTAGGGGGAAAGCTTGGCAATTACTTGTAAGAGGTATGGGTTATCTAGTTGTTTGAGATCGTCAGTACGATCTGCAAGGAGAACTCCCCAATGTGCTGCTTAGCAGGGTAGTTCAAGGTACGAGTGTGGAAAGAAGGGTAGTTTAATTGGTAATCTATGCGCGATGACTGTACCACGCGGTCTGCTGCAAGTCGTGAGCAGGCTGACTAAGAGGGAGCCTGCTGCGGTCAGCGCTGTGCTGTGGCGCTCTGCTGACGTCCCGAAACAATTAAGTAATAGTGCTACTTCTAGATCCTACCTATTGGGGAAGCTATGAGGATAGGATCTTATCAGCTAATTAAATAAAGGACAAGACCAGTGACTTCTATTACGTTTGAATTTAATGAGTACTTCGATCTGGAAGTACTCTAACAAATAGCAGTTCAGTTAATAGAAATAGATAATTATTACAATCCAAGCACAAGGGGATGGGAGTGTAGTGTGATTGTGCGTGTAGTGATCGCTTGAGACACATACCCTTCAGCTAACGGCGGCGTTTCGTCACGTAGGTAGCACTTAGACAGACTGATCCGGGCGCATGACCTCCCGGAGTTCTTATAGACTCCTCATGCTACGTCTGCGGAATCCGCACATTTCTCCTAAGTCATATCCCTCCCTGGGGTCGTTGGCTGGGACACGGGGCTACTTGAGTTCATAGAGGTGATAATTTATTGGTATTATAATTCTGTAACTGTATTTGTAGATTTCTAAAGTAATTGTTTGGCATTTGGATTTGTCGGGGATTTTAGTATTAGGGGATGATGGTGGTGTACAACAATACACTACACATTGCTTTCTCATGCTGAAGCTATCGATTCGTTTTTCTCTATCACACATTATATTGATCACTACACTTGTAGATTACACATTTTTAATTATACAAATCACTTAAAAACACACGATACCTATATACATTTTCTCACTTGGCGACACTTCCCGCAGAATCTCAGAATTACAGGTTCTGTAAAGCCTCCCTCCAAGAATAATCCTGTATCCCGTTTGAAAGTCTCGTGACACAGCCTGAAGTTCCCCAGTGTAATGTTCCTTGAAAATCGCTGTGATTCCCAATGTTCGTCAACTCCTATCACATTGTAAGTTACCGATATTAGCATTGATAATGTCCTGAACGTTAGCAAAGTGATATTTACGTGAAATTGCTTCACCCGTATTAACAAAATATTCCTACATGCGCACTTCTAAATAATGAAAACCCGTCTAACAGATATGTTCTGCGCTGCGCTCGTATATTGTACATTATACTTGTATATTTACCACTTTTATTGTTTTCTCACTGCACTTACTGTCTCCCTGAGCGGTACGTTTCTAACGAAGTCTTGTACAGTCACACGTACATTTGTATTACCATACATTGTCTGTTCATTATGAGGTTCTACTGACCTATTGTGATACTTTATTAATTCGTACATTACACTTCACGGCTAACATATTTAATAACTTTACAAAAATTGTTAAAGTCTTTGTGCGCGCGTTCTTTTTCCTGGCCCCGAGCAGCATGGCCTCTGCCCTGTAACTTGGTTCAACTGTTCTCGACTGCCTGCCTCGGCAACCTTATATTGCTTTTCACAAGAAAAGTAGGTCCCCAAATCTCTCGGAGCTCCATCTCTCCTCTAAATGTTTCTTCTGGCTTGAAATGATGTTTTTCAGGTCCGTCTTGCATCGCCATTTCCATAAATGCCTGCGTGCTTGATAATCGATCGGTCCATTAATTAGAATTAAGTATCTTCTTGAGCGCTTGGTGACGCCGAGTCGATGGTGATTCCCCTTTTGCTTAGTGCAATCTGTGCGCCAACCTCCTTTAGGCTGTGTTCTTCCGCATTTTATTATATCTGCTTCATTTTTGGCGTCGGATGGCTTGATAATTAGCCTCCTTGCATTTAATTCACATTGGTGCAACTCTCATGTCTCTGACATACTCCAATCGCGCGTAATCAATAAATTATCCTGGGTCGGTCCCCATTCCACTGCTCTCTTCTCTTGTGCTACGGGGAATTTCTGGAGCACATCTGTTTCTCTCACCCTCCTCTAGACGGTGTAAAGAGTCCCAATTGACTGACGTGTCGCTACGAAACCACGCCTACTTTCAAAACGCATTTTTAAAATGTCAAGAGCTCCGAATCCAGGTGCTGGCTTCAGAACTTCATGCATTTTACAGCCAAATACTATCGTATTCCTCTCATATTTTCTGCATTATGTTAATAAATAATGTCAGAATTCATTCCATATCACCTTAGTGATTTAATGTGTTCTGTCTCTAGGAGTTTTTCTAGATTTAACTCCCTCAAAGACCCTGGGTTCGTTTCTTGCTGGCATCTCCAGTCTGTTCTCAATTTTCCAGAGACCCAGGTTCAACACCAGTCAGCCTAGTGCCCTATGGTACAATACATAGGTGAAAAGTCATATGTTGCCTTAGTGAGTAAAGGGTTAAAATAAAATACTTCTACGCGTTGTATCCTCATGATTTATATGTCATTTAAAAGAGCAAACTCCGCAGTTTAATATTGTGCAAAAAAATTGCTTTTTTTTTCCAAAAATCACTTTACGTATACCCTTAAGCGGGATCTCCCGCCTTAAACAAACAAAAAATTTAACTTCAAAACTAACAGTTCTTTTTTATAATAAATTCTGAAAATGTTCCTAGGAGCATGTTCTAGGTCCCTGAAAATATTCGTATGCCTGAGACTAAAAGTACAGGGACAGGAATAAGTATCATAAACTTTGCGTGTGTCCGTAAACTTTTGTTAGGACCTGTATTAATGGAGGTTATGTGACTCATGATCTCGATATTATTGATGGCGTAAAACTATAAGCTTCTCTCTATTCTTTAAATAATCTTTAACTGGGTACCGGTAGTTGGGGTGCTGAGAACACCCAACGTGTAATATTCGCTTGTTTTCTTCTGTCAGAAGTTGGCTACATTGTTGAAGAATTCACTACCTTTTTGAATAATCTTGGGGTTTAATATAACGTCATTTACTATTAACAATAACAAGACTGCACAGATGGCTTTTAGAAAGGGAGGAAGACTAGCCAAATCAGATAACATACTTATTGGAAATGAACAATTGGAAATTGTCAACCACTTCAAATATTTAGGAATAAGTCTACAATCCACCAGAACGTCATTTAGATTACATATAAAGAAAAGAGCAATAGCAGCTATTCGTAGTATTCAAGATATCACCAAACCAGAACTACTGGATATTGAAACAGCTATGTTCTTATTTCACGCAAAAATTGCACCGATCGCAACATATGAACTACATTTAATATGGACACATCTTAAAGGCAGATACCTTGAAGTATTAGATCGTGTAAAAGCAAGTTTTTTGGACAAGGACATTTGCTGTTTCAAGTTTCACTTCCACACGATTAGTATATGAACTTACAAAGGAAACCTTCTTCGTCGAGGAACTTTAAATTAAATTGCAACTACCAACAACACCAGCCTCAGAAAAAAAAACCTTATTGATAGGAAGGAGAAACGGGAAAATATCTGGGAAGAATTCTACAGCACTGACGCAAAGGTAAATAGGGAATGGACTCAAACAAACTACACTCTAAGGCACACGGTGACTCGTTTCGCTGTACATGGGTTCCTTCATTTGATATGCAAAGCAAAGTCTTCTCATTCACCGGACGAACACTGCTTTTGTGAACTCTGTGATAAGCAATGCGGAAGATATCATCTACGGTATTGTTCGAAAAGATCAAGATCTATCACGAGTTATAGTGAAGGAAATTAAAATGTATTTATATATTGCATATATTGGCCATTGGCTGTAATAAATCTATTAATTAAATATAACGTCATTTGCGTTGTTTAAAGTTGTGTCTATTATTGACGACAATAGCATTTATAGGCTGGGGTGTCGTCAGCATCCCGCATACCCAGTTACGTTACACATCGTGTCTAGTTGGTTTCTACTTCACAAATTGAGCAGTCGCTGCTGTGTGGTGTTGGGAGTTTGTGAAATGATTACTTCTTTAGATGAAGTGCAGGAACGGATCAGTTTACATATTTGTGTTTGTAAATAATTATCTGGAAGTAATGAAGAATTGAGCTTTAAAATTTAGTCTACATGCAGTACGAAACAAAAATATTAAAACTTTGGGATTGGAAATCAGTAAGGTATTTATTTTTATAACTTTGGTGCCAAATATCTTATGATAATATTTTTAAGGTAGGAATAAAGATTTAATTTGGTATATTTGGTCTTTATTTATCATTTGTAAATGAATAGTGCAAGTTTAAGTTGGGTTGTTGTGAGCACCCCACCTCCCTTTTTACGTAACTCTCACCCACATAGGCCCTACCTAATTAAAGGTTAACTTACCATGTGATGGACCAAACATATTTTGCTTAAAGCCCTGCGTGGGTGCGGATATCCGCAGATAACCCCAACATTTTTCGCCATGCGGATATAGTTTACATGGCTTTGTGGATAGCGGATATGCTGCAGATAATGTTTGGAGAAAATTTGCGGATAGTTTTTAGAATACAATCCGAACTTGTTGAATATCATGGGGAAAATTGAGTAATCGTGCGCACCGGGTAACCGTGCGCACCTATGTTTTTCGAGTTGGTAGTACAACTATAGAGCATCCAGCGTTTAGAAAAGACCGTGGAACCTTATGGCGACAGTGTTGCTTGCTCTAGGCAGAGGTAGCGCTGACGTCATACGTTATGTTCACCCGCTTCGAGTAATGTTCTTTCATAAGTTAGCGAGACAACACAACCCCAGCAGCTACATGAAGTAGAACACGCACAGGAAGGAGCAGTTTTGCAGGTGTTAACGGATTGGACCAGTATTAAGGATACCGTGCGCGAAGAGAACCAATAGCGACATTCATTTCGTTGTGATATGACGCATTACTGATTGACAGATGTCGAGAGCTCAACCCTCCTTTCCTTCTCGGATGTACTGTATGCTGACGATGTTAACAATTTTTACGTCAGCAATACTGTTGATCATCACTTTTTTGTTATTAGTTAGGATATAATTTAGTTTCTTTCAATTCTATTCTTGTTGTTTTGTTTAAATTGATATTATTTTGTAATATTGTAGGGAGTTAGCCATGCGGTTAGAGGCGCGCAGCTGTGAGCTTGTATTCGGGAGATAGTAGGCTCGAACCCAACTGTCAGCAGCCCTGATTCGATCGAACAGGAAATAAAACAGACACACAACAATAAACCAATGACGTATAGCGCTTCAGAACTTATGTTGCCGACGGAACTGAGCACGTGCTCCACTCCAGGCGAGCATGCAGCTCAGGACGAGGCTCTTCTTTCTAGCGTGCTAACCTCGAAAATGTTTAAATTACTAAGACGTAATATAAACGACACTTGTATGCAATAACAAAGGTAATCAATTGGCAGATAATTGTAGGAAACTATTATGACGAAAAATATATATGTTCAGAGTTCCTTCATGATAAAAGGTGAGGTAACAAAACCAGTGTTGGGGGGCATCCGTTAAAAGTAAAAGCCCATAAGACCCACAGTCTTTTCTAAACGCTGGATGCTCTATAGCAACTCTGTTCACTGCTACCCTTAAGATGTCATCGTACTATCAGATAGGGACAGTCAGCATGATGGCAGTTGCAATGTGATAGCCGTAAGGCATGGATGAAGAAACTTTTCACGTTGCATGTTATTTTCTGTAGGCAGCAACTAAGAATTTAAGCCTACAGCTGTGATTCAATTATTGAAAATTAAATGTAGTTTTAAATGCCAGTTTTTACAGTGTTTTTGCATGTATTTATTTTTCAATATTATAGATTAGTTGATCAGGATTCAGTGAGTTACGTTTTAAAAGCAAAGTGGGGTAATGGTGCGCAGAACATTATGATACAAGTAAATACAACGCGAAATTAATGGCAAAATATTTCGTGTTTGTTCTCCAGATGGCAGAGTCTCCGTGGCTTAGGCGGCAGCACGCCGGCCTCTCACCGCTGGGTCCGTGGTTCAAATCCCGGTCACTCCATGTGAGATCTGTGCTGGACAAAACGGAGGCAGACAGGTTTTTCTCCGGGTACTCCGGTTTTCCCTGTCAAAATTTCATTTCAGCAACACTCTCCACTATCATTTCATTTCAACTGTCATCCATTTAATCATTGCCCCAGAGGAGTGCGTCAGGCCTCGGCAGCCGGCACAGTCCATATCCTCGCCGCTAGATGGGGGCTTCATTCATTCCATTCCTGACCCGGTCGGAGACTGGAAGCAGGCTGTGGACTTTTTTTTCTCCAGATGGCAAGAAATTATATGCGGAAAACGGAGAAAAACTCCTACCCAACATAAAATATGCAGAAAGTTCTACGTGCAATTAGGGATGATGGGAGGAAAATAAGGGAAGTGGGGAGCAGTCTCAACATTCCCGAGTCAATCCTACGAAAGCAGTTGCTGCAAAATAGGCTTGCTCTTCCTCGTGTAGTCCGTAAAGCTGTTTTTACCAACAAAATGGAGTCACAATTAGGCTATCCGAATACCTTTTGACATTGGCAAAATTATTTTATGGCTTAACACCCACCGAGCTCAGACGGTTAGCGTACAAGTTTGTAGAAGAGAATAAGATTCCCCATATTGTCAATCAAGTTACAAGTCTAGCAGGCAAAGATTGGTTGTATGAGTTCTTGAAGAGATATCCTGCATTAACGTTGTGACAACTTGAAGGAACAAGCCTAAATAGTATTGCCTCCTTTAATGCTGACGAAACAAGATATTTTATTCTAATATCCAAAACTGCAGAATGTTAGTATCATTGCATTGTTATGCTATTGAAAAATGCATTGGAATATTCTAATATTAATGCACAATGCAAGTTTCAGCCAATTCACATAGTATTATTATGGCTTTCCTACATTCATCCCACGCGCACAATTTACCAACCCATGCGCATGACTACCCTGCAGGGTAGGTAATCGTGCTCAAATGCATATTTGCGAGATTTTGAATTATAGTCCAACAAATTTATTTTTGAATTATTTTTTTTTCTGCACATCGAATGTAGAGTTACTAAGGCTCCCTTTATCATAACTGCCGTTGTGTTATATATTATAAGACCATCACAAGACCGATTCTTGCTTAAGTGCGCACAATTCCCCCACTATCCCTTATTAGGGCCCGGATGTTTATGACATATCATTTTTTTTCGTTATGTTTTTTCATGACAAATGTAAGATGATGATTTACGCTAATTCCATTCAAAATATGTCATTAAGCACAATGACATGAAAAGGGTTGCAATTCTGGCTGTATAACATTCATTTTAAACATAGCACATGACGTACATAGCCTAAGGGAACGACTTTCTTCTCAAATGTCTAAAAGATAAAATATAAAGCAACACATTGAAAATATCATTGTTATGCCAGTAGATTCAGATAACAAACGTGTGGATAAAAGTCGTGTGGATGCGGGACGGATGCGGATAGCGCTTTGTTTATCCGCGCAGGGCTCTAAATTTGGTTTATGGCATTCCTTGTTATAAAATAGTCTATAGGATATTAATTTCAAACTCGCAACCCAATATTCAAATATTACAGCCATTTAGATTTCACCGGGCAAATTAGGGGATAGGCAAAAATAGGCAGAATATGCAGGTTTTCGTAGGAGGATCGGACGTCATTTATTGCGAGAAAGTATTTTACAATCGGAGCTTAATTAACTTAGTTTTTCGTCTTTTTATGCATATTTTTAACATTTTATTGTCTTATAGGGACGGTAACCTTCTCGTCATTTGGGGTCCATTTTTATACCTGTGGTCACACTGTCCTTATGCAAGGTTTCGACACTGATGTGTAACTATCTGACAGCCTGTTACTTCTTCACGCAAAATTTTATCTCCCGCAGAGATGTTGGTTGGTTCCTCAGTTTAGGGGCTGCGACAACGCGGTAGACCCGTGTACTTTGGGTGTGTGTAGAAACTGTCTGATAAACGGTGTTAATTGCGATGGCTGTATTAGTCTGTAATTCTGGTAAGGACTGCGGACGGTCAATTTCAAGTAGTAGTTCCTAATTTTGCTAGCAAATACTACCGTCAACGACACCTAGCGCTGAACTTGGCTACTAGATGCCACCGCAACCAGCAACTTGCAACGAACCTTGGAACGTCCCCTCCGAAGGAAAGCATACTGAGGGATTTTTAGCGCTCTTAGAAAATCAGACGACTTCGGCAGGCTTTGAACCCGCGACCTTGGGCATAAAAGTTCCGACTACCAGTTACGTCACCGAAGCCTCTTCCCCCAGAGTCAGAGTGATCTCGTCAATGGCGTTGTCATGGCAACCTCTGATGGCTCAACCCTTATCAATTTAGTAGTGTTGTCATGGTAACCTCTGATGGCTCTTGGCATTTTCTTCTAATTCCGAAATCATTTTGCTCATCCCTTGGCGTAATGGTGGGTCATATCAAAAATTCTTTCAGACATAAGTTGTTGGTAATTAGTAGGGGAATATTGTCCATTTTGTACGATTTTGATATTGTGCCTATTAAGAGAGGTATGATTAATGTTTCCCAAAAACCCACTTTTCCCCACCCCTTTTGTCAATGGTTGGTGCTATCAAAAAACGTTTTTAACATACATTTTTGGCCCTTATCTGACACATAGTATGAACTTTGAGCGGATTCGATATTTCACATATTAAGAGAGTTATAGCAATATTTCACTTTTTCGAAAAAAAAGCCCCCAATTTTCACCCCCTTCGACCGATTTAGCCCATTAACGAACTCGACCGAGATGTTGTAGGTAGGCCTATACATATTATGTAAAAACAATCAAAGTAATTGGTGCAAAATTACGGCAGTTATCGTGTCCACAAGAAACTGATATATATATTGTGCCCAACTGGCCACGACAGTCTGGCATCGAACTCAGGTCTCATCAGAAAAGACCAGGCACATGGTTATGCCTAGAGTCGAACCATAGATCTCTGCGGGGGAGCAATTATTGGGAACCCAAAGAGCAATGAGAGGTACACTGGCACATAACATGGTAGCGTGATTTCACGATCTATAGGTGAATATCATAGCAATTTAAGGGAAGAACTGTAGCCAAATGCAAGGAAATATACATTTTCAGAGCATACGAAAGTGAGAGAAGGCCAGTTTGAAGTTTTACAAATGACCCTTAGCAAGTGGGCGGAGTAGTCTAGGCGCCTACCGAACTACTTACGTCTGGAGCGGAGAGACAGCTCAGAATTAATGACTCGGGTATCCACCGCTTGACAACGGTGCAAGCTATGGCGGGATCGACTGCACATGGAAATAAATTGATTACAGCTAAATGGAGCATTGAAATGCATTGAAATATACACCCAGGTGAATATATTCACGGAGAGGTAATTTAGGAATGTTTTTTCACCTAAATTAAGGCCTTTATCTCCAAATGAATGCATCACAACCTACCCTGCGCTCAAGAGCATTGACTTAGTGACCAGTCAACGGGGAAGTACCATGATAGCGTGCCCACGCGCTGAACTAAGGCAATTAATTGTAATTAATTGGCCGAAGCGATCGCCGGCACGCGAATGTTTTTGAAACCTCCACACCTAAATAAACAAGATGTAGATGTCATTTCGGCTGAAGAGGTATTATTTCAAGAAAGGAGTCGCTCTCGTGTGTCCAGTGGACTATTTTGTACGAGAAGCCTTTATATAGAGGGAGCGAGGCAAGCCAAGCCAGTTGCTCCACAGTCTTCTTCTAAGTTCATCGCAGTTCATCACCAGTCTGCTACAGTATACACATAACTAAGACGTTGCTAGTAGCGCGCCAAATGTTAAAGTATCAACGCGCCGTCGTTGGAGAACAATAGAAGCAAGTTATAAAGCTTCGTAAATAATCATGAAGTGCGTCGAAAGTAAAGTATTACAGATATTTACATATTATCTGACGCAATATAAATTCGCCACAGCGAAAAGGAACTTATAATGTTTTGAACAGTTCTTATACCGGGAGGTATTGTCAGAATTATATATGACAGCATCATCAGAAACACTACAATGATGGGAGCTTGGAAACCATTGCCACCTAGTTTGGATAGTGGGCTGAACAAGATTGCAGGGAACGAGGATGGAACGTCCGTAAAACGCTGTTAGATTGTCACGGAGACCAGCGGTTGTCATAATTACAGCGCATCTCTGAGATCAGGCGTAGGAGAAGTCCAATTTAAGGATCAACATGTGAAGTAGTGGATAAATGTATATAAATTGTGAAATAGTGATTTTAAGTGTTCATGTGTATAGTGATTAATGTGCAGTGTATTGCAATGATAAAATCCACTGATAAAAATATGTGTATCATGTGGAAAGTGTATGAATCTAAGTGTTGTGTTAAGGATAACATGATGGCTTAAGTCAAGCGTCATGGTAGCGCTACAGCTGGGGCGCTGGCACTATCCAGCAAAGAGGAAAAAAAGTGAGTACCCATTTTTTATAATGTAATTATAACTAAGTAGTTCACCATGTAACGATTTATCACTTTGTGTAAGATGTAATAGTCACTTACTGAACGAGTTTTCACCACTCGTCTTGAATAAAATATGGCTTGGAAGGTGATTTGTTTGAGGCCATTCAGGCAAAAATAGTGATGGATGTAACGGTAACGTTAAATGATAATAATAAATAATATTATGGGTCGGCAAACAGTAAAGTAATAGGCATTTTTGGCCTAAATAGTGTTCAAATAGTGTCATGTCTAATGTAAAGATATTGTATTTGGTAAACAGTGAGAGTATAACGTGAAATATAAATACGAGAGCTTTTTCAGTGTCAGTGAAATATGAATGAATATTTGATATGGTCAATCCTTAGGATTATTGTTTGAGGACCATTAAAGTAAAGTAAGCCAGTAAATTTTATTACATTTGTGTTAGGAGCTATGTAAAGCTTTGGCTTAAGTGGTATGACAGAGAACGCGAGTGCCTTAATAATGGAGTCATATATGTGAAGTATTGTTTGAGCCGCTTGTAAGCGTGCAGAATTAACGTAGAATCCAGTGATTTACGTAATAAATATAGCGGGGACAACTAGTATAGCTTGCACGTTAGGTGAGAAGTTGGCCAAATCTACGAGTAGTATCGCCCTTGAGCATACTGTATTATTTCGCAGCGAATTGGACAGAGCCTGTCTGTATCCAACGCTTGCTTGAATTATGCCACTATTGACGTCCGTCGAGACGCTGTGAGCATGTGTGTGTTAATGACCCACCCTGTGAGGTGAGGATCATATTCGTCGTTTAGGAACGCAGGTTTCCTTATATTTTATTGACAGCTGCTGGTGAAAGTCGTTGGATTTTCACTATGATGCGCGTCTAAAAGCCACTAGTCGTCACCATAGAACGGCAAGACTATCACTAGAATGCCACCCCAGCCATGAATGTTAATTAAGGAGCCAGTTTGAGCCCAAGACACAATAAGGATAGATGTTAAATATTTAAATTGACTCAATTATTTAGGAGCCACACTCAGTGTTACTCTAGTCTGCACTTTGTAAACAAACCTGACCTTGATCTTGACAGAGTGAGAGAGAGGGGAATGGTAGACCATTTCTGTAGCGGCCATCTTGGAGAGCCGGCTGGAACGAATTTTATTGCCTGCTAAGGGGGAGGAAGGTCGTCCGACCGGTCCCTTGTAAATTAGTCACACTAGGACACTGAGAAATCTCGATATTTAAATATGCAAGTAAGATATGATTATTTTGATGATGCCAAGTGAATTGAACGGTGGGTTGCAACTCACATACGTTGTTGAATCATAGAAATCAGATAATATTTGGCTCAATTATTCTCTGAGGAGAAAAGCTGAACCAAAATAATGTAGGCATCTTCCTTTAGAGTGCATTTTGCCATTCCTGCTAATTTATGCAGACGGGTATGTACTCTTCCCAGAACATGACACATTTGTAACAATGATAAGCCCGACAAGACCCAGAAAATCGTTATATGGTGAAACTATAAAATTAAGTACCACTTTTCCTAAGGCGTTCATATGCATGGAAGGAAGGAAGACGATTCACGCAACACAAACAAAAAAAATATCTGTTAATGATTGCAGAAAGTAATGTATTCATGTTAATCAAGGTAAATGCCATAAGAAATGGGAAAATGTTTTATTAGTATCATTTTATGTGATATGTGATTTTTGTGTTATGATACTCCCATTAACTAAAGTTGTGTTAGTTGTTGAACACTATGGAAACCCATGGGAGTCTGAAAATATCATTGACAGGATGTTATAATTAGATTTGAGTGCAGTGTAGCACTATTTTAAGAAGAAAGCTCACAGAACAACCCTATTTTATTTGTGGGAATTAAATGTAATTTGTCCTTTGTTTTGTATTTGTTGTATAGCCATTGATTTTAGACCAGTAAATGTGTTACCTTTAGGAAAATGTTGTGTATTTCCTGTAGAGTAGTTACCTGGTAGACTCAAATCCTGAGCATGTGGTCGTATGGTGGGCAGGAACGTCCCATACCTCGAAAGACCGTGAGTTAGTTGGGATACGAACACATGGTCCACATGATGACAATCGGGTACAATATATATGTATATACAAACAGGCTGTACACGGCATGCGTTGCAATGCCAATCAAAGAAAGTGTTGGCGTTGTAATTTTGTTTCTTGAAGTGCTTTTGGATACACATTTTTTTTCAATTTCCGTTAACTCGCTCTAAACTATCGTGGAATGAATTAGCTAATCTAGAAACATTCGTGGGACCATGCACAACAACTCACCAAAGTTTCATCGCAATCGGATGAATTGCATATGACGCATACGGGATTTTGTTTAAATGATTCGTTCGCTGTCAATCATTTGTTGAACTTGTGCTCTACCAATTGTGAAATGGATTTACTAAGTTAGAAAGCTTCACGTAAGTGTACACAACAACTCATCAAAGTTTCATCGCAATTGATGAATAGTATATGAACGCATACTGGGTTAAGTTGAAACGCTTCGCGTGCCATCACCCATTTGTTGAATCTACTCGTGCGCTACCTATTGTAAAATTGATTTATTAAGCCAGAAACCTTCCTTAGGGTATACGCAACATCTCACCCAAGTTTCATCGTAATCGGACGAATGGTATTTGAACGCATACGGGACCTTATAGAAACGCTTCTCACGTCGTCGCTCATTTGTTGACTCTACTCGTGCGTAACCTCCTGTGAAATGGATTTACTAAGTTAGAAACCTTCACGTAAGTGTACGCAACATCTCATCAAAGTTTCATCGCAATCGATGAATGGTATATAAACTTATACGGGATTTTATTGAAACGCTTCACGCGTCGTCATTCATTTGTTGAATCTACTCGTGCGCTACCTATTGTAAAATGGTTTTACTATGCCAGAAGCCTTCCATGGAGTGTACACAACATTTCACTCAAGTTTCATTGCTATCGGTCGAATGGTATTTAAACCCATACGGGACCTTTTTGAAACGCTTCGAGCGTTATCTCTCATTTGTTGAATCTACTCGTGCGCTATCTATTGTAAAATGGATTTACTAAGCCAGAAACCTTCTCTATAGTGCACTCAACATCTCATCCAAGTTTCATCGCAATCGGATGAATGGTATATGAACGCATACGGGACTTTGTTGAAACGCTGTAACGTGCAGAGACAAAGAGAAGAATTCGACATCACCGCCACCTATGGTACAAAATATAACGTTCCGCCCCGGACGGAGTGTAAGTTATGGCGGCAGTTGTACAGGTTGCGACCAGGTGTCTCTAACGTGTAGAGACAAACAGTCCAAAGACATCAGCTTTCACCAAGGGTAGCAGTTTCCATAACGACTGTTTTTGACTGTACTGTACATTGCGGTTCTAAAATTGTGTGTAAATTGTGGTTCTAAAATTGTGTTCATTCCACCTACCGGGTCAAATAGTGCCCTATTATACATTAAAAATGTCATCAAAAACGGTCCAGTAATTCAGGAGGAGTTCAGTCACATAGGCTACACACGTATCAAAGAATTATATATTATATAAAGATATATATATATATATATATATATATATATATACATAAATTAAGTATAAACTTTTGAACTGACGGTGGGTCTGGGGATGTGAAACGCGAAGATATGTCGAAATTTTCTGGAAGTCGAAACATGGTACCCTTTGCAATAGTTAACTTTCTAATGAAATCTACCTGAAACATCCTCTAACGTCATAGACTGGACCTTCCATGAACACTATTTCTTTTTTGGTGCATTTGTAATTAATTTGCTTTGCTTTCTCTACTCTTCTAAACGTTCCAGTAAAGTGACAGTAAACTCTAACTGACAGTTGGCTTTACGGTCGGAGTAAAGTCCCGGTAAACATTCGATCCTTCTTACCTTGTTCCGGTTAATGTTAGCAGATCTGCGCATAATTTTCAACAGTTGGTCCATATTTCTGGTTTGATTTCCAGATTTCTTGATACCTTTCAATAGTTTGCATGAGTGTATCTGCGTCAGAGAGTAAATAATAAATATATATTTTATATTCCTTGATCTTGATCTGTGTTCATGGCGCAATCTGTTTGTTACGTTACGATTATAAAGAGAAATATATGGAAGGACAATAATTATCTCCAAATGAGACAAATAAAAGCCTGAAGAGGAAAAGCTTCGTCATACGGAATCGTCTAAAAATGTCTTGATCATCTAACTCCTCGTAATAATCACTTCGATTCTTATATACTTATCGTCTCCTTCTTTGAACTGCATCAGCATTTACGGGACCCATGAAATTACGGATAATTCTAGGCATATTGACGATGTATGTAATCAGCTGGCGTTGAAATCTTAATAGAAAATCTGGCAGTAAAGCAATTTACGGGAGGAGAATCCTCCGGTAGAGTTCACTGCCGGTTAAGGCATATTTTACTGTCATTTTTTCGCTAACCGGGTATTGTAAGAATCAAGTTCCAGTAAACTTGCCGTAAAAGTGCCAGTAAAGATTTAACCGGAGATTGTAAGAACGGGCCTAAACGTTTCTTACGAGATGCCAGCATGATGACGCTCGGTAGACTGTTGATAGTTCACTGGAAACTCAACCATATCCGGCCTATTAGATTAGCACAGGTTGAGTAATACATAGTTTGAAAGTTCCGCCTAATCAATCCTTTTCATTAAATAAAGATCACACAGTGATCATATTGAATACAGAGTATTGATTAGGCGGAAATTTCAATCTATTTATTACTCAACTAGCAACCCAACCCGGCTTCGCCCGGGAACAGTTATGAATGCATTACGTGATGAGCGCTTTTTTTTTTCAATGTCAATGAACAACGACCAATATCCGTTTTACGTCTCGGCATGATGGGTTAAAATCACTGACTGGACTATTAATTATATTATCATGGAGATGCATGTGCAACAAATTCTTGTCAGACGTAATTTAAGAATGGCGAGCTGCATGAAACACAAATCCTCCTTCGGTTCAATCTTAACTTGACTGTGAATTTTGCGGAACGAAAAGTTCACAGGCGAAATGAAGAAAAGCCTAGTTGCACTTCCAGGGAAACTCCAAACACAACCACGCTTCTCAGAAGTCTTAACTCAACACGACTAAAGGGTTTACTGCTGGCTGCATCTGGGGTTATAGGTTTGCCCGCTAGCTAGGCTGTAACAGGGATGATAGACTCGCCCGTAGCTAGCTCGTAAACTGTCGCCTCAGTAGTAGAATGGACACGGTTGGAAGAAATTAAAACGTAAAAACACTTATAGTGGGCGATGTATTGAAGATAGACATATGCTCTCCCGGACGTTTTTTGTAGAACTTTTCATGCTGAACAATTCTTACACTCATAGTATTTAGATATTTTTAACGGGTTGCCCAGCTTAAGCTTACAAAGCCCTCGGACGCCAGTTTGTTTCCGACTTTTCCACTGAAATCGTTACTGCTCGGCTTCCTTTGATCGTAAATAAATTATTTTCTACAGAAATCATCCTCGATATATCCTTTACCGAATGGTGAAAACCGCATCAAAATCCATCCAGTGGTTCTCGAGTTTACCCGTAACATCCAAGAATCGGGGACTTATATACTAAGTAGAGATTAGTTGATCAATACGGAACAAGAATAAACCTTTTAAGTTCTAACATTAGCACAGGTTATCAGACAAATTCTACACACACCCAAGTACACGGGGATACATGGCCACGATGTTGCAAAGCCCCTAAATAATCAACAACAACTTTTTCACAAAACAATATCGGGAGTGAAAAATGGAGTTCACTTACTGTTACCGTACTAGCTTTTCATTACTGTGTTACCGACAGCAGTGGCTATGCTCGCTAAAGCGCAGCGATAGGTCATGGGGTCAAGTTCTCTGTTGACTCGGTAGACGCGGGGGTTCGAATCCCACCGTCAGCCATCTTTGAAATGGTTTTCCTTGGTTTCCCCATTTTCAACACCAGGCAAATGCTGGGATGGTACCTTCTGGCAGGCCATTGCTGCTTCCTCCCACATCCTTGCCCAGTTCCATTCATCTTAATCCGTTCCATTTCTCATCCCGGCTCGCAGGTCTCCCACGGGTGTCGACTAGAAAGACCTGCACATGGCCTCTCAGGAGGATACACGAAAAAAGAAAAAAATACTGTGTTGCTACAAAATTACCAAAATACAGTTACGGTAACTATATTATTTACTAACGCAACTACCACACGATATTCTTAAAATACCCGTTACTATTATAGTAACTGCGCAATGAAATATTCCCTTGATAGTGTTTGGATGAAAATAGTTTATCTCGTCGTGTGCAATTTATTCAGTAACAGGCTGTGTTTTATGAAAGTGTCGTAAACTAAGACAGGTGGCTTTTCTCTACTTCATGTGAAGTTTATGGGGGAGATTCTCTCTTCAAAGTGTTGGACAATATCGTGGTGGTGGCAGTACTGCATTTGATGTCTTGCAGCGAGCAAGCAAGCAAGCGGTGGCTTGCAATATGGCAACACCGCGCTGGTCATTGCTACCCCCACCCGCTCTCGTCTCTGTTTTATGTGCTGCTGAAGCCATTGAAAGAGTCTGTGTGCTGGAACACAGGGATTTACTGCTCTTTTACGAGCAAGCGGACCATCAGGCTGCGCAAGGCAAAATGAGCCCTCCTAACCTTATTTATGTTGTACTCGGCTACCGCCCCCCGCCATGTAAATCATCCGGCCAATAGACGCTGCCACCCAGTGCACCGCCACTTACAAAACCATCTGTCGGGACCTGTGAGAGGGTGAAATTAATTTCCAGGCGTCAGGCGTTTTAGGGGTGTAAAACAGTGTGGCGAGTCACCTGATAAGATACAGGCAGTCATGAGTTGCATGTTTGTGTTTATAGGGGCACTAAGATTCCCATCCTTCAACACCTTAAAGACTGCTAACATTTAAAAGTCGCAGCCCGTAACTCTTAATGACGTTTATTTCAGCTTACACATCAAAGTTGTTATTGTTGATTCATTTAAGGGCTTTGCGACATCATGGTTAAGTAGGGGGCTTCTTTGGTGTGTGTAGTATTTGTCTGATAACCTGTGTTACTGTGATGGAGACTAACACCGAGTCCTAGTAAGACTGAAGTTAGTTGTTTGCACATAAACAACAGGTTGGCAAATACTAAGATGAATGTCATCTTTAATGAGAAAGTGCTCCATCACCTACATTTTCCAAAATATTTAGGCGTTACTCTTGATAGGACTTTTTCCTTCAAGAAGCACCTGCAGAACACTGCAGCAAAACTAAGATCACGCAATAGCATCTTGCAGAAATGTGGAACAAAGGGGTAGCTACAGCAACAACATTACGATCTTCTGCATTAGGACTTGTCTATTCAGCTGCTGAATACTGTGCACCGGTGTGATTTAACAGTCCACATGTGAAGCTGATTGATGTCCAATTGAATTCGGCGATGAGGATAATATCAGGTTGCATCAGGACCACTCCTCTATACTGGCTTTCACCTCTAAGTCACATTGCACCACTTGACTTACGTAGACAGAACTCTCTCTCCTGAGGGAATATCAAAAGATAATTTTCACTCTAAAGCTTCATATTCATCGTGACATACCTACAGTGAAGACAATTCGCTTGAAATCCCGCCGACCACCCAACCTAACAGCGGAATCTCTACAATTAAATAATTTTCAGATTGACAACAAATGGTCTGAGGTATGGAATAATTTATTCCATGAGAAATATGGAAGCTTCATTGATACTATCAAGAAACCAGCTGGCATGGAACTACCACGCCATACATGGAAATCACTCAACAGGATTCGAACGGGACATAGGGTCTGCACAAACAGCTTATACAAGTGGAATAAGGCTTCCTCACCTCAGTGCGACGGTGGTTTTGAAAGACAGACCATCCAACATATTGTGGAGGACTGCAGCCTTCGAGCCTATAATGAGAACCTGGCTGAAAGACTTTCATGATGCAACGCAGCCTGCTCTAGATTGGATTTCAAATTTAAATATTAACTTGTAAATCTGAACATTTTATCTATTGAATATGTCTCCTCATTCAAAATTCATTTTAATATTTATTGTTCTTTTAGGCTAAATACTAATATACAGGGTCTTTCGTATAAAATAAGAGCGCCAAGCGGCGGCTTTGTTAACCGCAGCTGCGGTCACCTTGGCCGAGCTTGTGGCGCGCCAAGGCCCCCTGCTTTAAGCGTGTGCGCAATCCTATATGATGCAGAGGCCTTGCTAGCGTGTGTACAATGCAGAAATCTTACTTTAGTTGGTTAGTTATTGTTTATGAAACCGAAACCCCAACTTGTGCTAATTTTGTGAGTGATTTATTAGGAGACCGTTCAAGATTCTCGCCAATGTCATCTAGCTCATCCTCTGTTAAAACTGTTCGTGTGCCGGCATGTTTTTTTTATTGAGCACCGAGCTAGTATTGTCAAACTTATTTGCAATTACGTGAATCTGTGCTAGTGAATGTGGCACTTCATCAGGAAATTGCTGAACAAATGCATCACGTACCCGCCGAGCCGACTCGTACTTAAAATAAGTTTTACAGTACATAAAAATTACGGTGTAGCAATGATAACTGTCTCACCATGTTAGCACTTGAGGTTTAGACTGGCGACTGAGCACCTGCACGCTAATTACAAAGTCAAGTTTTGTAGTCAATCTGTTATTTTTATACAGTCCATCGGAACTTGAAAAAAAACAGCTCTCCTATATACTATGCGCATACTACAGCAGGGGGCCGTGGCGCGCCACAAGCTCGGCCAAGGTGACGGCAGCTGCGGTTAACAAAGCCGCCGCTGGGCGCTCTTATTTTATATGAAAGACCCTGTATAAGTTTAATGAGTTCCTTTGCTAGTAATTACGTAGATGTACTATGCAATACGCTAAATAAATGTGATGTCTGTACTAGAGTGTGTATTTGAATCGGTTTTTGCTGAAAAGCATTAAGTCAAAAATAGTAATTTTTTAAACAATTAGTATTCAGAAGTATTGACCCAAGGGCTTTGGAAAGGCATAGGAAAGAATTATGTCAGCCTTCTGTCAAATTTGTAATTGTTCCTTTTCGTGTGATATAAGTTTCGGGGAGGGCGCCAATTCATAGAATACTACGAATGAGTATAATCTTAATACTGACACAAGAACTCATTCATCTCAAGGTGTGGTATGTCTCCGACACCAACCAAGACACTTCAGTAAACAAGGCAGCTTAATTATATACTGCAACATAACTATAAATCATTGGAATGCTACTTACTATTTTGTGGACTTAAGGGATGTATAATTAAATTGTATCAATAATGCCGTCACAACAAGATACAATTTCCAGTTTCATACCACCATTCAAATACTCATTTTATTCTGGTTTCCCTTCTTAGAACAATGTATTTTAGAAACTATCGTCATATAACCATTACGATGCAGTAAAGAAGACAGAATGATACAATCTATAACTTCCTTAACGTTTATCTTTCATAATAATGTATTACATCAATAGCTTTCTTTTATCAGCGCTAATAACCTATAACACTTTTTTTAATCAATGTATCTTAACTCTCATTGTCTAAACTCCTCTCTGCTATTGTCAGAGTTGACACTCTCGTTAATTAGTTCAAGTTTCATCCACTCAAGCGCACCAACGCCACCTCCAAAGAATCACCTCCTATGTGGTCTCAGTAAACGTTACAATCGCCCCCCAGAAAGCCTGACAACTATGTCATATTGAAGGGCTTTCTGATACACATGCAACACAAAAAAAATACATAAGAGCGTGAGACACGGAGATCTGGACTTCCCTCTTCTTCATGTGATTATACTATTATCTTGTCCAAATCAAGCTGCACAACACACCATCTTCCAACCGTTATCCGCCTCTCTAACCAATTCTGTAGTCTCCTCTCCATACCTCAAGCTCTCCCTGATTAGCTTGAAATGTTCTTGAAGAATAACATCCACAATTGGATATCAAGATACCAAATCACCATCTCCACCTCCACTGCCGCTAGCACAAGGTGGCTTAGTCGTAACTACCACATTTTCCTAAGCCTAGTACACACTGAGAAGGCTATTGCAAAACTGGTTATAGGTCGCCCGTTCATTTTTGTAGTGAATATGTATATATATTGGTACTATATCCTCTGATATTGGTTCAGCATCCATTTTTAGGCGATCCATGGTTCGTTGCTGTAGATCACACGATACAATTCTCAATTACTTATAGCTGATTGTAAATATTGCTCCACCATCAAAAGCTTGTCACATATGTCCACTTTAGAATGCAGTGTAGGACATTCCTTGAAGTATTCTGTACAATGTTCCAACTTTAATTCGATGACTTAGAAAACTTGGAAATTATATTTTAATTGTTCAGAATAACTACACAAAATCAAGTTAAAAAAAACAAAAGCTGCAATAAAATGAATGGACAAAAGGTTAAATAGAAGATAACGAAAAATATCCACAGCATAACTCAAAATTAAGAAAGATACTAGGTAACACACACAATGAAAAACATATACATTACAGCATACAAACGAATACATATACATTGTGCGTCTGAATCAAAAATTAAGAAAATAGACATATACTGTATATGCCTCCAATACTGAATTCATAACTAGAACAACAAATAGCGGCACGCGCCCCCAACACATTAATTTTACGTCCAGATAAAAAATGATCTTGACAACTTCCTATAACAAAATCTATGTAATATTCTTCCATTTCTTCTTGTTCTCTTAATTCAGTGTCTCTATGGATTTTCTTTTCAGCTTTAACTTCCAACGTAACTATTTTCTTGACATCAACTTTATCAAAATTGTCAATATATTTAGGCTCATTATCATCTTCATCATCATCATCATCATTAGATTCATTATAGCATTGGGCTGTATGTCTGGTCCATCCTCTAATATAGCGAACTCCTACTGCTCTTCTAGACCTATCTGTATCATTTATTCTAAAATGAGACGTATCCCCAGTACCATTTTCATCATTATCACGCCTACAATATCCATCCCCTCTATTTCCATTAAAGCGTCCTTCTCTGCTGTGTCGGCGGCGACCTCTACGTCCACCTCCACAACCTTTCTTTCTTCTTTGCCTATTATGGCCCATCCCACGCCTACCTCTATAACCTAAGCGATTTCGACCTATACAACCGCGGCGTCTACCTCCAAATCTAATTCCTCTTTGATGCCTACTACGTCCTCTCCAATATATGCCTTTACAACATCGCCTTATCTTATATCGTAACTTTACTTCAAGCTCAACTATCTTCCTCTCATCTACTCTATTCTCCTCTACAATTTCCTCTAACTCTATGCTACTTTCGTGTAACGTCTCCTCTAACAAATTCTTCCTCTCCTCTACTCCATTCTCACTTACAATTTCCTCTAACTCTATGCTACTTTCGCGTAACGTATCCTCTAACAAATTCTTCCTCTCCTCTACTCCATTCTCACTTACTATTTCCTCTAACTCTATGCTACTTTCGCGTAACGTCTCCTCTAACAAATTCTTCCTCTCATCTACTCTATTCTCACTCACAATTGCCTCTAACTCTATGCTACTTCCATCTACCATCTCCTTTAACTCCAAACTACTTTCACCTACAGCCTTTTCTTCCTTTATAATACTTTTAGCCTCTTCTTCTAACATATTCTTAATTTCACATCTGATCTCCTGTTTCACCCCCTGAATACTCTCCTGCAGAGTCCCATACTTCCTATTTAATTCCTCATTTTCGTTGACCACATTGTCTAACCTTTGATGAATGTCCTTATTATTTTTATCTATCGTCTCTCTCATCTTCTGATTTTGCCTACTTATTTCCTCTTTCATCTCCTGATTTTGCCTACTTATTTCCTCTCGCATCTCCTGACTTTGCCTACTTATTTCCTCTCGCATCTCCTGACTATCTTTCTTACTTTGCCTACTTATTTCCTCTCGCATCTCCTGACTTTGCCTACTTATTTCCTCTCGCATCTCCTGACTATCTTTCTTACTTTGCCTACTTATTTCCTCTCGCATCTCCTGATTTCGCCTACGTATTTCCTCTCGCATCTCCTGATTATCTTTCTTACTTTCATCAAATCTTTCACTCAGCATTCTCATGATCGCAGCTAATGAATCTTCCGAAATTCCTTTCTCTTTACTAGTATTCGGGTTACTCTCTGACATCATAGTATTATCATCTACGCTCTCTTCACTATCAAGACCACTTCTTAGCTTCATATCTTTCTCCGACATACTGAATTACACCTCTAAACACATGCCCCAAAATCACTCGCACAATATATATGCATTCCAACGCCTACACTGATATGTCCCGGTTCTCGTGCCCGACGTTGAGGTGTCATTTGTTATTGTTTCTTTTCGTGTGATATAAGTTTCCGGGAGGGCGCCAATTCATAGAATACTACGAATGAATATAATCTTAATACTGACACAAGAACTCATTCATCTCAAGGTGTGGTATGTCTCCGACACCAACCAAGACACTTCAGTAAACAAGGCAGCTTAATTATATACTGCAACATAACTATAAATCATTGGAATGCTACTTACTATTTTGTGGACTTAAGGGATGTATAATTAAATTGTATCAATAATGCCGTCACAACAAGATACAATTTCCAGTTTCATACCACCATTCAAATACTCATTTTATTCTGGTTTCCCTTCTTAGAACAATGTATTTTAGAAACTATCGTCATATAACCATTACGATGCAGTAAAGAAGACAGAATGATTCAATCTATAACTTCCTTAACGTTTATCTTTCATAATAATGTATTACAATAATAGCTTTCTTTTATCAGCGCTAATAACCTATAACACTTTTTTTTTATCAATGTATCTTAACTCTCATTGTCTAAACTCCTCTCTGCTATTGTCAGAGTTGACACTCTCGTTAATTAGTTCAAGTTTCATCCACTCAAGCGCACCAACGCCACCTCCAAAGAATCACCTCCTATGTGGTCTCAGTAAACGTTACAATCGCCCCCAGAAAGCCTGACAACTATGTCATATTGAAGGGCTTTCTGATACACATGCAACACAAAAAAATACATAAGAGCGTGAGACACGGAGATCTGGACTTCCCTCTTCTTCATGTGATTATACTATTATCTTGTCCAAATCAAGCTGCACAATACACCATCTTCCAACCGTTATCCGCCTCTCTAACCAATTCTGTAGTCTCCTCTCCATACCTCAAGCTCTCCCTGATTCGCTTGAAATTTTCTTGAAGAATAACATCCACAATTGGATATCAAGATACCAAATCACCATCTCCACCTCCATTGCCGCTAGCACAAGGTGGCTTAGTCGTAACTACCACATTTTCCTAAGCCTAGTACACACTGAGAAGGCTATTGCAAAACTGGTTATAGGTCGGCCGTTCATTTTTGTAGTGAATATGTATATATATTGGTACTATATCCTCTGATATTTGTTCAGCATCCATTTTTAGGCGATCCATGGTTCGTTGCTGTAGATCACACGATACAATTCTCAATTACTTAGGCTATAGCTGATTGTAAATATTGCTCCATCATCAAAAGCTTGTCAGATCTGTCCACTTTAGAATGCAGTGTAGGACATTCCTTGAAGTATTCTGTACAATGTTCCAACTTTAATTCGATGACTTAGAAAACTTGGAAATTATATTTTAATTGTTCAGAATAACTACACAAAATCAAGTAAAAAACAAAAGCTGCAATAAAATGAATGGACAAAAGGTTAAATAGAAGATAACGAAAAATATCCACAGCATAACTCAAAATTAAGAAAGATACTAGGTAACACACACAATGAAAAACATATACATTACAGCATACAAACGAATACATATACATTGTGCATCTGAATCAAAAATTAAGAAAATAGACATATACTGTATATGCCTCCAATACTGAATTCATAACTAGAACAACAAATAGCGGCACGCGCCCCCCCAACACATTAATTTTACGTCCAGATAAAAAATGATCTTGACAACTTCCTATAACAAAATCTATGTAATATTCTTCCATTTCTTCTTGTTCTCTTAATTCAGTGTCTCTATGGATTTTCTTTTCAGCTTTAACTTCCAACGTAACTATTTTCTTGACATCAACTTCATCAACATTGTCAATATATTTAGGCTCATTATCATCTTCATCATCATCATCATCATTAGATTCATTATAGCATTGGGCTGTATGTCTTGTCCATCCTCTAATATAGCGAACTCCTACTGCTCTTCTAGACCTATCTGTATCATTTATTCTAAAATGAGACGTATCCCCAGTACCATTTTCATCATTATCACGCCTACAATATCCATCCCCTTTATTTCCATTAAAGCGTCCTTCTCTGCTGTGTCGGCGGCGACCTCTACGTCCACCTCCACAACCTTTCTTTCTTCTTTGCCTATTATGGCCCATCCCACGCCTACCCCTATAACCTAAGCGATTTCGACCTATACAACCGCGGCGTCTACCTCCAAATCTAATTCCTCTTTGATGCCTACTACGTCCTCTCCAATATATGCCTTTACAACATCGCCTTATCTTATATCGTAACTTTACTTCAAGCTCAACTATCTTCCTCTCATCTACTCTATTCTCCTCTACAATTTCCTCTAACTCCATGCTACTTTCGTGTAACGTCTCCTCTAACAAATTCTTCCTCTCCTCTACTCCATTCTCACTTACAATTTCCTCTAACTCTATGCTACTTTCGCGTAACGTATCCTCTAACAAATTCTTCCTCTCCTCTACTCCATTCTCACTTACTATTTCCTCTAACTCTATGCTACTTTCGCGTAACGTCTCCTCTAACAAATTCTTCCTCTCATCTACTCTATTCTCACTCACAATTGCCTCTAACTCTATGCTACTTCCATCTACCATCTCCTTTAACTCCAAACTACTTTCACCTACAGCCTTTTCTTCCTTTATAATACTTTTAGCCTCTTCTTCTAACATATTCTTAATTTCACATCTGATCTCCTGTTTCACCCCCTGAATACTCTCCTGCAGAGTCCCATACTTCCTATTTAATTCCTCATTTTCGTTGACCACATTGTCTAACCTTTGATGAATGTCCTTATTATTTTTATCTATCGTCTCTCTCATCTTCTGATTTTGCCTACTTATTTCCTCTTTCATCTCCTGATTTTGCCTACTTATTTCCTCTCGCATCTCCTGACTTTGCCTACTTATTTCCTCTCGCATCTCCTGACTATCTTTCTTACTTTGCCTACTTATTTCCTCTCGCATCTCCTGACTTTGCCTACTTATTTCCTCTCGCATCTCCTGACTATCTTTCTTACTTTGCCTACTTATTTCCTCTCGCATCTCCTGATTTCGCCTACGTATTTCCTCTCGCATCTCCTGATTATCTTTCTTACTTTCATCAAATCTTTCACTCAGCATTCTCATGATCGCAGCTAATGAATCTTCCGAAATTCCTTTCTCTTTACTAGTATTCGGGTTACTCTCTGACATCATAGTATTATCATCTACGCTCTCTTCACTATCAAGACCACTTCTTAGCTTCATATCTTTCTCCGACATACTGAATTACACCTCTAAACACATGCCCCAAAATCACTCGCACAATATATATGCATTCCAACGCCTACACTGATATGTCCCGGTTCTCGTGCCCGACGTTGAGGTGTCATTTGTTATTGTTTCTTTTCGTGTGATTTAAGTTTCCGGGAGGGCGCCAATTCATAGAATACTACGAATGAATATAATCTTAATACTGACACAAGAACTCATTCATCTCAAGGTGTGGTATGTCTCCGACACCAACCAAGACACTTCAGTAAACAAGGCAGCTTAATTATATACTGCAACATAACTATAAATCATTGGAATGCTACTTACTATTTTGTGGACTTAAGGGATGTATAATTAAATTGTATCAATAATGCCGTCACAACAAGATACAATTTCCAGTTTCTTACCACCATTCAAATACTCATTTTATTCTGGTTTCCCTTCTTAGAACAATGTATTTTAGAAACTATCGTCATATAACCATTACGATGCAGTAAAGAAGACAGAATGATTCAATCTATAACTTCCTTAAAGTTTATCTATCATAATAATGTATTACATCAATAGCTTTCTTTTATCAGCGCTAATAACCTATAACACTTTTTTTAAATCAATGTATCTTAACTCTCATTGTCTAAACTCCTCTCTGCTATTGTCAGAGTTGACACTCTCGTTAATTAGTTCAAGTTTCATCCACTCAAGCGCACCAACGCCACCTCCAAAAATCACTAATCATTTTTATATAAACGAATTACCTCCTATGTGGTCTCAGTAAACGTTACAGACTGTGTCGTGACAATATCAGTACACAAACTGTGTCGCGGTGCCACTAATGGCACCACCTATATTCTAGGACATAACTCTGGTATTTCGATTTTGATAGACACAGTATTTATTATAATACACTATCTAACATCAGTAAACAAATCTATATAGAAAAAATCTCTGAAATGAGTATACACATTGAAGAAGAAGAAGAAGAAGAAAAGTTCCAAGTCACTGCAAACCACACGTAATTTTATACACATAGATAAATGTAACGGACTTTTAGTGTTAAAGATTGTAACAAAGTATATGGATTGTATATTTTCATATACTAAGACATGGAATAATAGATAATAACTAGAATTACATACATATGTCCTACATCACAAATTTTCACAACACCTGAACTTTCACTTTCAATCGTCCCCTCTGCTTTCCCGGCAGACTACAAATTAGCATGTCTGGCACACTGGTCGGTCACAATCTTCACAGTATTGATTAGATTTATTCCCTTGGGATCTAGGGCATATCGCACACCTCTTCCTCTTTGAAGGGCCTTCGCTATCTCGTGCAGTGCCCTTTGCAAGTGGCGTCTTCAAAATACGAGATACTGTCAGCCTAAGCTCCCTAGGTAGGCGAGTATTCACAAGCCTTTCATTGAGATAGGGCTCAGTCAGTTGCTTTGCCAGAAGTTTTAAGAATTGGAAACGAGTAATGTCCTTATTGTCTTTGAATGAGGTGTGCAGTATGTGAGCATTGACTCCTATTATATTGAGAATCGTGTAAAAGATAGCCATAGGCCATCTGCGTGTACGTCTACCTGTGTCGTACGTAACGCACTTCCTGGTCCAGTGTGTCTACTCCACCTTTTGTGTTATTGTAAAATGCAATCAACTCATCTTTGTTACATTCAGGGTCCTTCCACCTAGCATGATGCATACTCGACACCAAAATTACAGCCTTACCCTTTTTGGGCACGTGTGAAAGCAGCGTGATATGTTTGGTAAATCCATATTCAGATGAGCCCACAGGACGCCTTCTGTTAGGAAGAAATTGTGGCGGAATCTCCAGCTTATTTTTCTTGAGGGTCCCAACGTAAGTCAACTTTCTTTGTTTTAGTTCCGAAACAAGCTCTATTGAGCTGAAATAGTTATCAGCGGTGATGTTCCGATTAGTTCCAGCAATCACTTCAGCAAGCCGCACTACACTTTGCGTTTGTTGGTGTAAATTTCTTTCTTCTAAATTCAAACCAATCCCATCACTATCCTTCCGCGTGTAGATATATCCGTTTAGAACGTAGTTTGTTCGCGCATCACACAAGATCATAATTTTGAGACCATATTTTTGTGGTTTATTGGCCATATACACCCTGAATTTGCAGCGACCTCGGAAGCCTACTAGCATCTCGTCCACACAAGCCATGGATCCGATGTTGTAAAGACTCTGGGAATTTTCTACCATTCTGTTGAACATCCACGAAATAGCGGCAGCAGGATCTGTACATCTCCTCTCACAACGATCAAACTGATTATCAAACCGTAAAACAATAATCAAAAAGAGAACTCTTCTCATGGACAGTGTCGCACGGAATATATCTATACCAGTACCATCTGTAGCGAACAAGGAGTCTAAGCTTTCATTATTTGATTTAAAAATAGCACTGTAGTACAGGAGACCAAACAATGCTTTTATTTCGATACTGGTGGTATCCCTCATTTCAGTTCTGTCTGTTTTAGAAAACCGTACTCTGTAAGTTGTGAGCTTTTCATTTGTGTGCTTCACTACATTTTCCACCATATCATCACAAAATAAACATTCCCATACTTGTAGTGGTGTACAAGTATCTCCCAGCTGTCTCGCTTTCCCTTTTATTGTTGGTAATTTGACAACAATGTTATGGGCAGGTGTCTTCATATTACGACAAGGTTCAACAGAGGACCACTTGTACCTGTTTTTACCGTAAAATGCTGATGGATTTCCTTCCACTAACTGTGAGTTTTCTTCCGTATTATGTGAAATACCTTCGTCATCAGAGTCATATTCCTTCTCGGAAGCAGACTCGTGTTCAGAATTGAAGTCAACATCTTGGTCATCACGGTCACTTTTAACACTTCCCTCATCGTCCTCATTCAGCACAATGTCAAGCTCCTCCTCAATTACATTCGAAAAATTAGGATGTGAAACCGAAATACCACTCTCCCGAAACGATGCCATTGCATCTGCACAGCAACTGCTTCCTTCACAGAGTTACAAACAGCACTAGTAAGAGTAAGCGCGCACACAGCCTTCAGAACACGAACTGTGTCGTGGTGCCAAAAGTGTCACCACTTCCGTTCCGCTTGCTAATAACAAAAAAGAAAACTGCGCAGGCGCCTGCCAGTCTGGCTATGAAACAAAGGCAAGTAGGCGGGAAGATGCATAGAAGGGAAAAATTCTAGGATAAAACTGCCCACTGTAATAAAAGTAAGTTTGAGAAGCGGTGCCATAAACGACCCCACGACACAGTTTGAGGGTTAAGCCAGAAACCACTGCTACATGTAGTGCGATCAGAGGAAAATAGCATAAAGTCAATGACTTTGTCCCTTTCAGCGCCGTATTAACCCAGAGAAACGCCAAATATGCGCGTTTCACCTGCGCAATAGGGAGGCGAGAAGGCAGCTAAACGTCACCTGGGAAGGTCACAATCTGAAACACTGTGTTCATCCTAAATACTTAGGAGTAAAGCTGGATCGCGCGCTAACCTGTAAACAGCATTGCATGGGCACCAAACGGAAGGTATGCACCAGGTACAACATCTTTCGGAAGCTCACAAACACCAGATGGGGAGCGCAGCGTAGTGTCCTGCGTACAACTGCCCTTGCTCTGAGTTTCTCTGCTGCAGAATATGCTGCCCCAGTCTGGAGAAACTCTGCTCATGCCAACCAAGTAGATGTTGCCCTCCATGAGACAGGCCGCATTGTGACAGGCTGTCTACGTCCAACTTCTGACGATAAGATCTTTCCGATAATGGAAGTAGCACCTCCAGAAGTTAGAAGACAAGTAGCGGCAGAAGTAGAGAAGAAAAAGCATCCAAGACATCCAATGTATGGACTTGATGTCCATCCACCTAGGCTAAAATCAAGAAAGAGCTTCCTCCAAACAACAATATCAATTCATTCCTCAGCTGAAGCTCGCCGAATTGAACTTTGGAAAGCAAAATCACCAGGAGGATCGTGGGAAATGAAGGAGAAACCGGCAGCTGGCTACCACCTACAATACGAATCCTGGAAGACGCTAAACCGACTGAGAACTGGTGTGAGTCGGTACAAAAGCAATTTAATGAAGAGGGGATACAGTGCTGAAGAACTTTGTAGATGTGGTGAAAGACAAGACCCTGAGCACCTTCTGAATTGCAGCATGTTATCAAGACCATGTGCTATGCAGGACTTGATAAGAAGCTAATGACTGAGCCATTCTAACAGTTGAACACTGGAGAAATGAAATTTAGTGTAATTTATATGAATATATGTATGTGTCTTGGACTCGGATAAATAAATAGCGCCGTATTCCGTACATAATGTTGGCCACACTGCAAGATTTCCACGTGCTACAATGCTATTGTAAATTATATTTGTACAGGGTTTAAGTTACAAATCCATTTTCAAATAGAATATCATGTGAAATATTCATTCTGGATGGTTGTATGCCGCACTAAACTTACCAAGGAGCTGAAAATTGATTTGAAAAATATTCTTTAATTAAAATTGATATTCCGCTCTCACAAATATAACCTGAGTATTTGCTTCACAATATAGATGACTAATATAATGTGTTGTTAAGTTCTGCTCTGCCAAAGACGTTTTATCTGTCTCCTGAAAAGTGGTGAAAACTGACGTAAGTAAATACAGTCAGTCCGGGAATTTTCTCCGCAGCGCCTACTGTACATGCGTCTGCGAGAGCTAGCTACAGCAGTTACGTTGGTAGCACGGCTGCCGCTTGCATCATAACAAATAACCAGTAAACTTTGTACTCACCAACAGAAGCAGGAACCATTCACTGTACATCACTCTTTTTCCGTAATCAGTTTGTATTAATTCATGAACCACGGTAACTTAATAAGGGAACAACTGAAGCTTGTCTCTTACAGCTTTATGAGCTGTCGACTTAGAGATTCCTGTTTGTTGAGCTAATTTTCGTGTTGATTTACTTGGACCATGCAGCATTATATCGGAGATTTCATCAAGTTTTTCGTCTGTCAAAAGCGTGGCCCTGCCTGTTCCCGGTACATCGTGAACTGAGCCAGTCACACGAAATTTACTTACCAAATCCCGAACGGTGTTACGGTTTGGACACTTTGAATTAGGAATCCGCACCTGAAATCTTAATTTTACATTTTCTGTAAACCGATCGCATTCGCGAAAAACGTATTCCACCTAAAGAACTCTTTTTTCAGTAGTAAACATTACCGCCTGTATACTGTTTACTCTTCCAATAATCTATCTGAACGCTCGCTTACTGTAATACACACTGAAGACATGCAGGCTCGCTGGCTTATCGCAATTCACACTGACAGCCCACACGGGCGAGTCCCGCTTTGAAGGACACAATGCAGTGCAGCCAACTAAACTCATGACTCAACCACTCACAGCTGCACGTACCCACTTCAGAGAACATTCTCGGGCGCCCTGTACTTTTCAGCTCCGGCCGATTCATTTGTAATTGAGGTAGGAATATCTATGATTTTCGTCATTATTCTAGAGTTTTCCCGTATTGATTTGATATATTACACCAATATCCACTTTACAATACAATAATGTTTTTATACGATGTCTTTACACTCTCCGATACATGTTTCGGCTCTGTGAGCCTTCTTCAGTCAAAACACATTCACATATGACAGTCTATTTGTTGATATTGTTAAGAAACGTTTAAAAAATCTTTTTACAATCGTCAAAATTATTTTAAAAAGGACATAAAATACTTAAAGAATTCAACTATGTGCAGAAATTCAGGTCATAGGCCCTTCGTCGTTGAAATACCAATTCAAAGACACTTACAATACCAAGGCCGGTCAGTTTGCCAGTGATCAAAGCAGACCAACAACAACACATCTGTATATTCTTCAATTAGTGAGGTATTATCTCCACCGTCTTCAAATCTACGATATATAAACAATCGGTCAATTTACTCTGGGCTTATCCTAGAGCTTGCCTTTCCATTTTTCTATTAATTTTTTCGCGTTACAGGTTGTTGAACCAAAATGACAAAGTTTTAGGCAAGGAACTTCCGTTCACCAGTAGCCACAAGGATTCTTCATACATGATTTTTACAAGATACTTGTACAATGGGGAAAGTTTATGCCCAAAGTTAAAAATTCAAAAATCTGTTCCAGTTTCCCAATAAAATGTAGATTATTAGGACTCCCCCCCCCCCCAAAAAAAAATACCTTTTTACTGTTACAGGTCCTGTGTTTGATGGTATTTCAACGACGAAGGGCCTATTGGTGTATTCTTGGAATACACGGTACTAGAGAATATACAGGGTTATTCAAAATGATTGTCGGGGTTTCGTGAAATTTTTGTAGAAACAGTGGACAACTTTCCATTGTTATTGTTGCAGTAACGGTTACACTAACTCTCAAAGTTATGTTCAACATCGATTTAGTACCATGTATAACCACCAGATGGCAGTAACAGCAGTATTTGACAAAATGGCGGTCAGCGGTAATGAGAAGGCGTTTTACTCTCGAATTTCATCAACACCGGTCCGTTACTATAGTCCAGCGCCATTTTTCTACGACGTACGGGAAAGACCCTCCCTCCAACAACTCTATTCGCAGATGGTGTGCGCAATTCGTGAATACCGGTTGCCTATGTAAAGGGAAAAGCCGTCCCCGCGTGTCAGAAGCAGACATGAATCGGATCAGGTATGTAGTCCTAAGATATCGACTACAAGAGGAGCAGGGAACTGCAAGTTAGAGCATATTTAAATCAAGAACTTCCAAGACGATGGATTGGACGTGGAACGGAACATGATCAGATGCTCATACCCTGGCCACCAAGGTCACCAGACTTAACACGGTGTGACTTCTTCCTGTGGGGATATGTCAAAGATCAGGTATTTGTTCCTCCTCTACCGGCGAATATTCTGCAACTGAAGCAGCGTACCGAGCTGCCTTCGACACCATCACGACTGACATGTTGGGGCGTGTGTGGGAAGAGATGGACTTTAGAGTTGATGTGTGTAGAGTGACCAGAGGCGCACATATCGAGTATTTGTAATGCATGTAAAAAAACTTTTTGAGTTACAGTACACAATAAAACACGATTCATCTTCCTACGTCAATTGCACTGAGTGTTATGAATTTTTGTAACCCCGACAATCATTTTGAATAACCCTGTAATTTTTAATGCTCTTTGCATGTTCATTCCTTCCTTTTTATCAACCACCAACAGTGATCTTCTATTTTCTCTTTGATGGTCATGTCTCTTATGTCATTGTGAGTCTGTTCTAAATATATATCTTCCATGACCCACCTAGCGTCATCTAGCAGCGATTCTCTGAAGCTCCTCAATTCTTCCTGGTGCAAGAGGACTTCCTTTTCCATCTGGCCATTAGATCTCGTTACCATCGCCAGCTATTATCTCAATGAGCAAGATAACTTCGTCTACTTTTTCACTCGCCATGCTGTGCTAGTATCGCCTGCTATCAACTCTTTGAAGACCATTCATCAAGAAGAACATTTATTTTTGATAAGTTTCTATTCTAATATGTATTCCTTTTGTCTCCTACCCCCACTCTTTTCCCTTCCTTGGACCCTCCACGCTTCGCTGAGTGAGTCTCACTTGTAAGTCGGCAGTTGACTCGGTCAGTCAAGGCTCAACTAGAGCCAGTCTCCTCAAACCAAGAGGCACTCTCGACGTTATACGCCATGTTGGCACATTAAGTATCTGTCAAGGGAACTTCACCTTCGCCATGCAACAAAGATAAGTACCTACTTCAAGTTTTAACTTCATCTTCATCGGTTTTAACTTCTACATGCTTTTAACGATATTTTATAGACAGCGTGAGATTACTTATTTGGGGCAAAAATCATTCTTCGCGGGATTTGCCATGTTGAGCTTTTGTCTGTCTAAGCCAACCTTAATAGAAAGTAGCTTTTCTTAAGCTATTTAAATGAGAAATCTTCTCACCACGTGGGATATTATCTAATATCCGCTGTCTATAAATTATCAAGATAGTTCCTCCGCTGGATTAACTTTGGCCCCATTCTTCTATTAAGATCGTTCTGGAACCTTCCAGATCCTGTACTTTATCTACAAGTCCTGCCGTCATGTATTTTTCACTCGTGAGAATACTATTTAAAATTGAAGAATCTTACTTCTGAATTAAAGCTCAATAGCAAATTTTCTTCCACCGTTGGAATGTTCTATGGTGCATTTAATTGTAATCCACAACTTTCTCAAGCAATAGACTTTCGCCTATCTAGTGCAACCAGTCCTTTTTCATCATTGCAATAACTTTCTTTGCCATAAACTTTCGTGTTACTACAGGGAATTTTCCATCTATTCAAAAGACTATAGTGATAACTAGTGCTTGTTCAACTTTTCTACCGCGTCGCGATCGTCCGTTTACATTAAATAAGGCCATGAACATTGATCCTAAATCCCAATTGATCTTTCCTCAACCTTCTACTAACAAACCATATTAATAAAGTTATTTCTAGGTCTCACGAAAGGGAAACTTGCCCCATTTGTCACGTGATTCCTATTTAAACATAGGAAGTCTAGAACCTTCCTTTTGACTTTCTCTTCAGGTTTCACAGTAAGTAACCTGCTCTATTTTGCATAGCTATCATAAAAGTAATCCAGTATAAATATAAGTTATAGGAACTTCTCTTTCATTCTGCCTGTTCTCTTTCTTTGTTATTTTGAAGTTGTAACTTTTTCTACGATAGGTACGCAGAGATTTCTTATAGTACACACCTTGTACTCTATTTATGTTTAAACTTTAATCACTTCATTTGTCTTTTTTAAATCTTACAAAGATTTTAGTACATATATAAGGTTTGAAACCTAAAGAATGGTTTATTGCCTGGAGCAAACTTTAAATGTTAGGAGGTCTGCGATCCCAAATTGTTACTAAATATTGAAACTACATGCTTGTTAAATTCATTACGCTCCTTTGCCTTGTTAAATAAATTAAATATTTGTTTTTGGATTTATCATTTCGCAAGTACTACAGTTAGGCAAGATCCTGGCTTTCCTAACTCTTCCTAGGTTCATGCCCTCGTTAATACGCAATAAATCTGTTACTATTTGTCTTGCCAGACTATCACCCTTCCCCATAGTAGTCTTATGCATGCTTGAGAGGGAATACACTAAAGCCTTTCTCTGACAAACCACCCAAGTCTTAGCTGCGGTTCCCGTTAGCTTCGACCAGGTCCTTACCCACTTTAGGTATCAGAGAGCGGACTTGCAGTGGCAACCGCCTCTGAGTGCATTTAAAGTTAAATTTATAACTTTTGTGGGACTCTCATCCTATTTCTCTATCCTTTCTCTCCAGTCCGAAACCCTCCTCCTTTTCTTTATCATCTTCCCTTGGTGGTTAGGTTATTCCTCAGCCAATAATCTACCCACCTATGTCCTGAATTTCTGTCCATAGTCGAATTCTTTAAGTATTTTATGTCCATTTTTAAATAATTATGACGATTGTAAAATTATTTTTAAACGTTTCTTAACAATATCAACAAATAGACTGTCATATGAGAATGCGTTTTGACTGAAGAAGGCTCACAGAGCCGAAACATGTATCGGTGAGTGTAGACATCGTATACAAATATTGTTGTATTGTAAAGTGGATATTGGTGTAATATATTGAGGTAAGATTTGGGAAGCAAGCAGCCGTGACTCAAGTTAGTCATAAAAAAACTTCTGTCACCCTATCGATACCCACTTGAGAGTCTTTAATCTCAAAATTCTTGCCGCTCAGACACGCCCAACTACCTAGATAGTTATAAGGGTTCGGTGTCGGCTTCTTTCTCTGGACAACACAGATGTCTCCAGCGTTTCCTCGTGGTTTAAAGGGTCTGTAGACACTACCAATTCCATAGCTATCACATTTTGTGTCAACAATTTTAAAACAAAAGATTGATGCTTTTTCAGTCGGTCACCACGATTGTATTCAAATGAGATGGATTATTCCCTAATCCTAAAAAAATAACATAAGATTAATAAATAAATGTTTTTATTTTTCAGGATTAGGGAACCCATCTCATTTGGGTTTCCCAATTCACTCACATAACGGAGGCTTATCCCTCCCTATATTATTCTACTAAGGTCCCATTCCAGTTTTGTACCGAAAATAAGGTCCCATTAACACCAACCTACACATGTGGGGAACCTACAGTTTCAGCATAACACAATGCGTAAGCGAAACGCACTCACTCACTCTTTAAATGCCACACAATTAAATAAATACGCTACCTTAAAACATGTATATTGTAACCGATTGTCATCATGTGGACCATGTGTTCGTATCCCAACTAACTCACGGTCTTTCGAGGTATGGGACGTTCCTGCCCACCATACGACCACATGCTCAGGATTTGAGTCTACCAGGTAACTACTCTACAGGAAATACACAACATTTTCCTAAAGGTAACACATTTACTGGTCTAAAATCAATGGCTACACAACAAATACAAAACAAAGGACAATTTACATTTGATTCCCACAAATAAAATAGGGTTGTTCTGTGAGCTTTCTTCGTAAAATAGTGCTGCACTGCACTCAAATCTAATTCTAACATCCTGTCAATGATATTTTCAGACTTCCATGGGTTTCCATAGTGTTCAACAACTAACACAACTTTAGTTAATGGGAGTATCATAACACAAAAATCACATATCACATAAAATGATACTAATAAAACATATTCCCATTTCTTATGGCATTTACCTTGATTAACATGAATACATTACTTTCTGCAATCATTAACAGATATTTTTTTGTGTTGCGTGAATCATCTTCCCTCCTTCCATGCATATGAACCCCTTAGGAAAAGTGGTACTTAATTTTATAGTTTCACCATATAACGATTTTCTGGGTATTGTCGGGCTTATCATTGTTACAAATGTGTCATGTTCTGGGAAAAACACATACCCGTCTGCATAAATTAGCAGGAATGGCAAAATGCACTCTAAAAGAAAATGCCTACATTATTTTGGTTCAGCTTTTCTCCTCAGAGAATAATTGAGCCAAATCTTATCTGATTTCTATGATTCAACAACGTATGTGAGTTGCAACCCACCGTTCAATTCACTTATCATCATTAAAATAATCATATCTTACTTGAATATTTAAATATCGAGATTTCTCAGTGTCCTAGTGTGACTAATCTACAAGGGACCGGTCGGACGACCTTCCTCCCCTCAGCAGGCAATACAATTCGTTCCAGCTGGCTATCCAAGATGGCCGCTACAGAAATGGTCTACCATTCCCCTCTCTCTCACTCTGTCAAGATCAAGGTCAGGTTTGTTTACAAAGTGCAGACTAGAGCAACACTGAGTGTGGCTCCTAAATAATTGAGTCAATTTAAATATTTAACATCTATCCTTATAGTGTCTTGGGCTCAAACTGGCTCCATAATTAACATTCATGGCTGGGGTGGCATTCTAGTGATAGTCTCGCCGTTCTATGGTGACGACTAGTGGCTTTTGGACGCGCATCATAGTGAAAATCCAACGACTTTCACCAGCAGCTGTCAATAATATATAAGGAAACCTGCGTTCCTAAACGACGAATATGATCCTCACCTCACAGGGTGGGTCATTAACACACACATGCTCACAGCGTCTCGACGGACGTCAATAGTGGCATAATTCAAGCAAGCGTTGGATACAGACAGCTTCTGTCCAATTCGCTGCGAAATAATACAGTATGCTCAAGGGCGATACTACTCGTAGATTTGGCCAACTTCTCACCTAACGTGCAAGCTATACTAGTTGTCCCCGCTATATTTATTACGTAAATCACTGGATTCTACGTTAATTCTGCACGCTTACAAGCGGCTCAAACAATACTTCACATATATGACTCCATTATTAAGGCACCCGCGTTCTCTGTCATACCACTTAAGCCAAAGCTTTACATAGCTCCTAACACAAATGTATCAAAATTTACTGGCTTACTTTACTTTAATGGTCCTCAAACAACAATCCTAAGGATTGACCATATCAAATATTCATTCATATTTCACTGACACTGAAAAAGCTCTCGTATTTCTTTATATTTCACGTTATACTCTCACTGTTTACCAAATACAGTATCTTTACATTAGACATGACACTATTTGAACACTATTTAGGCCAAAAATGCCTATTACTTTACTGTTTGCCGACCCATAATATCATTTATTATTATCATTTAACGTTACCGTTACATCCATCACTATTTTTGCCTGAATGGCCTTAAACAAATCACCTTCCAAGCCATATTTTATTCAAGACGAGTGGTGAAAACTCGTTCAGTAAGTGACTATTACATCTTACTCAAAGTGATAAATCGTTACATGGTGAACTACTTAGTTATAATTACATTATAAAAAATGGGTACTCACTTTTTTTCCTCTTTGCTGGATAGTGCCAGCGCCTCAGCTGTAGCGCTACCATGACGCTTGACTTAAGCCATCATGTTATCCTTAACACAACACTTAGATTCATACACTTTCCACATGATACACATATTTTTATCAGTGGTTTTTATCATTGCAATACACTGCATATTAATCACTATACACATGAACACTTTAAAATCACTATTTCACAATTTATATACATTTATCCACTACTTCACATGTTGATCCTTAAATTGGACTTCTCCTACGCCTGATCTCAGAGATGCGCTGTAATTATGACAACCGCTGGTCTCCGTGACAATCTAACAGCGTTTTACGGATGTTCCATCCTCGTTCCCTGCAATCTTGTTCAGCTCACTATCCAAACTAGGTGGCAATGGTTTCCAAGCTCCCATCATTGTAGTGTTTCTGATGATGCTGTCATATATAATTCTGACAATACCTCCCGGTATAAGAACTGTTCAAAACATTATAAGTTCCTTTTCGCTGTGGCGAATTTATATTGCGTCAGATAATATGTAAATATCTGTAATACTTTACTTTCGACGCACTTCATGATTATTTACGAAGCTTTATAACTTGCTTCTATTGTTCTCCAACGACGGCGCGTTGATACTTTAACATTTGGCGCGCTACTAGCAACGTCTTAGTTATGTGTATACTGTAGCAGACTGGTGATGAACTGCGATGAACTTAGAAGAAGACTGTAGAGCAACTGGCTTGGCTTGCCTCGCTCCCTCTATATAAAGGCTTCTCGTACAAAATAGTCCACTGGACACACGAGAGCGACTCCTTTCTTGAAATAATACCTCTTCAGCCGAAATGACATCTACATCTTGTTTATTTAGGTGTGGAGGTTTCAAAAACATTCGCGTGCCGGCGATCGCTTCGGCCAATTAATTACAATTAATTGCCTTAGTTCAGCGCGTGGGCACGCTATCATGGTACTTCCCCTTTGACTGGTCACTAAGTCAATGCTCTTGAGCGTAGGGTAGGTTGTGATGCATTCATTTGGAGATAAAGGCCTTAATTTAGGTGAAAAAACATTCCTAAATTACCTCTCCGTGAATATATTCACCTGGGTGTATATTTCAATGCATTTCAATGCTCCATTTAGCTGTAATCAATTTATTTCCATGTGCAGTCGATCCCGCCATAGCTTGCACCGTTGTCAAGCGGTGGATACCCGAGTCATTAATTCTGAGCTGTCTCTCCGCTCCAGACGTAAGTAGTTCGGTAGGCGCCTAGACTACTCCGCCCACTTGCTAAGGGTCATTTGTAAAACTTCAAACTGGCCTTCTCTCATTTTCGTATGCTCTGAAAATGTATATTTCCTTGCATTTGGCTACATTTCTTCCCTTAAATTGCTATGATATTCACCTATAGATCGTGAAATCACGCTACATTCTTATATGTCAGTATCCCTCTCATTGCTCTTTGGGTTCCCAATAATTGCTCCCCGCAGAGATCAACGGTTCGACTCTAGGCATAACCATGTGCCTGGTCTTTTCTGATGAGACTTGAGTTCGATGCCAGACTGCCGTGGCCATTTGGGCACAATATTTACAATGAAATAATGAAAGAATGCAACACGGTAACCATGGTAACAGAATCTCAAAGGTCCATCTATTTCTGTAAGACGCAATGCAATTACAATTATTACATTACTGTGAACGTTTCCAGACGGTTAGACTATAAGGTAATCACTGAACTAAATTAAGCTGTAAAATTCATCAATACATACAGTAGCGCTTAAGGGGGCCAAGGGGCACTCTAGAATTTTTTCACGCAATTTTCACGTGTGAGTATGGTACGAAAGGCTATAAAAGCTCTCCGAAAACCACATTTAAAGCCCCTTAAATTAACAGTGTCTGTGATATTTCCAGAAAACTAACTTCGCTCTGATATACTGAACCCTTTACCCTATGTTGGATAAATGATTCTACTTTTTATTTCTTCAATTAATAAATATTTCAACCAGCATCATGAAAGTAGCCAGACAGTGATGAGGAAATTTCAAGCATTTGTTGGAGACAGTAGGGACATACCTGCAACTGTTTAACAAAAGGCTAAATACTTGAGCTATGAAAAGAAATAGCAGAGCTATGTATCACAGGGACAGGTGTGGCTACCTCAATTTTAGAAGCGACGCGCGGTGAGACATGGTTCTGGTATGTTCATTGTGATATTCGCGCCTAGAAGAAATATGATGCAGTAACGTGAATGGCTGATGAAGAAAATAGACACTCCCAAGACGCCAAGATCTACTAGAAACCGCCAAATTATTAGAAATGGAGAACCAATGAGAAGAGAATGCCTACTTGCGCGCCAACTCCGGCTGGGGTACGCGGCGGCTAGCATTCACGCGGGAAATCGCCTAGACAAAATCTCTACGATCGATTCTAGGATTAATGGGCATATTCTTGACCTGTGCAATATTACGAGTTCAGTGATATTTATTTCATTCCCGTACCACAATTATTTCGATAAATTTTTGCATAAAATCCCCCTCCATCTAGACCCAAGGGCCAGTTCATTTATAAGTGTGTCGAAGAGCCAAGACATTACTATTATTCTGTTCGTCTGAGGACGTAGACTTTTATTCCGTGTGTCGAGGACACAGGACTTTGATTCTGTTCGTCTGAGGAGATAGACTTTTATTCTGTGTGTCGAGGACACAAGATATTCATTGTAAAGTGTTAAATTCAGTGATAGATAGTCATAGTACTATAGTTATAGGGGCAGTATCGTCGATAATTCGCCAACGAAGAGTGACAGGGAATTTAGTACCTGAACAAGCGAATTTAGTAGTCAGACATAAAGTGTATAATAACCTAATTTTTGTATCAGCGCAAGGATGACATCGATGAATGCAGAGGAAGTTTGGAATTCTCAACACTCCGTCCAGATGGCTGATATGAGATAAAGAACCATCCAGTTGGGGAATGGCGTCTGATGTTCTTTGATGGGTGACTGCAAAAGAGATGAGTACAAAATAATATTTTATTATTTGTTAAATTAACTTATGGTTTATGGGACATATTTTTGTAAATACTTTGCTTGTGTGATTAATGTAGTATATTTAGTTTTGATCTGACACATTTTGTTTGGAGGCAGCTCGCACAATTGTAGTTGATGGAAGGTTCTTTTCTTTGTGTTGTGTTAACTAACGTAGCTATGGGAACGGCCGTGTTCGCCTATGTTACGAAGTGCGGTTAAAAACGTCTCTCGGAGATATGTCGTGTTTCAGAAGTAGGACTGAAGTAATATAATTATATAGTAGATTGGAGGGTAATTAAAATTTTGTTGAGATTTATTATTGATCAGATTCAGTGTGATTATTGCCTTTGGAGCAATGTAATTTGTGACGAAGAGTATTCTGCTCTATCGTAAGTTTTAAATATTGTGTTAAATGTTTGCGAGCTCTAATTCAGCAGACCCGTGTGAAAGGCGTTATGTCAGTCCCAGATGTGTGTATTGTGAGTATATTTTTGTGGTATTACAAGCGGGAATTTCAGCAGAGACTGATTTCTGTCAGCTTGGTACCAGATTCATATTGTATCCTTGCGAGGACAATTATGGATATGTGATTATTGTCTGACCATATGTTGAGTTGGAGGAGATGTTAGTTGCTGTTGATTCCTTGAGATAACAGTCCAGCTGGTCGGCTATTTATATACACTGGAAGGGGGACATGACTGGTATTGAGGAAAGGGTGAGTTGTTGTCACAAGGGCTGGCTGAGTTTCGCAAGCAAGCTCATCATTAGTGGAGTGCGAGTATGGCTCCCAATTACTTGAAAATAAATATAAATGTGAGAAACTGATCAATGGTAAAATTGTTTAAATAAATGGGAGTTGCCTACGAAACACGATAAACTTCGAAGCGTGTCCTTAACATGCAGTTTTGTTAATATAAAGTAATCTTAACCACTCAGGTTGTTTGTTGTTGTTGGTTTATTCTATGTTTATTTTCCATGTCAGTGACCCGTGAGTCACGTGCGGCGCTGTGTTTCCTTGTTGTTGAGTATCTGGCCATTGTGGCAGCTCATTTGGTTAAGTGTGTCTCCACACTAATAAGGGTCTCAGAGAGATGTCTGTAAATAGTAGAGTTGTAATATGTGTGTCAGAGTTAGATTTAAGGATTTTTATTAATGTTATGCCCATATCCATAAACGTTGATTTACGAGATGATTGTTCGTGAGCACCGTGGCTGTTAACCCGTTGTGAACGAATGATCATCCAAGTACTCATTTCTCGTAGATAGTCATCACGCGAACATAAATTCACATGCAAGGTAGTGGAACTTGGATCCACATTTTATTAGAAAAGGGGAGATCCATCTGACTCCTCAAAGTGATAAATATTCCTGTCAGGGGAAAATTCAGGGAGGATTTTGTTTATTATTGTTTGTTTTATTCTTTTATGCACAAATTAGTTATTAAATCTTGTTATTATCTTACGCTTTGTCTCCTTTCTTTCTTAATTATAGTTTTTATCCTATAACCCTTGCCTCAGAAAAGCACGTTGTTTGGCGGACGTAAACACCACACTATGAACTGAACGCGACCCCTTGATCAAAGATTCTTGCATAAAACACTGCTATTCTGAAGGGTTCATAGGTGAAAACTGGCGCGGCCAACGATGGGGCTATTCAATGTGGTGTAACGGGGAGATTACACATGTCAATAGTGGCGTATTTGAGTAAAACTGGCATGCCGCAAGGGCAGGCAGATATGACAGTATTTAATCACCGGGAAGTGATATTTTATTAAAAGTAGTTGAGGCGAAGTGGATACCGCCAAATGTGTGAAAGATAAATTAAAATCAGGAGTTTGCAAAGTAAAATACGGTTCACGTTGTTGTCTATTAAATTAAAGTAAAATTAAGATGTGATACCGGGCGCCCAATGATAAAGTTAAAACTAGATTTGTGTAGAAAGTCAAACTCATGGAAATATTAGGAGGCTGTAGCCTAAAATGACAATTAATACTTTGTTAATTAGTCAGTGTTAATATCAGATCATGATAACTGTTTAATGACTAAATATGTGCTTAAATTGAATAAAACTAGAACTACTCAGAGATGCAATCAACTAATGGGATTAAAGGTAAAAATAAATGAACTGAGTAGGATAAAGAAATTAAATGTGCATTGGATTTATGTGCGTGTCAAAGGGCATTGGCGTATGCCATTTACCATATGTCTCATATAAATTATAAAACATGGCAACGGTGGCGCAGATCCAGGAGATCATTGAGAGTGCAGCAAGGAGAACGCAGGAATTGTTGGATACTAAACTAGCAGAACAGAGTCAATCTATAAACACTAGTATGTTAGAGCAAAGCGAAGCGTTGAATACTAAACTAGCAGAACAGAGTCAATCTATAAACACTAGTATGTTAGAGCAAAGTGAAGCGTTGAATACAAAATCATCTGAACAAATAAACACTAGTCTGTCAGAACAAAGTGAATCACTAAATACTAAACTGTTAGAGCAAAGTGAATCGCTAAATACGAAAATGTCAGAACAAAGTGAATCGCTAAATACTAAACTGTTAGAACAAAGTGAATCATTGCGGACACAGTTAAATAACAGTAGAATTGAGCAAAATGAATATCAGGCGGAACAAGCTAGGTTATTAAAGAGTGAAATTAATGACACTATAAATTCACAGTTAGAGGCGCAAAATAATAAAAACACGAACCAATTAGCTTCGTTAACCGCAGAGATGAAAGAGCACACAAACCAACAGATGATATTACTGGCCCTTGATGTATGCAAAAATAATGAGAAACAATTAGAGCAGATTGAAAAAATGGAGAGTATTTTTGATAAAAAACTTAGCATTCTCGATGAAACGGTGTTAGCTAAATTAGAGCAGATTGAAATAGCATGCACAATGAATACAAGCGAGGTCAAAATAGCTCAGGATAAGTTGGAAGGACGATTCAAGGAGATGGAGAAAAGTGGCAGGGTCATTCAACGACAAATAGCAGCAGTAGATGAGAACATATCAGGCATAATTAAAGATATGGACCGTCTCGAGATAAAATCAGCGGAACAGTGGAAAAGCCTAGAAACGGAACAAGAACAATTTAAGAGTACATTAGACGAAAGGCTAAGCCAGATAGAAAATAATCAGGATGAAAATAAGAGCCAGATTGAAGAAAAAATAAGCACGATTAAAGAACAGATCAGGAAGGATTGGAAGAAAATGAATATTGATTCTAAAGAGGAATGATCCACCATTCTTAAAACAGTAGGCGAAAACCACACGCGTATTCAAGCTTTGGAGCAAGAAGTAAAAAATAAACTTAAAGAGCAGACAGACAGGATCATTAAAGCCGAACTCCGCTCATTAGAACAATCGTCTATATTTAAAACGGGAGCATTGAAAGACACGTGACTCACGGGTCACTGACATGGAAAATAAACATAGAATAAACCAACAACAACAAACAACCTTTGAGAAGGATTTAAAATAATTGAATCTTATAAGATGAATCATTAATGGTCAGATTTATTTTAAGGCAGATCAGTATTGCATATTTGGATGTGAGAGATTATAGCACATTGGTGTTTTTCTGTGAAGTGAATTATGAGAATTTTGAGAGAATTTATGCTATTTGAAAGCAGATCTTGAATTTGATTACGATTACTGAGGTAATATCTTTCCTAATTGTTTGAGAAGTTGTCTAGATGTGATCAGATTAATTACAGCTATTGGAGATTGTGTGCGTTGATAATTTGAAGCCAGTTATGTATTTTTGTAGATCATGCAACGTGATTAAGTGAAGTTTGTGATAGGCATTTTGTGGAAGTTGCCAAGTGGAAGTTGCAATATTGCTGATGTATTTTGAAGCAGACATGAGGTTGTCGAACCCAGTCTAGCATTATTTTTGAGATTCATGCTATGCGCTGAATATTTATGGAGTTTTGTGGAATAATTGTGGTATTCAAATGTGATATTTGATAAAGTGAAAATATATAATGTAGTTGTGGATAGTGAGATCCAACGTGAATTTGTGAAGGCAATAATATTTTTGGCATGATAATTAAATACGAGATATAACTTGGAAGTGATAAAACTGTAAGACAACGTTCTATAACCCATATTAAACAATTTGTTAGGAAATTAAACAAATAAATAATGTTGATAATACGAGATTTTCTGATAAAAATAATTAATGAAATAATAATCTGAAATTTAAGCATATTATTGATCTGACCTAATGAAATAAAAATCAGAATGACTAGATGAAATAATAAAAATCTAAATAACCAGATGAATAAAATGTAAATAAGTTGATAAATTAAATTTTGGAATAAATAAATGAATTAAATAAATGGATGAATTAAAGATTGAATAAATAAGCCGACTTAAATAAATTAATAGATGATTGAATAGATGATGAATAACTGAATTAGAAGGTGATAATTAACTAAAGAAGCTGATGATTAATAGATTTAAATGAATTTAAATAAATTTATTTGAGATATGATTTGAAGAATTGCCACTTGTGTTGATGAATTAAACAATTAATTTTGATGATGATGATGATGATTATAACCAATGAATAGTGGATTTTCTGTGATTCACAAATAAGCAATGATTAATGACAGTGTAAATAGTGTAAATTAGTTATTCGATGTTTAGGAGCATTTTACTAACATATTCAGCATTTGAATAATGCCATGCAAGCCATAAATTATGTGATATTTAAAATATGTGTTTATAATATGTGTGTTTAGACAGATTAATAATATTTTTTTTTACATCCACATTCATGATGTTAATTTAAAGAGAAATTAGGTCTCAGTTATCACGAATGTCAGTGACGCAAAGACATAGTGCTACGGTGATCCTGAGAACCCAAGAGAACTCTAGAAATTTTTCCTATTTTATGTGGATTAAATACACTTTGAGTAGAATAGAGATGGTTCGATTTTCTGGACAATGACAATTTAACGTTGGCATTCGACCATGCTCTTAGGTATGATGAGTGTTTAATATGTCTGTCTGACTATCAAAGTTGAATAAATTTGTTTTTATCTTAGTTGTGATCTGATGATGATGTGATTTTCCTATTTTCTTTCCTTGTCTTAATTAAGGCTTAACCAGGGAAGGATGTGGTTTGCTTGGGATTCAGTTGATGGCGCCCATTGATATTTGTATTTTTAGCCTACTTTCGATTTTTGCAAAAAATGAAAGTAGACTTATGAGATCAACACAGGGCGAAAAAAGTGTGTCTGTCTGTGTATGTGTGTGTGTGCGTCTGTGTGTGTGTGTGTATGTGTGTGTGTGAGTCTGTGTGTGTCTGTGTGTGAGTGTGTGTACTCTGAATGTCTGTCCCCCCCTATTAATTCGAACACGGTGAATGCGAATTGAACGAAATTTGGTACAAAGGTAGCACTAGCAAAGGACACCTCAGTGTCATGTTTTATATCGCCGCCATCTTGACGGAAACGCAATGGTGGCCCCACAAATATTCAAAGCTTAAATCAAATTACGACTAACCTAATCATCCGATCTCTACCAAATTTTGCAACAACATACCTTTATGGGGGGAGCATCCTTTGACCAAACCAATAGGTCATCAGCGTAATAGTTTGCAGATGGCGGCCATCTTTGTGTGAAAATCGATTCCCCCTATTAATTCGAACACGGTGCAACCGAATGGAACGAAATTTGGTACAGAGGTAGTACTAACAAAAGGCACCTAAGTGTCATGTTTTATATCGCCGCCATCTTGACGGAAACGTAATGGCGGCCACACGAATGTTCAGAGCTTAAATCAAATTACGACTAACCTAATCATTTGATCTCTACCAAATTTTGCAACAACATACCTTTACGGGGGGAGGATCCTTTGACCAAACTGATAGATCATCAGCCTAATAGTTTGCGGATGGCGGCCATCTTTGTGTGAAAATCGATTCCCCCTATTCATTCGAACACGGTGCAACCGAATGGAACGAAATTTGGTACAGAGGTAGTACTAACAAAAGGCACCTCAGTGTCATGTTTTATATTGCCGCCATCTTGACGGAAACGTAATGGCGGCCACACAAATTTTCAAAGCTTAAATCAAATTACGATTAACCTAATCATCCGATCTCTACCAAATTTTGCAATAACATACCCTTATAGAGGAAGCATCCTTTGACCAAACGAATAGGTCATTAGCCTAATAGTTTGCGGATGGCGGCCATCTTTGTGTGAAAATCAAACACGGTGAAACCGAATGGAACGAAATTTGGTACAGAGGTAGCACTAGCAAAGGGTATCTCAGTGTCATGTTTTATATCGTCGCCATAGTGACAGAAACGTAATGGCGGCCACACAAATGTTCAAAGCTTAAGTTAAATTACGACTAACATAACCATCCCATCTCTACCAAACTTTGCAACAACATACCTTTATGGAGGAAGCATCCTTTGACCAATCTAATAGGATATTAGCCTAATAGTTTGCGGATGGCGGCCATCTTTATGTCAAAATTGATTCCCCCTATTAATTCGAACACGGTGGAACCGAATGGAACGAAATTTGGTTCAGAGGTAGCACTAGCAAAGGGCACCTCAGTGTCATGTTTTGTATCGCCGCCGTATTGACAGAAACGTAAAGGCGGCCACACAAATGTTCAAGGCTTAAGTTAAATTACGACTAACATAACCATCCGATCTCTACCAAACTTTGCAACAACATACCTTTATGGAGGGAGCATCCTTTGACCAATCTAATAGGTTATTAGCCTAATAGTTTGCGGATGGCGGCCATCTTTATGTCAAAATTGATTCCCCCTATTAATTCTAACACGGTGGAACCGAATGGAACGAAATTTGGTACAGAGGTAGCACTAGCAAAGGGCACCTCAGTGTCATGTTTTATATCGCCGCCATCTTGGCTGAAACGTAATGGCGGCCACACGAATGTTCAAAGCTTAAATCAAATTACGATTAACCTAATCATCCGATCTCTACCAAATTTTGCAACTACATACCTTTATAGAGGGAGAATCCCTTGACCAATCTAATAGGTTTTTCGCCTAATAGTTTGCGGATGGCGGCCATCTTTGTGTCAGAATCGATTCCCCCTATTAATTCGAACACGGTGAAACCGAATGGAACGAAATTTGGTACAGAGATAGCACTAGCAAAGGGCATCTCAGTGTCATGATTAATATCGCCGCCATATTGACAAAAACGTAATGGCGGCCACACAAATGTTTAAAGCTTAAATCAAATTAGGACTAACATAACCATCCTATCTCTACCAAACTTTGCAACAACATACCTTTATGGAGGGAGCATCCTTTGACCAATCTAATAGGTCATTAGCCTAATAGTTTGCGGATGGCAGCCATCTTTATGTCAAAATTGATTCCCCCTATTAATTCGAACACTGTAGAACCGAATGAACGAAATTTGGTACAGAGGTAGCACTAGCAAAGGGCACCTCATATTCATGTTTAATATCCCTATAGCACGTTGTATTTCAAAAAGCTACTACAACGAACATTCAATCATACTCCTTGAAAAGGACAAAGAGTTATAACAATACCCATGCATTTAGGAGAAAGTAGGCTATATGTTCTTTACTGAACATCTTGTTTTTTATTAAATTTAAACCCGTAACGACCCTGGAGATACTTTATCTCGTGTTACCCTCTGCTTTTGAGATATTTCAACTGAATTTCCGACACATTCCTTATTTGACTAGGTGTTCAGTTAACTCCGCTCTGTCCTGGAAATCCAGGAATGCGATGTAATAGCAGATGGGTCATCGCATCCCCAGGACGAACGGGTACAGAGAGAGAGAGGGAGAATTGGCTTTACCCATCTGTGGGGCTTCAATTTTGTTTATTCTATGGAATCACATCGAATTTAGATTACGGAGAGATTGATCTCAATTTCATGAAATGGTGTTATGAAATTTATTAAACTTAGTCAGACAATATACTTGTATGCCCATTCCAGTGATCATGTTAATCATATTAGTATTATATCATGTTAAGTTATAAGTCATTTTTCTTATACCCAAGTGAATGCAGGAATTGATACATTGTGATGTGTTGTTGTCTAACGTCTCTGAATAAAACGTTCATTGAAAAATATAATTATGTTACCGGAAGATTTAGCTAAGGAGTTAGGAGAGTTACAGAATGGCATCTCTAGTATTGCAGTAACTATTTCTAAAATGGAAACAGAAGTTAAAGAGCAGATAAATAATTCAGAAGCTAGGTTAGAAGCTAGATGTAAAGAAAATGTGGAAGCTTTACAGACTAGTAATAGGGAAGAATTGAAATTATTACAGTCAAATAGTGAAGATAATTTAAAGTCATTAGAGACTAGATTACAGTCAAATAGTGAAGATAATTTAAAGTCATTAGAGACTAGATTACAGTCAAATAGTGAAGATAATTTAAAGTCATTAGAGACTAGATTACAGTCAAATAGTGAAGACAATTTAAAGGAAAATTTAAAGTCATTAGAAACCAGACTACAGACCAGTACTGAAGGCAACTTGAGAGATAGTTTTAAATTATTAGAAACTAGATTACAAGCTCGTAGTGAAGAGAATAACACAGAGTTGAAAAACAATTTAACTAGTTTGGAGAATAGATTAACGTTAAAGAATGATGAAATCTTTAAGGCTTTACAATTAGACATAAAAGCAGTAGAAATAAAAGGAGAGAAAAATGTGCAAATGTTAAGAAAAAATATTATTGATTTAGAAATTAGAGAAGAAGAAAACATTTTTAATTTAAAAACAGATGTTATGTCTATTCAGAAATACATTAAATCGGATGTATCGAAGTTGAGATTCGACATTGATGGTTTAGTGGCAGATGTAGGCAAAATACAAGAGTGGTCTACCGAAGTATCTTTCGAAACTAAAATCAAAGGTCTAGAAATGAATCTAGGTAACGAAATCAAAGGTTTAAAGTCAGTAATTGGGACCGTTAAAGAGGAAGTCTTAGGAGAGGTTAATTCTAACTTAAAATCCTTAGAAAACCAATTGCAGATAGACATTAGGAAAATTGATGATGATATAGACAAAAAGGTTAATGAAAACTTAACTTTATTCAAAAATAGAGTCGGTGCAATAGTGGAAGAACGGTATAGTTAGGTCGATGCCGAAGCAAAAGAAAAACGTGCAGGGTTGGATGAAAAATTAATCGCAGGTATGGCGAACTTGGAAGCGAGATTTACTGAGAATAAGGAAGCGATGAAGATAGATTCAACTCAATTTAGGACAGATGTTGATCAGTTAAAGGAACAAGTCGCGTCAGTAAAGACTACATGCGAAGACAAGATAGACAAATTAAAGAACGATTTAGAAGAGAGTAACAGAACGCAGAATGTTACGTCGTTAGATAATTTGGAAACTAAGGTCAAGATCGTAGAAAAAAGAACAGAAGATAGAATGACTAAACTAGAATCTATAATAGAGAGTTTCACAAGTCAAAATGTTACAACGGGGGAAGTATCGATGAATCAGACACCGATAGACCGCAGTATGAACAGTCAAGAGGTTAGCGCGGGAGAAGACCGTCAAACGCAACAGAATGTAACATTCGAAAGGGCTAGTTCAACCCCTCAAGATAATCCGAATTCGAATAGGAGAACGTTTGGTACGAGTGAACGATACTCAGGTCCAGTGACCATCATCAGAAATTTGGACGACAAACCAAGGACGTTTTCAGGAAACACAGGAGTCACACCAGTCGAATTTCTGAGGGATATTCGCGATTACATGGCGGAACATAGAGTAGCCAAGGAAAGAGAACTAAGGATAGTCGAACGCGCCTTAAATGGGCCAGCGTTAACTTGGTTTCGCGCATTCAGGAGCAATTTTGCGAATATGGAACAATTTGCCATAGCATTCTTAAGGAGATTTTGGAGTGCGGAGGATCAGCTGAACGTAAGAGCAGAAATGTATTCGAAGCGTTACTCTACGTCACACCCAACGCATTATGCTAATTACTTTACTTCGAAATTGGCTAAGTTGCAGTTTTTGATTCCTCCATTGCCAGAAGAAGAGCTTTTGCAAGCTATAGCAAGACAGTTGCCAATTGAGGTACAACTATCACTCATAGCATCGGGAGCGAACACACTTGAGCACTATGACTATATATTACGCCGATTAGACTATACAAGCGCTCAAATCACACCCAGAACTGCACGGAACGAGAATCGAAACACGCAAGAGGTGAATGCGGTAGTTGTCGATAATGCAGCACAGACTGACAGAAGAGATTCCTGGGGAAACAGAAGGAACGAAGGGAATAGAAGTAATATTCACAACGTTCGCGGAAATGATCGATATCGAGGACCATACGAGAGGCCATACGATCAGAACGCAAGAAACAGTAGATACAGGAACTATGATCAGAATTCCAGATACCAGAATAGGAATAGGTACAATAATAGATATCGAGGTCGATACAACTAGAACCAAGGTCAACAGTCTAATCAGAACGATAGGCAGGATAGCCGAAGAAATGATCCAAATGAAAGACAAGACAATCGGGAATATGGGAGATCAAGGCAAGAAAGTAGACAGCCTAGTGCACCACCCAAAGAGATAACTCGAGATGTTAATCGAGCAAGCACGAGTGCGGAAGGAAGAAATAAACGACAAAGTAATGCAGAAGCAGAATACTAATCATTGGAAATCAATCATCATTGTTGAAACGTAGCAAGTCAGAGAAGAGGATCTAATTTAAGGAGATATAGTACATCGAGGGAATGGATACTAATGAAGTTGTGGGGACTTTTAACGCAGCTAGCATTAGAAAGTATCATTATGCTGAATAAGAGGATTATAGAACTATCGTGTACATATGTTGTGTATAGAATGCCTGAGAGTGTATTTTTTTCTCAAGCCTGATAAAAAAGGAGATGTACGGGAGAGATGTACCCGATACCTAGTTGAGGCTATCGGCTACGCCAGCTGACATTAAGCCGTAGTTGAGATTTATGGGAAAAATTGTAAAGATAGCGCTCACATCGAGTAGAGGAGAATATTAGAAAATGACGCAGAAGGCCAAGGATCAAGAAGGCATTGCCAGTCAAGTAGATGGAATTATGGGAGGAAATATAAAGTTTTATTAAGATCTTTATGGAACAGTATATTTAATAATCTCAGAAGAGAAGAAATAACAAGCATTATATATGATAATAACTTGAAGAAAGACAGATTATCCCTTAAGTTATTGTATAACTTAATAGCCGAGATGAAGGTGGTCGAGATTATTTTTGTGACGCACGACAGTAGATGGTGGGGGAGAGCGTCACGTGACCGCGCCAGGCAGGAGCTGGTCATTGCAGTTTAGAGACATCAGTCGAGTTCAGCCAGCGAGCTGAAGTGGTACACATGAGCAGAGCGTAAGATAAAGTCGAGCGGTGAACAGCACTGGTTACGTAAAGCAAAGGCCACAGTATTACTTAACCCAGCAGAGAGCAGGAAGTAGGTCATTGAGTCAAGGCGAACAACGCAGGGCAGACGGCGAGAAGACCGGTTCCGATGCAAGCTATGTGGGCCGTGTACGGAGAAGAAGGCCGGGGTTCAGAACAGCATTGTAATACGAGTTTGAGAACTTTATTTTGAGCTGCATTTTATAACGCAGAACAGTATAGCAAAGCGGCATGGCGAGGCCGGCTTTAAGCATAGTTCATTCTGGAACAAAGCAGTAGATCCGAGCGGGCTAGTTCCGACTTTTATACGCAAGCAACATTAAAGAAGCTGAAATTCTTTTCAACATTCAGTTACAACATTGAGTTGGAACTTGTATTCAGTAATAGAATTGTGCTGGCAGATAGTTACAATATACTGCAATTATGAACTTAGACATTCAAGTTACATTACGACTATGCATTTCATAACGGAATATGTAGAGCGACCATGGGGTCCAAACAACATTACCGCTTTTAAGCAAACGAACTGTTACAATTATATGCACTTATGAACATTGGCACGTGCAATAATAGAATTCTTTTTCATGAGTTATCATAAAATATCGAGTACGAACACAGCTACAGGGTGTTTCAAAACTTATACACTCTCATAAATAAAATTTATTTTCTACAAGTGAGACTTAACCGCTGTGGAGATTGAACTTTTAACAAGCAAACCGAACATTGTATGGGACAGTGGCGTAACATAGAAGAGGAATATGGGGTACGCTGCTTTTATGAACATTTACGTAAGGATTTGGACAGTATCCATTATGGATAACATGCAGTTCATCATGTCGGAGTAAACGAAGACAGAGACGCGATGGCACCACGGAGCGATGGATTCGATTCCTGAAGAAGAGGAGGTCTAACAGCTGATTCACTTGGGATATGAAGGCGATCGTTATCGCGTGGGTGAAACGATATTCACGTCGATCTTTCGAGAAATTTATTACACATGAGAATAATCGACGATCTTTGAAATATAATAACAGCTGATATGAGAAGGTACTGTAAGAGTTATGACTTTATAATATGATATTTTCATGAGCACTGGGCATACATGTATATATTTTTCTAGTAGGAGTTCTACGATTATTTAGACATGGCTTAAACATTATTTGTCCGAGTTTTGCTAGAATATGGCGTTACCATCTGATATGGCAGGCACCATTATACGAAATTCTCACCATTGGTTGGCTTTATTAAGCAGATGTTTGGTCTTTTAGACAAATTTTCCAGTAAGGATAGTTTTCCTGGATAGTTATTTTTTGTGACGAGTATTTCGAACTCGTGATCTGCAATTGGATTATTTAAATCACTTCGTCAGTTCATTGCATACTAGCGAGTGTGTATTATTCATCAGTAGGGATTTTTTCCATTGGATTGTTTGCAGATATTAAGATGTTATTCACTCAAGTGAATGAATATCGCTTTTATGAGACAACTAGAGACTTGTTGATTCCAATCTGGTACATTCACTCATTAGTCAACGAGATGGGGTCTTTCGTATTTATACGATTGTATGGTGGTTACTCATCTTTACCCATCGTTAAGGGCATTATCATGTTATACGACGGGGCAAGGCCTTTCGTATTTATACGATCGTGTGGTGGTTACTCATCTTACTTGCCATTGAGGGACTCATTTTTATCATCCGAGTGTACTTGAGATTGTAAGGGGATCATACAAGGAACTACTAGTCACATATCAGTCGAATTTTGTTAAATAAATTAAAAATACATGTCAGCAGGGTTACATTTTGTAATTCTTGTTTGCCAATCCAATATTTTGTTGCTATACTCTTTTGAGAGTACTTTCAATTTAACAGCTGATACAGCTGATGCTTTTGATAATTTTTATGATTGAATTTGATACCTTTGAGAAGGATTTAAAATAATTGAATCTTATAAGATGAATCATGAATGGTCAGATTTATTTTAAGGCAGATCAGTATTGCATATTTGGATGTGAGAGATTATAGCACATTGGTGTTTTTCTGTGAAGTGAATTATGAGAATTTTGAGATAATTTATGCTATTTGAAAGCAGATCTTGAATTTGATTACGATTACTGAGGTAATATTTTTCCTAATTGTTTGAGAAGTTGTCTAGATGTGATCAGATTAATTACAGCTATTGGAGATTGTGTGCGTTGATAATTTGAAGCCAGTTATGTATTTTTGTAGATCATGCAACGTGATTAAGTGAAGTTTGTGATAGGCATTTTGTGGAAGTTGCCAAGTGGAAGTTGCAATATTGCTAATGTATTTTGAAGCAGACATGAGGTTGTCGAACCCAGTCTAGCATTATTTTTGAGATTCATGCTATGCGCTGAATATTTATGGAGTTTTGTGGAATAATTGTGGTATTCAAAATGTGATATTTGATAAAGTGAAAATATATAATGTAGTTGTGGATAGTGAGATCCAACGTGAATTTGTGAAGGCAATAATATTTTTGGCATGATAATTAAATACGAGATATAACTTGGAAGTGATAAAACTGTAAGACAACGTTCTATAACCCATATTAAACAATTTGTTAGGAAATTAAACAAATAAATAATGTTGATAATACGAGATTTTCTGATAATAATAATTAATGAAATAATAATCTGAAATTTAAGCATATTAATGATCTGACCTAATGAAATAAAAATCAGAATGACTAGATGAAATAATGAAAATCTAAATAACCAGATGAATAAAATGTAAATAAGTTGATAAATTAAATTTTGGAATAAATAAATGAATTAAATAAATGGATGAATTAAAGATTGAATAAATAAGCTGACTTAAATAAATTAATAGATGATTGAATAGATGATGAATAACTGAATTAGAAGGTGATAATTAACTAAAGAAGCTGATGATTAATAGATTTAAATGAATTTAAATACATTTATTTGAGATATGATTTGAAGAATTGCCACTTGTGTTGATGAATTAAACAATTAATTTTGATGATGATGATGATTATAACCAATGAATAGTGGATTTTCTGTGATTCACAAATAAGCAATGATTAATGACAGTGTAAATAGTGTAAATTAGTTATTCGATGTTTAGGAGCATTTTACTAACATATTCAGCATTTGAATAATGCCATGCAAGCCATAAAATATGTGATATTTAAAATATGTGTTTATAATATGTGTGTTTAGACAGATTAATAATATATTTTTTTTACATCCACATTCATGATGTTAATTTAAAGAGAAATTAGGTCTCAGTTATCACGAATGTCAGTGACGCAAAGACATAGTGCTACGGTGATCCTGAGAACCCAAGAGAACTCTAGAAATTTTTCCTATTTTATGTGGATTAAATACACTTTGAGTAGAATGGAGATGGTTCGATTTTCTGGACAATGACAATTTAACGTTGGCATTCGACCATGCTCTTAGGTATGATGAGTGTTTAATATGTCTGTCTGACTATCAAAGTTGAATAAATTTGTTTTTATCTTAGTTGTGATCTGATGATGATGTGATTTTCCTATTTTCTTTCCTTGTCTTAATTAAGGCTTAACCAGGGAAGGATGTGGTTTGCTAGGGATTCAGTTGATGGCGCCCATTGATATTTGTATTTTTTTAAATTAAATTTAAACCCGTAACGACCCTGGAGATACTTTATCTCGTGTTACCCTCAGCTTTTGAGATATTTCAACTGAATTTCCGACACATTCCTTATTTGACTAGGTGTTCATTTAACTCCGCTCTGTCCTGGAAATCCAGGAATGCGATGTAATAGCAGATGGGTCATCGCATCCCCAGGACGAACGGGTACAACCCTAATGCCCTCGGGTCGGAAAAGAACAAGAGTTGACCCAGAGAGGCCGACAGGAAAGAAGACCGAGAGGAGCCCGGCACAAGTAAGTGGAAGCAATGCCAGACTTAGCTGGGGTCCCGTGGTCGCCAACCCACATCCCACTAGATGTGAGCCCCTAGTGGGAGAATCTTTCCATGGATTACAGCACAATGATTACCGAAGTATATTTCGTTTCGTGCTGCGAAGGCTAGAAGTGACATTCAATTTAACTGAGCTTTTGGAGGTTTTACCTTCCAGGCATTTGCCAGGAGGTAGAAGTGGGAAACCATGAAAAACCACTTCCAGGATGGCTGAGATAGGAATCAAACACTCTTCTTCTCAGTTTTTGCCTAACGAGGCCAAGTGTACCCTGTTCCAGCCCACAGACAAGAATCAAATTTCTTGGCAGGGCCGGCAATCGAACCTGGGCCCCCAAGGTGACAGGCAAGAAGCTTATATAAAGTGCGTTCAAAAAGTAACGAGCCGGAGGCATAATTACAGAAACCAGTACCTGTATGTTAGAAGAATTGGCCCTGGCTGTTGAGGCACTTGTCCCACTGTGACACGAAGCGGTGAATGGCTGTCTTATAAAATTCCCTGGGCTGCGATGTGAACCAGTTCCGCACGTACAGCAGGACGTCGGCGTCCGAGGTGAATCGTTGGCCCCGCAGAAAAGCACTGGTAATTTCCAACTGTCGGCACACACCTCTGCGAAGCCGCGAGTTTGGAGGTGAAATAAGGAATGTGCTGTGTTGTAAGGAGCAAATTCATGCCAATTTTATTGTCTCGTTGGCATATCTTTGTGATTTCTTTTAAGTTAAGCTTTGAACAGGTTGAACTTGAAGCTCCAAGGCAAAAACTCCAATATTATGCATTCCTGGAAGAAATACAGTTATGGATACGCCGGCTTCAGTTGAACAACTTCTCATCCTTTCACCGCCTTAATGAAATTTTGCCGGAAAATGAACATGATCGTAATAAACTTAGGTGCAAATTCAGTCACATTTGGATTCCCTGGCACAAGAATTCAGCTTCTACTTTCCTCATATCTCGTCGGAAGAAATGTCCTGGATGTTAACAAGAAATTCGTTTGTCATTGACACTGAAGCACTGCCAGCACAGCTTCAAGAAGAAGCCATAGATTTGAAGTGTGAATCAAAGCTAAAAGATGATTCTAAAATATTAGGACTGGGTGACTTTTGGGTAAATTGTCTTGCAGTGTATCCTGTAATAGCCAAATTTGCATTGCGTGTCATTGTCCCATTTTCAAAGACATATTTATGTGAGTCAGGATTTCAACGCTTAGTGTCATAGAAACAAAGCAGCGCTTGATGTTGCAAGTGATCTTCGCTGTGCTCTGTCAAATATCAAACCAAACACACCGAATCTTACCAAGAGAAAACAGTGTCAACCCTCTCACTGACATTTGCTGACTAATTTAAGGATTTGTTGTAAAAGTGTGTACTTTGTACTGCGCTAAAATGAAGTTAGTATGTAATAGATAGGTCTATTCCATTATGTAGTGTTAATAGGTTAGGTCTATATCCTCCGCGTCAATCGAAGCGATGAGTGGTGGTGGGGGGGGGGGGGGTGGATGAGGAGTGGAGGGGGGCGCAATTAACTCCCGTGTCTGAAAAGGGGGGCATCGGAGTCACCAGGGCTATCAACTGTAGTAAGTTACTCTATTAGGCTACACTATTTCAGGTGTATATCAAACTGCAGTACTTAGAAATGTTAGTATTACCAACTTGATCATTCTAGATTGGTATGAATCTAAAATTTTAAGAAAAGTAGGCTCTTTAGTTCGTCAGGAAACTAGGCCTACTTGTTTATATTTGAAGAAATTTGTGCAGTCTAATATGGGGATTACAGTGATGATTTTTAGCCAATTTTCAATTTTGAAAAAAATAGGCTTTTGAGATCACCTTTTGTCCGTGTGTGTGTGCATGTGTGTGTGAGGTGTGTGTGTGTGTGTGTGTCCCTAATAACTTGTAAACGGCTGGAGCGATTTCAATGAAACTCGGTAAGTTCATAGCACTATTCTGGAAGACCCCGACCGTGCCCTTCAAATTTTGTTACGTCTCAACAATCCAACATGGCGGCTGTGCGAAATATTTCACCAGCATTCAATATCTCCGAAACTATTACCGATATCACCCTGGAATTTTTTACGGTGATAAAGGGAACTACTAGTAGTTCACCTATGTGACTTTTGAAAACCTGGTAACTACAAAACCAACATGGCGGCCACGCGAATTTGTGACCTTTAAGTAGACGTTTCTCGCGATTTAACCAACAAAAACGCAATAAAACTTGGTACAGTATATGTTTACTCACAAGAATCACAACGTTCGGTTCACTCCGACACCTTCTATCAAATGACCTGATAACTGCCAGGAAGACGTTTCAGCAACCTATACCTCCCTCCAACGCACCAGAGAGCGGAAAGGAAGACCGAAGGTCACCATCTGGTTTGTTCACAATCGAATGAGCCAGTTTTCACTTTCATTTGCAACAGTGAATTTTTTCCACCTAGATATGGGATTCGACACACTGTGTGCCGGAAGGCGGAGGTAGATTTCACCGGACAAACTTGGGGATAGGCGAAAATAGGCAGAATATGCAGGTTTTCGTAGAAGGATCAGACCTCACTTATTGCGAGAAAGTATTTTATAATTGGAGATTAATTAACTTTGTTTTTCGTCATTTTATGCATATTTTAAACATTTTATTGTCTTATGACGGTAACCTTCTTGTCATTTGGAGTCCATTTTTATACTTGTGGTCACACTGTCCTTATGCAAGGTTTCGACACTGATGTGTAACTATGTAACGGTCTGTTACTTCTTCACGCAAAATTATATCTCCCGCAGAGATTTTGGTTGGTTCCTCAGTTTAGGGGCTGCGACAACGCGGCCATGTAACCCCGTGTATTTTGGGTGAGTGTAGAATCTGTCCGATAAACGGTGTGAATTGTGATGGCTGTATTAGTCTGTAATTCAGGTCAGGACTGCAGACGGTCAATTTCAAGCAGTAGTTCCTAATGTTGCTACCAGATACTACCGTCAACGAAACCTAGCTGTGAACTTGGCTACTAGATGCCACCGCAACCAGCAACTCGCAATGAACGTTGGAACTTCCCCTCCAAAGGAAAGCATACTGAGGGATTTTTAGCGCTCATAGAAAATCTGACGACTTTGGCCGGCTTTGGGCATAGAAGTTCAGCATGCTACCAGTTACGTCTCCGAAGCCGCTTCACACTTAGTCAGATGGAAATCTGAATCTGGTTGGTTCTTAAGTTTAGGGGCTGCGACAACGCGGTCATGTAGCCCCGTGTACTTTGGATGTGTGTAGAATCTGTCTGATAACCGGTGTTAATTGTGTTGACTGTATTAGTGTGTGTTATCTGTTTTTTTAATTTAAGTATTGCAAACTAGAATTTTACAAATAGTTCCTACTTTTGCCACCAAGCGTCACCGTCAACGACTACTAGGCCAAGTTAAGAACTTAGCTACTAGACACCACCGCAATCGGCTCTTGGCAACGAACGTAGAAACCTAAGAGCGTTGTTTACATTCTTAACCTATTCAATTTAGCTTCACACAGGTGCAATTAGTGGAAGGTTCTTTAACATGCCATAAATCTATGACATGGGACCGCCGGCTTTACTTCCCCTCCGAAGGAAGGCATACTGAGGGATTTTTAACACTCTTAAAAATTCCGACGGCTTCGGCCGGATTTGAACATGCTATCTTGGGCATAGAAGCTCAGCATGCGAAATCTGAATCTGATCTCGTGCAAGTGCGTTGTCATGGCGACGCCTGATGGCTCATCCCTCATCAATTTAGTAGTGTTGGCAAGGCAACCACTGACAGCTCTTGGCATTTTCTTATAATTCCGAAATCATTTTTCTCATCCCTTGGCGTAATGATGGGTCATATCAAAAATTCTTTCAGACAAAAGTTTTAGGTAATTATTAGTGGAATATTGTCCATTTTGTACGGTTTTGATATTGTGCCTATTAAGAGAGATATGATTAATGTTTCCCGAAAACCCCACTTTTTCCCACCCGTTTGGTCAATGGTTGGTGCTATAAACAAACTCTTCAAACATAAATTTTTGGGCTTTATCCCACACATAGTATGAACTTTGAACGGATTCGATATTTCACATATTAAGAGAGTTATAGCAATATTTCACTTTTTCGAAAAAAAGCCCCCCATTTTCACCCCCTTCGACCGATTTAGCCTAGTAACGAACTCGACCGAGATGTTATAGGTATACATATTCGGTAAAAAATTCAAAGTGATTGGTGCAAAATTACGGCAGTTATCGTGTCCACAAGAAACTGATATAAATATATATATACATAAATTATGTATAAACCTTTGAACTGACCGTGGTTTTGGGGTCTGGGGGATGTGAAACGCGAAGATATGTCGAAATTTTCCGGAAGTCGAAACATGGTACCCATTGCAATAGTTAGCTTTCTAATGAAATCTACCTAAAAAACTTGAAGTACTACTCAATTCATGAATTCGATATAGCCATACTCTTTTTCCAGGAGACTAAATTCACCCAACCTACACGATTTTCACTTGCAAATTACACTACCTACCGCAACGATAGAGTAGGACAAGGCGGCGGAGGTATTCTCGTCGCCATAAAAAAACTCAATCTCACACCATCTACAACTCATTCCAGACACAACTAATATATAAAATACAGCTATCACCATGGACATTAATAACATTAACTACACAGTAATATCAGCTCAAAATCCTCCCAATAAAACAATACTAAACATCCTCCTCAACTTTGAAAATGTAATAATAATCGGTTGTCTAAACGATAAACACACAAATTGGAACGGCCTAAAAATTAATCCTAACGGCATCAAACTAATCAATCATAACAATCTAAACGGACAACTTCACCAACAATATATTATTCTAGCCCCAACAGAATCCACATATTACACCAACAGGAATGGAATCTTAACAGTTGACGTCCTTGATATAGCACTCCTCCATAATATTCCTTTCAATTCTGATATTCGGTAAGGAAACTCTCTCACCTTAGCATTTTCTAGTATTACCCGATCTAACTGTGCAGCGTAACATCATGATAACAGACATCAATTTTGATATGGAGGAACACATATACCTGTGGAATATTTTAAATTGTGATACTGCAACATAATGAGTTTCCATTAAAAAAATGTCCCCAGTTTTATAGAACTAAAGAGAACTGCGGAAAGAAACACTAACAATCCCTCAAACTGAGTGAGAAATGCAGCGAGAAGAATGTTGTTCCTGATCCAAACAGTGCTGGAACCTGTAGTACGGTAGAGACACTACAACATGACATAAAAGCAATCTCGCTAAGTTGAAGGGTTTCCCGCCCAACCATGGTCAACCAATGTATGTATTATGACCCTTTTCGGCGGTTCTCTTTAAACCAATAAAACTGGAAACAATTTCTGATGGAATCTCATTATGTTGCAGAATTACAATTTAATAATATATCTCACAGGTTTCTCCATAACAACAAGTAGTTCAGTGAAGAACTATTGAACCCTTCAGAAAGTAGTGTTTATATGTAAGAAATCTTAATCAAGGGGTCGCGCTCAGTTCCTATGTGATGCTTACGTTCGCCAAACAACATGCTCTACTGAGGTAAGGGTCATAGGATTAAAACTATAATTAAGAAAGAAAGGTGACAAGACGTAAAATAATAACATGATTTAATGACTAATAGTGCATAAAAAGAATATAACAACAATAATAAAAACAATCCTCCCTGAATTTTCCCATGACAGGAATATCTATCAATGCTGAGGAGTCAGACGGATCTCCCCTTTATTAAAATGTGGATCCTGGTTCCACTAACTTGCAATTTGGATTTTATGTACGTGTAATGACTAACTACGAGGAATGAGTACTTTGGATGACTTGTTCGTTTACAACGGGTTAACAGCCACGGTGCTCACGAACAATCATCTCGTAAATCAACGTTTACGGATATGGAACATGACACTAATAAAAACCCTTAAAAATGTAATGCTGACACACACACTAAAATCTACTATTTACAGGTATCTCTCTCGAGACCCTCATTTAGCGCGATGACGCACTTGACAATGAGCTGCCAACACCGGCGAATTGCTCAATACACAAGCAAGGGAATACAGCCTCGCACGTGACTTCACGGGTCACTGAATGGAATATAAACATGGACTAAACCAACAACAACAAAAGCCTGACCAGCTGATATTACTTTATATGAACAAAACTGCATGTTAAGCTAACGCTTCGGAGATTATCGTGATTCGTAGGCAACTCCCATTTATTTAAACAATTTTTATCATTGATCAGTTCTTAATTCTGTATTTCAAGTAATTACTGAGCCACACAAGCATTCTCCACTAATGACCTCGCTAGCAACCTTCAGTCCGTCTTGTGAAACATCTCCCCCTTTCCTCAATACCTGTCATCGTCCCAACTCCAGTGTGTAAAAATAACTGACCAGCTGTGCCGTTATCTCAAAGAATCAACAGCAGCAAATCTCAACCACCTCAACAAATGGTCAGACATTAATCAAAATATCCACAATTGCCCTCGCAAGGTCACAATATGGACATGGCACCAAGCTGACAGAAATCAGTCTACGCTGAAATTCCCGCTTTTAATGACCACAAAATACACACACACACACATCTGGGAATGACATTACCTTTTTCACACAGGTCGGCTGAATAGGTGCTCGCAAACAATTAAAAAAAAAATATTAAAACCTACGATAGAGCTGACTGCTCTTCGTCACAAATCACATTGCTCCAAAGGCAATAATCACACTGAATCTGATCAATAATAAACCTTAAAAAAATTAATTACCCTCCAATCTACTGAATAATTATATTACTTCAGTCCTACTCCTGAAACACAACATATCTCCGAGAGACGTTTTTTAACCGCATTGCGTAACATATGCAAACACGGTCGTCCACATAGCTAAGTTAGTTAAAACAACAAACAAAAACAAGAACCTTCCACTAATAACATATGCGAGCTGTTTCCATGCAAAAAGTGTGTCAGACCAAAACTAAATATACTACGTTAATCACACAAGCAAATTATTTACAAAAATATGTCCCATACACCATAAGTTAATCTATCAGATAATAAGAATATTATTCAGTACTCATCCTCAGCTAGTCACCCGTTAAAGAACATCAGCAGCCATCTCCCAACTGGATGCTTCTTATCTCATTTCAACCATCTTGACGGAGTGTTGATAGTTCCAGGCTTCTTCAATGGTAAGCGATGTCATCTCTCGTGCTGATTCAAAAAGTTAAATTATTATACACTTGATATCTGACTACTAAATTCGCCGTTTCAGGTACTACTTTCCCCGGAACTGTCCGTTGGCGAATTATCAATGATACTGCCCCTACAAAATATAGTACTGTGACTATATATCACTGAATTTAACACATTTATTAATAATTTCTGTGTCCTTGATGAGACGCAAAAGTATAAGTGCTTCCGTCCTCAGACGAACAAAAGTAATAGGCCCTACGTCCTCAGACGTACAAAAGTAATAGCAATGTCTTGGCTCTTCACGCCACTTATAAATGAACCGGCCCTAGGTCTTGATAGAGGGGGAAATTATATAAAAATTTCTCAAAATAATAGTGGTACAGGAATGAAATAAATATCACTGAACTCGAAAAATAGCGCAGGTCAAGAATATGCCCATTAATCCTAGAATCGATCGTAGAGATGTTGTCTAGCCGATCTCCCGCGTTAATGCTAGCCATAGCGTGCCCAAGCTAGACTTGCCGCGCTGGTAAGCATTCTTCTCCCATTGGTTCCACATTTTCTGTAACTTGGCGGTTTTTATCAGACCTTGGCCTAGTAGGAGTGTCTAGTATTTTCATCAGCCACACACGTTACTGCATCATATTCTTTCTAGGCGCGAATATTACAATGAACATACCAGAAGCGTGTCTCACTGCGCGTCGCTTCTATTTTGAGTTGGCCACCACCTGTCCTTCTGAATCATTGCTAGGTCTTTCTTTTCACAATCCTAAGTATTTAGCCTTTTGACAAACTGCTACAGGTATTTCCTCATTGTCTCCAACCAATGCTTGACATTTCCTCATCTCCGTCTGGCTATTTTCAAGATGCTTGTAGAAATATTTATTAATTGAAGAAATAAAACATCGAATCATTTATCCATCAGAGGTTAAAGGGTTCACTATAAAGCCTATTTTCTTATATCCTACTCATATTAACTGCCACTATCAACATACTAAATTTCAGTTTGATTGCTGTAATAGATTCGTAGATATTGAGAACCGACTAAATATTTCGGACGGTCGCCATGTTGGATTTTATATATGTAGTTTCTAGAGTTATGTACTGTTACATGATGATTATTGTGTACGTGTAGCATTCCAACTTCAATCGCATGATTAGGACAAAAGAAATAACAAGGAGATATTAAAATTTCACACAGCTGTCATCTTGTGGTTATGAAAACAATTGAAATAAATTAGATGCCAGTGGATTAACATTCGTATAAGGATTTACTGTACCAAGTTTCACTGCATTCGGATGGTTAAATTGCGAAAAACGTCCATGTGAATATTTATACTTCGCGTCGCCGCCATGTTGGATTTGTGCTCACCAGGTTATTTAATGTCGTAAATAGGGGCGTACAGACGTCATATTTCAATATGTTATGAATTCATTTGATCCTAAAACTCTTACTGACACAGGTGCAGGAGCTAAGAAACAAAATTAAGTTAATATCCCATAACATTAACAACAAGAAGTTCCGTGAAGAACTATACAGCCTACTTTTCATGCCAATGATTATTCTACAGTATATGAACCTATCTAGAATAATGACGAAATTAAGTTAGTAATATCGAAATATCTAATTAGTTCAAAATATACCTGGTATAATGTAGCCTAATAGAGCACTACAGTTGGCAGCCCTGGTGACTGAATATATTCTTAGTTCCATCTCTTAAGGTACAGAATACAAAATTTGGTTGAAGTCCAATGGACGTTACATGCAGTTAGACACTGGATCTATCAGCACGCGTAAAAGCATGTTGCCAACAATACCATGCGTGTGCTTGTCAGAAATAATCTGAAATATTATGATATCTTGTTGTGCCAATTTTGGATGAAATCCATTAGTTAGTATAGAAGTTACATTTATTTTAAAATTGGACATATCATCAGGCATAGAATCATATTGGCAGCACTGCCTTGTATTAATTACTCCAAATTAATCTAGAATGTCAGGTGCTATACGTGTGCAAAGTATAGAGCTGTTGGCTTGCATACTTTCTGATATATTGATATTAGGGTAAAAAACATAGACAGCATTTATTAACAGTTGGCAGCCCTGATTGCTCTTAACAATGCTTATAGTCATATCTGTTATGGTACACATAGCACATACGAAATTTGGTTGAAATCCAACTGATAGTATAGAAGTTACATGTATTTAAAAATTGGTACTATCAGCAGGCTTATAATCATGTTGGTAGAACTGACGTATATAAGTTACTCCAAATTAAACTCAAATGTCAGAATATACGTGTGCATAGTTTAAAGCTGTTGGCTTGCATACTTTCTGATATATGGTATTTGGATTTAAATAAGTAGTTCCATGAAGAACTATACAGCCTCTTTTAATATATCATACTCAGGTTAATTGCCTCTACCAACATACAAAATTTCTGTTTGATTTTTCTGATAGGTTCGTAGATATTGAGAACCGTCTAAATATTTCAGTTGGTCTCCAGGTTGGATTTTTATTTATGTACTATTACATGAAGATTATTGTTTACGTCTGGTATTCACACTTCAATCTCATGATTAGAACACAACAAGTAGAAACGAGATTTTAAAATTTCGCACAGCTGCCATCTTGTGGTTATGAAAACAATTGAAATAAATTATATGCCAGTGGATTAACATTTGTATAAGCATTTAACCTGCAAAGTTTCACTGCACTCGGATGGTTAAATCGCGAGAAACGTCCGTTTAAATATTTAAACTTCGCGTCGCTGCCATGTTGGATTTATGCTCACCAGGTACTGAAAGTCCTATAGGTGAACTTATGTTCATAGCCTCTATGAACATTAAAAACAGTTTGATTGCTGTAAAAGATTCGCAGATATTGAGAACCGTCAAAATATTTCGGATGCTCGCCACTATGAATTGTTATATGTATAGGCCATATAATTATGTACCATTAAAGGAAAATTATTGCGTTGCTTCAATATTCAAACTTTCACTTCAATCGCATGATTACGGCACAAGAAATAAAAACTTAATTTTAAAATTTCGCACAGCCACCATCTTGAGGTTATGTAAACAATTTAACTAAATTTGATGCCATTGCAGTACAATATGTATAATCATTTACTGTACCACATTTTACTGCGCTCAGTTGGTTAAATCACGAGAAAAGTGAATTAAAATGATTCAACTTCGCTTGGCCGCCATGTTCGTTTTGTACTTTACAGGTTTTAGAAAATTACATATATAAACTAATAGTACTGCCCTTTATCACCGTACGAAATTTCAAGCTGATATCTGTAATTGTTTCGGAGATATTGAATGCCAGTGAAATAGTTCGCACGGCCGCCATTTTGAGGTTATGTAAACAATTGAACTAAATTAGACGCCAGTGCATTACAAAGTGTATAAACATTTGCTGTACCAAGTTTCATTACGTTTGGATAGTTAAATCGCGAGAAGAGTCTATTTAAAAGTCTCAATTTCGCTTGGCCGCCATGTTGGTTTTGTAGTTACCAGGTTTTTGAAAGTCTTATAGGTGAACTTCTAGTAGTGCCCTTTATCACCGTACAAACTGTCAGGGTGATATCGGTAATAGTTTCGGAGATACTGAATGTTGGTGAAATATTTCGCACTGCCACCATGTTGGATTGGTGTGAGACAACAAAATTTGAAGGGCACGGTCGAGGTCGGCCAGAATGGTGCTATGATCATATCGCTCCAGCCGTTTAGAATTTATTAGGGGGGGGGGGACACACACCTCACACACACACACGCACACACACACGGACAGAAGGTGATCTCATAAGCCTATTTTTTCAAAATTGAAAATAGGCTAAAAAATAGAGAGAGTAATTATTAACAGTTGGCATCCCTGGTGGCTCTTAAGAATACGCTCAGTCATATCTGTTTATGTACAGATATTACATACAAAATTTGGTTGAAATCCAATCGATAGTGTAGAAGTTATATGCGTTTAAACATTGGACCTATCAGAAGGCTTACAATTATTTTGGCAACACTGTCATGGTTGGCCTCCTGGAAATTAAACTGAAATAGTATTATCTACATGTGTGCCAATTTTGGAATAGCTCCCATGCATATCTTGCAAGATATCCAACATGGAGCTCAAATTTCTAGTGCGTTTTTTCAGCAGTTGGTAGCACTGACATCACTTTAAAATATGGACGTGAGATATACCGGTGCACATCTTTACTCATACTAAATTTGGTTTTGATAGCTGCAGCCGTTTAGGAGTTGATAGGAGGGACACACACACAGACAGACAGAAGGACAGACAAACAGACAGACAGACACATATTTTCCCGGATCGATCTCATAAGTCTACTTTTTCCTCATTTTTGCAAAATGTGAAAAGTAGGCTAAAAATGGTAGAGTGCAGGAAGAACAATGCCACGTACATAGGTAATCTACCTATGGAAGCTATTGAGTTACTTAATGACCCCCAAGGAACCTTGACATCAAATGATGAAGACCAGTATATAATAGCAATGACTACGATGCTCTGGACTCTACAGAAGAATCAGGTGACGAATGAACATTAGACATTTGTTATTATTAAGGGGAGTGAGATTAATGAGAACATTACATGACGAATGGACGTTTTATTTTTATTTGCAATGGGAGAAATAGGCCTAATATTCAATATATGTTGTCTTTATTTCCATACTTTTGTAGAGAAATAATATTGTTTTCGTGTGTGAAGTATGTTTACTAAAACTACGTCATTAACAGGAGTCTGGCTGCGTGCCTCAGGGGTAACGTTCTCGCTTGCTGAGCCCAAGGTTGCAGGTTCGAAACCTGGCGCAGTCAGCTGGCATCTGAGGGTGCGCAAATGCGAGGGAGCCGTGTCAGTACATTTACTGGCACGTTAAAGATCCCCTTCGGGGCAAAATTCCGGCACCCCGGCGTCTCTAAAAGCCACTGTAGTTAAGGGACGTAAAACCAATAACATTATTATTATTATCATTAACAGGACTGTAAAATGACATTTTGTTATAAAGAAATTGTTTGTATGATATGGCGAATATTATTTTATTTTTAGAAAATAAATGTTATTTTTTGTGCATATTTCGTTGTTCTATGTTTAATAACAATGTAATATACGGTTTTAATCTGGATGATTTTACATACAGTGACTTCGCCTATTCCCTCAAATAAGGTGTAACAAGAATACTTGACTGAAAGTCCCATTGTTATTCACATTTGATCCAGTTTTAAATAGTATGTTTACCACTTTAAACTATCATATACACATACAAATCGTGATTTTTACTACCAAAAATGGATGATTCTTGTGTTGCTTTCGGTCATTTTTTACACCTCACCTTACCCCTCACCCCTATATATTTACCCCCCGAAGATCGTACACTTTAGGCGATGCCAGAAATGAATTCCGCAACCTCGAAAATGGTATATTGCCAACTTTTAATAGAATCCCAGCACTATTACCGAAGTTATTAATTTTTTCCACCTAGAATTGGGATTCGACACACTGTGTGTCGTGCCGAGAGGACTTTTTTTATAGCGGAAGTAGGCTCCGTCTGCATTCCAGGAACATATTTTTAGATTTTTTGATGTGTAACATCTTTCCGCTCGGTTGCTGGATAGTTTTGTGGGAGTGATTTTGAAAATTGGGGACGGAAGTGAATCGGGCGGAAGTGGATCGGACGGAAGTGAAGACGCGCTGCCAGAAAAATAGGACGGAAGTAAATCGGGCGGAAGTGGATCGAACGGAAGTGGACCGGACTGAATTGAAGACGCACTGCCAGATGGATGTACAATTGAAAATGTGTGTATTGGAAACAAGGCAGTGTGTGCTCTGTAGCGCGAGAATGTTATGGCAATACAGTAGGCAGTGCATTTAGCAGGCACTGAATTGACGAGCACGGTGGTAAATGTTCCACCGACTTTCATTTGTCATTGAGCAGTTTATGAAGCTTCACGTTCAAGGTTGAATATCACATGGGGTAGGACAAAGACGACAAATGACATTTAAGTAAGCGGCATTTTTGTCAAGCTGTGGGTGAGTAGTCAAATATTAAATGCATAACAGAATGTTGATATATGAATGGAATAAAAGCTGTATTTTCATCATATGTGAGACTAGGTCATTTCATGATTGTAGGAAGCCATGTTTTGATTGTTTACGACGAACTGTATGAGAGCCTTGAGAATAATGAATGTTACAGTTACTGAGGAATGTGCTCACAGTATTTGAGAGTACTGTCGACGTTGTGAGTCACTTTGTTATTATGAATTATTAATGTAAAAGGAAGGAAGGAAGGAAGCTTGTAGTTTTGCGTGTCCGTTAATCTCACGATCATGATCCACGGTACCTCCCTTTTACGTGGAATGCGAACCACAGGACATGGCATTTCAATTCGAAAATCTCACATGTATTGACCGGGAATCAAACCCGGTCTACCTTGATGAGAGACTAACAGCTTGACCGCTGCGCCACAAATGTGACAGTAGCATATCTCCAATTCAATCTATACATTCATCGTAGTACCAGTATGAAAATGGTGTGTAAATTAATATTTTAAGAATGTTCAAGCTGTGTTGTATACGAGTAGGATGACATGTCAGATGTTACACATCCTATGCGACTACTGTAAGGCTCGTAACTGTTTTTATACCCATTGTTCGTTGATTGTGTTCGTCAGGAAGGAGAGACCGTCGCTTAGGCGTCTTATACTTTTATAGAATATTTCTACAATGTCAGCAAAGATGGTTTGGAGATTAAGGTGTAGATGTTGAACTGGCATTGGTATGATGGAGGGAATTGGGTGCCTGTTAAAGAATAATTTGTTTATGGATGGTGAGTCTTGGTAGAGGTAAGAGTGTCGTGAGGGCAGTGGCGGATCCAGAGGTTCACCTCGGAGGGGGCATTCTAAGATTTCAGAGTAGCTAGAGAAAATATGTAATAAAATAACTAAATTTGTATTTAATCTACACACACTACACATAACATTCAACCACCAGATTTTATAATTCTACAAGAAATTCGTTATAATAAAATGGTTTATTGGTTTCAGTTTCAATAACCCAAGTCATTGTCATTATGTAAAAAAAAAACCTTTTAATTCTGCAGAATATGTACATTTCCACATTTTAATGCACATAACACAGTCTAATATGTATTAAAATATATGCAATCATAGTGACTATCTGAAGACAATATACAAGTCTACTACACAAATGTTACAAAATATGTGCATAGTACCAACATTGTCAGTCACTGAGTCACAACTAGTCACATAGATAAACAAGATGTTCAGTAAAGAACATATAGCCTACTTTCTCCTAAATGTATGAGTATAGTTATAACTCGTTGTTATTATCAAAGAGTATAATAGAACTATTCTTTGTTGAAGACCGTAGAAACGATTTACCTCTACCAAACGCCACAACCTAGATAAAAACTGCTACCATCATTGAAGAAAGAAAGAAAAAAAGAAAGAAAGAAAGAAAGAAAGATAAGAAGTATATCAAGAATGTTATGGATCTGGAGACATAATCGACCGGACTGACTGCGTGGCTCAGCGGTAACGTTCTCGCTTGCTGGGCCCTAGGTTGCAAGTTCGTATCCTGGCGCAGTCAGCTGGCATTTGAGGGTGCACAAATGCGAGGGAGTCGTGTCAGTACATTTACTGGCACGTTAAAGATCCACTTCGGGCCAAAATTCCGGCACCCCGGTGTCTCTAAAAGCAGCAGTAGTTAAAAGGGATGTAAAAACAATAACATTATTACTATTATTATTATTATTATTATTATTATTATTATTATTATTATTATTATTATTATTATTATTATTAATATTATTATTATTACATATACGACCTGCCGTGGGCAACATCCAACTTTGAGTTGAGGCATGTCTTTACACGTCTGGTTGTGCATGGCTTTCACAACCCTAATTGAATTAACAAATCTTTCCATGACCCTACAGAGACGTGTGTATACAAACTATGTGGATATTTTCGATTGCTATTTGCCTGAAATAAAAGTAGTAATTAATAACCTGAACTCACACCAACGCCTTGAATTCAGTTACTATGTGAAATCGTTTTGTTCTTTACTTCAAATAACATTTTCAAGTAACGCAAAATAGGCTGTTACAAACCCTTTAAAATAAAAAGTAAAAATGTATCGTAGTATCATCTTGTCATTCTTCAAATTCGATGCGCATAGAATGCCAATGGTATGGTAATCAATGGAGCCCCACGTAGACTAGTCGAGACATCTAGTGGTGAAATATCGAACAATATAATCCTAACAGAGCGAGTGCATTCTAGCGGCCAGAAGAAGAAACTTTTCAATAAAATCTGGAAGTTAATAAGTAGGTCAGCGTGCAGTTACCTTTTTGGCAGCTAGATGTCTCGAGTAAATCTGCTGGCGAATTATGTTTTAATTAAATATATATTTTACACCATAATATGCACAATATAACGCTTAATTTTAAAACATCTGAGTCATTACAAAACAATAAACATATAACATTTCAAGCAAAAAACCTAGCTCTGATAGGGTTTGAACCATAGGCATTTGAGCGATAGGCTAACGCTCTACCACTGAGCTAATTGTGTCAACGAATATCGTTCTATATAAAATGACTTACATAGAACTTGTTAGCAAATAATGATTTATACTAAACGATTTCATCACTGGAGTATATTATTTATATATAAAGTATTTCATACAAAGTTTATTTATTTTGTATCAGTACGCTATATTGCATGCAATACTCAAATTAGTGAAATATAAGTCAGGCACAAGATATCCGCTGCCATCTTGTCTTATTAATGAATCAGCTCAGCTTTTTAAAATCACGTCTGCACTATAGTACTACAAAATAAACTTTTAATTTCGAACGTGCCTCTTCCTTTAGAACAGTTAAAACGATTCTCGGCTCGATAATCGGAACTGGTGGGTCCCATGATATGGATTATAAAGTTTGCATAATTCGCACGGCCGCCATCCTGAAATGGTATGGCGGACGACCTTGTAGTTTGGTCACAAGACGCATCCTATACGAAGGTATGTTGTTACCAAATTTGGTAGAGATCGGATGATTTGGTTAGTCGTTATTTGATTTTACGTTTTGAACGTTTGAGTGGCCGCCATTCAGTTTTAGTAAAGATGGCGGCGATATGAAACATGACACTGAGGTGTCCTTTGCTAATGCTACCTTTGTACCAAATTTCGTTCAATTCGCATTCACCGTGTTCGAATTGATAGGGGGGGACAGACATTCAGAGTACACACACTCACACACACACAGACACACACACACACAGACTCACACACACACATACACACACACACAGACTCACACACACACACACATACACACACACAGACAGACACACTTTTTTCGCCCTGTGTTGATCTCATAAGTCTACTTTCATTTTTTGCAAAAATCGAAAGTAGGCTAAAAATACCGGCCACGGCCAGTCAAGTAGTATAGGAAGGCGCTCCATGGCACAAAGGATTATGAAATATATTTCTACTTCTACCTGTCCTGAACATAAAAAATTGTATGTCGATGTAGCGATTATATTAACAGTGTTGCCATTACATACTATGTGATAACAAACATTGACCACATTCATGAATGCAGGCAATACAGCCAAGATTTTACTCGCAGTGCAGTTTGCATAAACAATCATTTTTATCGGCAACTAGCTGAAGTACCCGTGCTTCGCTACTGGTCATAAATAAATTGAAATGTGAAGGTGACAGTTAAAACAGGGGATAAGCGAGGTGCTGCGCGCAGGGAGAGTTAGGATGGATCATTTTATCCAGCTACACCGCTTGGCATTTACCTTGTTTTATAGCACACAATTAGGTTTTACTTGCTAACAGTTGGAGATACACGAAAAGTGATAAGGACCATTCTGATAGAAATTTAAATTTTAAACCTAGTATATGCCATCAAACGTTTGCTATTTCTTAGCGTTCTCTTTTTATTTGAAATTGAAATATGAATGTTTGAAACCAAATGGTGTAGTGACGTCACTTAAATGGTCGCCATCTTTAAATTGTGCAAAGTGTTGAAATCAAAAGTAGCCTATATATGTTAACCAGGCAAATCAGCTACTTCCATGTAAAATTTCATGTAAATCGGACCAGTGGTTCTTTGGTGATCGAGTAATGCACAGACACATACCATCTCACTTTTATATATTAGTATGGATGTAGTTTTTTTTATGTACGAAAAACGTAATTTGAAAGCACCCATGTTTAAGTACAAAAGGAGCCTGGTCATGGCTTCTAATGATTACTATGAGAATTATTGGTGACGTCAGTTACCTGAAGGTTTGCTACGGTACTGTATCTGTTGAGGGCAGTGAAGGAGGTAATGTTCTGTAGAAATTATTTACTCCTATAGTCATGTCTTAAGTAGAAAAGAGGGAGTGTTCACTGAGTGGTTAATCATTTTAGGTTACTGTTTCATTTTGGTTGCTACAAATTATTCTGGGTCTGTTAATCATAGTCAAGTCTTTCACAGTTACTGTATTCCTGATTTGTAATACGAAAGATAGCCGGTACAGGTTAACAATGTCAACAATGAAAACAATGCAGCATAAAAACATCAGGATTAATAAAACATAAACGTAAACATATTAGTAGTAGAACACACCTTAACGGCGAGTATAACACAACAATACAATATATTGCGCGTGATACCTTCCGTCATAAGGTAGAGATTAAAAATCTCCCGTAACAGCAGCGGCATCAAGAGATCGACATTAGACCAAAAATGTCACATTTAGACAACCACGTGGATTAGCGGCTAAAAATCTCTTGAATCCGGCTCTGCCAAGAAATTTTAATTCTGGTCTGAGAGCTGTAAGGGGGTACACTGCGCCTACCGTGGCAAAACTTGGAAGATGTTTTCCGTGGTTTCCCACTTCTACTCGAAGCAAATACAGGGATAGTTTCTAACTGAAGGCAACAGCAATCTCATTTTTAATCCTCACCTGAATTACAAATGCCCACACTACTACAGCCATCACAGTAACACTGGTTATCAGAAAAGAATCATGCACACTTAAGTTCATGGGGCTACATGGCCATGATGTCGCCAAGCCTCTAAATCAATCAACAATAACAGAATCATTTAAGCTCATTTAATCTTAATACTAAGTTTCGTGATGATATCTATAGCCGTTGTTACGTTAGGTCGCGTGCAGGGTTTAGCCGATGTATTTGTTTCTATTATTATTTTAATTCCCTACATCGACTCCTGTTAATAAAATTTAAAAAAACGAACTAAGTATTCCGATTTTTAAGGCGTCCAGATTCCTAATGTTCTTATCGTGGTTTGGATAGAAAATGGAGGCCCATGACCTGGTGTTAACGTCTTGACTGTAGTCATGGAGAAACTGGAGTAGCATGGCCCCTTAAAGAGACAGGTGGAAACCTGGTGATCACTTCTTGAGGTAGTGTTGCCGTTGAGAAAATTGAGTGGCATGGCCTCTTATCGAGATAGAACTTGGTGGACCCGTCTTGTGCTACTGTTGCCATAGAGATGGCCGGCCTTGCCGTTCCTTCATAAGTTAATTTTCTGAATTTATTAGCCTTTGCTCGAGTGCAAAAGGGCCGGAATCAGAAGAATGAGAAAGACTATCGAAAATGCATGTAGGCAGCTGTTTCTTCTGGGTCCTAAACTATGTGTATGCAAAATTTGATTGAGATTGGAGGAACGGTGTGGATTTGTATACGGAACAAACCCACGTACCCACATACTGAACCCATATGCTATTGGTTCAAGCGTCGAATCCATATTTATTTGCAAAAGAAGAGAGGAAATAATACAGTCTGTAGAATGACTTAGAAAGATTTTAGAAGTGGGCTGTTATAACGTGGCGCAAGAATAGGTGACCACGAGTCATGCGGACGTGAGATCATGCTTGACGCATCGATAAGAAGCTGGCTCATGATTATTAATAAAACGATAAAAACTTTCCACAGCGTGTAAGAGAGAAGAGGTTTCGGAAATAGACCTTACGCAGCTATAAAATGACAATCTCGCAATTGCGCAACAAGAGAAATAATTAGAATTAAGCCATTTGCGAGCATTTAATTAATGAAAGAAACACATCATTGTTGATCATTCTGGAATAGAGATTTTTGTGTGAGAAAAAGTTTATAATATTTGCACAGGAAAGAACTGCAAACGTAGCATGACGTCGTTAGTAATTCCCCGAGACCAGAGTTGGTAAGGATGGAAAAATAAACCGCAACACCCTCGTATCTGAGGAGCAAAATTATTTAATATCTTGGAAGTGTGCGATCGATTTTCATGATCAAAGAAATCAGTTTACGTTTAGAACAAGAGCTTTCCAGAGATATACTTTTCAAAATTATACGACTATTACTTCAAAAGTTACTGCTGGAGAAGACGCGGATTTTATCTTTTTGCCGCCAATTTGTATAAAAACCCTGGACGTGCCAGGAGGAGCATTCAGTCTAGGTGAACCCTAAGGAGAGGGTGTCACGCTGTTTCACCAACATTCAGTCTTCGAGGTGTGCGCAGGGGCGCTACACGCTGGATCACCATATGCAGTATCAGTCAGCCCAGGGGGCGTGACGGTGGAGCATCAAGTACATGCAGTTTCAGACAGCCCGAGGGGCGTCGCTGTATCACAACAATTCAATTCCGTGAGGGCAGAGACGCTGCACGATGAAGCATCAACTACAAGATAAGCTACAAGTAAACTCCTAGTACAGGAGGGCTGCATCAGAGTATATTCAGTTATAAAAGACGCCAGAGAGCGTGATACTGTGTCGCAAAGTAAACCAAGTTATTTTAGTGAGCGCGTAGACGCTGCAAGCAGAAACAATTATCGTTAAAGTTCACCAGTATAGTCAAAGTTTAGGCTGTGGACTGAAGAAATAACAAGCGATAGGTACTCGAATAAGACGCCTCATAAGGTTTCGAAGTACCCAAGAAAGTGAAATAGACAGTTCTATCGACGTTAAGGAACCCGATCAGGGTAGAACGAAATAAGTAACGCCTAGTGTTCCGGAAAGGTAGGGACTAGAGCGCAGAACGATAAAAATTAGGAATTGTATTTCCAGGCTTTGTCTAAGTAGACAAATGAACAGTAAACATTGGGGAGGACTCCAATAAGCTACGAATTAAAGTAATAGCAAGTAATGCAAGAAAATTACTAGGTCACCGATAAACTATTCGAGCGGCCGTAATAGTAATACATTAAGGACAGACTTTATTTAGACGAACAAGTTAGCGTCTAGCAAGAAACGACATCGTGCAGTAAAGTTATAGAAGCCGATAGTCAAAACCCGGATTTGAAGATCAGCCGTTCCAGTGAGGTGTAGTTCGATCGAGACTTTCCATCATCTCGTCCAATTAGGAAGCCGACGTTCTATAAGTGCCACCCTTGGAAACGGGAAATAAAAGAAATCACGTGTGTAAAGGCGAATAATTAACGCCCAAGTGATAAAATTGTTATGTAATGTAAATATAGTGGAATGTTTTGAGTGTAATATTTTTAGTGAATTGTATTGTGTTAAGTGAAAACGAATACAAAATGGTATTCATTATTTTCCAAGTGATTAAGGTAAATATTTTATGTGCGGTTAAAGAAGTGTCATTGAGTGTAAGTGTAACCATGGAAATGGCTTAAAAAGCAGTGAGTGAGCAAAGAAATGTTCCATCGCTGGAGGATTCGGTCGCTGACTGGACAGTCATGTGAGTAACTATTCCATTATGATATGTGTTTGGGAGAATTTGCGTATAATCCTCATGAGAGAGAGAATAGGGATGTTGAATAACAGGTAAAATAATGGTTGCGCGATCTGAACAATTAATTTGAGAAAAATATAATAAATATGTGAAATGTAAATGAATACCTTGGGGAATGTATTCAGTAAAATATCAGTGTAAATGATAAATGATATAAATATGAGAAAGCAAGCGTAATAATAATAATAATAATAATAATAATTACATAAATGAATGAATTTTGTGATGAATTTTATATTGAAAAGAGGTAGCTTCCGAGATCCTTTAGATGAATTAATACATGTTATGAATACATGTTCTTTTGGTAAAAATGATTATTGTCAAGTGAGAAGAGTAATATATATTGTGAGATGTAGATCAAACGTTGATTTTGAATTTATTTAGTTCTCTGAAGGCAACTTGGCTAATTAATGTATAAGTGCCATGTCGCGCATTGAAGTAATTTGTCACGCTAGGAATGCGTTGAAATGCTCGGTAAAACTAATTATGAGGGACAGTTGGTCGTGGTAATTGAACTGTGATAAGTCCTCAAATTTGTGATAAGTGATCACGAGGCATTGTGTGTTGTATGTTAAAAAGGGTGCTATTTATGTTGTATTATGAGCGCTGGTACAAAGCGAGGCCTGCCCTAAGTCGCAAATGTTATAAGTCCTCCAAATATGGGATACTGCTCCCGAGGCATTTGAAGGGATCGAACTCAGAGTCGTCCGTGTTGAAGCCCCTTAAATATTGGTTGTATTATTGAATTTTTCTTACCCGCCAATGAGGACACTTCATAATTATTATATACCGAAGCCAAGAGAATAGGTCTGTTGAGCCTAAATATGTTGTTTTAAGAATCTGTATTAGAAGCCTTGTCATTCAGAGAAATGCATTTGAAACAGCTGTATGAAAAGCTGATGGTAGCCAGTCCCTTGTAGAAGCGAGACTGTGAACTCTCTTCTCTTCCTGCATTAAATCACGCTAAGTAGTTTAGATTAGACCCTCACCCTCTGGTATTGCGGTAGGTCGGGGAACGGACCGTCTGAGTCATAATACACAACAGTGTTTAAAGATTGTTTGAACGACTTGGTCTTTGAACCGAGGTCCTTTAAAAATTATTATCGCTTGCAGAGTTCAGATCGTTGCTTTCTTATAATGTAATGGTCTTTTAAGACAAATAATGATAAATCCCTAACTTTATTGTTTAATGATTCAGTGATTCACGAGTTCTATTGAAGACATTAGATTCCGGGAGTAATCTTAATTTTGACTTGTTCAGTAGTCTTCTGTAGTTCGGGAGTACGCAAATTTTTCCCAATCACGGTAGTGAGTTGTTAACTTGAGAGGGATGGTAACATAGGAGCATTGTGAAAGCCCAAAATTAAGTGATGATTAACCATACTTTGGTAATTTTGATATATATGAGAAAAGATATACTCATGTAAATAGTAATTGATGTGTAGTAGATTGATAACACAGTGTATGTAAACATTACCAAGCCGTTTGGAGCTCTTTATTATGAAGAATTTAAAAGGACACTATATGGAAGTGAAACTTAGTAGAAGTTTGTTGGTTTTTGGAAAACCAGTCAGTATGGTTATGTAATTGTTTAATATTCAATTCCTTGTTCAAATTTGGACAAGTGTGAAGTGAAGTGTCAGTATTATTATTTGTTTAATTGTTGTAGCGCCATATTTTTGGATAATTAAATGTTTTAAATAGTAGGAGTTGATTTTTGTTTATTTTTGAAAGTGTATCCTCTGCTTAATCCAAAGTGTGTAAGTCACAGAGTGGGAAAACAAACCATGAACCACGATACTCCCGATTGAGCATTGCCGGCAAACTGTGATTTGCATAATTCATTGTTGAATGGGCACAATACATACATACATACATACATACATACATACTGTGCCCAATGGGACACGGCAGACTGGCATCGAACTCGGGTCTTATCAGAGAAGACCAGGCCCATGATTATGCCTAGGGTCGAACCATTGGTCTCTGAGGGGGAACAGCTACAGGGAACCCGAAGAGCAATGAGTTGTATAATGACATATAATCACAATATAGCATGATTTCACGGCTAGAATGTGAATATCATAGCTGTTTAATGTGAATATTGTAAGATAATGCAGTTATATGTATATTTTGGAAGCATAGAAGTATGAAAGCAAGCCAGCTGGACAGTTTACTAATCGCAGCCAGCGGATGGGCGTGGATTCGTGACGCCGAAGGAACTCATTTCGTCTGGACCGCCGTGACAGCTCAAAATTAATGACTCTGGGGTTCACCGATGGACAACGCTTGAGAATGGAGAGGGGGTAATTGTCCACGGAAATTAATTGATTGCAGCCAATTGGAGCATCGAAATGGAGTGAAATGTACACCCAGGTGAATATATTCTAGGAGAGATAATTTAGGAGTGGTCTCACACCTCAATTAAAGCCTATATCTCTAAATAAGCCTACGCGCGAGAGTAATGATTTGGAGACCCACACGAGGGGATTTACCATGGTGGCGTCATGACGCTATGGAAGAAGGCAATTAATTGTAATTAATTGGCCGAAGCGATCGCTTGCACGCGAGTGATTATGGGACTTCCACACCTAGATAAACGAGGTGTATACGTCATTTTGAATGGAAATGCATTATTTCAAGAAAGGAGTCGCACCCGTATGTCCTGTGGACTACGTTTTACGAGAAACTTTTATATAGGGGAAGCAGCGCAGACCAAGCCAGTTCGTCTTTAGTTGCTCTGCAGTTCTTCTACAGTCTTCTTGACTCAACACGTAAACTAAAACGCTGCCAGAAAGTGCGCGAAATGTTAGAGTATCGACGCTCGAGTATATATGAAGAACAATGGAAGCGCACCATACAGCTTCTTAATAGTAATCATGAATCGCGTAAGATTTAATCTACAGCATATATTTATCCATTAGCATACGCAAGTATAGTTCGCCTCAGCGTAGGAACAAGTTAGGATGTTTTTGGACAGTGAATATACCAGGAGGTATTGTCATAGTTATAAATGACGCAGTATCGTCAGGATCACTACAATTATGGGAGCCCGAGAGGCATCACAAGTAATCATGACAGTGAAATGAACAGTATTGAAGGTGACGAGAATCGAACGCACGCACACGCATGATAGACTTTCACGGAGACCAGCGGTTGTCGTAGCTGCATCGCATCTCTGAGGTCAGGCGTTAGGAGGAGTCCAATTAAGGATCCACATGTGAAATAGTGCGAAAAGTGTATATAAGTTTTATTACAGTGATTTCAAAAGTGTTTATGTGTATTGTGAAAAATATGTATTGTGTTAAAGTGAGAAAAGCCACTGATAAAAATATGATTATCATGTGTGAAGTATGTGATAGCATGTGTCGTGTGAGATATAGCATGATGGCTTAAACCAAGCATCATGGTAGGTTCGTGGCTGGTGTGCTGGAATAATCCAGCGAAAATGAAAAGTGAGTACAAATTTACAATGTTATCTAATTAGATAGTTCACCATACAATGAAGCATCAATTTAAGACTAAGATGTAACAGTCACTTATGTACGAGCTTTCACCACTCGTATTTTGGTAGAATATGGCTTGGAGGGTGATTTGTTTAGGGCCATTCAGGCCTAAGATAGTGATGAATGTAACGGTAACGTTAAATGATAATAATAATAATAATAATAATAATAATAATAATAATAATAATAATAATAATAATAATCTGGGGTCGGTAACAGTAATAAGTAAAGTAATAGGCATTTCTGGCCTAAAGAACGTTCAAAGTGTGTCATGTCTAATATAAAGATACTGTATTTGGTAAACAGTAAGAAAGTAACATAAAATATATCGAGATACGAGAATTTTTCAGTGTCAGTGAAGTGTTGAATGAATATTTGATATGGTCAATTCTTAGGAGTGTATTTGAGAACCATTAAAGTAATGTAAGCCAGTAAATTTATACTTGTTTTTGGAGCTATTTAAAGCTTTGGCTTAAGAGTAATTGCAGAGAGGACGTGAGCGCTTTAATAATTGAGTCATCTATGAGAAGTATTGTTTGAGCCGCATATAGCGAGCAATGTAACGTAGAATCAAGTGATTTACGTCAATAAAGTTGCGGGGACCACTCTAACATAGCTTGCACGTTAGGTGAAAGGTTGGCTAATCTACGAGATAGTATTGCCGTTGGAGCATACTTATATTATTCGCAGCGAATTGGAACGGAGCTTGTCTGTATCCATCGCTTGCAGGAATATTGCCACGAGGGATGCTCTTCGAGACCCCGTGAGCTCATGTATTAATTGATCTGCCCTGAGAGGAGAATCATGTTCGTCGTATAGGAAACGCAGATTTCCTAATTATTGTAGGCAGCTGCTGATGAGAAATCTTGTATTCTCAATCGTGATGCGCGCCCGAAGTCACCAGTAATCACCACAGAACGGCAAGGCTATTACAGGATCCATCCCCAGCCATGAATATTAATTAGGAGCCGAGTTGAGCCCATTACACTATAAATATAGGTGGTAAATAATTAGTATGACTCAATTACTAGAGACAACACTCAGCGTTACTCCATTGTATTGCAATTGTAAACAAAGTTGACCTTGCTAGCAGCCAGAGGGGTGTGGTAGGTATGCCACGAGGACAGCGGCCATCTTGCTCGGCCAGCTGGAACTAATTTTATGGCCTGCTTGAAAGGGAGGTCTGTTGACCTGGTCCCTTTATTTTAGAAGCATAGTGGGACACTGAATAATCTCAATATTTCGAAATGTAATTAAGATATGATTGTTGTGATGATGCCAATTGAATTAAATTATGTGTTTCAACACACATACCTGGTCGGATCATTGTGATCGGATAAAATTTGGCCCAGTTATTCTCTGAGGAGGAACGCTGAACCAAATAAATGTAGGCATCTTTTTAAAGTGCATTTTTGCCCAGTTCACACTAATTTATGCAGACGGGTAGGTGATTTCAATAACATGACACGTTTGTAACGATAACAATTTCGACCAGACCCAGAAAATCGTTGTATGGTGAAACTATAAACATTTCTATCCATGTGTATTTTGGAAGGGAAAACGTACCACTTTAGCGTTTCATATTGATGGGAAAAGGAAGACGATTCACACGACACAAAATTTGTTAATTAAGGCATAAGATAATGAATTTATGTTAATGAAAGTAAATGCCCGTGAGAAACGAATTAATGTTTAATTATTACAGAATTGATGTCATTTAAAAGTGATATTGTGACTTTTGTGTTGTGATACTCCAGTTTGTTAAACTGTGCGACATGAAGAACACTATGGACGCTCGTAGATGTCTGAAAGTATCAATGATAGGATGCTAGAAATATATTTGAGTGCAGTGAAGCACTAATTGATAAGAGACTCACAAATAACCTTGATTTTCATTGTGGGAAGTAAATGTAAATTATCCTTTGTTTGTATTTTGTTGTATAGCCATGACTTATATCAGTAAATGTTTTATTTCGGAATATGTTGTTTCTTTCATGTAGAGTAGTTACCTGACAGACTCAAATCCTGAGCATGTGGTCGTATGGTGGGCAGGAACTTCCCATACCTCGAATGACCGTGAGTTAGCTGGGATACGAACACATGTTCCATATGATGACAATTGGGTACAATACATACATACAGACAGACAGACAGACAGAGGGTTGGTTTGAGATTGTTTTTGGGAGTTTCATGGGTTTCTTGTTGAGCTGGTTTTGGGGTGACTTTCTCTGCATAAGATTTTCTTGGTTTGGTTGTAGGTTGGGGCGGTGAGCGTGAGCCTTGTTCGCTGTTTAGGGGTTCGCTGTCGGATTCAGATACTGTTTCAGTGTCTGTTGGGGTATTTCTTTTTCCGGTGATGCCAGAGCTTAGCCTGCTTCGTCGCTTTACTTTAAAAGCTGAGGTTGCGGTTTGCCTATAGCTGGGGGAAGCTGTTTCCTCAATAATTGTAGCAGAGAAGTCCTCTCCCATGGGTAGCATTTTGAATCGGTTGTGGGTTAAGGTAGGCGTTAGCTGGGTGCTGGGAGTGGTTCTGAGTGTTACGGGATGCTCTTGGGTTGAGTTTTGAGATGTTGATTGACTAGGGTGAGTTGTAGTGTTACGCTTCGGTGGCGTAGTCGGTAGCATGCTGAACTGCAGTGGCCAAGATAGCGGGTTCAAACCCGGCCGAAGTCGTCGTTTTTTTTATGACCGTTAAAAATCCGTCAGTATGCCTTCCTTCGGAGGGGAAGTAAAGCCGGCGGTCCCATGTCATAGATTTATGGCATGTAAAAGATCCTTTCACAGACTAAACTTGTGTAAAGCAAAATTGTTAGGTTTGATTTCGTCAGAACGCTCTATCAAAGTTCCAACGTTCATCACTGGGCATCATTGACATCTGGTGGCGAAAGTTGGAACTACTTGAAATTGAACGGAACTTGTAGCTCACACTTTAGGGTGTCCGCTGGAAGCAGCTACAGACTCAGGCGAGCCGAACATGTCCTCGGACACTCCCGGCACTAAAAGCCCTTTTTTTTTTTACCCTCCAGGTTGGTGGAACCCACGGACTCAGCGAGGGAACTCACCACTACCGCCTCTACGGCAGTGTCCTAGAGCTGGGAACATCGAATCGGAAGGGATACAACTGGTGAGGTGAGATTGGCACCTCGCCCAGGCGGCCTCACCTGCAAAGCGAACAGGGACCTCATGAGGGAAGGTAAGGGATGGTGAGGATGGATATGCAAGAAAGAGGGAAGGAGGCGGCCGTGGCCTTGAAGAAGGTACCATCCCGGCATTTGCCCGAAGACGAAGTGGAAAACCACTTCGAGGATGGCTGAGGGGGAATCATATCCCCTCTACTCATTTGGGCCACCCGAGGCTGAGTAGACCCCGTTCCAGTCCTCGTACCACTTTTTCAAATTTCGTGGCAGAGCCGGGAATCGAACCCAGGACCTCCGGGGCGGTAGCTAACCATGCTGACCGCTACGCTACGGAGGCGACACTAAAAGCCATACGATAAATAAATAAATAAATAATCCTATTGTTAGGGTTCGTTTTGGATTTGGTGCGTTTCAGTTATTCTGGGCATTTACGTGAGGAGGCTGGATGCTCGCCCTCGCAGTTTGCTTATTTTGGTGGCTCCGATTCTGGTACTGTGCAATCTACAGGTTTATGTGGGAGGGCACATTTCACGCATTTAGTGGGCAAGGCACAGTAGCCTCTTGTATCGACAGATTTTTGGCAGTTATAGCATTGCAGAATAGTTTTTCTGGTTCCATCTTTGAAGTCTTCTACGGTTATTGTTTGGCAATTGAGGTAGTTCAGTTTGTGCAGTTCATGATTTTGTGCGGGGTCACCAGGAAGAGTGGCATTAGTTTTCGTTTGTTGTGGGTGTTACTTTTTGCGTTATTCTTTGATAATTGTTTGACGTACTGGGGTTGAAATTTTAGACTGGTGAGTTCATCCTTTATTTCTTGGATAGTGGTGTCGTATGGGTGGCCTCTCAGTGCAATTTGTTTTGTAGGGCGCTTCTCGATTGCATGGGTAAATTAGTTGATAGAGCTTTCCTTTAAACGTTTAATTATGTTGTCGTAATCTAGTATAGAGTTCATTACCGACAGCAGTGGCTCAGCTGGTTAAAGCGCTGCGTTAGGTCATAGGACCAAGCTCTCTGTTGACTCTGTAGACGCGTGGGTTCGAGCCCCACCGTCGGCCGTCCTTGGAATGGTTTTCCGTGGTTTCCCATTTTCAACACCAGGCAAATGCTGGGACGGTACCTTCTGATAGGCCACGGCCGCTACCTTCCACATCCTTGCCCAGTTTCATTCATCTGCATCCATTCCATCTCTCATCCTGACGCGCAGGTCGCCCGCGGGCGTCCAAAAGACCTGCACTCGGCCTCTGAGGAGGCCACACGACAAAAAAGAAAAAATCGAGTTCATTGTTACAATTGCTCCTTCTTGGGTTGGTCGTACGTTATACTTTTTATCTTGAACCACTGGGTCGAGGAACTTTTTGAGTTCTCGCCATGATTTCGATGTAGGGATGTTAATGGGTGGTAGTGGTTTCGTTGGAGTTGGGGTTGGTGTTTTGGCTTGGCCCATCTGTGGCCGCGTTTGAAGCCATATTCGCCACTGCGGGTTGTGAAATGTTGGATGTGAATTGATAATGAGGTGGAGCGTGGTGTAACGGTTATAGTGAAGTGTGCTTCCCTCTATCGGGGGAAGGGTGAGGTGTTGTGAGAAGCTATCTGTGCGATTATCAAACACTTGTGCAGGCCTGAATTTACCAATAGGCCCCATAGGCCCCGGCCTAGGGGCACACCATGCTGAGGGGCGCAAAATTAATCCGCAAATTCTTTTGACAAAAACTTTCCATAAGATGTTATAATCTTGCTGCACTTCAAAAAGTTCTTTTTACAGTTCAAAAATAGACCAAACAGACTTTTATGATTTTGTAAAAGCCAATTTCGTATAATTTTATGATTTCAATTAAACATTCCAAAATTTTGACACGTTTCCAATTTATATTGTGGCCATCATTTTCCAACACATGTTTTGAAAACGCAGATTTTTCGACTTCAGCTTTAGAATAGGAATGTTTTGTGATTTATTAGGAGAAAATTTAAGTCTTGAATATTAATATCAGGTTGTATGGTGTAGTGTATATGTGTATCTGTATAATGAGTCTTAAATGGTTTAAACTTATTTTAATATTTCGTTGGCCTATTTATTTATAGTTCATATATACACATTTAGAAACAGTTGATTCTCTCATTATTTTATTTTTATTTTATTTTTATTTAATCAATTTACCCTCTAGGTTGGTGGTTCCCACGAACTCAGCGAGGGAACTCACCACCACCGCCTCTATGGGCAGTGTCCTGGAGCTGGGAACATCGGGTCGGGATGGATACAACTGGGGAGGTGTGATCAGCACTTCGCCCAGGCAGCCTCACCTGCAAAGCGAACAGGGGCCTCATGAGGGATGGGAAGGGATGGAAGATTGGGATGGATAGGCTAGGAAGAGGGAAGGAGGCGGCCGTGGCCTTACAGTAGGTACCATCCCAGCATTTGCCCGAAGACGAAGTGGGAAACCACGGAAAACCACTTCGAGGATGGCTGAGGTGGGAATCGAACCCCCTCTACTCATTTGGACCACCCGAGGGTGAGTAGACCCCGTTCCAGTCCTCATACCACTTTTCAAATTTCGTGGCCGAGCCGGGAATCGAACCCAGGACCTCCGGGGCGGCAGCTAACTATGCTGACCGCTACGCTATGGAGGCGACACCTCATTATTTTAATTTATTTAATTGGTTTTACTTCACGATACATTAGAATAAAATAAAAATAACAAGAAGTTCCGTGACGAACTAAAGAGCCTACTTTTCTTAAAAGTTAAGATTCATGCCAATAATTAATCTATATGGATCTATCTAGAATAATGACGAAATTAAGTTAGTAATATCGAAATTTCTAATTAGTTCGAAATACTGTATACCTGGCATAATATAGCCTAATAGAGAATTACAGTTGGCAGCCCTGGCGACTGAATATATTCTTAGTTCCATCTCTTAAGGTACAAAATACAAAATTTGGTTGATGTCCAATGAATAGCATGGACGTTACATGCAGTTAAACATTGGATCTAACAGCGCGCGTAAAATCATGTTGGCAACAATGACATACATGTATTGGTTAGAAATAATCTGAAATAATATGATCTATTGGTGTGCCAATTTTTAATGAAATCCATTAGTTAGTATAGAAGTTACGTGCATTTTAAAAGTTGACCTATCTGCAGGCTTAGAATCATGTTGGCAGCACTGACGTATATAAGATACTCCAAATTAATATAGAATGTCAGGTACTATACGTGTGCATAGTTTAAAGCTGTCGGCTTGCATACATTCTGATATATGGGTATTTGGATAAAATAAATTGAGAGCATTTATTAACAGTTGGCAGCCCTGGTTACTATTAAGAATCGGCATAGTCATATTTGCTATGGTACACATAGCACACACGAAATTTGGTTGCAATCCAAACGATAGTATAGAAATTACATGTATTTAAAGTTTGACCTCTCAGCAGGCTTAGAATCATGTTGGTAGCACTGACGTATATAAGATACTCCAAATTAATATAGAAATTCAGGTACTATACGTATACGTGTGCATAGTTTAAAGTTGTCGGCTTGCATTGTTTCTGATATATGGGTATTTGGATAAAATAAATTGAGAGCATTTATTAACAGTTGGCAGTCCTGGTGCCTCTTAAGAATTCGCTCAGTTATATCTGTTTATGTACACATAGCACATACGAAATTTGGTTGAATTCCAATTGATAGTGTAGAAATTATATGCATTTAAAAATTGGACTTATCAGCAGGCTTATAATCATTTTGGCAACACTGCCATGTATATCCTCCTGGAAATTAAACTGCAATATTATTATCTATACGTGTGCCAATTTTGAAATAGCTGCCATTCATACCTTCCAAGATATCCAACATGGAGCTGAAATTTAAATTGCGATTTTCATCAGTTGGTAGCACTGACATCATTTTCAAATATGGCCTTGAGATATTCAGGTATAGATCTTTACACCTACCAAATTTTGTTTCGATTGCTCCAGCCGTTTAGGAGTTGATAAGGGGGACACACACACAGCCAGCCAGACAGACAGACAGAAGGTCAGACAGACAGACAGACACACATTTTCCCGATCTCATAAGTCTACTTTTTCCTCATTTTGCAAAATGTGAAAAGTAGGCTAAAAATTACCTTCACAAAGACCTTTCTGATGTCTAATTTCACCCTCCTTCACGATGGTATGAAAGCAAAAACCCACGGGCCTAGGGGTGCATAAAATCTAAATCTTGCCCTGCACTTGTGTGGATAATTTTGAAAATAATAATTGCCCGTGATGTCGCAGGTCGCTTCAGGCTACAGTTTTTAGTAAGATGTCTCCTTGGCAGGTGTAGAAGCAACTCAGCGCGCCTCGTCCGAGCGAGCGCGGCAAATTTGAGCCTCGCACCAAGTAGCCAATCGAATTCAAACCTCGTCCGCGATGGACCAATGGCAGGCCGTCCGGTGGGAGCGATGATATAAGAAAAGGTCGACTGATATCAAATCACAATAGAGGAAAAGGAGCCTGTATGGGCACCAGTCTCTAATAATACTAATTTCGACAGCTTGAGAGTACTACTACTCTTCTAATATTCAACAAGTAGTTCCGTGAAGAACTCTACAGCCTATTTTCATATATCCTACTCGTGTTTATTGCCTCTATCAACATACGACATTTCAGTTTAAAGGTTGTGATAGATTCGTAGATATTGAGAACCGTTTAAATATTTCAGATGGTTCGCAGGTTGGATTTTTATTTTTGTACTATTACATTAAGATTATTGTGTACGTGTGGTATTCGAACATCAATCGTATGATTAGAACACAAGAAGTAAAAACGAGATTTTAAAATTTCGCACAGCTGCCATCTTGGGGTTATGAAAACAATTGAAATAAATTAGATGCCAGTGGATTAACATTTGTATAAGTATTTAACGTGCAATGTTTCACTGCACTCGGATGGTTAAATCGCGAGAAACGTTCATTTAAATATGTATACTTCGCGTCGCCGCCATGTTGGATTTCTGCTCACCAGGTTACTGAAAGTCCTATAGGTGAGCTCATGTTCATAGCCTCTATAAACATTTAAAAAATCAGTTTGATTGCTGTAAAAGATTCGTAGATATTAAGAACCGTCTAAACATTTCGGATGCTCGCCATTTTGGATTGTTATATGTATAGGCCATAGAGTTATGTACCATTAAAGGAAAATTATTGCGTAGGTTCATTACTCAAACTTTCGCTTCGATCGCATGATCACGACACAAGAAATAAAAACTTAATTTTAAAATTTCTCACAGTCGCCATCTTGAGGTTATGTAAATAATTGAACTGAATTAGAAGCCAGTGCATTACAATATTTATAATAATTTACTGTACCACATTTTACTGCGCTCAGAGAGTTAAATCACGAGAAAAGTCTATTAAAATGTTTCAACTTCGGTTGGCCCCCATGTTCGTTTTGTACTTTACAGGTTTATGAATATTACATAGATAAACTTGTAGCAGTGCCCTTTATCATCGTAAAAAATTTCAGGGTGATATCTGTGATAGTTTAGAAGATATAGAATGCCGGTGAAATATTTCGCACAGCCGGCATTTCGAGGTTATGTAAACAATTGAACTAAATTATATGCTAGTGCATTGCAATTTGTATAAACATTTGCTGTACTAAGTTTCATTACGTTTGGATGGTTAAATCGCGAGAAAAGTCTATTTAAAAGTCTCAACTTCGCTTGGCCGCCATGTTGGTTTTTAGTTACCAGGTTTTTGAAAGTCTCATAGGTGAACTGCTAGTTGTACCCTTTATCACCGTACACAATTTCAGGGTGATATCGGTAATAGTTTCGGAAACTGAATGCTGGTGAAATATTTCGCACAGCCGCCATGTTGGATTGGTGAGACACAATAACATTTGAAGGGCACGGTTGGGGTCGGCCAGAATGGTGCTATGATCTTATCGAGTTTCATTGAAATCACTCCAGCCGTTTAGAAGTTTTTAGGACACACACACACACACACACACACACACACGGACAAAATGTATCTCATAAGCCAATTTTTTTATAAAATGAAAATAGGCTAAACATAGTGATTTTTCCGATTATTTCACACAAGAAATACCTAATAAGTTCAAAATGAAGTGTGATAGTTAAATGAATATATCAGCAAACGTTCCTCTGAACACGTACTGTAAAGTATCACATGCTTGAGGCCCAACGTTTACAGACAGGAGTGGAATTCTTGAAATAGGCATGTGTCCTTAAACTTTTGGTTGGAACTGTATTATTGTGACGAACCTGAGGAATGATGTTGTCTGAACTATTTTGTTATTTATGATTCTAATTCATCTGTTTCTATTTAAACTGGTGGCGTATTGTAATGTGGTTATCTTGTCAATGTAGCGAGTACACAGATGATGCAATACACTAGAGATGAATAATTTTATGCAAACTTAGCTGGTATTTGAATGTTGAGCCCTACACGGCGTCCGTTTTCGCCTATTGCACGCCTCGTACAGTACTCCCTCTGTAATCCGGCATCTCAGCTCTCCGACACTTCCAGCAATCCGGCGTTTTGTATTCGAGTAAGAGCTCAACATCTGATTTGATAATGCGTCCCCAATACTGTACAATGTTTTCCACACAGCGACACGACTAGTGTCTGCGTAAACAATTCATTGGCGCCAAGAGCGATGACTCACGTAGCCCCCCCCCCCCCCCCCCTCAGGTGCTTAGTGTAGGACAGTTGTACTGTAGTAGTGTTGTGTTAAATATGGCATCCGTGCAGAAAAAACGTAAGCATAAAACTCTGATCTTTGTTAGATAAACATGAAATCCTAAAGCGGCTAGAAAAGGGCGAAATGTTAACTAGTGTGGCTAACGAATACGGTGTTGGTCGAGCTACAGTTCATGACATAAGAAAAAACAGTGATAAAATAAAGTCGTTTTTTAAGACGAATGAGAATTTAAAAAGTAACCTACAGACATTGAAAACTGGTGAAATCCTTATAGGAAAGGCTAGGGAATTTTACCGGAAAATTACAAAAAAGGATGATTTCCAAGCCAGCGAGGGATTGTTGCAGAAATTCAAACAACGTTATGGAATTAGACAGCTAAGTACTGAACCCATGGGCCATAGGGTCCATGATGGTCGAACCAATGTCCTTAAGGAAGAAATGAAAGAAACGTATAGTTTCTTAAAGGAACGGAGAGAGATTTTAAGCCAGGAATATAGCTTAACATTGTGCAAGCGACTAGGGACAGATGCTCCTTAGATGAGATCACCCCACTCGACATGCCAGAGAGGGCTGGTCACGAGTATTAATAACTGAGTGGAATCTTCCACCGTGATAGAAAGAGAAGCCTGAATCGGAATTCAAGCTGACGTGGCTGGAAATTGACAACGTCGCATACGCGCCAGAAGAGGAATAATTAAAATTAACACGTTTACGAGCATAATAATGAGTAAACAAGCACAGTACAGTGAATCATTTTGAATGAGAGATTTTTCAGTATAGAGAAACCATGTAATAATTGTGCAGAAATAAACTGCCGACGTAAGGCTACGTCATACGGGAAGTACCTAAGCCTCTGTGGTGGGGAGAGAGCAAAAAGAATGCAACACCCACACAATTGAGGACGAGAAATTAATTAATATCTCCGAATTGCACGATCGATTCTTAGGTGCAATAAGATCATTAGACATTGAGAAGACGAGCTTTCGGAAGGTATAATTTTTATATTTGTGGCACCATTATTTTAGAAGTTGACCACAGAAAAGGCTTGAGTCTTATTTTTTTGTAGTAAAACAGTATAAAGCTTCGGGCGTTTCCAAGCCAATCATGCAGTATTCAGACAGCCAGAGGGCACGTAACTGTGTCACATCGCATGCAGTCCTACGAGCATTCCGTGAGGGGAAGTGCTGCTCCACGACGTAGAAATAGTCATTCCGACAGTCCGTGAGGGGACTTAACTCTGCGTTATATCGATAACAGCTACCAGTACTCCTTGAGGGGAGAAACGCTGTTTTACACCGCCGAAGTAAGATCCAATAGCCACAGGCGTCACAGTAGTAACGACTTGCTTGCCTCCATAAGGAGCAGTCAAGACGAAATTTTAAAGTATCGCCGTAGTGAAATATTAGGAAAATCCTAATTATAGGATTTAGGCCCGACTGTATACAAGTTAAAGTGAAAATTCGCAAGATATAGTCAGAGCAGGCTGCGAACGTCGGACTTAAAGGCGATAGGTCGTTATATGTTTAAACGAAGAGATCATAACGTACGGAAGTATCGTACCAGACAGATACACTGTTATTTAAATTGAAGAAACCTAAAAAAGGAAGAACAGAATAAGGTTCGAACGTAGGAGTGTTTAAACAGTTCAAATAAAGACGATAGGAGACTATAAACATTAGCTCCAGAAAGCAGGCGAACAATTCTAATAGTACTAGAATCGAGAAGTGCTAGCTGCTAGAAACTAAATCTATAGGTCTTAGAGGAGACCTCGATCCATATAGACTTTCGTTAGGATCAATAGACAGATCTACAGAGAAGCCGTTCAAGCTAGATAAATAGCCAGTTATCCAGGATAGGAATAGCAGAATTGAACTCCAGGGAACAGTAGATGTTTCGGGACTTTCGCATTCTTCAGAATAGGAAGCCGACATCGGATAAATCTCACCCTTGGAAACGGGAACTTAAGAAGATCACGTGTGAAAGGCTCAGAAGTACGGCCTAGTGATCGAGTAATTGTGAAGTGTAAAATAATTAAGATTGTGTGTTAGATAATATTTTTAGTGTTATTATGTGTTCAAAAGGGACACACCAGTATATAAAAATGTCGTCAATATTAAGTGTTCTAGATATAGGTCAAAAAGTGTTTTTACGTAAGATGAATACCTTCAATATGGTGTAAAAAGTTCAAAGTGGGCCCTAAAAATGAAACACCGCACCAGATTTAAGATCAGGGGATGATCTGAAAATATGTGAGTACAAAAATCATTTTTATTTTGGTGTCAGAAATTGATTGTGTACAAAACCACCGGAGTTTTTGGGTGAAAGGGATGTGTTTTAATAAATAAATGCTGAATAATCAAGAATACGGTCTGAACAATAATAAATAAATAGAGAAATTATGAATAATTATGTAAAGAATAATTCCCGTAGAGGAAATATGTGAATAAAGGGTTAATGTATTTAACAAATGTCATAAGAGCAAGCGAAATATCATTAATTATCATAAAAGACATTGAAATAAAGTAAAGTTGAGATATGAAAGAAATAGCTTTTGAGCTTGTATAAAGAATAAAGAGAATAATAATAATAATTAAATATGGAAATGTTAAATAAAAAATCAAATAAATTGATATGAACATAAGAACGTTAAGCCTTAACGTATGTGTAAGAAATGAGGTTCAATGGAATATTTTAAAACAGGGAGCGATTTATCGACCATGGAAAGATTAATATGTGAATTAAAATAATATGAATTGTTACTAAAGAGATTTTATCAGTTCTTGGGAAGACATTTTCGGCTTAAAATAATGCATAGCGCCTAATGAGCGCAAATATAATATTAAAAGTGTCACGCTAGGAACGCGTAGTGGTTAAATACTTGGTACATTACTTATGGAGGGTAGTTGATTGCAGTGAATTGATAATTGTGTAAGTCCTCTATTTTGTGACATTAGTATCACGAGGCATTGTGTATGTATTTAAAAAGGGAGCTAATATATGGTATTATTGAGCGTATGTCATTGGGCCACGGCCGACTCTAAATCGCATTTTGGATAAGTCCTCTGTACGGGATTAGTTCCCGAGGCACCTGAAGAGATTCGAATGCAGGATCTTCTTATGATAAAAGCCCCTGTAATTCTCCGTCGTCGTATGTGTATTTAATCTTCCCAATCAATGAGGACCCTCTCATAATTAATAAATGCCAAGAATACGGAAATGGTCTTTGAACCAAAGAATAGTTGTTTGAATGTATACGGTACAATAAAGCCCGGTCTCCTCAGAACTGGATAGAATGGAAAGGTTTGTTTTGAAAGCCTTGAAAATAAGCTACTAATGTTGGGTCAGACAGGATGGCTCCGCCACCCTAAGATGTCATAAATCGCACCCCTTGTAGTAGAGACTAGCTCTTTTAAAGCGAGGGGAACAGAGACCGTCTCGTAAGCTGTTGTAAAAGAGAAATGAATACACCAGGAGTGTTTAAAGTTGTAATCGACCCGGGCGTTGAACCGAGGTCCTTAAAGATGGATATTTCGTTTGCCGGTTCAGATCGTAGTTTCTTATATGATAATGGTCTATTAAGACATAAGAGATAAATAACAATCCCTATTGTAATAATGTATGGACGTGGGATTCCACGAGTTGATTGAAGGCAACTGAGTTCGGGAGTAACTATAGTTTTTTTGACTGTGTCAAGTACCTTCACGCTCTGGAGTACACAATTGATTTTCTGATTACCTTAATATGTTTGTGAAATAATGAGAGATGATAACAACTGAATGTGTGGACATGCCCAAAATATTGAATTAGATAATTAACATAGATTTTAAATATAATTATATATTTGTTCTTGAGAAATAAGAAATATAAAAGCTAGTGTTTGAGGTGTACAAGAATGACACCCTAATAATGTAAATGCATGGAGCCAAAGAGCTCGGAGTTATGTAAACTTAATGTTAGTGCTTTATGGAAGTGAGACTAAGTAAGAATTGTTGGTTTATGTGGAAACCACAGGTTTGAATACAATATTTGTTTATTTTATTTTGTGATCCCTTGTTCATTTGGAACAAGCAGTTGATATTTTGGTCAGTAATTAAAGTGTTAAAATGTTTGTAGCGCCATTAATTTTATTAATTAAATATGTTTAAATAGGAGTTGATTTTGTTGTTATTTTTGCAAGTGTATCCTCTAATTAATCCAAAATATGTGAGTCACAGAGTGGGGGAACTTACCACTGCCCCGAAATCCCGAATTGAGCTACGCTGGTATACTGTGATTGGCATATTTCTTGCTAAATGGGCACAGTACAACGGGTGAGAAATTTTCATGTGACGAAAGCGCTGTTGAAGGTTCAAACAGGTTATCCAAGAAATGGATTTAACTCCTGACCAAGTTTACAATGCGGACGAGAGCTGTTTATTTTGGCGGTTGTTACCAAAAAACTGATTTTCAAATGATATCTGAGTTTTTCTCGATATATTCCAGTAATCGGGCGTTTTTGGTAATCCGGCAGTGCTCTGGTCCGATATCTGCCGGATTACCGAGAGAGCACTGTACTCAACTCGATTTGCGCATGCGTATTTCCAAACTCAAGCAACAGCACATCACGTATCATGTCTCGAAAGGGTTTCAATTGAACACACCTCGCTGAACAAACTTTGAAATGTGTTTCGCTCCCCATAGAGATAATCATTACATATGCTTAAATACTTAATTGAAGAGGTTCTAAGAACCAAGCAATGTGGATGTGCTTAGTTCGTTTACGGAATAATGCAGAATGTTGCTGATAGGCACATCAGTGATAAGTAGGGCTCGGTTTTTTAGGTAAATAAATATTTTTATGTAAATACATTTTTAAGCATTTTTTCTATAAATACATAAATTCCAGCTTTTCACGTATTAGCACATAAAAATAATATTTACATTTTTTTATCAGTATGATAGATCTTTCTGTTTATTGCATTTTTGTTCTGTGTTATTTCAAGAGGGAAGAATCTGAGAGCTATCTAATCTTATTGTAGAGCGTATGTCAGCTTGCAACTGTGTTATTCTTAACTTGTCGCCCCATGCCACTCACTGTGGAAGCCAGGGATTTCCTTGTTTATAGCCACACCGCACCCCGTGCTAGACCTCCAACTACCTGGTACCATTGTCACTCATAAGCAGTTCATTTCTGGCACTGTGAAGTGTAAGGCAGTTCTACGATGCCTAAAGTAAAAGCAACTACAAGTTATCGTCTGCAGCAGTATATTGCAGAATGTAAAGATAATTTTACTTCTGATGGGGGTGTTCTGTTCTGCCAACCATGTGGGAAAGCAATCAAGGCTGAACAGCGAACTCAAGTTACACAACATCTCGAGGGCAAGAAACATATTGCCGCAGTTTTGCGCCATTTGAGTATGAGTTTCGCGATAATGGTCGGTCATTTGTGATGGACAACTTTAAGATGTATCTCGTTGTGTATTGTAATGCTCAGCAGTCAGAGGGACATAGAATAAATTGCATTCGTGAGTATTGCATATTGTTTATATTCACAATAATGAACTAAATTATAATGAAATATTTTTCCCTTTTTGTCACATATTTCAGGTATTTTTAATACATAAAAAACGATTTTTAGCGCCTAAAAATCAGAGCCCTAGTGATAAGTTACGTAAAGTAGGGGAAATAAAAGCAAATAATTATCTTAGAACTACTGCTAATTTTCATGTAAAATGGATATTAATAGCATTACAAATTGTAATTATTATGCAGTACATACCATGCGTCATACAAAGGCACCCGCTTCGTTAGCGAGTCAAACAGATGTCTTTGTTGGAGGCCGGATATGCTTTGTGTGTCTATCTCTTTAGCATCTTGCAGCAATAAAAGTGAACGAGTTGTTCATCAAACAGTTAACATATAGTTTCCTTGACAGCTGTATACAGAGTGCCTTGAAAATATAAGCACAAAATAATAAGCAAGACCGATGAGGCCAAGATTGTGGTAACACGACTTGCAATTCAGGGGTCGTCTTACCACTAATAGGCCTAAGTTCCTTAAATTAGGCGTATTTTGTCATTATATGAATTTTTGTTTTACAGTGGATTAAGGAAAGACAAATGTAATAACGCTGTTGTTTTATTTTATATTATTCATTTGGCTATTTGGAGGCAAACGGTTGGAATATCTCGCAGGTACATCAATGTTGAGTGATATTGGTATTCACAACGATGAAGTACAAGTATGGGGCATTCATTCTTGGCTGTCACCGTGGAGGCCCGTGTTCAATTCCCAGCTCTGTCAAGAAATTTAATTCTGGCCTGAGGGCTGAAACGGGATACACTCAGTCCCGTGAGGCAATACTGAGAAGAGACGGGTTCGATTCCTACCTCAGTCATCCTAGAAATGTTTTTCCGTGGTTTCATCACTTCTAGTCCAGGCAAATGCAGGGATGGTAACTTACTTAAGTTCACGGCAGCGTCCTATCCAAACCCTACCTCAATTAAAAATACACACAATAATACATACATTACAGTGACACAGATCAGGGTTCGACTCCTGGCTCTGCCAAGAAGATGAAACCTAAACATATTCTTCACACACCCTACTACACGGGGCTACATGACCACAATGATAAAAAACCCTAAAACTATTTAACAACAAGTATGGGACGTAGTGCAAGATGCGCTACCCCAAAGTTGCTTGGGGCAGGGTGTACCCAGAACCCGCTGTGGTTCGGATTCCATGTAAAGGCGGAGGTCTCGTGGTTCATGATCGCAAGATTGTTATTGTTTTTAAGGGACGGAACTACGAGGTCATCTGCCTAAATCGCAAGATTAACGGTCATGTAAAACTACAAGCTTCCTTCCAGACATCATTTTCAAAGACAAAGTTAAAAACACCTAGTTGAGTACCAAATACTCTCACGATCCAAAAAACTTACAGCAAATTTGTTGTTGTTGATTATTTAGGGGCTTTTCGACATCGTGGTCATGTAGCCCCGTGTACTCAGGTGTGTGTATAAAATTTGTTTGGTAAACTGTGTTATTGTGATGGCTGTAGTCTATTAGAGTGTTCATTTGTATTACTTATGAGGATTGGGAAAGAGACGGCCGTGGCCTTAAATAAGGAACCGTCCCGGCATTTGCTGGGAGTAGAATTGGGAAACCAAGGAAAGCCACTTCCAGGAGGGCTGAGGTAGGAATCGAACCCACCACTTCTCAGGTCTGCTTCACGAGGCTGAGTGTACCCCGTTCTAGTCCTCAGACCAGAATTAAATTTCTTGGCAGTGCCAGGAATCGAACCCGGGCCTCCGAGGCGACATCCAAGAGTGCTAGCTACGAGGCGGACTGACAGAAAGTTTTAGAGAGTCGGTGGAAGAAGTAACGAAGAATTGACGTAAGGAAAATACCGCTGGTTTTTCATTTGTACTTTCATAAACAGTGGTGGAATCAAAGACTTTGAGGTGAAATATACAGTGTTTGAGTGCAAAACGATCTGCCGTCATTTTTGTTGTTGTTCTTGTTGCTTATTTTAGGGACTGCGATGTGATAATAATAATATCGGGTGCCGGGTGCAAGCTTTGTTATTTAACGTCCAGAGGGCAGCTTGCATGTCGAATTTTGTTGTTCCTTGGAGCTCTATGAAAGTCATGGAGGTCAGATTATCTAAGCTCATTGACACTATAGCGCTTTCTAGTAGAGGAAGGAGGAACTTTTTGGGTTGGCGGAAAATCCCGAGATTAATTTTGCCATTATGAACTCGGCCTACTGAATTCAAATGGGTTCTTTAACATGCCAACAACGTATGACATGCGTGTCGAGATTTTTGTCGCCTTTCAAAAATCATATACCACGGCCAGGAGCGTACCTGCAAGCTAGGAGTTGGTAGTCCAACATGATAACCACTCACCCACCGTGGCAAACAATGTGATAGCCGTACTGGGAGGGAGGCGACCATGGCTATAAGAAAGGAACCATCCCAGCAAATGCCTGGAGTAGAAGTGGGGGGGAACTGTCAGTGGGGGAAACCACGGAAAACAACTTCCAGGATGGCTTAGGTGTGAATCGAACCCTCTACTTCTCAGTTTTGCCTCACGAGGCTGAGAGCACCCAATTCCAGCCCTCAAACCAGAATTAAAATTTCTTGGCAGAGCCGGGAATCGAACCTGGGGCGACATCCAAGACGCTAGCCGCTACACCACGATGTGGACCCGTCATAATGTATTGGTAGAAACACTAGCAGCCCTTTCCGACTGTTCAGTTTCGATCTTAACTCTTTCATGAAGCATAGAATGGTGTGTGCTTAATTTCGCAATGAAAGCTGAGGAGAGAGGAGCAATTGAATCCTACTCTAAGCCATGGTATCGGTCTTAACCTCTACAGACCCAAGACAAACATTTTAGATGACATTTTTTGGTTTCATAGTTTCTTATTAAATAATGGCCCAAATATCACATATTTGAAGTCCAAGTTCATTCTTAGTGAAGAATTAAAATTGCAGGTCACAATTACCGAGCGTGGTAATGCGCAGGATTGGCCTGGGAAGCCGAGTCAGTTCGAACCCCACAGTTGGGTGTCCTTGAAATCGTATTCCATAGTTTATCCGTTTCAATTCCAAGAGAAACAGGAACGGTGCGTTTTGATAAGCTACGGCTGTTTCCTTCTAACTTCTTGCTCAGTTTCATCTATGACCATTCATTTTCCCCTCTAAATCTGGGTTTCCCTAGGCGCGGAAGCGGAGAGCGGAACGCGGAGAGCGGAGTCGGCTCACCATTCGTGGTCATCAGCTAGCTGAATTGTGTTTTCCTAGACGTGGACTTGTCCTCTGGCGGAGCGCGGAACTGTTGCTCATTTGTATAGGCCTACTAGGAGTGATAAGGTGAGGTCGATATGGACGTGGAATCTAGTCTTTCTATTTTATTACACTTGGAAGTGGAGGAGGAGGAGGAAGAGTTACTACTGCATTTAGTGAAGGATGGAAAATGTGCAAGTGACATATGACATCTTTCTTCACAACATTCGTATATTCTTTCTCTATTAGATTCCATATTATAGGATGACCATGAACCTACAAATTGAGTTGTTTATCTTCGGATGCAGTAAACCGACACACACTCATGGTGCACACACTTTATACTAAACAGACAAGGGACACAATTGAATAAAACTACACACAACTTGTACAGAAGTCCAGCCACTCCGCCAGCCGACAGCGGACTCGTCTGCTCTCGGAGCAGAGGAACGCGGAGGAGCGAGTTCCGCTCGTCCAGCAGCGGTCCGCTCCGCTTCTAGGAAAACAGTACAATTAAAATTACTTATGACCAGAGGAGAGCCGACTCCTCTCTCCGCGTTCCGCTCTCTGCTTCCGCGCCCAGGAAAACCCAGCTTAAATCCTTCTGTTGCGATAGGCGTCGGGAAGGACATAGAGCCATAGAAGCCATTTGCCACATAGAAAACTAATTTCCACTCATCCCCATCCCTATCGAAGTGGGATAGAAATACAGGTAAAAATGCATAATACTAACTACTGCTGACAAAATTGTTAAAATGTAAAGAGCACTTATGAGCACCCTGGGTCTGAAGAGGCTAAACTTCATGTGAATGCCCAGCATCATATACAGTACGAAGGAAGTTTCGAAAATAGGTTTCGTTATTGTTTCCCCAAGGACCCTTTGTTGCCGAACTGGCATAACCTACACCATAGGATAATGAACTATTCACCTTGCAATATTTTTTGACATATTCGCCACTGACATTAAGATACTTGTCGTCGCGTTCAATCAGTTTGAAGAAACCACCCTAGTTATGCGCCTGTCCACTAACACCGTGTCCTGTATTCGAGGAATAGTGTTTTCTTACGTGGATGTGTAGGGACGCCCAATTCTATCTTCATACTCCACACTCTGCCGTTCGTCACGGAACATGCAACACCAGCGACCGACCATTTGAAGGGATGGTAATGAATTTTTTATATTTTTATTTTTTGTCGTGTGGCCTCCTGAGAGGCCGAGTACAGGTCTTTCTAGTTGACGACCGTGGGCGACCTGTGCGTCGGGATGAGAGATGGAATGGATGGAGATTAATGAAATTGGGCAAGGATGTGGAAGGAAGCGGCCGTGGCCTGTCAGAAGGTACCGTCCCAGCATTTGTCTGGTGTTGAAAATGGGAAACCACGGAAGACCATTTCAAGGACGGCCGACGGTGGGGATCGAACCCACGCATCTACCGAGTCAGCAGAGAGCTTGGCCCCATGACCTAACGCTGCGCTTTAGCCAGCGTAGCTACTACTCTCGGTATGGTAATGATGATGATGATGATGATTGAATCGGTCGTTGTGAGAAGGCACTAAGTCAATTTTTGTCGAAATTGAGATTTCCATGGATACGTATAGTATGAATGTCGACGCATCTAGCTATGTTAAAAGGAACTAAGTCTGCCCGTTCAGTACGCTGTATCACTACTAGCTGAATTTAACATTCAGTGTTAAAGAGAAATTTTTTGCTTCTATTTGCCCACTACTGTTTTGCTAGAATTGAAAATATAGTTATATGCTATACTGGTATCTTTAAATTGGTATTTTTGTCATAAAAGTGAACTAACTACTTCTTAAAGATCTGATTCATTGTTAAAGGGAACTAAGTCATAAATTTATTTTTCTATTTTCTCCCTTTTTAAAAGGAAACATCCATTCAAATAGACCTCTCTATAGTGCGTCTCTAGCTTAAAAGACAGTATGGAATTAAATGTAGTATTTGCCTCTCACTCGCACTCCTATGTCCTGCAATTAGCTTCGTCCTCTTCTACGCCGGCGATGTTGCCATTTCCCAATAATTGAAAGTGACAAATATAAGAAAATGTTTGCGAGGTCTTATTGAGAATTTTCCGCTCTTTATGATTACGTAAAAATGAAAGCCATAAATAATTAACACATGACCCAATTTTCACAATTACGATATCTTAGCGCGAATCTATATTTTTGTGGATATAAAAGTTATCACGCCAAAGATATGAGACTAATGATCGCGACAGATCAAGAATTTATTTTTAGATTGCCTGATGTTGGTAAAAGATACCCTGTATCTCAGGGCAGTAATTATTTTCATAATAAGAAAGTTATGATTTTTTTCTTAAATGTTACTTGAAAAATCTGGGATGGTGTCACACAAAAGTTACGTAGCGAGAAACATTTTTCCTGTTGACTTTACGTTGGTGACTAAGCGAGAAGAAATGTTCATTAATGTCTGAAATAGTTTTTAAAACAAACCGGAGCTCGATATCAGAGAGCATTCATAAGTTATAGCACTTTGCGTACACCTCCCGCCCAGCGCTGACACACCGAAAGTTTGTTTACTAATGTGGCCCGTTAGCTATCTGCCCGACTGCTTTGAAGGAGGGAAGGTGATGGTGTGAAGTTAAACTGTGAAATGAAATGGAGCTTGTGTTCTTTATAAATTGTCCGCCTCGTTGCGCAGCGGCTAGCATTCTTGGCTGTCACTGTGCTGTCACCGTGGAGGCCTGGGTTTGAATCCCGGCTCTGCCAAGAAATTTAATTCTGGTCTGAGGGCTGGAACGGGGTGTACTCAACTTCATGAGACAAAACTGAGAAGAGGCGGTTTCGATTCCTACCTCAGCCACCCTCGAAGTGGTTTCCGTAGTTCGCCTTTGTTCGTCCCGGGGATGAACAAGGGTTCGTTAATGCTGCAGAGTTAACGTTTCTGTGCCAAAAGAACACGGCAGACACCCACGACGAAATGACTGGTGAGGTGTATGAAAAGTGGTTCGCCGAGCAATTGTTGCCCAATGTTCCACAAGGATCTAGCTTAGTAATAGACAATGTAGGCTGTCACAGCAGAGAAATATGTTCGTTGCTTGCCACCATACCAGAGCCAACTTAATCCCATCGAAATGGTATGGACGCAAGTAAAGAACTAGCCTATATAAAATTGAACAACGTCTCATTCAAGAAACAAAAAATGAAAAATTTAATTTCGGCTGCATACCACCACTTGACCACTCAAAATTGGGTAAATTACGTGGACCACAATATATATATTTTTATTATAATCATTATTATTATTATTATTATTATTATTTTTATTATTATTATTATTATTATTATTATTATTATTATTATTAAATATCATATTATAATTTATTATAACTTATGATATTCGAGAAAGTGTAATATGATAACATGTTATAATATTATCATATTCCTGAATAATTGAAAATTATAAATTATTATAATGTGTGCATTAAACTCGCGCTCTGAACTTCGGTGTATCATATCTAAATATTGTACCGTCGTTCGCTTCAAGGCATGAGGTACAGTTATATACAACAAACAAATATTTTGGAAAATTCCCGAGTTTTGCTTAAAAACTCGCCTGCACACGAGTTATGTTACATCATGTGCCCGGCCTTGCAGAGCTTGGTATATGCAGAAGATCTGGCATCAGCGCGCTCCATTTAATGCGTACTGTCTTTTAAGGTAGAGACGCACTATAGAACAGTATTATTGCGGGCAATGATACTTACACGTGACAGCAACTATGCTTTACAATTAAGTGAGAGAAACAGTTTTTTTTTCTTCAATTATCTCACTTCTTACAAAAAATGACTGAGTGCCTTCTAACAATGACCGATTCAATTGTTGTTTTAGGAGGCCTAACATCTGGGTATCAGTCCCTAATGGTTCGAGTTATAGTGAAAATGTAAATGAAACGAAATTAAACCTAAAACTGACTACGTACTTACAAACTAGAAGAGGAAATGAAAAAAAAGAAGAAGGGAAACAAAAGACAGGAGGAAAGGAAATGCCCTCAACCCTCGAAGAATGAGAATTAAGGGACTTGGAAGGAAGGAGAGCCAGGAAAGGCAGACAGGAAAGATAAAGTGGAGAGGGACCGTCCCTAAGGCAATGGAAGGGAGGAGAAAATCCGGACCCAGCTCAGGAAGCCCTCGGGGTCACCAACTTCCGAACTCACCAGACGTGAGTCCTTGAGAGTGTAGCACAATCCAGGGTGCACCATAAGTGGTGGGGCTACACTCACACTGCCTCCTTGAGGGCCTTGAGCAGAAGGCAGGAGATACAATGAAAAGATAATAAGAGGTCTAACCCCTCGATAAACGAGGGATCAGGAAAGATGAGATAAGGGCCAATTAAAGCGGGAAAGTGAAAGACTCCCTAGGCCTCGGATAACCTAATACCGTCGGCGTATGAAATGAACATGAGTTGGCCAAGGGAGGTCGACAGGAAAAGTAACAGAGAGGAGCCTGGCGCAAGTATGTGGAAGCAATGCCGGACTCAGCTGGGGTCTCGTGGTGGCCAACCCACGTCCCACTAGATGTGAGCCCCTGGGGCCATTCGAAGAGACCTGACCAACTCACCATACACGGTCTGTAGGAGTTCATGGATGACTGGCACACTGGTCCCACATGCCCATTCTTACCGGATAACAGCACGCACTTTCATTGGCGACCACGTTGTCAGTACACGTCTGTGTGCCATCGTGAGTTGTACTCGAATGAAATTGGACACGCCGGTCTGCTGCTCCTCTCTCTTCGTCGGCGCTCTGCACATGCGTCATTCCCCCTCCACTGGCGCTCCTTCCGTCATTGAACCAGCCAGGGGTGTGGAAAATTATGGAAATTGTTTGTGTCACCTAGTGTAGCCTACCATCTTCCCGTGCAATTAAATGACAAAACTTACTTTCGGAAGGCGTAGTTGGTAGCATGCTGAGCTTCTATGCCCAAGGTCGCGGGTTCAAACCCGGCCAGAGTCGTCAGACTTTTTAAGAACGTTAAAAATTCCTCAGTATGCCTTCCTTCGGAGGGAAAGTACTGTAAAGCCGGCGGTCCAATGTCATAGATTTATGGCATGAAAAAAAACCTTCCACTAACTGCACTTGTGTGAAGCCAAAATATGTAGGTTAGAATTTATAACGCTCTATTAGTTCCAACGTTCGCCCCCAGGTGCTGACTGCGATGTCATCTAGTAGCCTAGTTTGCAAGCTAGGTCTCGTGGACGGTAGCATTTGGTAGCAAAAGTAGGAACTACTTGAAATTACTGTCTACAGTCTTTACTTGAATTTAAAAAGTCCTCTCGGCACGCCGGAAGGCGGAGGTAGATTTCATCGGGCAAACTTGGGGATAGGCGAAAATAGGCAGAATATGCACGTTTTCGTAAAAGGATCAGACCTCATTTATTGCGAGAAAGTATTTTATAATTGGAGCTTAATTAACTTTGTTTTTTGTCATTTTATGCATATTTTAAACATTTTATTGTCTTATGGGGACGGTAACCTTCTTGTCATCTTGGGTACATTTTTAGCCTACTTTCGATTTTTGCAAAAAATGAAAGTAGACTTATGAGATCAACACAGGGCGAAAAAAGTTTGTCTGTCTGTGTGTGTGTATGTGTGTGTGTGAGTCTGTGTGTGTGTGTGTGTATGTGTGTGTGTGAGTCTGTGTGTGTGTGTGTGTCTGTGTGTGTGTGAGTGTGTGTACTCTGAATGTCTGTCCCCCCCTATCAATTCGAACACGGTGAATGCGAATTGAACGAAATTTGGTACAAAGGTAGCACTAGCAAAGGACACCTCAGTGTCATGTTTTATATCGCCGCCATCTTTACTAAAACTGAATGGCGGCCACTCAAACGTTCAAAACGTAAAATCAAATAACGACTAACCAAATCATCCGATCTCTACCAAATTTGGTAACAACATACCTTCGTATAGGCTGCGTCTTGTGACCAAACTACAAGGTCGTCTGCCATACCATTTCAGGATGGCGGCCGTGCGAATTATGCAAACTTTATAATCCAGATCAGTGGACCCACCAGTTCCGATTATCGAGCCGAGAATCGTTTTAACTGTTCTAAAGGAAGAGGCACGTTCGAAATTAAAAGTTTATTTTGTAATACTATAGTGCAGACGTGATTTTAAAAAGCTGAGCCGATTCAGTAATAAGACAAGATGGCAGCGGATATCTTGTGCCTGACTTATATTTCACTAATTTGAGTATTGCATGCAATATAGCGTACTGATACAAAATAAATAAATAAATAAACGTTGTATGAAATGCTTTATATATAAATAATATACTCCAGTGATGAAATCGTTTAGTATAAATCATTATTTGCTAACAAGTTCTATGTAAGTCATTTTATATAGTACGATATTCGTTGACACAATTAGCTCAGTGGTAGAGCGTTAGCCTATCGCTCAAATGCCTATGGTTCAAACCCGATCAGAGCTAGGTATTTTGCTTGAAATGTTATATGTTTATTGTTTTGTAGTGACTCAGATGTTTTAAAATTAAGCGTTATATTGTGCATATTATGGTGTAAAATATATATTTAATTAAAACATAATTCGCCGGCAGATTTACTCGAGACATCTAGCTGCCAAAAAGGTAACTTATTAACTTCCAGATTTTATTGAAAAGTTTCTTCTTCTGGCCGCTAGAATGCACTCGCTCTGTTAGGATTATATTGTTCGATATTTCACCACTAGATGTCACGACTAGTCTACGTGGGGCTCCATTGATTACTATACCATTGGCATTCTATGCGCATCGAATTTGAAGAATGACAAGATGATACTACGATACATTTTTACTTTTTATTTTAAAGGGTTTGTAACAGCCTATTGTGCGTTATTTGAAAATTTTAATTGAAGTGAAGAACAAAACGATTTCACATAGTATCTGAACTCTACCGTTGGTGCTAGTTCAGGATATTAATTAATACTTTTATTTCAGCCAAATAGCAATCGCAAATATCCACATAGTTGGTATACACACGTCTCTGTAGGGTCATGGAAAGATTTGTTAATTCAATTAGGGTTGTGAAAGTCATACGCAGCCAGACGTGTAAAGACATGCCTCAACTCAAAGTTGGATGTTGCCCGCGTCAGGCCGATTATGTAATAATAATAATAATAATAATAATGTTATTGGTTTTACGTCCCTTTTAACTACTGTTGCTTTTAGAGGCGCCGGGGTGCCAGAATTTTGTCCCGAAGGGGATCTTTAACGTGCCAGTAAATCTACTAACACGGCTCCCACGCATTTGTGCACCCTCAAATGCCAGCTGACTGCGCCAGGATACGAACCTGAAACATACGGTCCAGCAAGCGAGAACGTTACCGCTGAGCCACGCCGCCAGTCCGGTCGATTATGTCTCCAGATCCATAACATTCTTTAGATACTTCTTATCTTTCTTTCTTCAATGATGGTAGCAGTTTTTATCTAGGTTGTGGCGTTTGGTAGAGGTAAATCGTTTCTAAGGTATTCAACAAATAATAGTTCTATTATACTCTTTGATAATAACAACGAGTTATAACTATACTCATACATTTAGGAGAAAGTAGGCTATATGTTCTTTACTGAACATCTTGTTGTACTTGTGGTCACACTGTCCTTATGCAAGGTTTCGACACTGATGTGTAACTATGTAACGGTCTGTTACTTTTTCACGCAAAATTATATCTCCCGCAGAGATTTTGGTTGGTTCTTCAGTTTAGGGGCTGCGACAACGCGGTCAAGTAACCCCGTGTACTTTGGGTGAGTGTAGAATCTGTCTGATAAACAGTGTGAATTGTGATAGCTGTATTAGTCTGTAATTCAGGTAAGGACTGCAGACAGTCAATTTCACCCAGTAGTTCCTAATGTTGCTACCAGATACTACCGTCAACGACACCTAGCTCTGAACTCTGCTACGAGATGCCACCGCAACCAGCAACTCGCAACGAACGTTGGATCTTCCCCTCCAAAGGAAAGCATATTGAGGTATTTTAGCGCTCTTAGAACATCCGACGACTTCGGCTGGCTTTGAACCCGCGAACTTGGGCATGGAAGTTCAGCATACTACCAGTTACGTCACCGAGGCCGCTTCTCACTTAGTCAGATGGAAAACTAAATGTGATCGCGTGCAAGTGCGTTGTTATGGCAACGTCTGATAGCACATCCCTCATCAATTTAGTAGTGTTGTCATGGCAACCTCTGATAGCTCTTGGCATTTTCTTATAATTCCGAAATCATTTTTCTCATCCCTTGGCGTAATGGTGGGTCATATCAAAAATTCTTTCAGACAAATGTTTTAGGTAATTATTAGGGAAATACTGTCCATTTTGTACGGTTTTGATATTGTGCCTATTAAGATATGATAAATGTTTCCCGAAAAACCCACTTTTTCCCACCCCTTTGGTCAATGGTTGGTGCTATCAAAAAACTCTTCAAACATGAATTTTTGGGCCTTATTCGACACATAGTATGAACTTCGAATGGATTCGATATTTCAAATATTAAGAGAGTTATAGCGATATTTCACTTTTTCGAAAAAAGCCCCCCCCCCCCATTTTCACCCCCGTCGACCGATTGTGCCCATTAACGAACTCGACCGAGATTTTATAGGGATACATATTATGTAAAAAAAATCAAATTGATTGGTGTAAAATTGCGGTTGTTATCGTGTCCACAAGAAAGTGATATATTGTACCCAACTGTCATCATGTGGAACATGAGTTCGTATCCCAGCTAACTCACGGTCTTTCGAGGTATGGGACGTTCCTGCCCACCATACGACCACATGCTCAGGATTTGAGTCTACCAGGTAACTACTCTACATGAAATACACAACATATTCCTAAAATAAAACATTTACTGGTATAAAATCATGGCTATACAACAAATACAAATAAAGGACAAATTATATTTAATTCCCACAAATAAAAAATAGGGTTATTTTTGTGAGTTACCTTCTTAAAATAGTGCTACACTGCACTCAAATCTAATTCTAGCATCCTATCATTGATACTTTCAGACTTCCATGGGTTTCCATAATGTTCATCATTTTATATAACTGGATTATCACAACATAAAAATCACATATCACATCTAAATGACATTAAATACTGAAACAATAAAACATTACTCCGTTTCTTATGGCATTTACTTTGATTAGCATAAATTCATTATTTTATGTCTTAATTAACAAATATTTGTTGTGTCGTGTGAATCATCTTCCTTCTTTCCATCAATATGAAACGCTTAAAATGTGGTACTTTCCCTTCCAAAATAGACATGGATAGAAATATTTATAGTTTCACCATACAACGATTCTCTGGGTCTTGTCGGGATTATTATCGTTACAAATGTGTCATGTTCTTAGAAATCACATACCCGTCTGCATAAATTGGCGTGAACTGGCAAAATGCATTCTAAATGGATGCCTAACACTTTATTTGGTTCAGTGTTCCTCTTCAGAGAATAACTGGGCCAAATATTATCCGATTTCTTTGATTCAACAATGTATGTGTGTTGGAACACATAATTTAATTCAATTGGCATCATCATAACACTCATATCATAATTGCATATCGAAATATCGAGATTCTTCAGTGTCCCACTATGACCATAATTTAAAGGACTGGCGGACCGATGTCCCCTCTTCTTAGCAGGCAATAAAATTAGTTCCGGCCACTGCACAAGATGGCTGAACGTCTCAGTGGGCCAACCCACTTCCGTCATCTGCTGGCAAGGTCAGGTTTGTTTACAATCGCAGTACAGTAGAGTTATGCTAGGTGTGGTTCCTAAGTAATTGAGTCATTCTAATTATATAACACCTATCTTTAAAGTGTATCGGGCACAACTGGCTCCTTATTAACATTCATAGCTGAGGATGGATCCTGTGATAGTCTTGCTGTTCTATGGTGATACTGGTGGCTTTTGGACGCGCATCAAAATGAGAATACTAGATTCCCACCGGCAGCTGTCTCAATTAACATAATAAGGAAATTTGCGTTTCCTAAACGACGAATATGATCCTTACCTCCCAGGGTAGATCATTTATACATATGCTCACGGAGTCTCGACGGACGTCATTCGTGGCCATAATGCATGCAAGCGATGGATACAGACAGGCTCTGTCCAATTCGCTGCGAATAATAAAGTATGCTCAACAGCGATACTCGTAGATTAGCCAACTTCTCACCTAACGCGCAAGCTATATTAGTTTGGTCCCCGCAATATATTTACGTAAATCACTGGATTCTACGTTACTCTGCACGCTTACATGCGGCTCAAACAATACTTCACATAGATGACTCAATTATTAAGACACCCGCGTTCTCTCTGTAATAACACTTAAGCCAAAGCTTTAAATAGCTCCTAATAACAATGTACAAATTTACTGGCTTACATTACTTTAATGGTCCTCAAATATAATCCTAAGGATTGACCTTATCAAATAATCATTCAACATTTCACTGACACTGAAAAACTCTCATATCTCGCTATATTCCACGTTACATTCTTACTGTTTACCAAAATACAGTATCTTTATATTAAACATGACACACCTTGAACGTTATTTTAAGCCAAAAATGCCTATTACTTTACTGTTGCCGACCCCAGATTATTATTATTATTATTATTATTATTCATTTAGCGTTACCGTTACATCCATCACGATTTTCGGCCTGACTGGCCCTAAACAAATCACCTTCCAAGCCATATTCTATTCAAGACGAGTGGTGCAAACTCGTTCAATAAGTGACTGTGACATCTTAGTCTCAAAGTGATAAATCGTTATATGGTGAACTATTTAGTTATAATAACATTGTAAATTGGTACTCACTTTTTCTTTTTCGCTGGATAGTACCAGCACCTCAGCTTCAGGCCTACCATGACGCTTGATTTAAGCCATCATGTTATATTTTACACAACACTTAATTTCCCACATTTCCCACATGATAAACATACTCTTATCAGTGGCCTCTTTCACTTTTACACAATGCATATTAATCACTATACACATGAACACTTTTAAATCACTATTACACAATTTATGTACACTTATTCACTACTTCACAGGTTGATTCTTAATTGGACTCCTCCTACGCCTGATCTCAGAGATGCGATGCAATTACGCCAACCGCTGGTCTCCGGGAAAATCTAACAGCGTTTACGGACGTTCGATCCTCGTCACCTGCAATATCGTCCAGCTCACTGTCAAGATTAAGTGGCGATGCTTCCCAAGCTCCCATCATTGTAGTGATCCTGATGATAATGTCATATACAACTCTGACGATACCTCCTGGTATATGTAATGTTCAAAAACATTATAAGTTACTTTTTCGTTGTAGCGAATTTATATTTGCGTCAGATAATAGACAAATTTCTGTATTAAATTTACTTCGACGCACTTCATGATTATACTTATGAAGCTGTATGACTTGCTTCTATTGTTCTTCAACGGCTGAGCGTCGATACTTTAACATTTCGCGCGCTTACTGGCAGCGTATTAGTTACGTGTATACTGGAGAACAGACTGAAGACAACTCTCGCTTGGTCTGCCTCACTCCTCCTTATAAAGGTTTCTCGTAAAAACTAGTCCACCGGACACATGGGTGCGACTCATTCCTTGAAATAATACATTTTCAGCCGAAATGACATATACACCTTGTTTATTTAGGTGTGGAGGTTTCATAAACGTTCGCGTGCCGGCGATCGCTTCAGCCAATTAATTACAATTTATTGCCTTAGTTCAGCGCGTCAGGACGCCACCATGGTGATTCCCCCTTGGCTAGTCACCAAATCACTCTTCTCGAGCGTAGGCTCGGTGGTAACGCGCTCATTTAGAGATATAGGCTTTAAATTAGGTGTAAAATCATTCCTAAATTACCTCTCCTTGAATATATTCACCTGGGTGTACATTTCACTCCATTTCAATGCTCCACTTGGCTGTAATTAATTAATTTCCGTGGGCAGTCATCCCTACCCTAGGTTCCATCGTTGTCAAGCGGTGAATACCCGAGTCATTAATTTTAAGCTGTCTCCTCGCTCCAGACGAAAGTAGGTCCCTTGGCGTCTACGATCTCCACCCATTTTCCAACTGCAATTAGTAAAACGTCAAACTGGCCTCCTCTCGTTCTTGTATGCTTCGAAAACGTATATTTGCTTGCATTTGCTTACAATTCTTTACCTTAAACTGCTATGATATTCACATACTGGCCGTGAAATCATGCTACATTATTATATGTCATCATTTAACACATTGCTCTTCGGGTTCCCTAAAACTGTTCCCCCTCAGATCAATGGTTCGATTCTAGTTAGAATCATGTGCCTGGTCTTCTCAGATAGGACCTGAGTTTGATGCCAATCTGCCGTGACCAATTGGGCACAATATATATATACACAAATTATATATAAACGTTTTAACTGACGGTGGTTTTGGGGTCTAGGGGATGTGAAACGTGAAGATATGTCGAAATTTTCTGGAAGTCGAAACATGGTACCCATTGCAATAGTTAGCTTTCTAACGAAATCTACCTAAAACCGTTAACACACACTAATACAGTCATCAAAATTAACACCGGCTATCAGACACATTCTACACACATCCAAAGTACACGGGGCTACATGATCGCTTTGTTGCAGCCCCTAAAGTTAAACTAAGGAACCAACCAACATTACTTTCGGGACTTCCCTTGTACAAGGGTAAACTTTATCACAAATACCGGCCACGCCGTTTGGGAAGTGTTAGCAAAAGCTATGAAGGAAAATGCAGTCTCCATTCCAAAAAAAAAAACCAGACGTAATGCCTATTCCAGATATTTATCCACGAGTGTGATGGCACTGTTAAGCCACATTTGAGGGCGTTTAAGAATCCTTTGATCTCCAGCAAACAGCCGAGCCAACTCCGGTAAGTACTGCTGGTTTCACTGTCTCCCAGTATGAGTGATTTATGAACTGAATGACGTTAGAATTATTCAAAGAAATGAAGCCACTTTCATTTTTACTGCTTGTGTGATAACGACATTCATAAAATATTTAAAAGCGTCAAAGGAAAGAGGATGAGGCTTTTAAAGTTAATACTCCTTTGATTTAAAAAATGACCTGAATTCTTGATTTCTTGCATGAATTATGGGGTTTATTTCTACTCGATGAATTAGAATAGTTATCAAAAGTTTCCAGATTAGAATGTTAGTACTCTCTTTGTGCATTGATGAAGAATTAATAAGGAGCTTAATATCTGGTATATTATTTCTTTAGCAGGTGACTACATAATAACGAGTATACACTCATATTGACACCCCAACCTTGTATGCACATAATTCATTAATTCTCTGTAAATAATTTGTTGTTGCTGTTGTTGGTTTTGAGGGTGTTGGACATCGTGGTCAATAAAACCCGTGTATTTGGGTATAATATATTACATTTTCTTCTTCTTTGGTCGTTTGGGCCACATATGGACCACGGTGCTTGTGATTTAGCTGCTGTCTGCCACTTCTGGTATTTTTAGTGGATTTTTTGGTGACTGCTATTGTGCTGAAATTTTGATCCTTTCTATTGGACCAGTAATCCTTCATTTTCATGATAATAATAATATCGTATGGCCCCGGGTGCTGGTTGAAAGCTTAGTTATTTGTTGCCCAGAGGGCAGCTTGCATGTCGAATTTTGTCGTTCCTTGGAAAGCTATGTAAATCAAGGAGGTTAGATATCGGTGGTAACTGGAGATGGAAATCTGGATGTGGAAGTGTCACACAGGATTCAGGTAGGATGGATGAACTGGAGGAAAATGTCAGGAGTGCTCTGTGACCTCAGGATCAAGCCTAAGGTTAAGGGGAAAATATATAAAACTGTCGTAAGACCTGCATTGCTCTGAAACAAGGCCTGCACGCAAAACGCACACAAACAGGCTTGACGTCACGGAAATGAAAATGATCAGGTGGATGAGTGGAGTGACTAAGCGTGATAGAGTGGAAAATGTCAAAATAAGAGGAACATTGAAGGTTATGGAAATATCTAAGAAGATACAAGAAAAGCGACTTCGATGGTACGAATGGTAGGAATCCTACGTCGGAAGGAAGATGCTAGACATGCAAATACCGTGAGTGAGAATGCGAGGCAGACCTAAACGAAGATGGATGGATTGTGTACGGGAGGACCTCAGAGAAAAAAAAGTCCTCTCGGCACGCCGGAAGGCGGAGGTAGATTTCACCGGACAAACTTGGAGGTAGGCGAAAATAGGCAAAATATGCAGGTTTTCGTAGAAGGATCAGACCTCATTTATCGCGTGAAAGTATTTTATAATTGGAGATTAATTAACTTTGATTTTCTTCATTTTAAACATATTTTAAACATTTTATTGTCTTACGGGGACGGTAACCTTCTTGTCATTTGGAGTCCATTTTTAGCCTATTTTCAATTTTGAAACAATAGGCTTATGAGATCACCTTTTGTCCGTGTGTGTGTGTGTGTGTGTGTGTGTGTGTGTGTGTGTGAGGTGTGTGTGTGTCCCCCCCTAATAAAATCTAAACGGCTGGAGCGATTTCAGTGAAACTCGGTAAGTTCATAGCACTATTCCCGGCGACGTCGACCGTGCCCATCGAATTTTGTTACGTCTCACCAATCCAACATGGCGGCTGTGCGAAATATTTCACTAGCATTCAGTATCTCCGAAACTATAACGGATATCGCCCTGAAATTGTGTACGGTGATAAAGGGTACTACTAGAAGTTCACCTATGAAACTTTCAAAAACCTGGTTACTACATAACCAACATGGCGGCCAAGCGAAGTGGAGACTTTTAAATAGACTTTTCTCGCGATTTAACTATCCAAACGTAATGAAACTTGGTACAGCAAATATTTATACACATTGCAATGCACTGGAGTCTAATTTAGTTCAATTGTTTACATAACCTCAAAATGGCGGCTGTGCGAAATATTTCACTGACATTCTATATCCCCGAAACTATTACAGATATCACCCTGCAATTTTGTACGGTGATAAAGGGTACTGATACAAGTTTACCTATGAATAATTCATAAACCTCTAAAGTACAAATCGAACATGGCGACCAAGCGAATTTGAAATATTTTAATAGACTTTTCTCGTGAGTTAACTCTCTGAGCGCAGTGAAATGTGGTACAGTAAATGATTTTGCAGATTGTAATGTACTGCCATCTAATTTAATTCAATTGTTTACATAACCTCAAAATGGCGGCTGTGCGAAATTTTAAAATTAAGTTTTTATTTCTTGTGTCGTAATCATGCGATCGAAGTGAAAGTTTGAATAATGAACCTAGGCAATAAGTGACCTTGAATGGTACATAACTCTATGGCCTATACATATAACAATCCTAAATGGCAAGCTTCCGTAATATTTAGACGGTTCTCAATATATATGAATCGTTTACAGCAACCAAACTGAAATTTTTATGTTCATAGAGACTATGAACATATGTTCACCTATAGGACTTTCAGTAACCTGGTGAGCACGAATCCAACATGGCGGCGACGCGAAGTATAAATATTTAAATGGACGTTTCTCGCGAATTAACTATCCGAGTGCCGTGAAACGTTGCACGTTTTAAATGCTTACACAAATGTTGATCCACTGGCATCTAATTTATTTCAATTGTATGCATAATCACAAGATGGCTGCTGTGCGTAATTTTAAAATCTCGTTTTTACTTCTTGTGTTCTAATCATGCGATTGAAGTTTGAATACCACACTTACACAATAATCTTAATATAATAGTACAAAAATAAAAATCCAACCTGGCGACCATCTGAAATATTTAGACAGTTCTCAATATCTACGAATCTGATACAGCAATTAAACTGAAATTTTGTATGTTGATAGAGGCAATTAACATGAGCAGGATATATGAAAATAGGCTGTACAGTTCTTCACGGAACTACTTGTTATACTTGTGGTCACACTGTCCTTATGCAAGGTTTCGACACTGATGTGTAACTATGTAACGGTCTGTTACTTCTTCACGCAAAATTATATCTCCCGCAGAGATGTTGGTTGGTTCCTCAGTTTAGGGGCTGCGACAACGCGGTCATATAACCCCGTGTACTTTGGGTGAGTGTAGAATCTGTCTGATAAACGGTGTGAATTGTGATGGCGGTATTAGTCTGTAATTCAGGTAAGGAATGCAGACGCTAAATTTCAAGCAGTAGTTCCTAATGTTGTTACCAGATACTAACGTCAACGCCACCCAGCTGTGAACTTGGCTACTAGATGCCACCCCAATCAGCAACTCGCAACGAACGTTGGAACTTCCCCTCCAAAGGAAAGCTTACTGAGGGATTTTTAGCGCTCTTAGAAAATCCGACGACTTTGGCCGGCTTTGAACCCGCGACCTTGGGCATAGAAGTTCAGCATGCTACCAGTTACGTCACCGAAGCCGCTTCACACTTAGTCAGATGGAAATCTGAATCTGATCTCGCGCAAGTGCGTTGTCATGGCAACGTCTGATGGCTCATCCCTCATCAATTTAGTAGTGTTGCCATGTCAACCACTGATAGCTCTTGGCATTTTCTTATAATTCCGAAATCATTTTTCTCATCCATTGGCGCAATGGTGGCTCATATCAAAAATTCTTTCAGACAAACGTTTTAGGTAATTATTAGGGGAATATTGTCCATTTTGTACGGTTTTGATATTGTGCCTATTAACAGAGATATGATTAATGTTTCCCGAAAAAAAACCACTTTTTCCCACCCCTTTGGTCAATGGTTGGTGCTATCAAAAAAACGTTTCAAACATAAATTTCTGAGCTTTATCCGACACATAGTATGAACTTTGAACGTATTCGATATTTCACATATTACGAGAGTTATAGCAATATTTCATTTTTTCGAAGAAAAAAAAGTCCCCCATTTTCATCCCCTTCGTCCGATTTAGCCCAGTAACGAACTCGTCCGAGATTTTATGGGTATACATATTCGGTAAAAAATTCAAAGTGATTGGTGCAAAATTACGGCAGTTATCGTGTCCACAAGAAACTATTATACATATATATACATATATTACATAAATTATATATAAACTTTTGAACTGACGGTGGTTTTGGGGTCTGGGGGATGTGAAACGCGAAGATATGTCGAAATTTTCCGGAAATCGAAACATGGTACCCATTGCAATAGTTAGCTTTCTAATGAAATCTACCTAAAATACTGCCGTCAACGACACCTAGCTGTGAACTTGGCTACTAGATGCCACCTCAATCAGCAACTCGCAACGAACGTTGGAACTTCCCCTCCGAAGGAAAGCAAACTCAGGTTTTTTAGCGCTCTTAGTAAATCCGACGACTTCAGCCGGGTTTGAACCCGCGACCTTGGGCATAGAAGTTCAGCATGCTACCAGTTCCGATACCGAAGTCGCTTCCCACTGACATATGAAAACTGAATGTGATCTCGTGCAGTGGCGTTGTCATAGCAACTGCTGATGGTCATCCCTTATCAATTAAAAGTAAAGTTGTCATGGCAACCACTCTTGGCACTTGGCATTTTCTTATAATTTAAATCATTTTGTTCACCCCGTGGCGTAATGGTGGGTCATATCAAAAATTCTTTCAGACAAAAGTTTTAGGTAATTATTGGAGGAATATTGTCCATTTTGTGCGGTTTTGATATTGTGCCTATTAACAGAGATATGATTAATGTTTCCCGAAAAACCCACTTTTTCCCACCCCTTTGGTCAATGGTTGGGGCTATCATAAAACTTACTTGACATAAATTTTTGGCACTTATCCGACACATATTATGAACTTTGAAGGGATTCGATATTTCATGTATTAAGAGAATTATAGCGATATTTCACTTTTTCGAAAAAAAAACCCATTTTTACCCCCTTTGACCGATTTTGCCCATTAACGAACTCGACCGAGATTTCATAGGGATACATATTATGTAAAAAATGCAAAGTGATTGGTGCAAAATTACGGCTGTTATCGTGTCCACAAGAAACTGATATATATATATATATACATATATACATAAATTATATATAAACTTTTGAACTGACGGTGGTTTTGGGGTCTGGGGGATGTGAAACGCAAAGATATGTCGAAATTTTCCGGAAGTCGAAACATGGGACCCATTGCAATAGTTAGCTTTCTAAAGAAATCTACCTAACAGTTGTCAGAAGAGGATGTGCATGACCGCACATAGGAGTTGGAATGATGTAAAGCGAAAGAAGAAGAGGAAGAAGAAGAAGAAGATATCTAAGCTCCTTGACACTATAGCGCTTTCTAGTAGAGAAAGGAGGAACTTTGTGATGGCGGAAAATCCCGAGATTAATTTTGCCATTATGAACATGGCCTACTGAATTCAAATGGGTTCTTTAGCATGCCAACAACGTATGACAGGTGAGCCGTGATTTTGGTCATCTTTCAAAAATCACTTACCACGGCCAGGATTGAACCTCCAAGCTTGGGGTTGGTAGTCCGACACGATAACCACTCACCCACCGTGGCAAGCCTAATTTTCATGATGAACTCTATCTGACGTTCTTCGGACTATTTCCGGGAAAGGCCTGGTTTCAACTGTCAGACGGTAGCGACTCCTGTCATTTATTGTGTCTTGCTGAATATTAAGTTCAGCAAAATCTTTTTCAATTTGTTTGGTCCACAAAGACTCAGTGGCTTTACCCTTAGTGGCTACCTTGAAGATCTTATAAGACAGCCTGTGGTTGTCCATTCTCTACAGGTTGCCGTATAAAGCCAGGCGTCTCCTTTTGATGGCATCGGTGAAATTTTCCTGGTGTTTGTAGAGTTCACAATTTGGTTTTTTACTATCATCTTCCATCTGGTAAGATCCTTGGTGACACCATTTTCCGCAAGAATTTCCTTTCCTGTACTTCGAGGTCCCTTAGTTTCCTTAGTTATTTAATCAAATAACACTTTTATTATTGAAAATACAGAGCACAAATTGTGCATAGGGTTAATAAATGTGAATATACATTAATGTTTTCACTTTCCACCTTCACAAAATTTCACAATGGAAGGACCCCGGTTCTTACATGTGATTACGTGGTACCGACTACATTGTTTACCACATAATTTACAAGTACATGATACGCCTATGTCATGAAAGTACTCGGTGACACACAGTTTATGGTGGTACCCATGTACCGCCATTGAGTTAACGAAGTGTCGTAGGTCTTGATTGGTGTCAGTCCATACTCTATTCGTCATGGCTTCCGTTATGTAAAATTCAGGCCAGATTTCATCTCTCTTCTTCACTCTCTCTTGCATTAGTCTTTTCCAGGCGTCCGTAGATGGTAGTCCTCTCTTCGTCCGTAGGTCCTCAATGAAGAAGTTCTCCTTGGTAAGTTCGTACACTAGTCTAGATTTTGCATATTTTGATAATCCCAGGGTTGCTTTTAGGAAGCGCGACTTCACTGCCTCGAGCGTCCTCAAGTCCGCCAGGGTCAGTTTCTCCCAGATGATTTCTATCCCGTATGTGGCGATGGGCGCTATTTTCGCGTCAAATAATCTCATAGCAGTTCCCAAAGAGAGCTTCGTGAGTGATTTAATGTCATATATGGCTTTAGTTGCTGCCGTTGCACGAGACTTGATGTGGATTCGGTAGGCTCTAGCTGTTGTTTGCATTGTCAATCCTAAGTATGTGAATGTATTTACTGTCTTGAGGGGATTCAATCCTAGGTATATTCTGTCTCCCGAGGCCTCTCTGCCACCTTTCCGAAACGTCATTTTTACTGTCTTCTCTGTGTTAATTTCCATCTTGTTATCCTTTGCCCAACTGTCGAGATTTGTTATGGCTTTTTGCACTTCATGTACGGAACTTGAACCAATGACCATATCGTCAGCGTAGAGGTATATCTTAACATTTTCCGTTCCTAGCTTAGTTGCCGTCACCACATCGTATGTTGCAATGTTGAACAGTAGGGGGCTGAGTGGGTCTCCTTGCAATACACCGTTGGTTTGTGTTATCAAATTCGAAGTTGCGAAACGGTCATCAATTTGTATGTAATTTGTGGTCAGAATGTTGCTTATCAGTGTCGTGAGCTTGTTGTTTTCGCCCATTATGGCTACCAGTTTCGCAATTATTAGCGACCTGCTTAACGAGTCAAAGGCTTTCGCGTAATCGACAAACACTACGTGAAATTTGCCACTAGGATGTCTTAGGGTTTCTTCAATGTCGTTGAGTAGGTTGCTAATGGCGTGGAGAGTGCTTCGTCCTTTACGGAATCCAAACTGTTCATCTGGGAGTTTATGGTCCACTGCTTCTGTGATCCTTTTAGCGAGGAGTTTTGTCAGTATCTTCATCATGTTCTTTTCGATAGCGATCCCTCTGTAGGAGTTTGGATCTGATTGATCGCCTTTACCCTTGAACAGCACTTTAATAGTTGAGATTCTCCATTCTGTGGGGATGCTACATTCATGTAGACAGAGGTTCATTAATTCTGGTCGCCTACGTATGAAATAACACTTTTACAGAGCACGTTAAATCAATACTCCAATTCTTGCTAAATATCTTCTTCCCCTCTGCCCACATTTGTTTCATCCTTTCTGATCTCTGCTACCTGAGTTGCAGGATGTTACGTGGCTGCTTTATTAGCCTATTTTCAATTTTGAAAAAATAGGCTTATGAGATCACCTTTTGTCCGTGTGTGTGTGTGTGTGTGTGTGTGTGTGTGTGTGTGTGTGTGTGTGTGTGTGTGTGAGGTGTGTGTGTGTGTGTCCCTAATAAAATCTAAACGGCTGGAGCGATTTCAATGACACTCGGGAGGTTCATAGCGCTATTCCCGGCGACCTCGACCGTGCCCTTCAAATTTTGTTACGTCTCACCAATCCAACATGGCGGCTGTGCGAAATATTTCACTAGCATTCAATATCTCCGAAACTATTGCCGATATCGCCCTGAAATTGTTTACGGTGATAAAGGGCACTACTAGAAGTTCACCTATGAGACTTTCAAAAACCTGGTGACTACAAAACCAACATGGCGGTCAAAGTAAGTTGAGACTTTTAAATAGACTTTTCTCGCGATTTAACTATCCAAACGTAATGAAACTTGGTACAGCAAATGTTTATACACATTGTAATGCACTGGAGTCTAATTTAGTTCAATTGTTTACATAACCTCAAAATGGCGGCTGTGCGAAATATTTCACTGACATTCTATATCTCCGAAACTATTACAGATATCACCCTGCAATTTTGTACGGTGATAAAGGGTACTGATACAAGTTTACCTATGTATATTTCATAACCCTGTAAAGTACAAAACGAACATGGCGACCAAGCGAATTTGAAATAATTAAATAGACTTTTCTCGTGATTTAACTCACTGAGCGCAGTGAAATGTGGTACAGTAAATGATTTTGCAGATTGTAATGCACTGCCATCTAATTTAATTCAATTGTTTACATAACCTCAAGATGGCGGCTGTGCGAAATTTTAAAATTAAGTTTTTATTTCTTGTGTCGTAATCATGCGATCGAAGTGAAAGTTTGAATAATGAACCTAAGCAATAATTGTCCTTGAATGGTACATAACTCTATGGCCTATACATATAACAATCCTAAATGGCGAGCTTCCGAAATATTTAGACGGTTCTCAATATCTATGAATCTTTTACAGCAACCAAACTGAAAATGTTTATGTTCATAGAGACTATGAACTTATGTTCACCTATAGGACTTTCAGTAACCTGGTGAGCACAAATACAACATGGCGGCGACGCGAAGTATAAATATTTAAATGGACGTTTCTCGCGAATTAACTATCCGAGTGCCGTGAAACGTTGCACGTTAAATGCTTATACAAATGATGATCCACTGGCATCTAGTTTATTTCAATTGTTTGCATAATCACAAGATGGCTGCTGCGCGTAATTTTAAAATCTCGTTTTTACTTCTTGTGTTCTAATCATGCGATTGAAGTTTGAATACCACACGTACACAATAATCTTAATGTAATAGTACAAAAATAAAAATCCAACCTGGCGACCATCTGAAATATTTAGACGGTTCTCAATATCTACGAATCTGTTACAGCAATTAAACTGAAATTTTGTGTGTTGAGAGAGGCAATTAACATGAGCAGGATATATGAAAATAGGCTGTATAGTTCTTCACGGAACTACTTGTTTTTATTTCTTGTTCATCCCTGAAGATCGCTTCTTTGGAGTTTGCCTCTAAAAAAATCCTCATTATGCGTAGTCAATCCTTAATATCAATGTTGGTTTCCTTAGGGAAACACATCATTCCTCAGAAAACCCCAAAGAAATAATTTATTTTGAGTATGGCTCTTATTAAATCAGTAAATTATCAGATAGCAATACCATACGAAACAATTCTACAACTAAAATGATGGTATATTGGCTTTCACTGCCAGTGAATTCAAACTCAGCAATATATTCTAGGTTTGTGCTGGGTCTCGCACAAGACACGGCATAAATCTAGAAAAATTGCTGAGTTTTAATTCTACAACTAACTAATGTAACTCTGAAGAGACACTTAAAATATATAGGCCACAAATAAGTCCTAGTTGGGTCAGCAGGAAAAGCTTATACAGAACATTCCTGAAGGATACGCTGAGTAGTTTGTAATTCAGCACAGCAGTCACACAGGTCGAAGATAATATTTTGTTGTTGTTGATTGATTTAGGTCTTGCGACAGCGTGGTCATTTAACCCCGTGTACTGGTGTGTGTGTGTGTGGATTTTGTTTGATAACCTGTGTTATAGTGATTGCTGTATTAATGTGTGTGTAATTTTAATTCAGATGAGGAATGAAAAGGAGACGGCCACCGTCTTAAGTTAGAAACCATCCAGGCATTTGCCTGGAATAGAAGTGGGAAAACAACGAAAAAGTGCTTGCAAGATGGCTGTTTGGGAATCTCAGCTTTGACTCACAAGACTGAATGTAGCCCGTTACATTCCTCAGACCAGTATTAAAATTTCTTGGCAGGAGGCGGGAATCGAACCCGAACTTCCGAGGCGACAGCCAAGAACATTAGCCGCTACACCGCGATCAGAAGTTATTTTCAAAAACCAGGGGAAAACACTTGTGCGATGACCACTCTTCACTCTTCTCCACTATCGAAACATTTTCAAAACGCTTTGTTTACCGACTGAAACTGTGTACGTAGATAGTTTGTGCAGGCAATATTGAAAATATGGCTTCAAAACTTCACAAACTCTTCTCAAGTGTCCTCTAGAGCAGTGTATCCCAAACTTTCTTGTGTGTGTACTACTTTAAGAGATGAGAATCCCTCGCGTACCACCTAATTGTTGGGAGATACAGTAACTAAACTAAACCGCACCACCACCACCACTACGTAGCAGACTTAAAGGTGGATTGTAAATTGCGTTTTTTAGAATTAGACTGTTACAGTTCAAGTTCAAATAATAAAAAGTGTATCCAGTTGTTTTATTGTGTATTACAATACGTATTCAATTCAAACATTCAGAAATGACATTAATAAAAGAACTCATAATAATCCCTATATATATTATAATTGTGAAAATCTGTGTGTCCGTGTGTGTGTGTGTGTGTGTGAGTGAGTGTGTGTGTTAGTTTGTTACCTCTTGACACTAAAACGGCTGGATGGATTTGGATCAAATTTGAAATGGAGACAGCTTATACCATGGGATAACATATAGGCTGCCTTTCGTCCGGAAATAAATCATTGTTCCCGTGGAATGGGCAACATAACTGAAAAGTAACCAAAAATACTCAAACAGGACAAAATATCGAAGTTGTCGCATAAAGACCGGACAAAGCTCATTTTACTCCCCTCGATGCAAGAAACAATACTCGGTATGTCCCTACGGGACACCGAAAACTACATTTTAAGGCTCTAAAACCAACAGTTTCAAAGATATTCGCAGAAAACTATCTTCGCTCTGATTGATGAACTAATCGCAAGTCCGTTTCCATGGCAACACTACCTCAAGGTATGACATCCGATTTTCTATATATCCCTCTAGGAGGCAATGCCAATTCATTTATTATCATTTTCAAGATATATATAAACACAATAAGAACAGGGTAGCGCGCCTGCCTCTCATCCGGAGGCCCCAGGTTCGATTCCCGGCTCCGTCAGAGATTTTAGACACTGACGTGAGGGCTGCAACGGGCTGAACTCAGATTCGTGATGACAATTGAGTAGCTGTGAGGCAGCGCGCCGGTCACGAAGAACAAGATTAACGGCTGACGGGACACTATGCACTGACCACGCGTCACCACAATATCTGCAGGCCAAATGGCTGGGAAGCGGTCGCACGGTAGGCCTAGGCCCTTCATGGGCTGTAGTGCCAGGGGTAAAAAAAAAATTAGGGGAAGCGCCTTCTAATACCACCTTTAATTTTTAAACACTACAGTAGCGGCTATTAAATAAAGGTAGCGATATAGCTACGTTCAATTTCATAAACACTGGGCTCACAAATCCCGTATAGTTAAGTACAAATATCGGTCTGGTCATAATTTCAATAGCATCGAAGCTCTGAGGCGGCTATTGCCGTTTCCTTAACACTTAAGGCATCCCGCCGTCATATACCTCAATGTGCACTTACCAAATTGTGAACCAGTGTATTTTACTGAAAAGAATTTCTACTGGCATCCCGCCGTCATATACCTCAATGTGCACTTACCAAATTTTGAACCAGTCTATTTTACTGAAAAGAATTTCTACTAGCGAGTATCCACTCCGGCAAAAACCACACTCACTATATTTTCCAAAATTTACACAAGACATGATTTTTAAAGCACTCTTCTGTATGTTGAGGTACAGAGACATACCACATGGAAAGATACAATAAAATGTTGGCAAATCTGAGTTCAAGGAACTGCTGTCCAGAATAGGCTTTCGGTACAGGTTATGCGGCCCATGTTCGTAACATGGAATGTTTTCCTTTGACAATGCATCTACACCATGTGCGAGGACAACGCATTTCAAAGATCTCTAAAAACACAATAATCAGGAAATTGGAGAACAATTTAAAGTCGGAGTGAAGATTCAAGGAGAAATAATTTCATCTCTGAGATTTGCTGATGACATCGTCATCTTGGCCAATACGCCAGAAGATTTGAACGAGTTTTTGAATGGTATGGACTCCGTCTTGACGAATGAATTCATGATGAAAATCAATAGATGTAAAACAAAATTATTGGAATGCAGCCGAAATAAATCAGAAACCTCTATGGACATCAAATTGGCAGGTGAAACGCTACGGGAAGTAGGAGACTTCTGTTACCGGTACTTAGGAAGCAAAATAACCAGTAATGGACGAAGCAAAGATGATATAAAAAGCAGGTTGGCTCAGGCAAGGAAAGCATTTCTACACAAAAAGGAATCTCTTGACATCGAATATACATTTAGGTATTAGGATGTCATTTTTGAAAGCTTTTGAGTCACTATAAGGAAGTGAAACTTGGACTAATGGTGCTGCAGTAAAGAGGAGAATTGAAGCGTTTGAAATGTGGTGTTACGGGAGAATAATGAAGATCAGATGGTTAGATAGGTTATCAAATGAAGAGCTATTAAGACGAGTGGGAGAGGAGAGATGTTTCTGGCGACTGCTAATGAAGAGAAGAGATAGGTTGGTACGACACTTATTAAGACACCCAGGAATAGCAAGCTTAGTTATGGATGGGAGGGTCAAGGACAAGAACTGTAGGGGTAGACCAGGGTTATACAGATTGCCTCGGATGTAGGGTGTGGTAGGTATGTAGTGATGAAACGATTAGCTCAGGAGAGCGAGGCATGGAGGGCTGCATCAAACCAGTCAAAAAACTGAAGACTCAAACCACAACAATCGGGAATTTTAATTACTTAGAGAGGCATGTGAGGCAAAAGGGTTGTTGGAGAATTTCAATCCCTGGGATGTAACACTGGAAGTGACTGCATAATGTACATCAGCGACCAAGGTGAGAGATATTTTACTATAGGTCTATTAATAGCGACATGTTGACGTTCAAATCATCAATAAGTGTGGCAAAATTATACCCAGAATAGCTTAAGGAAAAATACTTTTAATTCCCCATATTCAGATAGATTTGCCATTCCAGGTGTACGTTTAGACAAAACCATTTTTTCCCATGGACAACTGTATGTGGCGTGCTGGCGAGTATCCGGACAACAAAATCGTTATGTCTCAGCAGAAGATGGCAAAACCAAAATTAAGTTTTCAAATGTGTTCACAACTCTATAAAATTCCCACTTTGCTGCTCATATCTATACTGTATACTGTATGTATCAGACTTTTCAAAATTTGAATCTACCCACCTGTAGCCGCGATTGCTGTAATAGAATAAACCAATTATCAGCAATAATGCATCGTCCCCATTGTCTTGATCGCGAGCGAAGCCGCGGGTACCTGCTAGTTAAACATAAAAACAGAAGTTCAACTAACAGTGTGAAGGGTGTGCTTGAAGATTAGGAGCCAACTTAGGAATGTCTGGTTTAAGTTGGGTTGCTGAGTCTCAAATGGAGATCGTTTTCCACTGTAAGGAGCCTATTCCGGTATTCATTCTTGAGATAAACAAGTGAAGAAAATGCAGACTCACACAAGTACGAAGTAGTGAAAGGCAGTAAAAATCTATCTACTTTGTTAGCGATGTCTGCACGCCTCTCAACCCAAAAGTTCACAAGAGTCATTTTTGAAAAAAATTGCCTTAGTTCTGAATTACAATATTCAATTTATGAAACTGCTCCTTATCTTTGGCCTTAAAGTCCTCCGGCAACATATCAATGTTCTTATATTTTTGTATTTTTGGTAACGTATCTAATTATTTTTTTGTAACATCACCGCGTACCATTGTAGCAGCACGATCGTACCACAGTTTGGGAAACGCTGCTCTAGAGCAGGGGTTCTCGAAGTGGGGGGTGAATGTGATTAAGGGGGACACTGGCTCTGATTGAAATATTTATATTTCATATTATTCTGTAAAATATATTGCTATCTTCATATACATGTTTCAGGAAGCTCCCACGACCATTCAAGACTAATAAACTCGTACATTTGCTGTCTTATTTCACAAGAACTGACCAGCAGATCCTGCCAGCAGGAATTCTGAGAAAAGGTGTAGAATGCGTTCCTTCGGAGGGGAAGTAAAGCCGGCGGGCCCATGTCATAGATTTATGGCATTTAAAAGAACCTTTCACTAACTACAATTGTGTGAATTTAAATTTGTAGGTTAGACCTGATTAACGCTCTATTAAGTACCAACTTTTGCCGCCAGGTGCCAGTTGTTGTGGCATCTAGTAGCCACGTTCGCAGCTACGTGTCGCTGACGGTAGCATTTGGTAGCAAAAGCAGGAACTACTTGAAATTGGTCGCCTGCAGTCCTTACTAGCTTCGGTGGCGTAGTTTGTAGCATGCTCAACTGCTGTTCCCAATATCGCGGGTTCAAACCCGGCCGAAGTCGTCGGATTTTTTAAGAGCGTTAAAATCCTTCAGTATGCTTTCCTTCGGAGGGGGAAGTAAAGCCGGTGGTCCCATGTCATAGATTTACGGCATGTAATAGATCCTTCCACTAACTAAACTTGTGTGAAGCTAAATTTCTAGGTTAGATTTCGTTGTAACGCTCTATCAAAGTTCCAACGTTCACCACTAGGTGTCAGTGATATCTGGTAGCGAAAGTTGGAACTACTTGAAATTGAACGTAACTTGTAGCTCACCCGATGGGTGTCCGCTTTAAGCAGCTACAGCCTCTAGCGAGCCGAACATGTCCTCCGACACTCCCAGCACTAAATGCCATACACTAAATAAATAAAAATCATGAATTACCGATAACACACACTAATACAGCCATCACAATTAACGGCGGTTATCAGACATATTCGCCGGCCCCGTGGTGTTGGGGTAGTGCGCCTGCCTCTCACCCGGAGGCCCCGGGTTCGATCCCCGGCTTCGTCAGGGATTTTAAACCTGACGTGAGGGTTTGAACGGGGAGCACTCAGCTTCGTGAGGACAATTGAGTAGGTGTCTGACAGTGAGACAGCGCCCCGATCACGAATACCAAGATTAACAGCCCAGGGGACCCGACGCGCTGATAACGCGTCACCCCAATATCTGCAGGCCAAATGGCTGGGCAGCGGTCGCTTGGTCGGCCTTAGCCCGTCATGGGCTGGATAGTGCCAGGGGTTGACTTTGACTATCAGACATATTCTACACACACCCAAAGTACACGGTGCTGCGTGTCCATGTTGTCGCAGCCCCTAAACTCAGGAACCAATCAACTAAAAGGTGCAGAGTAACATTTCCCACACAGCACCCTTTCACTCGGGTTAGCCGCTACACCATGAGGTGGCCCAATAGCATGTTTTGAACTGGTTTCAATTGAACACAGCTCGTAGAACCTGCTCGTTCCCTGCGATTTTACACCCGCACATCCCAACAAATTGCTCCTAATGATACGTTCCACAAGAGCACCTCACATAATATCGTAGGCGGATTTGTTCGCACTCTGAGGCAATGAATATGCAGGGGTACCATGTCTCCTTAACACGAAGACACAATAACTAAGAAATGCTCGTCCAGGCAAAGTAATCCTTGCAAGTGCTCGGCGGCGAGTAATCCGAGGAAAAGGCGAGGAATAGAGGTGGCCGATTTACGGTCATCCCTGGTCGGGCGAGCGACAGGATTACCTCGATGGGCCCGTGGAGACGCGTTGCAAGCGCGCTTTGAATGTGTGAGGTGGATCCGTGAACCCAGAGCTGCAATCAAACAGGGATTTGGCCTCACGTCTTCATGGAATGGGAAGCTGTTACGGGGGAAGCCAAGTGCGGATGTGCCGAGTGCTAACGGCCAAGGAAATAAAACGAGAGAGCAAGGCGGAAATCAGAAGAGCGAAAAGCGAAGTTTCTTGTACTCTAGAGCTGTGTTACTGCGACCAAGACACCTGTTAGTGAGACACACTGCTACAATATAACCCAGGGGTGTGTATTGAACTATATCGTATTTTACGAGAAAGGGTGATATTCCACAGGCTTATTAAATCAATACTATGTCTATTTTCAGCCCAGAAGAAATATATGCCTATGTACAGGGCGCCAGTGCCTACAGGCTGCTGCGAGAGATAGCGTCACCAGTTACGTTGGCAGCATGCCTGTCACTTGTATCAAAACAATCAGTAAACTTTATACTCACCACAGCCATTCATAACCAGGGCTCGGATTTTTAGGTGCTAAGAATCGGGAAAATATTTATTGATGTGTAACATCTTTCCACTCGGTATCTGGATATTTTTGTGGCACTCGGTAGCTGGACATTTTTGTGGGAGTGATTTTGGAAAAGAGACGGAAGTGGATGGGACGGAAGTGCATGGGACGGAAACAATGAGTGCGCGCGGTGGCGGAGATCGGTACAACGACGTAATGTAAGCCATGTGTCTATGTGGAATGTAAATAGCATACGGTTTACCTCAAGATTTGGAGGCCCCATTAAAGAAATTTCTACAATAAATCATCTTCAAGTTGTCGTTCTTTGGTGTGAAAATATTAATTATATCATATTTGCTGAAAACAATTACGATTTATTAAATCTTCATACTTTTGCTGTATTCTTATTAAATGTAAGCACTCGATACCTTGAGTGCTATATCGCATCGACCAACACTCCAAACAACGTAGGAATTCAGTATATTAACACCGACTACTAACAATAATTGAAACTTCGTTGGTCTAAACGTATCACTGGGAGAAACGCATTTAATATACCTACTACACACCTAATTTTTAATCGCGCCTATACTTGGCAGTGCGCTATATCAGCAATAAGAGGCCATTTTCAATAACACCAGTGGCATAGGTTCACTAACTGGCCGGTATATAAAGCGCAGCTCGCTCGCATCAAGTAGGCAGTGGATTGCTCCCGCATACAGTTGCAGGTATATGTCACTACTGCAGATGCATTGGAGAATCCTTTCATGTTTGCTGGCACAAGGTAGCACTATGAGTTCATTCTTTAAAAAATGCGAGTAAATAATATGGAATTATTCGAATAACATGTCAGATGTTACACATCATATGCGACTACTGTAAGACTCGTAATTTTTTTATGTATTAAAAATACCTGAAATATGCGACAAAAAAGTAAAAATGTGTAATTATTATTTAGATCAATAATGTGAATATAAATAATATGCAGTACTCACGAATGCATTTTATGCTATGTCTCACTGACTGCTGAAGCATTACAATACACAACGAGATACATCTTCGTGTTGTCCATCACAAATGACCAACGATTTTCGCGAAACACTTCTTCTGAAGGCGCGAAACAGCGGCAATTTGCTTCTTGCCCTTGGGGTGTTGGTAACTTGAGGTCACTGTTCAGCCTTGATGGCTTTCCCATATGGTTGGCAGAACATAACGCCCTCATGAGTAGTAAAATTATCTTTTAATTCTGCAACATACGATAACTTGTAGTTGTTTATACTTTAGGCATCGTAGAACTGCCTTGCAATTCACATTGCCCGAAATGAACTGCATGTGAGTGACACTGGTTCCAGGTATCTGGGGGAGGGGGAGAACTCGCACGTGGTGCAATATGGCTAAGTACAAGGAAATCCCAGACTTCCACAGTGAGTGGCACGGGACGACAAGTTAAGAATAACTCAGTTGCAAGCTGACATACGCTCTGCATGAAGATTAGATAGCTCACATGTTCTTCCCCGTTGACAGGTGCGGATCTAGAGTTTGGATTTCGGGGGGGGGTTCAGAAAATCGAAATTGTTAAGAAAAATGGTATCACTAAAAACGCAATCACAAAATAACCAAACGTACAAACCCAGACCATTTTTTTTTTTTTTGCAAATTTGATGCGTTTAGCGCACCAAAAATATTCGTACAAATTGCAAAGGCGTGTTTTGCGACTTTTACATCGAGCTTCGAGTAAAGTATCAAGGTACGTTACAATTTCGGCAAGTCGAGTTGGTACCGACAAAGGGAGAAAGTCACAGCTTAAATTGCCAACCAAGCTTGAAGTTTGGACGTCGGCAAATTTTTTTGGTGCGAAAAAAAGCCCCAAATTCCTATCCGTGCATTGCTGCACATTCATCGAGACATCACTATAAACATCGATTCGGTAATCACAAGGTTTGCTAAACAAAATAGACGAGTTGATTTTGTTATATTACTAATCGTTTTTATATAAAAGGTATGAATTTGTAAATAATGAACCCGCTGAGCTATGGTTCATGTGATATTTTTTATGACAGAACATTTATGATGGGATGTTGTACCTTTGAACACACCCAGGAAGCCATGTGGAGCTGAGAGCTCACGCGATACTCTTTGAAGTAGCGTTGGATCGCACTTTTGACTTTGGTGAAAACTGCTAATTATTTATCTGAGATCTTATTAATTAATTTTATTATTTCACAAGACTCAGAATATTCCATTTCGTCGTGCTGCATTATTAAAACATTTTTGAGAATGTTATTTTAGCTTAAGGTAAGGTAATACCCTTGCAGATACTTAAATAGGAACGTAAGTAGTCGCTCAACGACTTCGGTTTGGCGACCTACTTCCTTGAGACACCCAGTGCCTTGCACTACGTCTGGAGAATCCGCCCTGTGTAGGCGTGTAATTGCTTCTGTCCTGCAAGACATAGAAGAATATCCGCTTGTTAGCGTTGAATTGGTTATCAGGTGCCATCGTGCACTGGCATATTGGAAAATACTGTTATTTATGCACAGTGAGCCACAGAATCGTATTGAAGATAATTATTGGCAAGTATTAGTGAATTATAATAATTTTACCGGAACACCACATTTTAGTACCCACATGTTTGTGGAGGGCCAAATGCCTTGTGGAAAATACACAGGTAAATGTGTTGCAATTACTTCAAATAAGTGTGATTACGATTGTGTAACATATTTGGATTGCCAGAGTGAAGTTTTTATTTCCAAAACGACGTACATTTTACCGATACTGCATGATAGAAAAGTAGCGTCATTAGCACGTGCAGAGTCATAGAGCAGTGCTAGCTCACGTATCTGTTCACATCCACGAAATTAAGGCTGTGTTGTCAATTACTATCAAAGCCTACAATATTTACGTCGAACATTATATTCTTGGAAAATGAAAGAATGAATTTCGTAATTTATTTCACCGTCAACGTGACCAGACTATTCCACACCATGCTTGAATCAGTCACCATGGGCTAATACCATCCTGGTATGAGGGTGATATTTCTACGAGAACTAGCATGATGGTGAAGCTTGCAGAACCGAGGACGAGAAGGTAGGAATCCAAGATGCCATTTCCAGGCATATCCAGCATATTCACGGAGTTGTTGACAGGGACGAATCGAACCCTGGTCTTTGGAGGAGTCCAGATGGGAATCCTGATGAGGATAATACCGTTCCAGAGATCCAGAGAGGAATTTGTACAACCCTGGTTATTGAATAGAGAGCTGAGTGATAGCTTCTCCATGTCGTGAGTTTTGACCATCCCTTGTCTTGTTCTAGTTCAGGTGGTATATTAGATTCAATGTAGTTACTGAATCAACCACACTCTGTGTCAGCCATTTTTCTAGGTAGGGATTGTATCTAGTTTAATTTAATGTCATTTATTTCAGTATAGTGAGACACCCTTGGGTCTAACATTTTGGTTAACCCTGGTGCAGCTTGATGAACGTCGTAGAACGTCAAAGCCTATCTTTTGCTAGATGTGACCGTAGTCAATCGAGGCTATTTTGTCCAACCCTATTTGGGGTGATTTTTCAAGTCTTTGCTGACTTTAGTTATGACAATCAGATGTCATGGTTATTTCTTTAACTGCATTCTTTGCAGCCAGTTTTGATACACCCCTGACTTTCGTTAGAACAGTCGTATCAGTTAGGCAATCGACTGTAATTGCCAGTTTTGTAAATGCATTGTATTTTCATTTTGAATAAGCTCAGAAGCTATTCTTGGTCAAGTTTGAACCTAACAACTAGAAGGAATGTTTCGTTGCCTAGCATCGAACTCGGTTCCCAATGTATCATTAAGCAGATCCTTGTGTGAATCTGCGCCACAATTATCATTTTGCTTGTGTCATGTAGGACACGTTTTTATTTGATGTTGTACTAGCAACTACTGAATTGTATTTTTAGAGCAAAGAGCTCCAGTAATTGTAAGATTACTATCATTTAGACGTCTTTGGTAGAAAGATGGAATTATATTATTCTATTCAGATTTATTGCGTGTTTTTCATACACGGACTCTTTAGAGGTTCATAACCTATGGTAAAGTTTTTTATGAACAGGCCAGATGTACAGTTTTATATTGATTAAATCGCCGGCCTTGAATAATGTGTGTTTTGTGTCGACCGAACGTAGGAATGTGGTAGCCTGCTGGTGACATAAACTGGTTTTGTAATCCAGTGCCATTGAGAGCACGCTTCATTTGTTTGTGAGACAGAGGACATTGACAAGATACAGAATGCTTGTAGTATTCGCTCTTTCTTTCATTGCAACATAGCTTATGTAACCCAGTTTTCAACCCTGTCTCAGATCACATATTTTATAGATTGATTTTTGTTAGTTGAGCGCACTTCTTGCGTGTACCGTTTTGACGTGTACAATTAGGTCTGGTTTTCTATAGTGAGTTGCAGGCGACCCTGTTAAATGCAGGAATTTATTGTATCAAGGTACTTGTGATTACCTTGTCCGGTAGGGTTCCCGTTGACTAGATGTTATTGGAAGGTAACTGTTGTGGACAGGCCTATCCCAGAGTTATTGAATGCGAGCTTTGCGCCGCTGGTAACCCGTGTTATTGTGTGTCCGAGTTGTTATTGCTCGTTGATCTTATTCCGACTGATGAGTCGAGGCTTTTTGGTGGAGAATGATCTCAGTGTAGACACTCCGTGCCCGAGCTATTGTCAGTATTATTCGCCATAAACCAACGATAAACTTAAACCAACATCCTAATAATAAAACGCATAACTTTGGTAAAACAAAAGCTAACTAATGAATTCTATCTAACTTTGTTCTGTTGCATTTGGAACTGTTGACATAGCCGTGCAGTTGAAGGTAATTTCCTTGTGTGGAAATGACTAGGACAGTTGACACTTTTGTAGCGACCTGAAGCATGCGCGAACCTAGAGTTCGTAGCTTGTGGAGCTCAGGCCATGCGATGTCAGACGTGGTCTCAACTACGCATTCGTCACCGTATTTACACACATTAGATGACTATGGCTTACAAAGAGTAAACCAAGGTGTAGACAGGAATTTAATAAAGATTTGTGTCTATTTCATTACTTATTTATAATGTATAAGTGTGTAAATCCTACATGTTACCTTATTGTGTGCTGATAGCACGTAGTTATTAAGAGTAATTAAATGTTTTTCATGGCTGTACACTTAGATATGTTGTAATTGTTTTCTATTACGGACGTCATCGCCGTAAATTTTGTTATTAACTGTTAGGACTTAGCTAGATGATTACCGTTAAATGTAAATGTGGAAATGGTATCATCCTAACTTAGATTTATTTTGCTACCCTATTAAATGTAAATCTTGTAATCTTGTAACTTGAACTAGGGACTTGCGTCGTACCATTTTCCTCGTGTTGCTGTTGTTGCTTTATTATTGTGAGTTAGATCTTTCGCGAGGGTTTTTCTCAGTAACTTCTCAGGTAGGGACCTGCTATTTATTTTCTTTTGTTTATTAGTTTGCGGACTAGCCGATTATAACCCTCCGAACTAGGCTAGGGGCTTGTGAATTTTAATAAATTTTCACGGTGTTTTACTTAAGTCTGGATGTTTAATTTCTCAGTCTAGTTTTAAGGTGAACCTTTCCTTAGGCAGTCTATGACCATCGTCACCATGTACCACGATCCCCGTGGACTACAGTGTCTCGTGCCGCTTAGCCTATTAGGAAGTTCACCTGATCCTCACGGTAATTTTATTCGACTTATGGGATGTTAGGAAAGTCATCGTGGTTGTTGACTCGACTAAATGGTCTCAATATATACAGTTGTATCAGAACATAATAATTCCAATAAATATATTTTCAGTAATGAATAAAATGAAGAAGAAAAAAAACAGTTTTTCAGTGAAAATTCGTTTAGTTTTATTTGTCTGGTTATTGTGTTTTCGTTTTATGAGTTTGCAAACAAATTTGGTCTCCGTTAGGTGGGTTGTCATGACCCCCGTGACCCCCGTGACCCCCGCCCCCCTTGAATCCGCGCCTGCCCATTGAAGTAACACAGAACAAAAATGCAATAAACTGAAAAACTGCTTTAAAAATGTAAATATTATGTCCTTTTATGTGCTAATAAGTGAAAAGCAGGAATTTATGTATTTATAGAAAAAATTCTTAAAATATGTATTTACATAAAAAAATATTTATTTAACTAAAAATCCGAGCCCTATTCATAACATAGGCTACTGTTGCACTCTTCCAATAATCTAACTATTCACTCTGACGGTTTCGACAGCCCTCAGCCCACACATGTGGCCTTCACGCTATCAGGGACACTGTGCTGCCAACTAAACCGATGACACTACCTCTCGCAGCTGCACGTAGCCACTGCGGAGAACATTACCTGGTGCCTGTAGTTCTCTGTAATTTACCTTAGGCGCAGTACGCCGCAGAATGCCTGGCAATGGATGGGAAGTGTCTGGTTAAGAATTGGAAGCCAAGGAAAGGAAGATCTTGAGGAAGATCTTAGGGCCGTTGAGAGACGATGGTGGCGGCTTCGGTGGCGTAGTCGGTAGCATACTGAGCTTCTCTGCCCAAGATAGCGGGATCAAACCCGGCCGAAGCCGTCGGATTTTTTAAGAGCGTTAAAAATCCCTCAGTATACCTTCCTTCGGAGGGGAAGTAAAGCCGGCGGTCCCATGCCATAGATTATGGCATGTTAAAGAACCTTCCACTTATTGCACCTGTGTGAAGCCAAATTGGATAGGTTAAGAATGTAAACAACGCTCTTAGGTTTCTACGTTCGTTGCCAAGAGCCAACTGCGGCGGCGTCTAGTAGCTAAGTTCTGAACTTGGCCTAGTAGTCGTTGACGGTGGCAATTGGCGGCAAAAGTAGGACCTATCTGAAAAATTCTATGTTGCAGTACTTAAATTAAAAAACAGATAACACACACTAATACAGTCATCACAATTAACACCGGTTATCAGACTGATTCTACACACACCCAAAGTACACGGGGCTACATGACCGCGTTGTCGCAGCCCCTAAACTTATGAACCAACCAACCAGAGACGATGGTGAATACAGGAGACGGCATAACAATGAGCTGTACCATCATGTAGAAAGGATATCTCAAGTAGGCTTCTGTAATTCGGAAGAGAGGAATATCTTTCTATGGCCACTACTTTTATGAACCCCGAGAGAATCGCCAATCAGATATTTACCTATTTTCTTAACAAGAAAACCAAGGGCCCCTGGTTTTGTGAAGTAGATAAGGATTTGCAAGAAGTAGGAATCACCCACGCAGACATAATGGAACGTGATCTTTTGAAGGAAAAGCTTGGAGCACAACACCAATCCCAAGAAAAAGCGAAATTAAAAACCGGCAAGAAGAGGTCTGATGAAAGAAAGGAGTTTCACAGGCAGCGAATGTGTGGGCTAAGATCAAGGCCCAAAGACGGAGGCAGTTGAAATGATGTGATCCATAGCTGGCCTAAACGAAGAAAGAAGAAGAAGAATATCGTATGGCCTCGGGTGCCAGGTGCAAGCTTTGTTATTTAACGCCCAGAGGGCTTGTCGAACTTTGTCGTTCTTTGGAACGCGATGAAAGTCAATGGAGGTTAGATATCTAAGTTCCTTGACACTATAGCGCTTTCTAGTAGAGAAAAGAGGAACTATGTGTTGGCGGAAAATCCCGAGATTAATTTTGCCATTATGGACACGGCCTACTGAATTCAAATGGGTTCTTTCACATGCCAAGAACTTATGAATGACAGAAACTGAGTTGGGTGAAGACCAATTAAGTTTCGGGAGAAACGTAGGAACAATGGAAGCTGTACTAAGTTTCAGGCTGATCTTGGAAGGTAGAACAAGGAAAGATAAGAGAACGTTCTTGACATTTGTTGACATAGAAAAGGTTTTTGATTGGAGTAACTTGTTTGCCAATTTAAAAAGGATTGGAATACAGTACAGGGATTGGAGGGTGAACTACAATCTGTACAGAAACCAGACGGCAGTTATTCCAGACGAAGAATATGAGAGAGAAGCTGGTATTCAGAAAGGTGTAAGGCAAGGCTGTAACTTATCACCCATACTTTTCATTCTATACATTAGCTTGCCACGGTGGGTGAGTGGTCAACGTGTCGGTCTACAAACCCCAAGCTTGCTGGTTCGCTCCTGGCCGTGGTAAGTGATTTTTGAAAGGCGGCAAGAATTACGACACCATGTCATACGATGTTGGCATGTCAAAGAACCCATTTGAATTCAGTAGGCCGTGTTCATAATGGCAAAATTAATCTCAGAATTTTCCGCCAACACAAAGTTCCTCATTTCTCTACTAGAAAGCGCTATAGTGTTCAAGGAGCTTAGACTTCATTGACTTTCATAGTGCTTCAAGGAACAACGAAATTCGACATGCAAGCTACCCTTTGGGTGTCAAATAACAAAGCTTGCACCCGGCACCCGAGGCCATACGATATTATTATTATTATTATTATTATTATTATTATTATTATTATTGCTACGAGAAGAGACACCATCGCTTGGCCAGCAGCACGTCAGTAATTCGATAACCAACGCTTTGCTTACCAGAATGGGACGAGAACGGGAAACGTGGATGGGCCAACTTACCTGTATTCAGGGGTCCGGGTCACCTCCGCAGCAACATCACCTCCAGATGACATGTCCCGACAGAAGAGCTCCAAAGGAGTGGAAGGAAGATGGACAAGAGGACAACACACACAGGCTATCGTACAAACACCCCCCAAAAACCAACGGGACTGCCGTCGGCTAAATAATGCCACAACCAAAGAATTTAAAAAAAACAATAGGTTTAATATTAAAAATTTAAGGAACCTTCACCTAAACTGAACATGCATCAATCCACACAAAATTTACAAGAAGGCCAGATAGCGCCTAACATGCTTGCTTGCAAAAGCCAAGAAAAGGAAAAAGTTAATTTAAATTAAAAAAAAATTAAACAGCCCAAAGGTTAAAATAAATATTACATGCATAACATACTCAGAACGGGCTTGATGAATTGCAAGGTAATGCAATCACGATCCGACATGCAGATGTTGAGGCCATGCCAAAACAAAAGGAATTGAAAATTAAATTACACTTTCAAAAAAATTAAATGGGATAGAAAATAAAAAAAATAAATGATATGCTCGCCGGCGGAAAACACAAGGACATTACCAAAAATCACGAAATTAACATTAACAAGATTACACTAAAAAAGGATTAAGTTAATTCACAACACGTCTGCTATTGAGACCCGCGCCAAAAGGACTGACAACGAGACCACAATGCATCACGGTAAACAAAAGCTATGGCCACACCAAAAACATGCCAGATCAAAATTACGGCAAACAAATAATAAGATTAAATATAAACATTAGTAGAAGGAAATGAACGGTGGAAAAAAAAACAATTACATCAAACACTATTAATGCAAGTCGTTTTAAAACTGGACGGATCTTACATGGATTAAAAAAAAGGGACAAACCCAAGCTTGCCAAAGGAAAATAAATAATAATTTAAACGTGAAATAACAAATAAACGTGTCTCCAGAAGGTAAACAAAAAAATAAATAAGAAACTTAATATATATAAGGAAACGTTATTAAAACGAAAAAGAAATTTTTGGCCTACAAGTTAGAACACAACAGAAGATCAACATTCGTACACGACCAAACTTGGAGCTCTTAAAAATAAAATAATTAAATAAAATTAAAATAAAAAAAACGTACCTTACATCCTTCTCATTGGAGACACAATAATAACAGAGTAATTAACACCTAATTTTACATAACTACCCGTGCTTCACAAAAAATGGCTAACACGCGCATGCCTCGTGTAGATACAAGCACTTGATCGCATCCAGTTGCGATTATCCTTGCACATTTCCTCTTCACGGCGGAACGATGAAAATTTACAGCCTGAAGAAAACAGGCAATTCCTTTTTCTTGAATATATGCATATTTTGTAGAGAATGAGGGCTTAAAGCCCCCATTAGTGGAGACCTCTTTTACGACCAGATAGCTTGATGTTTTACACTCGACAGCCAATGGAATACACAAAAATGGCGGAGAATCGCTCGTCATTTATCGAACTGTCTTCATGTAAAATAATATTGTCCAATCACGAAGTGACACACCAAAACAACAATGTCATAAATAAGTTCATAATTTGGCGGTATCATGAATGCACTAGCATTTGTTTTATGACGTAGAATCATAATTGTCTTTCAATTATGTCATGCGTATATAGAGTTTATAAGGCGAAGCCCGCACCACCTATTGGGGAGAAACAGGAACTACTTGCAATCTCTCCAAGACCGACAGGCGCTACCATCTCGTGGTGACAGGCGGTACTGAGCGACCAAGCGCACGATTCAAACTTCAACAACAGCGTCCCTGATTAAATATATGTTTGAAATGGTAGAGACGTGCCCTTGCACGTATCAGTCTCCCTCCCTTAAGCGTGAACACCGTTCACGAATATGCCAAGGCATAGACAGTCCTCCTTAACTTGTCGATTCACCAGAGATGCTTCCCGAAGATAATGATCACCAGTTAACTCCAATTGATGGATGAAACCGCATCGTTTTGGTTAGGAAGAATGCAGGGTCAGATTATCAGCGATGGGATAATTGATCACCTCGCAAACCACTTAGTCAACAGCATCACTGTGTCCAAAAATCCTCAGAAACGCAGTACACCAGCACCAGCAGTGCTTTCAGAGTCCGAGACACGTTAGGAAAATTTTCAACAAGTCCAATGTAGGTCGTTTTAGACGAAGTAGGTAGAAGCAATGTGCAAGACATTATGTGACGCGTGGGCAGCCATTTACAAAAATAGAAGTTAATCTAATTTCAAAAATAAAAGTTTACAAAATTACAATTTCTTACTACATTTTACAAAAGAGAAACAAGGTTGAATTTAAATGAAGGAAATATTTCTGACCAAGCCCTAGATCCGTGCTTACAAAATTTCATTAACAAGTTTACCTTTTTACAGATTCGAAGTACCTTTCAAGATTACATGAGTTGGATGACTATACATTTCGAAGGAACTACGGTAGAGGAATGACCACCACAATTCCCAAAGGGAACAGGAATACAAGGTTACCATGAGTTAGGTCTCCCACCGAGCCCAACTTACATATTAGCATCTCCTATGAAACATCAAAATTAGGTACACTTTTACAATTTACCATTACAATGGGAACTTCCCAACATTTACATTTTGTATCCCATCAGAGTTTGCAAACCCAATTAAATTCAAAATTCCACAAGGAACAGAAGCTTGAAGGCTTCAATGAAGGTTAGGGATACTCTACATTATACAAATTCAGTTTTACAAAATTTACGGTAGCATTTCCTCATTAGAAACGTCTCCACCTCGTTTAATGTGTGATAGATGCACTCTAGAAATTTTGTTGGCCTTGGGGTTTAGAAAAGGAAAAATAATTAATCAGACATGTGTGCCTCTACATATACTGGTTCGTGACAGCACGCATTACTTGGCATGGGACACTGAGGAATTCAAACGCAGTTACCGAAACGACAAAAACGAAGAAGAAAATGGCAGCGCAGAAAATCAAACACCAATACACTCACACAAGGAACGAAATTGAGGTTCGACACCCGATGAGAATACAGCCGACATCCGCCTGGGTGAGAAAAATCCAACATAAAAAGAACTAAGTTCAACAGTACACGAGGTACAATGAGGTTTCCTCGATCAGGTTAAAGACACGAACACGTACAACCAAAGGATGCCTAACATGGCCCGAAAATACGGTTAGATGAGAAACAAGCCGCTCTTGTCGAAAGACGAGGCTAACAGAGAACACTTACGCACCATTCCAAACGATAAAGCCGAAAAATTTAGGATTATTAATCAAAAGCAGAAAATTTTACTCAAACTACAGTGGCTGATGACCGGGATTGCCATAGCATGAACTAAAACAGAAAGCCAATGTCATTTACAGTTAGCATGAGGCAACTGATGACCCTGATTTCCAGCAACAACAGATTACTGGCTTAAAATGCAAAACAAGCTGAGTTACAGAACCTGATGACCATAATGTCCAACAGAAATTTAACCCCAGTAAATTTTGAAGACCCTATATATATTAATTAAGCAGGAAAGCACATTACATTATGGCTGTTCACGAACTGAGATATCATATTCACAACAACATATTCATCGCACAACATACTCCAATAATAGCAATACATAATTTTTACCACCCACAAAAATAATTCCCATTAATACTCAAATATGCAAGTTATGTAGTCGTAGAGATATCATAACACAAACAAATACAATTAAAACACAATACCCTTCCAATTACATTAAGTTACATGACACATACTTGCATATCATCGAACAGGCCAGTCCCATACCTGACACTCTTCGGATCGTGCAAGTCCTATTTACAACCTGCCCAGGGATCAAACCAAGAAAGAATCCCATACTTCTAATCCTAGCTAACCCCAGACAGTAGATATCTCCACGTAAAACACACCTACATATTATGTTCAGTTCAAATTTACAAGGAAAGCAACTAATAAAAATACTATCCTAACCTTACTTTTGCAAACAAAACAAACCCTAAATTACCCCACCCTACAAATCTAAATCAAAATCTAACGTTAACACATGCATACAGACACGATTTGCACAACATATACGCTTATCCCAGAACGATTGCAGTATAATGTAAGTTTAAGAACAAAAATTACAAATCGCACACTGCGATAAAAACACTTCAAAACAAACACTTACCTTGAATGAATTTGGGAAGAATTCTTAGCCAAAAAATAGTGACATGCATGTTAAATGTGCCTTCTGGCACCACAATAGGGACATAGGGCGGGCAGATTTCCATAGGTTAGCCCTTTTAATCGGACTACACTTTGCCATAACACCAATAGGCGTGACAGTTCCATAATAAATAAATTACGAGGACAGCATATCACCACAGAATATCATGCACAAGAAACATACAGGAACACAATAGTCTTCTTAAACACCAATACTGCCTCGACACCTGAAATTTCGATAAATAACATCATGCACAATGTAGCCCAGAACTGCATACGTCACCACCAGCTTGGCTCGAGAACAGGGAGCTAAATTACCAAAATAGGCACAAAACATCAGGCTACCAGCTTCCGACGGGGCTCCAGGATGCCTTCACACGCAGCAGTAAGCTATCAGAATATCAACAATCCCATTTCCCATGCCAAGAACACATGTCAGTCACTCACCGAGCTGCAATTTCATTGGGGATGTTGCACACCAACAGGGTAAAATACATGGGTAAACGCCTCGTTTAAAAACAGGACACCTTACATCCAGCATACCACATGGATATCCAGAGGCAACATGAAACACAATAACGACAAGGATTAGCAAAACATAACATTAAGTGCACTCTCCTGACAAAATCACACCAACAACTGACCCATCGGCATTAGAGGGGTCCATAAAACAGCCTGTGGGTACTGGGGAGGGGATAGTTACGGAAGTGAACATAACCATGCTCTGCTACCAAAATGCTACGAGAAGAGACACCATCGCTTGGCCAGCAGCACGTCAGTAATTCGATAACCAACGCTTTGCTTACCAGAATGGGACGAGAACGGGAAACGTGGATGGGCCAACTTACCTGTATTCAGGGGTCCGGGTCACCTCCGCAGCAACATCACCTCCAGATGACATGTCCCGACAGAAGAGCTCCAAAGGAGTGGAAGGAAGATGGACAAGGGGACAACACACACAGGCTATCGTACAAACACCCCCCAAAAACCAACGGGACTGCCGTCGGCTAAATAATGCCACAACCAAAGAATTTAAAAAAAACAATAGGTTTAATATTAAAAATTTAAGGAACCTTCACCTAAACTGAACATGCATCAATCCACACAAAATTTACAAGAAGGCCAGATAGCGCCTAACATGCTTGCTTGCAAAAGCCAAGAAAAGGAAAAAGTTAATTTAAATTAAAAAAAAATTAAACAGCCCAAAGGTTAAAATAAATATTACATGCATAACTTACTCAGAACGGGCTTGATGAATTGCAAGGTAATGCAATCACGATCCGACATGCAGATGTTGAGGCCATGCCAAAACAAAAGGAATTGAAAATTAAATTACACTTTCAAAAAAATTAAATGGGATAGAAAATAAAAAAAAAATGATATGCTCGCCGGCGGAAAACACAAGGACATTACCAAAAATCACGAAATTAACATTAACAAGATTACACTAAAAAAGGATTAAGTTAATTCACAACACGTCTGCTATTGAGACCCGCGCCAAAAGGACTGACAACGAGACCACAATGCATCACGGTAAACAAAAGCTATGGCCACACCAAAAACATGCCAGATCAAAATTACGGCAAACAAATAATAAGATTAAATATAAACATTAGTAGAAGGAAATGAACGGTGGAAAAAAAACAATTACATCAAACACTATTAATGCAAGTCGTTTTAAAACTGGACGGATCTTACATGGATTAAAAAAAAAAGGGACAAACCCAAGCTTGCCAAAGGAAAATAAATAATAATTTAAACGTGAAATAACAAATAAACGTGTCTCCAGAAGGTAAACAAAAAAATAAATAAGAAACTTAATATATATAAGGAAACGTTATTAAAACGAAAAAGAAATTTTTGGCCTACAAGTTAGAACACAACAGAAGATCAACATTCGTACACGACCAAACTTGGAGCTCTTAAAAATAAAATAATTAAATAAAATTAAAATAAAAAAAAACGTACCTTACATCCTTCTCATTGGAGACACAATAATAACAGAGTAATTAACACCTAATTTTACATAACTACCCGTGCTTCACAAAAAATGGCTAACACGCGCATGCCTCGTGTAGATACAAGCACTTGATCGCATCCAGTTGCGATTATCCTTGCACATTTCCTCTTCACGGCGGAACGATGAAAATTTACAGCCTGAAGAAAACAGGCAATTCCTTTTTCTTGAATATATGCATATTTTGTAGAGAATGAGGGCTTAAAGCCCCCATTAGTGGAGACCTCTTTTACGACCAGATAGCTTGATGTTTTACACTCGACAGCCAATGGAATACACAAAAATGGCGGAGAATCGCTCGTCATTTATCGAACTGTCTTCATGTAAAATAATATTGTCCAATCACGAAGTGACACACCAAAACAACAATGTCATAAATAAGTTCATAATTTGGCGGTATCATGAATGCACTAGCATTTGTTTTATGACGTAGAATCATAATTGTCTTTCAATTATGTCATGCGTATATAGAGTTTATAAGGCGAAGCCCGCACCACCTATTGGGGAGAAACAGGAACTACTTGCAATCTCTCCAAGACCGACAGGCGCTACCATCTCGTGGTGACAGGCGGTACTGAGCGACCAAGCGCACGATTCAAACTTCAACAACAGCGTCCCTGATTAAATATATGTTTGAAATGGTAGAGACGTGCCCTTGCACGTATCAATTATTATTATTGTTATTATTATTATACTATGCATTGAGCAAGCAATGAAGAAAAATAGATACATTTTTCAGTAGGGGTGACGATTCAGGGTGAAATAATAAATTCAAGTCTGAGATTTGCAGATATTGTCATCCTAGCCGATTCACAAGAGGATTCGAATGAATTTTAAATGGTGTGGACTCCTTAGGGGTTGACCAAGGTTAGAATATGTTAAACAGATTACTTCGGATGTAGGATTTGGTAGCTATGTAGAGATGAAACGATTGATGATGATGATAATTGATGTTTTAAGGGGCCTAACATCTAGGTTATCGGCCCCTAATGGTTTGGGTGATCGTGAAGATGAAAATGAAATGCAAACTATAACTAAAACAAACTACGAACTTAGAAACTAGAAGAAGAAATGGAAAACAAAAGGAGAATAAGGCAAATAAAGGACAGGTGGAAAAGAAATACCCTCAACCCTCGAAGAACGCGGATTGAAGGACTTGTAAGGAAGGAGAGCCATGAAAGGCAGATAGGAAAGTGAAAGAGGAGAGGGTCCGCTCCACAGGTAAGAGACAAGAGGGGGAAGCCGGACCCAGCTCAGGAATCCCTCGGGTTGGCAAATCCCGAACTCACGAGCCGTGAGCCCCTGAGGGTGTAGCACTATCCAGGGTGCACCAGAAGTGGTGGGGCTACATACACCCTGACTCCTTGAGGGCCTTGAGCAGAAGGCAGGAGATAACAGGAAAAGAAAAAGAAGGCTGGCCCGTCGAAGAATGAGGGCATCAGGAAAGATGAGACAAGGGCCAATTAAGGCGGGAAAGTGAAACACTCCCTAGGCCTTGTATACCCTAATACCGTCGGGGTCGGAAGAGAACAAGAGTTGACCGAGTGAGGTCGACAGGAAAGAAGACGGAGAGGAGCCCGGCACAAGAAAGTGGAAGCAATGCCGGACTCAGCTGGGGGCCCGTGGTCGCCAACCCACGTCCCACTAGATGTGAGCCCCTGGGGGGATGAAACGATTAACTCAGGACAGGAAGGCATGGAGAGGTGCATCAAATCAGTCAATAGACTGAAGACTCGAACAACAACAATAACAACACCAGACAAAGACTATTAGAATTATTGTAGGCGACGTCTGGATGCACTTCCGATGTTGCGAAGAGAATGAAATAGCCTTCCTTTCCCTTGGCTCACTATATGCAAATTGATGAATCTAAACGAAGTCTTCGCATACCACCATTACTTAAGAAACATTGGGTTATGTATTCATATACGATCTTCTGAAACTCCAGTAAATCCAAGATTATGACTCGGATTGTCTAACTTTGGTAGTTGCCGATAATAAATGAGAATCGTTTGCCCACGCAGGGAACTGGAATGTATACACAATCAGAATGGAATGCGGATATATTGCCGATTATACAGAAGTCTACAACAGGCCATTTAGTCCGTAATTACTGCAGCATTCATCGTTTGGATACAAATTAACACATCTGTAAGGGTTTATGTTTATGTGCATTTTAAGTGAGCAGAATGCAGGAACTATTGAGCATTCTGTGTTCTTGAGTTCTAACGTAAAGTTTCCGCCCCTACACCAGTTGTACGAGTAGGCTATACAAACTCTGGGATAGGTCTACTCGTGACTCAACAGCCTAATACGAATTTTGACCTACTGAGCAACCGCAGAGATTTAATGCTTTTCAGTCGGTCAACACGATTGTACCCAATTCCAATGAGTGCTTTCCTAAGCCTGAAAAAATTAAAAGAGTGTTGCCGTGGGTGCTGTTGCTTTTACTCTCTCGTTTGAGGAATTTTGGCCTCGTTGGGGGCTAGCTTTTTGGTTATTTCCCTATCATCTTCTGGTAGCTTACGGCTGGCTATCTCAATGTCCACAATTAATTGTTTGTTGTGAGTTGTGTGAACGTCCACATACTTGTATTTCAAGCCTTTGTTTAACAAATGCATTCCTTGTGCGTAAAACGTTCTGTTCGTTTTGTCTCTGCTGTGAAAATTGAACTCATTATTATTTTGTGTGTCTCGTAGTCTTATCAGTTTGTTTTCTAGAGATTCTTGTTTCCTGTTTCCGCTTGTTTAGACATGTTGTGCACTTCTCCTCTGAAGCTACTCCATTGGGTTGGATGTCAGAAGTTATTTAATTGCAGTTGAATATCGTACAATTGTTGGTTGAATATTGTTTTCTTATGTATTTGAAACATATTTCGTTAATTTGGCTAGTTTTGTTGATATGATCGCCGCTCATGTTTTAGGTATCAATTTCATTGAAATGATAGAAGCCATTTTTCAGTGTTTCCTAGTTGTAATAAATAAAGCTTTTCAGTCGGTCAACACAATTTTCTTGTGTCCAGTTACATTAGGCGGGAATACAAGTATTAATATGCCCTTACATGAAAACACTGCAAATTAACACGCTATTATGTACAAAAATTGGCATAGGCCTATTTACAATGCTCTAGAGGTTCACCAAACTCATACTAGGATTAAAATCCATGGCAGAGCCGGGAATTGAACCCTGATCATCCTAATGAAAATCTGTTAGCCATTGCCAATATTCATGATGTTATTCGATATTACTGGAACCCACTGTATCGTTCAAATCAGGGAAACCATGCATTCTCTTTATAAGACAAACACGTACGCACACACACACAAAAGTTGATCTCATCAGCCTATTTTTTTGGCTAAATGAAAATAGGCCAAAAATTTAAAAAATCAACGTCTTTGGAACAGAATTCAGTAATTACTGTCTCTTAGAGCTTGATTATTGGACGATGAAAGCAAATAACTAACTATATGTATTTTGTGGGAACTACGAAGCCATCTAACGAAAAATATTCCTAAAACAAATGTCCGTAAGGCTTCTTTGCACTGTAGCAGGAAGACTATGTAAGTGAAACTTCCTCCGATCTGCTATAAGTATAAAATTGTGGCAAATATTGATTAATTTTCATAAATCTCGAAGATTTATCCTAATTTTATAGATTCTTCTTATTATAGGGACTAAGCTATGAAAGTGCTGAATTTAGGGTTATTTCCTTGAATATGACAACACTCAGCGGGGGGGGGGGGCAAAACTTCTCATCTCTTCATTAAGCCCATCTAAGCCTTGCATTCACTACCCTTGCAGTGTTTCCTTCACCACTGTGGACACCACCCTGACAGTCGGATAGTGGGATAGTACAGTAAACCAAGCATATAATTTACGCGCCTGTTTTCACGAAGTTATCTGAACTGTTAACAACAAGGCCACTGTGGATGAACAAAGCGCTCTTTGAGGGAGTATCACGGACTGGGATTAAATGACATCTTGCTGAAGGCACACCGCTTGTGACCTTGGCCCGCAGCTGATAGACTGTGACCATTAGCTCTTCACAAGAGCCGCCCGATCAGCCCTATTGCACTTCCGGGACTAGGAATAAACCCACTACAGTGAAACCTCTCTAAAAGATCACCCTTGTAAAAAGACCACCCCTCTTAAAGACCGATTTTTCTTGGAACCGATTTAAAACCTCATAAGATCAATGTATTTGGTACCTCTATTTAAGGACCACCCCTCTCCCCGACCAAAGACCGGGCATTTTCTCAGTCTGACCTCTTTCAAAAGACCACTTCTCGTCTGCCTTCCCATTGGAGATGGTGATGAGAGTGATGATGTAAGCAATGGTTCTGTTGGCACAGAACTACATCAGCACACAATGTCATTAGAAAAAGTGTTATGTAACGTATAAAAATACAAAAACTGCTCTCCTATAAGATTTTTCGAACCCAGAACAAATTAATGGACTTTCGAACTCACTCAGAGATATTCTAGAAAGTGAAATTGTTAAAAAAAGGATGTGCTAATCTGAAAAAGAGATCAATTCGTGACTTTTTAAAATGACAGACTTCAGAAAATAACTAATGGTAATTAATTTGTACTAAATGTGAAACAATGCAGATAAATTGTAATCAAGTATGTGTTCCGACTGTACTTTATTAATAATGCAGTATAAAGTTATTTTTAATGCCTACCCGTATTAAGAGACCACCCCTCTAAATTACCTGTTTTCCATGGAACCGTCACTGGTCTCTTAATAGAGGTTTCACTCTATTTGGAGGTGCGGCCTGTGGCGTAACTACGGGGAGTGGAAAGTGGTTGAATTCCCCCTCCCAGAGCCGAATAATAAACATATGAAATTTGTTGAATTATGTAATTTTTAGCCTATTTTCAATTTTGAAAAAATAGGCTTATGAGATCACCTTTTGTCCGTGTGTGTGTGTGCGTGTGTGTGTGTGTGTGTGATTCGTGTGTGTCCCCCTAATAAAATCTAAACGGCAGGAGCGATTTCAATGAAACTCGGATAGTTCATAGCACTATTCCCGGCGACCTCGACCGTGCCCTTCAAATTTTGTTACGTCTCACCAATCCAACATGGCGGCTGTGCGAAATATTTCACCAGCATTCAATATCTCCGAAACTATTACCGATATTACCCTGACATTTTCTAATGTGATAGAGGGAACTACTATAAGTTCACTTATGTGACTTTTGAAAACCTGGTAACTACAAAACCAACATGGAGGCCAAGCGAATTTGCGACTTTTAAATAGACGTTTCTCGCGATTTGACCAACCAAACGCAATGAAACTTGGTACAGTATATATTTATATACATTGTTATGCACCGACATCTAACTTCGTTCAATTGTTCACATAATCACAAGATGGCGGATGTGCGAAATATTTCACCGGCATTCCATATCTCTGAAACTATTAGTGGTATCTCCCTAAAATTTTGTACGGAGATAAAGGGCACTACTGGAAGTCCATCTATAAGACTTTCAAAAACCGGTTAACTACAAAACGAACATGGCGGCCAAGCGAATTTGAAAATTTTAAATAGGCCTTTCTCGCGATTTAATGTTCCAAGAGCACTGAAACCTGGTACAGGAAATATTTATACACATTGTAATCCACTGGTATCTAATTTAGTTCAATTGTTTACATAACCTCAAGATGGCGGCAGTGCGAATTTTAAAATTAAGTTTTTATTTCTTGTGATGTAGTCATGCGATCGAAGTGAAAGTTTGAACAATGAACCTACGCAATAATTTTCCTTTAATGGTACATGACTCTATGGCCTATACATTTAACAATCCAACATGGCGACCATCCGAATTATTTAGACAATACTGAATATCTACGAATCTATTTTAGCAATCAAACTGCATTTTTTAATGTTCATAGGGGCTATGAACTTAAGTTCACCTATAGGACTTTAAATAACCTGGTGATCACAAATCCAACATGGCGGTGACGCGAATTATAAATATTCACATGGACGTTTCTCGCAATTTAACCATCCGCGTGCAGTGAAACTTGGTACAGTAAATCCTTATACGAATGTTAATCCACTGGCATCTAATTTATTTCAATTGTTTCCATAACCTCAAGATGGCAGCTGTGCAAAATTTTAAAATCTCCTTGTTTTTTCTTGTGTCCTAATTATGCGATTGAAGTTTGAATACTACACGTTCACAATAATCTGCATGTAACAGTACATCTATAAAATCCAACATGGCGACCATCCGTAATATTTAGTCAGTTCTCAATATCTACGAATCTATTACAACAATCAAACAGAAATTGTGTATGTTGATACAGGCAATTAACATAAGTAGGATATATGAAAATAGGCTGTATAGTTCTTCACGGAACTACTTGTTAAAACTCAGCAATTTTTCTAGGTTTGTGCCGTGTCTTGTGTGGGGTTTCGCCTAGGACACCAAGAGCCCGCTGATGAGCCTGCTTGGTGTATTAGGTGAAACGCCACACAAGACACGGCACAAACCTAGAAACATTGCTGAGTTTTAATTCACTGGCCGTGAAAGCCAATATACCATCTTTATATTCTTTTTTATTAAAACCAATTGGTGAATGTATGACACGTGATTGAATTATGTAAGTTAATTCTCACTAATTTTAAAGCATTTCTTTTCACATGTGTAAAATGTTTAGCGTTGGTCTAACTTAACACTTACATTGTGGGGTTTGAAGCCATTTATTCGGTGTTGCCTTAGGAAACAAGAGTTTAATGCTTTTCAGTCGGTCAACACGAATGTACCCAAAAGAGCTGGGGGAAATTAGGGGGTTTTAATAGGTAAATGATATCTGGATCAGGTGTACGATGTACTTTTCTTCTGCAACAAACCAAGGCCCGTATTCGCGGCAGTATTAAAGGTGCCGGGACGTCCTCAAAAGACCGGGCAACGCTTAGTTTGAATGGCTTATGGTCCACGCGTGGCGGGGAATGATACACGGTCTTTAATAGTTGTAGACCCACCTCATTCAATAAAATACATCTTATCTAGGTTGGCAACACCCCACATAAACACATCGCACTGACTCCACACTGCACATATGAACAGGGGGGAGAAAGGGAAAAACCAGTGTCGTTGAGATAACAGCCCATCTCAGTCGACCACACCTGGAGTAACAGTGAACACGAAACTACGCGTAACTCCAGTAGGAAGACAACCAGATAAGCAGTAGCCTGTAATATTACAGTTCAACCATAGTTGATTTTTTACAACCATATAATCACTCCAAATATACAAACTCCGGATATCTATCACCATTTAGCATTTCACCTTACATCATATATACTGCATTTAGCATACACCGACAGTCGCAGTACCAATACTGCAACTAAATAATTGTACATATTGTAAATATTTTCACCTGTATTTTCAAACATAGATTTTATAGCCTAAGTATAATGGATCTGATGATGATTGCTTGACGATCGAAACTGGTCATCCTAGTGTATTTATTAATCTCATGTAATTTATTTCAGGATTAGGGCATAACCCAGATCTTTTGGGTACATTCGTGTTGACCGACTGAAAAGCACTAAACTCTTGTTCACTAAGGCAACACTGAACAAGTAGTTCCGTGAAGAACTAAATAGCCTATTTTCATACATCCTACTAATATTAATTGCCTAAATACCGTCTAAATATTTCGGATGGTCGCCATGTTGGATTGTTATATGTATAGGCCATAGAGTTATGTACTATTAGATGATGATTATTGAGTACGTTCATCATACAAATGTTGATTTCAATCCCATTAATAGAACACAAGAAATAAAAACTTAATTTTAAAATTCGCACAGCCGCCATCTTGAGGTTATGTAAACAATTGAACTAAATTAGACGCCATTGCATTACAATGTGTATAAACATTTCCTGTACCAAGTTTCATTGCGTTTGGATCATTAAATCGCGAGAAAGGTCTATTTAAAATTTTCTAATTCGCTTGGCCGCCATATTATTTTTGTAGTTAACCGGTTTTTGAAATTCTCATATATGAACTTCCAGTAGTGCCCTTCATCTCCGTACAGAATTTCAGGTAGATACCGCTAATAGTTTCAGAGATATAGAATGCCGGTGAAATATTTCGCACAGCCGCCATCTTGAGGTTAGGTAAACAATTGAACGAAGTTAGATGTCGGTGCATTACAATGTGTATAAACATATATTGTACCAAGTTTTATTTCGTTTGGTTGGTTAAATCGCGAGAAACGTCTATTTAAAAGTCTCAACTTTGCTTGGCCGCCATGTTGGTTTTATAGTTACCAGGTTTTCAAAAGTCACATAGGTGAACTTCTAGTAGTTCCCTTTATCACCCTAAAATATTCCAGGATGATTTGGGTAATAGTTTCGGAGATATTGAAAGCTGGTGACATATTTCGCACAGCCGCCATGTTGGATTGGTGAGACATAGGAACATTTGAAGGGCGCGGTCGGCGTGGTCCAGAATAGTGCTGTGAACTTACCGAGATTCATTGAATTCGCTCATGCCGTTTAGAAGTTATTAGGGGGGGGCACACACACGCACACACAAACAGACACACGGACAAAAGGTGATCTCATAAGCCTATTTTTTCATAAATGAAAATAGGCTAAAAATGTAATTAAAGGGAATGACTAGTGCTAGCTTATGTGTGAAGAGATATGTAAGCTCGACATACCAAATGAAAATAAATCATATTAAAACACAATCGAGTTATTGCCTTAAAAACCCGCTGACAGGAATTACGACCACACTATGTTCACAGACAGGCAAGTGACAGTAGCAATCTTATTTTGCTAGGTCGCCACGAACGTAGGACACAAGCAGACAAGAACACATAACGTGGTCGTCGAGCTCTGCAGTACCCAGCGCACGTAGTCCAAGCCAGGAATTACGACAAAAGGAGAAGAGGTCATGAAAACACTGGTCTCTAAACGAGAATGTGTGGTAGACCACAGTCTGATGGGTCTGACAATCTGAGGTTAGTATAGAAGTTACATGTACTTTAAAATTGGACATATCAGCAGGCATAGAATCATGTTGGCAGCACTGCCTTGTATAAATTACTCCAAATTAACCTAGAATGTCAGGTGCTATACGTGTGCAAAGTATAGAGCTGTTGGCTTGCATACTTTCTGATATATTTATATTAGGGTAAAAAATATATAGACAGCATTTATTAACTGTTGGCAGCCCTGATTGCTCTTAACAATATTTATAGTAGCCTAATATCTGTTATGGTACACATAGCACATACGAAATTTGGTTGAAATCCAACTGATAGTATAGAAGTTACATGTATTTAAAAATTGGTACTATCAGCAGGTTTATAATCATGTTGGTAGAACTGACGTATATAAGTTACTCCAAATTAATCTAAAATGTCAGAATATACGTGTGCATAGTTTAAAGCTGTTGGCCTGCATTCTTTCTGATATATTGGTATTTGGATTTAAAAAAATAGAGACAGCAATTATTAACAGTTAGCAGCCCTGGTGGATCTTAAGAATACGCTCAGTCATATCTGCTTATGTACAGATATTACATACAAAATTTGGTTGAAATCCAATTGATAGTATAGAAGTTATATGCATTTAAACATTGGACCTATCAGAAGGCTTAAAATTATGTTGGCAACACTGTCATGGTTGGCCTCCTGGAAATTAAACTGTAATAGTATTATCTACATGTGTGCCAATTTTGGAATCGCTCCCATGCATACCTTGCAAGATATCCAACATGGAGCTCAAATTTCTAGTGCGTTTTTTCAGCAGTTGGTAGCACTGACATCATTTTCAAATATGGACGTGAGATATTCCGGTGCACATCTTTACTCATACAAATTATACTAATTATACTAATTATAATAAGTTATAAATAGTTATAATCTTAGTAATATATACCTGTTAGTTCTTTTATTTTATGCATGTAAATTCTGACGTGTCCTATATCAAAAATGTATTGAATGCATGTATTTGATCAAATGGAATTAATAAAAATCTATCTATCTATCTATCTATCTACTAAATTTGGTTTTGATTGCTGCAGCCGTTTAGGAGTTGATAGGGGGGGGGGACACACACAGCCAGACAGACAGACAGACAGAAGGACAGACAGACAGGCAGACACACATTTTCCCGGATCGATCTCATAAGTCTACTTTTTCCTCATTTTTGCAAAATGTGAAAAGTAGGCTAAAAATCAAAATTTATTACTTCTACAGCATTCTCGGCCGCTCACTATTCTGGGATATAAACGCATCTTGGTGAAAATCTGTCATCACTGTTCGAGCAGTCTGAATTGGAGGTTAAATGTAGTGGCTGTGGATTGGTTGTCTTTGTGGTTAGTGTGATGCTTTAAGATGGAACATGCAGCTGAAGGTATGATCTTTGTAACGTGTTTCAGTTATTAATGGGCGTAATTGTTACGTAATTAGCCTACTTTCGATTTTTGCAAAAAATGAAAGTAGACTTATGAGATCAACACAGGGCCAAAAATTGTGTGTCTGTGTGTGTGTGAGTGTGTGTGTGTGAGTATGTGCGTGGACTCTGAAAGTCTGTCCCCCCCTATCAATTCGAACACGGTGAATCCGAATTGAACGAAATTTGGTACAGAGGTAGCACTAGCAAAGGGCACCTCAGTGTCATGTTTTATATCGCCGCCATCTTGACGTAAACGTAATGGCGGCCACCCAAATGTTCAAAGCTTAAATCAAATTACGACCAACCTATTCATCTGATCTCTACCAAATTTTGTTACCTTATACCTTTATATATGAAGAATCCTTTAACCAAACTACGAGGTCATCTGCCCAATAATTTGCGGATGGCGGCCATGTTTGTGTGCAAATTGATTCCCCTATCTTTTCAAACACGGTGAAAAGGAATTGCAATGAAATTTGGTACAGAGGTAGTGTGCCCTTTTAGCAAGAAATATGCAAATCACAGTATGCCAGCATTGCTCAATTCGGGATTTTCGGGGCTGCGGTAAGTTCTCCCACTCTGTGACTTACATATTTTGGATTAAATAGAGGATACACTTGCAAAAATAACAACAAAAATCAACTCCTATTTTAACCCATTTAATAAATCAAAATTATGGCGCTACAAACAATAAACTAATAATCTACTGACCAATATCATTCTACTTGTTCAAAGTGAACAAGGAAATAGCATAAGAATAAAACAAATATCCTCTTTAAACACATGGTTTTCTTTAAAACCAACAATTCATGATTATTTTCACTTCCATAAAGTACCTATCTTAAAGTTCCATATAACTACGAGCTTCTTTGGCTCGATACTTTTCCATAATAATGGTCTCTTACTTTTGTACACCTCAAGAACTATTTTTATCTTTTCTTATCATCAAAACAATATATAATTACATTTAAAATTACATGTTAATTATTCACTTCAATATTTGGGCATTTCACATATTCTCAGTATTTACTATCTCTCTCAAGTTTTGCAAAATTCACTACGGTGATCGGGAAACTATTTGTGTACTCTAGAGTTATAAAGATTACTTGACAAAGTCAAAAACCATGATTACTCCCGAAATCTAGTTATCTTCACAAAACTCGTGGATTCCTATTTCCATACACCATTACAATAGGGATTTTTATTTAACTCATTTGTCTTATAAGACCATTATCACATAAGAAAACTACGATCTGAACTGGCAAGCGATAATATCAATCTACAAGGACCTCGGTTCAACGCCCGGGTCATTAACAACTTTAAACACTCACGGTGTATTTAAAACTTCTTACAAGACGGTTTTTACCCACCCTCGCTCTATGAGGGTCAGGCCATTATACTCGAGCGTGATTTATGACAGGGAGAGCGGCTCCCTGCCTAGCCTACGGTTGGAGCTCTCTTCAATGCTTTTAAAACAAACCTTTATTTTATTTTCATTTTCAGTTCTTTGGGGAGACATGGCATTCTACTCATCGTTTTACTTTCAACAATATTATTGGCTCATAAACCACTCTCGTAACCTTGGCATTTATTAATTATGACGGGTCCTCGTTGATTGGGAAGAGTAATACACATTCGACGACGAATAATAAGGGGCTTTAACAAACAGAGGATTCTAGGTTCGAATCTCTTAACATGCCTCGGGAACCTTTTCCACATTGGAGGACTTATACAAGACGCGATTTCAAGTCGGCCGTGGCCTACATGACATACGCTCAATAATACCATACATTAGCTCCCTTTTAAATAATAACACACACATGGCCTCGTGATCTACGTCACAATTAGAGGACTTACAACATATCTCAATTCAATACAATCAACTACCCCTAATAAGTAATTTACCAAGTACATTTAAATTCTACGCATTCCTAGCGTGACTTTTATTTAATTGAGTTCCATTGCGCTACACATTACTTTACGGCCGAATGTCTTCCAAAGAACTGATAAATTTCATAGTAACAATTGATACATATCTCAATTCTTATATTAATCTTTTCCGTTGACAATAAATCGCTCCATTTTTAAGAACATGCATTCACATCATGTCTTATACATTTGTTAAGGCTCCAACGCTTTATATTTTATATCATTCAATTTAATCTTTATTTAGATTTCTTTACCTTGTTATTCACATCATGTCTTCATTCCTTACAAAAGTTCAAAAGCTATTTCTTTCATATAATTCAAATTTACCTTTATGTAAATATCATTGTTATAATCATTATTATTACATTTGCTTTTATAACATTCGTCAAATACACTGACATTTTATTCCATGCATTTCCTCTACAGGATTTATTCTTTCACATAATTATTTCTCAAAACTTTATTTTTGTTCAGATCGCGTTCTTATTTAGTTATTATTTATTTAAAACATCCCTTTTACTCAAAACTCCGGTGGAATTGTACACAAAAATTTCCCCGACACCAAAACATAATGAAAATCTTTACTCACATGTCTAAGGTCGTTTTCTGACCTTTATTCTCGTTCGATGTGTCATTTTGGCCCACCTTCTTGACTTACTCCATATTGTACAAATTCATCTCATGTACAAACATTTCTTGACACATATTCAATACATTCAACACTGACAACATTTTTAATACATTGGTGTATCCGTTTAGAACACACAATAAAACACTAAAAAATATATTACTTTTAACACACAATCTTGATATATTTACACTTCACAACTTTTGATCACTAGGCCGTCTTTTTTTTAGCCTATCACACGTGACCTCTTAATCTCCCGTCTCCAAGGGTGAAATTTATTCAATGTTGGCTTCCTATCCTGCAGAATACGAAAGTCTCGAATCATCTACTACTTCCCTGGAATAACAATTCTTCGAATCCTGTCCTGATGATCGGCTATTTCTCTAGCTGGAACGGCTCCCCTTTTATATCTGGTTTATCGATCCTAGCGAAAGTCTGTTCTGATCGAGGTCCCCTCGATAACCTATCGGTGACCTATGGATTTTTAGCAACTAATACTTCTCGAGTCTTAGTGCTTTAGAATAGTTCGTCTGCTTTCTTGAAAACAATGTCTATAGTTTCCGTTCTTCTTTGTTTATTTGGTTCTCGCATTTCCACTTTTCTGAAGTACGTTGCGAACCTTACTCTGTTCTTCCCTGTTCGGGTTCTTTCAAATTGATAAACTGTTTATCTCGCTTTTCCGGTACTTCCGTACGTTATGATACTTTTGGTCGTTTACTGAAAGACCTATCGCCTGAATCCTAAGTTTGCAGCCTGCTTTGACTGTATTTTTGGAACTTTTACGGTAAACTTTGCCCTGTCGGACCTAAATCCTGTAACTAGGATTTTCTTAATTTTTCAACACGGCGATACTTTAATACTTCTTCTTTGCAACTCCTTCCGGAGGCACGCAAGTTACTGATACTTCGACGCCCGTGGCTGTCGGATATTAATTCTGCGGTGTAATACAGCGTTTCTCCCCTCAAGGAGTACTGGTTAACTGCCTTCGATGTCTGATACAGCGTAACGTCCCCTCACGGGCTCTTGAATACTGCATGAACTGATACAGCGTAACGCCTCCCTGGGCTATCGTAGACTGCATGTACTGATACAGCGTGACGTTCCCCTCACGGGCTCTTGAATACTGCATATACTGATACAGCGTAACGCCTCCCTGGGCTATCGTAGACTGCATGATTGGCTTGGTGAGGCCAGGAGTTTTATACCTTTTAGTCACAAAAAGATAAAATCCTAGTCCTTTTCGTGACCAACTTTTGAACTAATTGTCGCACAATTATAAAAATTATATCTCCAGGAAGCTCGTCTTCCAAACGTAAATTTATCTTCCTGTGCATGGAAATCGATCGTGCATTTCCGAGGTATTAATTAATTTTTCGTCTTCAACTGTGTGGGTGGTGCTGTTCATTTTTAATTCTCCCACTCCTTGGGTCCCGGTGAATTCCCAATGACGTATAGTTGCGTTTGCAGTTTTTTCCTGTGCAATTATTACAAGGTTTTTCTTTACACAAAAATCTCTAATCCAAAATGATTCACCGTACTGTATCTGTTTACTTATTTTTATACTCGTAAACGGGTTAAATTTAATTATTCTTGTTCTGACTCAGCAGAGAGGTTGCCATTTTCCTGCAACGTAAGAGCAATTTCCGAGTCGAGCTTCTTCGTCTTACAGTCCAAACTTTCCACTAGTTCTATTAATATCCATGACTGGCTCCTTATAAATGTCAAGAGGCATGAGCTCATTTCCTGAACACCTGGTCCCAGCTTGCGCAATGTTAGGCTAGAATCCTAGCTTGAAATCTCTCTCCGTTCCCTTAGAGACTGTATGATTCTTTCATTCCTTTCACCAAATACATGGATTCGACTCCCTTTGAAGCCTATGGTACATGGGTTCATCTCTCCCCTCCTTAGGTAAATAAATTTTCGAAAAATTTTGAGGAAATTTATTTTAATTATCCAAAAAAAAATCTTATTTTTCCTTTTTAAATGTCGAAGCCATCATAACGTTATCCGTACCTTCTGATTTTTCTTCCTTAAAAATCCCACGATAATTTGATTTCTTTCATCTTTTTAAGTCATATCCGGTAATTGTGTCGGTTGGGTACGCTCTGTCCCTACCCTTTCTTTCCCCTTTTTATTTGTCTGGACTTCAGGTTTCCAGAACCTCATTCTTCTTTACGGGTGTGGTCTATCCTTACCCGTTCCTTTATTTCATCATTCTCCTTTCTTAAATTGAAATTTTCTTCTTCAATATAATCAATTATTTCTTTTATTTCCCAATATAATTTCTCCAATTCGCATTCGCACTCGAATGTTTGAGCTCTGTTTCCTTTTTCCATCTCATTCTTGTTTCTATCAAAAGTGGAGTCTTCATCTCTAAATTGTTCCATAACCAGGGCTTGTTCATTGGCTTCATCGAAGTCTTCGGGAGGGTAATACACTTTTAAATTTGCTGAATTCATGGTCACTTCATGATTCGTTTCACAGTGCCGAATTCTATAGGCATTATTTCTCAAATCCCTTATTATTTGATACGGTCCGTGGTACATTTTCTGGAACTTTTTGTACACGCGGTTCCCTGGATCCGAAATGGCTGGTCTTTTTACTAACACCATTTCCCCTGCTAATAGTGGCCGATGATACCTCTTGTGCCTATTTCTTCTTTGTCTCCTGTCGGCTTGAGCTTTTAGATGCTCAAAGGCTCTTCTAATACGTACATCTCTTCCAGGCTGAGCATCTGCTGGCCTAGGAATTACCAGACTCCAAGGTCTCTCTGGTTGCTCATTCCGATGTAACGTTATTGGTATCTCTCCCGTAGATTCATGGAATGTGTTGTTTATACAAAATTCGATAATATCCAAGATATCTATCCACTTCCAATTTTCTTCGGCACAGTATATTCTACAATACTTGGCCGTCTCCCTCATCACTCTTTCTACATGATTTGCCTCAGGATGGCGAATACTTGACAAAATCTGACGTATTCCAAGTCTTTCTAATTCTTGTCTGAACTCTACACCGGTGAAACAACTACCGTGATCCGACAATAAATTCTCAGGTTTTCCCAGAATCGGTATCACTTTTTCTTTGAGTCGTTTTAACACCTGTTTGGTACTAGTCTTCTGTATGGGAGCAAGGACAACCATTTTAGTGAAGACATCCATAGCCACCATTATGTGTCGATTTCCTCTTCTTGCTTTTGGCAAAGGTCCGAAGTTATCAATAGATATGATTTGACCTGGCCTTTCGGGCAACAATGGTATAGGCTTTTGTCTCATCAGAAATGCATTTTGTTTGATCCTTTGACATAGATCACATGTCTTTAGCGTGTCCCTTACAGTTTCTCTCAGTCTCGGCCATACAAATGCTTCTTTCAGCATCGAGACTGTTTTGTCGACTCCCATATGTCCGAACGATCTATGGGCTAACCATACTATTTTCCTCTGCAAAATTGCAGGTACAACAATCCTTAATCGTGTATGGTCAGAGTCCACAAACTTATATAATAATCCATTATAAAATGTGTAATCTTGAGCTATCTTATTAGCTTCCGTGTACACTGGTGTTCCCCTTATCAAACTTCCTTCGAGGAAAGATATGAGCATGTTCATCCATGGATCCTCACGTTGCCGTTGACTAATGCTCCTTAACTCATTTAGAGTACGCTGATACCTGTCTTCCAAATCAATAGCCATTACTTCCTCTTCTGTGGACTCTGGCTGTCTACTTAAATAGTCTGGAACTATATTTTCTTTTCCTGGGCAGTATTCTATCTTTACATCAAACTGTTGAATATATAAAGCCCAACGCATCAACCTTTGACTGGATAGATCAGTCTTCATCAAAAAGGTTAAGGCTTTATGATCCGTTCTTAAAATGACCTGAAACCCATATACGATCTTTCGCCAATATTGCAGCGCGTGCAATATCGCTAACAGTTCGATTTCGCTGATCGTATAATTTTTCTCGTGTGGTTTCAGTCTCCGACTTGTGAAAGCTAGATAATTTTTCTTATCAGGGTTATCCGGGTTTTCCTGATATAGCATTGCCCCTACTCCAATCTGGGATGCATCTGTCTGAATGATAAATCTCTGATTAAAATCAGGATATCCTAGCTTCACATAGTTTAAGAGCATTTCCTTGGCCTCCACGAATGCTTTTTCTGTTTCCTCCGTCCATTTCCACTTGCCCCCCTTCTTCAGAAGGTCCTGTAGTGGTGCAACAGTTTTTGTGTATGATGGACAATGTCCTGAGAAGAAACCAATCAATCCCAAAAACTGGCGAACGTTCTTTACCTTCAACGGCCTTGGAAAATCCCTTATCGATTCCAATTTGCATGGATTTGGTTTAACACCATCCTTATCAATCACATGCCCTAGAAATGTTACTTGCCTTTTACAAAAATTTGACTTCTTTAAATTGATTTTTAAATTTGCCCTTCTTAAGTCTTCCAATAATTTCTTCAATTTTTCTAAATGTTCCTCAATATTCTCCGAGGTAAGCAAAATATCATCCACATAACGGATAGTGCAATCTTTCACTTCCTCTGACAGGTTTCGATCAAGCGCACTTATTAAGGCAGATCCCGCGGTCTTCAATCCAAACGGACATCTCCTAAAACAATAGGTTTGTTGGTCGAACTGAAATCCAGTCAACAAGCTGGTTTTCTCTTCCAGTTCGAGATGATGATACGAAGAAGTCATGTCAATATTTGTGAAAATCTTCTTGCCTTTGAACTTCCTCTGTATTTCTTTTATGGGTGGTGCCGAATCATTTTCTGGTATGATTTTTGCATTCAAATTTCTGGCATCTAGACACACCCTCACTGAGCCATCCGGTTTACTCACAATCACTAATGGACTAACATATGGTGTCGCCATCTTTTCTATAACACTTGCATTCATCATCTCCTGCAGTGTTTTCTTAGTTTGTGGGTAATGTTTTTCCGCAACCGGGTATGGTTTTTGTCTGAACGGTGCCCAATCATTGACTTGGAACGCGTATTTAAAATTTTCAATCTTCCCTGGCTTGGAATCAAATACGTCTCTAAAATTCAATAATAATTCCTTTAATTGTTCCTTATTTTCGAGGTTCACTTTAGCTTCCTCTACTTTTCCTGACAGGTTGGTCTCGAACTCAGTTTCCAAATTATCTTCGAGTTCTATGTTGAGGACTTCAAATATCCTTTCTATGTCCTTACAACCTTCTACCGTTATTTCTACCGCATGCCATACCTTTTCTCCTATTTTCGCCTCCTGTTCCTGTAGGTTAATGTTTTGCTCATCCACATCCTCTCTTTGAATTCTAATGCAATTTTGCGCTAGGTCTATGATGACCTTGTTCTCACGGATAAAATCAATACCTAATATGACATTATACGGTAATTGATTTACCAGCAAAAAGCATTGCGAAATTTCAGCGTTACCCATGATCAGATCAATGTATACCTGAAATTTGCATGTTAAAGATTTTTCAGGGATAATTCCCTTAATCTTTACACTTGATGTGGGGATTTTTAATACGCGGCCTCTTGTTTCCAATTCATTCAGAAGGGTTTGCGTAATTAAACTTATTGTTGATCCGGTATCAATCAATGCCCTGACCTGTAATCCTTCTATCCTTAGCATAATTATGGGTAATTCTCTTTTGATAGGTGGGATTCCTTCCACATCCTCATTAATTAGCTCATCTGGTCTTGCTATCCAATTCACAATTTCTACCTCCTCCCAGCTCCTGGTATGTTTCCACTTTTGACGATTTAAATTTGGAGTTTTTTTTATCCTGAGGGCTTCCTTTCCCCTCATTCTTTAACTGAGCTTGTAGTTCCAAGCTTTGAGCTCCATCTAGTCGGTCGGGTGATTTCCGGTTCTTGATTGCCTCACTCCAACGGACTTTTTGCCTTTCAGGTTCGTCTGGTCGTTCGTTCATGTAACGAAGACTTTCCTGATATCTTTCCTCTATTTCGGCCCGATATTCATCATCCCTATCCTCTGGCCTTACGTTCCTTCAGGGATAATTCTCCCATTTCTTTCTGTTTTCTTGCCTCTGATGGTTATTGTTATAGGGTCGGCTCTCTTGTTGCCTATAACCCGTATTCCTAGGATTTCTTCCTCGATATCCTCCTCTGTAGTATGGCTGTATTCCTCTAGGCTCTTGGTGCCCATACTCTCGACCTAGTCCTTGAGTATCAGTGCTAGTGGACTGATTCCTGGTCGATGGTTTTTCTCTGGTTTCCTGACTGCAGGCCATGTGTACCTGTTCAGTCTGTCTTTGATGCCTAGGAGTTACGTGTGACGTCGTCATGTCTAATTGACGTAATACACTCTCCACTTCCACAGCACTTCTGGCTTTGGATGAGATTAATAGCCTCTGAATCTCATATGGAAGTTGTCTTGCAATGGCGGTACACAGGTCGTTCTCAGCTGGAGCAATGTAAAGTTCGCGGAATTTACACAGCTGAGCGGTAAAAAATTCCGAGTACTTAGTTGGTGCATTTGTGCTGTACTTCCTAGAGTACAGATCTAGCCTCAAATTCTCCCGGACGTCTGCTGCCCAATACCGTTTTAAAAAGGCTTCTCTAAAGCCTTCCACCGTATCAAAGGTGTACCTAAAGCTTCTGAAGCAGGTGAGACAATCACCTGCCAACAGCTTCTCAATAGCTCTCAGTCTCCGATCCTGAGGAACCTTCATTTCGTTTAAGTACTCTGCGACTTCCTTTAACCAGTATTTTGGAGTAATTGACATGTTATTACCCGTAAACTTTACCGGTCTATCCTCATTCGATTTGATAATGTTTATTATCTGACCATTTGTCTGGTTCATGTATGGGGTTGACATCGCCATCGGATATCCTGGGTTCTTATAAGGGCTCTCCCCTCCTAAGTCCCTATCTGTATCTGTGCCTTGTTCACGGGAATCTACCCATCCTGTTTTTGGAAACTCCTCCTGATTCTCAAATTCTAACTTCCTTTCCCTTCGGGCACTTTCTTCATTAGCCATGAGTTGGATTTCCATTTGACTGTTTTTATGTTCAGTCCTCTCCAACCGGGATCCTAATTCATTTTGAATTCTTTCCTGATTTTTCTTACTGGTTTCCAGTTCTCGTTTGAGTTGATTTTTCTCGTTCCTGAAGCTATCCCTGATTTCATTTAAATGTTCTTCTACCTCTTTCTTAATGACCATGACCTGTTCTGTTATAATTTCTGGCTTCACGTCACCTTTAGTATCTAGGTCTTCTCGCATTTCCTTTATCTTTTTCTCCATCTCCTTTTGTCCTTTGTAGACTTTGTCCTGAATCTTGTTCATATCCTCTCGAGTCTTTCCTTGTTCCTCGAATGTAATTGTTATGTCGGTCATAACCTTATCTATATCTCCCTTTGTGTCTTCCATTTGTTTCGTTATTCCACTTACTGTTTCCTGAATTCCCGTAACCCCTTTATCTATCTTCTCTATTTTTAAGAGTTGTTCCTCACGATCCATTCTCCGTTGCGTGCTTTCATCTTTAAGCTTCCCTTCGTATTTACTTAAATTTTTATTTATTTTCGCTTCGTACGTCTTTAAGTTATCATCTACCTGCCCGGTAAACAGCTCAAATTGATCTTTCATGTCCCGCGCATCCTTTTGATTTTGGTTTTTCATCTCAGTTACTTCGGTCTGAACTACACCGATTTTATTCTCGAGGGTCCCTACTTTCTCCTCAACTTTTCCAAATCGGGTTCCTAGCTCATCCACACTTTTTTTTATCTCATCCCGGGATGTTTCACAAATACTCTTGTTCGATTCTATCTGAGCTTTCAATTCTTTCTGCACCTCTTGGATCTGGGTTACAAGTTCATTTTTACATTCATCACCCTTTTCTTCCATCTTAATTAATTTAGTTTCTATAGAACCAAAATTACCTTCTATGGCACCAATTTTATCCTCAATAGTTTTAAAATGATTTTGACATTCATTTTGTGATTTTCCCATACTTTTGTTCAAGGTATTTATTTGGACTTGCAATCCTGAATGAAATCCTATATTATCCTCTTTTAACTCAGTTAACTTCTTCCCAAACTCAGTGTCGAAACCTTGAAATTTGTTATTCATTGTTTCTTCTAAAACCTTGGACCCCTCTTTCATTTCCTTAATTTCAGCCTTCAGTTCATCGTTCATTTTTATACAGTTAACCTCGATAGCTTCTAAATTAGTTCCCATGTTATCACTTTTAGCTTCGATATCTACTAATTTAGCTCCCATGTTATCACTTTTAGCTTCGATATCTACTAATTTAGCTCCCATGTTATCATTTTAGCTTCGATATCTACTAATTTAGCTCCCATGTTATCACTATTAGTTTCGATAGCTTCTAATTTAACCCCCATATTATCACTGTTAGTTTTAAGAGATCCTAAATTGTGATTTATGGATTCAAATTTTTGTTTATTTTCCTCCTGTTGGCTGTCCAACTGTTGTTTATAGATCCTAAATCCCTTTTATTTTCACTCTGTTGGCTATCCAACTTACTGTTTATGGCCTCCAAGAGCCGTTGCATCTCTTCACTCAATGCCATCTTATTAGAATATAGTGGGCTACTAATGCCACATCGCTAGAACATGCTTGAGAGATAGTAATCTGAACCATTGTGTCCCAATTTCTTTCAAAATTTACTTTGGTACGGGTTTTTACACACCGTACCCTTTTGATATTCTTATTCAAACTCAAAGACCTTTATGGAAGTATTTAAAATTCAAAATTTCGAAAAAACATTTTTTTTTAATGAAAATTTTGATTTTTTGAGAAAACTCGGGTTTTCCCTAGGAAAACTCATCCCTGCGTACTGGGCGCCATGAAATGTCTGGTAGGGGGTTATTTAATCCAGGGCTGCTCGGTGTGAGTTTCTAGGGACCCATGCGGTCAGTTAACATTATACGTTGTAGCTACTCCTATCATTACTTTACTTTTACATGAATCGACCGTCTTTAGTGTTCCTCTAATCATTAATCCAAACACAGTACTTCTATTCACCCCCCTGTGCCCTTTTAACAAGAAATATGCAAATCACAGTATGCCAGCATTGCTCAATTCGGGATTTTCGGGGCTGCGGTAAGTTCTCCCACTCTGTGACTTACATATTTTGGATTAAATAGAGGATACACTTGCAAAAATAACAACAAAAATCAACTCCTATTTTAACCCATTTAATTAATCAAAATTATGGCGCTACAAACAATAAACAAATAAACTACTGACCAATATCATTCTACTTGTTCAAAGTGAACAAGGAAATAGCATAAGAATAAAACAAATATCCTCTTTAAACACATGGTTTTCTTTAAAACCAACAATTCATGATTATTTTCACTTCCATAAAGTACCTATCTTAAAGTTCCATATAACTACGAGCTTCTTTGGCTCGAAACTTTTCCATAATAATGATGTCTTACTTTTGTACACCTCAAGAACTATTTTTATCTTTTCTTATCATCAAAACAATATATAATTACATTTAAAATTACATGTTAATTATTCACTTCAATATTTGGGCATTTCACATATTCTCAGTATTTACTATCTCTCTCAGGTTTTGCAAATTCACTACGGTGAACGGGAAACTATTTGTGTACTCCAGAGTTATAAAGATTACTTGACAAAGTCAAAAACTATGATTACTCCCGAAATCTAGTTATCTTCACAAAACTCGTGGATTCCTATTTCCATACACCATTACAATAGGGATTTTTATTTAACTCATTTGTCTTATAAGACCATTATCACATAAGAAAACTACGATCTGAACTGGCAAGCGATAATATCAATCTACAAGGACCTCGGTTCAACGCCCGGGTCATTAACAACTTTAAACACTCACGGTGTATTTAACACTTCTTACAAGACTGTTTTTACCCACCCTCGCTCTATGAGGGTCAGGCCATTATACTCGAGCGTGATTTATGACAGGGAGAGCGGCTCCCTGCCTAGCCTACGGTTGGAGCTCTCTTCAATGCTTTTAAAACAAACCTTTATTTTATTTTCATTTTCAGTTCTTTGGGGAGACATGGCATTCTACTCATCGTTTTACTTTCAACAATATTATTGGCTCATAAACCACTCTCGTAACCTTGGCATTTATTAATTATGACGGGTCCTCGTTGATTGGGAAGAGTAATACACATTCGACGACGAATAATAAGGGGCTTTAACAAACAGAGGATTCTAGGTTCGAATCTCTTAACATGCCTCGGGAACCTTTTCCACATTGGAGGACTTATACAAGACGCGATTTAAAGTCGGCCGTGGCCTACATGACATACGCTCAATAATACCATACATTAGCTCCCTTTTAAATAATAACACACACATGGCCTCGTGATCTACGTCACAATTAGAGGACTTACAACATATCTCAATTCAATACAATCAACTACCCCTCATAAGTAATTTACCAAGTACATTTAAATTCTACGCATTCCTAGCGTGACTTTTATTTAATTGCGTTCCATTGCGCTACACATTACTTTACGGCCGAATGTCTTCCAAAGAACTGATAAATTTCATAGTAACAATTGATACATATCTCAATTCTTATATTAATCTTTACCGTTGACAATAAATCGCTCCATTATTAAGAACATGCATTCACATCATGTCTTATACATTTGTTAAGGCTCCAACGCTTTATATTTTTATATCATTCAATTTAATCTTTATTTAGATTTCTTTACCTTGTTATTCACATCATGTCTTCATTCCTTACAAAAGTTCAAAAGCTATTTCTTTCATATAATTCAAATTTACCTTTATGTAAATATCTTTGTTATAATCATTATTATTACGCTTGCTTTTATAACATTCGTCAAATACACTGACATTTTATTCCATGCATTTCCTCTACAGGATTTATTCTTTCACATAATTATTTCTCAAAACTTTATTTTTGTTCAGATCGCGTTCTTATTTAGTTATTATTTATTTAAAACATCCCTTTTACTCAAAACTCCGGTGGAATTGTACACAAAAATTTCCCCGACACCAAAACATAATGAAAATCTTTACTCACATGTCTAAGGTCGTTTTCTGACCTTTATTCTCGTTCGATGTGTCATTTTGGCCCACCTTCTTGACTTACTCCATATTGTACAAACTCATCTCATGTACAGACATTTCTTGACACATATTCAATTCATTTAACACTGACAACATTTTCAATACACTGGTGTATCCGCTTTGAACACACAATAAAACACAAAAAAATGTTACTATTAACACACACTCTTGATATATTTACACTTCACAACTTTTGATCACTAGGCCGTCTTTTTCTAGCCTATCACACGTGACCTCTTAATCTCCCGTCTCCAAGGGTGAAATTTATTCAATGTCGGCTTCCTATCCTGCAGAATACGAAAGTCTCGAATCATCTACTACTTCCCTGGAATAACAATTCTTTGAATCCTGTCCTGATGATCGGCTATTTCTCTAGCTGGAACGGCTCCCCTTTTATATCTGGTTTATCGATCCTAGCGAAAGTCTGTTCAGATCGAGGTCCCCTCGATAACCTATCGGTGACCTATGGATTTTTTAGCAACTAATACTTCTCGAGTCTTAGTGCTTTAGAATAGTTCGTCTGCTTTCTTGAAAACAATGTCTATAGTTTCCGTTCTTCTTTGTTTATTTGGTTCTCGCACTTCCAATTTTCTGAAGTACGTTGCGAACCTTACTCTGTTTTTCCCTGTTCGGGTTCTTTAAAATTGATAAACTGTTTATCTCGCTGTTCCGGTACTTCCGTACGTTATGATACTTTTGGTCGTTTACTGAAAGACCTATCGCCTGAATCCTAAGTTTGCAGCCTGCTTTGACTGTATTTTTGGAACTTTTACGGTAAACTTTGCCCTGTCGGACCTAAATCCTGTAACTAGGATTTTCCTAATTTTTCAACACGGCGATACTTTAATACTTCTTCTTTGCAACTCCTTCCGGAGGCACGCACGTTACTGATACTTCGACGCCCGTGGCTGTCGGATATTAATTCTGCGGTGTAATACAGCGTTTCTCCCCTCAAGGAGTACTGGTTAACTGCCTTCGATGTCTGATACAGCGTAACGTCCCCTCACGGGCTCTTGAATACTGCATGAACTGATACAGCGTAACGCCTCCCTGGGCTATCGTAGACTGCATGTACTGATACAGCGTGACGTTCCCCTCACGGGCTCTTGAATACTTCATATACTGATACAGCGTAACGCCTCCCTGGGCTATCGTAGACTGCATGATTGGCTTGGTGAGGCCAGGAGTTTTATACCTTTTAGTCACAAAAAGATAAAATCCTAGTCCTTTTCGTGACCAACTTTTGAACTAATTGTCGCACAATTATAAAAATTATATCTCCAGGAAGCTCGTCTTCCAAACGTAAATTTATCTTCCTGTGCATGGAAATCGATCGTGCATTTCCGAGATATTAATTAATTTTTCGTCTTCAACTGTGTGGGTGGTGCTGTTCATTTTTAATTCTCCCACTCCTTGGGTCCCGGTGAATTCCCAATGACGTATACTTGCGTTTGCAGTTTTTTCCTGTGCAATTATCACAAGGTTTTTCTTTACACAAAAATCTCTAATCCAAAATGATTCACCGTACTGTATCTGTTTACTTATTTTTATACTCGTAAACGGGTTAAATTTAATTATTCTTGTTCTGACTCAGCAGCGAGGTTGCCATTTTCCTGCAACGTAAGAGCAATTTCCGAGTCGAGCTTCTTCGTCTTACAGTCCAAACTTTCCACTAGTTCTATTAATATCCATGACTGGCTCCTTATAAATGTCAAGAGGCATGAGCTCATTTCCTGAACACCTGGTCCCAGCTTGCGCAATGTTAGGCTAGAATCCTGGCTTGAAATCTCTCTCCGTTCCCTTAGAGACTGTATGATTCTTTCATTCCTTTCACCAAATACATGGATTCGACTCCCTTTGAAGCCTATGGTACATGGGTTCAGTAGCACTAACAAAGGGCACCCCGGTGTCATGTTTTAAATCGCCGCCATCTTGACGTAAAGGTAATGGCGGCCACCCAAATGTTCAAAGCTTAATTCAAATTACGACTAACCTATTCATCTGATCTCTACCAAATTTTACCTGATACTTTTATGTACGAAGAATCTTTTGACCAAACTACGAGGTAATTTGCCCTATAATTTGCGGATGGCGGCCATGTTTGTCTGCAAATCGATTCCCCCTATCTTTTCAAACACGGTGTGTCCGAATTGAACGAAATTTAGTACAGAGGTAGCACTAGCAAAGGGCACCTCAGTGTCATGTTCTATAACGCCGCCATCTTGACGTAAACGTAATGGCGGCCACCCAAATGTTCAAAGTTTAAATCAAATTACGACCAACCTATTCATCTGATTTCCTCCAAATTTTGTAACATTATACCTATATATATATGGAAAATCATTTAACCAAACTACGAGGTCATCTGCCTAATAATTTGCGGATGGCGGCCATATTTGTGTGCAAATCGATTCCCCTTATCTTTTCAAACACGGTGAAACGCAATTGAACGAAATTTGGTACAGAGGTAGCACTAGCAAAGGACACCTTAGTGTCATGTTTTAAATCGCCGCCATCTTGACGTAAACGAAATGGCGGCCACCAAATATTCAAAGCTTAATTCAAATTACAACCAACCTATTCATCTGATCTTAACCAAATTTTGTAACTTTATACCTTTATGTATGAAAAATCTTTTGACCAAACTACGAGGTAATCTGGCCAATAATTTGCGGATGGCGGCCATGTTTGTCAGCAAATCGATTCCCCCTAACTTTTCAATTACGTTGAATCCGAATTGAACGAAATTTAGTACAGAGGTAGCACTAGTAAAGAGCACCTCAGTGTCATGTTTTATATCGCCGCCATTTTGACGAAAACGTATTGGCGGCAACCCAAATGATCAAAGCTTAAATCAAATTACGACCAACCTATTCATCTGATCTCTACCAAATTTTGTAACGTTATACCTTTATGTACGAAGAATCTTTTGACCAAACGACGAGGTCATCTGCCCAATAATTTGCGGATGGTGGCCATGGTTGTGTGCAAATCGATTCCCCCTATCTTTTCTTACATGGTGAAACCGAATTGAACGAAATTTGGTACAGAGGTAGCACTAGCAAAGGGCACCTCAGTGTCATGTTTTAAATCGCCGCCATCTTGACGTAAACGTAATGGCGGCCACCAAATATCATCATCATCATCTTCTTTGCATTTTCCCACTTACGTGGGGTCTGCCTTCCTGCAATGTTTCCTCCACTTCAATCGATCCATAGCGTCTCGGGGGCGGAGCTTAGTGAGCCGCATGTCATCTCTCACCCTATCCAACCAGGGTGTTTGAGGTCGCCCTCGAGGTCGACGACCCTCCACATTTAGTTGAAGGGCAGTCTTAGCAACTGAGGTTTCACTGCTACGGAGCACATGTCCATACCACCGCAGACGTGATTCACGCATTTTCTCTGTGATTGGGGCAACCTTGAAATCCTTCCGCACAGCATCATTCCTAATATGGTCCAGTCGAGTCATACCATTGGACCACCGCAACATCTTCATTTCCATTACATGAAGTGCCTGTTCGTGCTTCGATGTTGTAGGCCAGCATTCAGATCCATAAAGGGCCACCGGTCTAATCACTGTGCGATATACCTTAGATTTTAAATGCAATGGAATTTTCTTATCGCATAGGACTCCAATAACTTGGCGCCATTACATCCATACGGCAGTGACTCTTGTTTTGACATCAGGAATCGTGCTGCAGTATGAGGTGATGCATGACCCAAGGTATTTGAATTGGGTCAATTTATTAAGTTGAACCTCACCAACAGTGATCGTGCCATCAGTTTGGTCACCGCATTCCAGGTATTCCGTTTTCTTCAGGTTCAATTTCATCCCAAATTCTTCAAGACGCATCTTCCACTCTTGTACTTGCTGTTCGAGGTGCCCACGGGTCTCGTTAGCTATCATGACATCATCCGCATATAATAATGTCCATGGATGCCTGGTTTGGATGTCATTTGTGATGGCGTTCATACAGAGTATGAAGAGCAAGGGGGACAAGGCTGATCCGTGATGGACACCAACAGTGATTTGGAAGGTATCGGACATTCCTGCTGCACACCTCACTGAGCTTGTTGTCTTTCGGTACAGAAGTTTCACCCAGTTTACATAGGCTTCTGGTACACCGTGTAGCCTCAGTGCCAGCCAGATGAGATCATGTGATACTCTATCGAACGCCTTTTCCAAATCAAGAAAGGCTAAGTGAACTGTCTTCCTTTTCTCATGGTGTCGTTCCATCAATAGACGAAGTGCATAGCGTCTGTTGTTCCGCTGTTTTTAACAAAGCCACACTGGTTAGATGAAACAGTGATGATGTTTCGTAACCTCGCATCAAGAATACGTTCAAAAGTTTTCATAGTATGGGATAGGAGGCGGATTGGCCTATAATTTGAGCATTCCAGTATATCTCCTTTTCCTTTCCAAATAGGAATTGTGATACTGGTTATCCAGGCCTCTGGTACTGTGTCTTCCATAATAATTTTGTTGAAGAAGTCAGTAAGCCATACTACACCTTGTTCCTCCAGGAGATTCCATACTTCGGCTGGTATATCATCTGCACCAGGCGCTTTCCCTGACTTCATTTTGCTGATGGCAGTGGACACTTCTTCTGTAGTGATAATGGGCACAGGGCCGTGGATAGAGTCAGCTGTCGGTAGAGGTGGATGAGGGAACTCCGTATTGCATATATCCTCAAAATACTCCTTCCAGCGACATAGTATGTCATGTCTCTTTTGTAGGAGGAGCCCATTTCTGTCTTTGATGTTGATAACATGACCGAGATCGTGTGAGGCACGCTCGCGAGCGCGCGCAAGTTTGTAGATTCTATTTGTGCTACCAGGTTTATCCAGTTCGTCATAGATGGTTTTGTAATGTGCTGCGTTTGCAATTGCAACAGCTCGTTTTGCACTGGACTTGAGAGCCCGGTACCTATCTAAATCCTCCAAGCTGCGTGTCTGGTGCCACGTCTTGTAAGCAGCTTTCTTCTCCCTGGTTACCTGCTGCACATCATCATTCCACCACCAGGTCTGCTTGTCAATAAGGCGTCGATTTGGTTTGGTGACACCTAGAGTGGATGTGGCATATGTCTTGATGGATTCGGACAGTGTGTTCCAGCCATCTTCTACTGATGACGTTGTAGAATTTGAAAGCGATGGTATCAATGCTTCTTTGATGGTAGCTTGATGTTCTAATATTCTACACCATTTAATACGTTCAATCTTCGTGCTTGGCCTCACAGATACATAATCTATATGGACTGCGGCATCTAATACAAGTATTCGGTGTTGAGGAGCAACGCTGTCATATGGGATCACTTTTGTATCCTTGATCATTGCGAGGTCTCTTCGTCGCGTCATCCAGGAGTCAATTTGGGATGTATGACTTCCACTATAGTAGGTGATAAGGTGTGAATCCCGCTTTCTAAAAAAGGTGTTAGTTACAGACAAATCCCACGCTTCCGCAAATTCTAGGATTCGAATACCATCATTGTTACGGCAACCATAACCATGCCCTCCATGATTTCGTTCAAATCCATCTCTTTCATGACCAACATGTCCATTTAAGTCTCCACCAATGAAAAGAATTTCGCTATCATCAACAGCTTGAATGTGTCCCTCTAGATCGTTCCAAAACTTGTCTTTCTCTTCTTCAAGGCAACCAGTCGGTGGAGCATAGCGTGACACAACTCGGATTAAACTGGTCCCCAAGGTTATCTGTATTGACATCAGGCGGTCGCTGATGCGTGCTACTTCAGAGACGGTGTCGCGAATCCACTGGTTTACAATGACACCGACTCCATTTGCACTTTTCTTACCATTATAGATTAGCTTGTAGCCTTCTCCGATATCTCTTGATTTTGCACCTGCCCATCGGGTTTCTTGAACGCAAGCTATGTTCACATTCCGGTGCTTCAAAGAGGCGGCCAGTTCTCGGCTTCGGCCTGTCATTGTTCCATTGTTGACAGTGGCTAGCCTGATACGATTTGATTTATGTTCGTCTAGCTTCTTTAGCCGACGTCGACGATGTGTCGGTAGCCCTCGTCCATTTTCCACATCGTTCGGGCGAAAACGGTGCGCGTCGCTTAGAGGGGACGCCCTAGCATTTATATCTGAATGAAGAGGAGTCAACTGCATGTTGGATACGACAAAAATTCCTCAACCGACGTGTCGCTACGCCTGTCGTCAAGGGCATTTTATACCTACTGCCAGGTATTCATGAGGCCGCCCCTAACATGGAGAACAGACGCCTTTTGCAGCCGCTCCTAACATGGAGAACAGACGCTGCATTTGATATATGCCCCAATTTGTGCATATACCTTTTACTCAATTATCCCGAGCACTAAAATGCCTCTTCCGCCATCAACACTGTACCGAAGAATATCTTCTCCATTGTAGCTGCCGTTGAGGTCTTCACCGTAACCCTGGCAAGGGACCCTTACAAGGTACTACCAGCCGGGTCAGATGGCTCAAGGTTTTTTTGAGAGGTGTTACTCCTCTCTCACTCACCCTTTGTCCTGACTTGTGACAGGCAGAGCCTGGCTCCCCAATAATGGGTCCAGGTTGGTGGGGTTGGCGGCCACCAAATATGCAAAGCTTAATTCAAATTACGACCAACCTATTCATCTGATCCCTACCAAATTTTGTAACTTTATATCATTGTGTATGTAGAATCATTTGAACAAACTACGAGGTCATCTGCTCAATAATTTGCGGATGGCGGCCATGTTTGTGTGCAAATCGATTCCCCCTATCTTTTCAAACACGGTGAACCTAAATTGAACGAAATTTAGTACAGAGGTACCAGTAGCAAAGGGCATCTCAGTTTCATGTTTTATATCACCGCCATCTTGACGAAAACGTAATGGCGGCCACCCAAATGTTCAAAGCTTAAATCAAATTACGACCAACCTATTCATCTGATCTCTACCAAATTTTGTAACAGTATACCTTTATGTATGAAGAATCGTTTGTCAAAACTACGAGGTCATCAGCCAAATAGTTTGCAGATAGCGGCCATGTATGTGTGCAAATCGATTCGTCATATCAATTAAAACACGCTGGAACCGAATTGAATGAAATATTGTACAGATGTAGCACTAGCAATGGGCACCTCATATTCATGTTTAATATCGGTACAGCACGTTGTATTTCAGCAAGCTACTACAACCAACATTCAATTATACTCCTTGAAAAGGACAAAGAGTTATAACAATACCCATGCATTTAGGAGAAAGTAGGCTGTATGTTCTTTACTGAACATCTTGTTTTAGCTATATTTGCATTATATAATATTAAACAATTATTTTTAAAATTATATTTTCACTTTTAGTATGACGCGTATCTCTGCGTCACTTTCTACTTAATGTTAAAATGTAGAAAAAGTCTTTTATTTTACGCCTTTTATAAGATTTTTGCATCTTTTTGCAACTTCCTTAGGTATTTTACGTTTTAGAAGATGCCGCGCAACCAGTTCTCACACGTTTACAACTGTTTGAAGCACTGGGTTCGACGATTATGTCAAAAGTGGAATTTTGTGACTTTGTTAAAAGTAAATTAGTGGTAGAAAATTGTTCTGAAGAGATAACTGAATGCTCTATCCAACTCCTAGTGGTAGACAATTTCTTGCATGTGTAGACATAGCTTAGAAAAGGTATTAACTGATGTTTATTATGAAGTAAACAAATTATATGCGTTGCTTTCACTCTAAATTCTTGATTAAAACGTAAAAATAATTTTGTCCCACTACATTTTGATTTTGACCCACTGTGCGGTGGGAAGGAGCCGCACACTTCTGTCAGCATATACGCCACGCCTCTCTAATACCCCGAGTGCCACAAGGATGTCTAGCTCCTCCAGCCGTCATGCCTGCGTACCAGGATGCCAGGTACGATTTCGGAGCCTTGCGGTTCAATCTCCCAGATGATTTTCCGAAAGTTGTCCACAAAGTTCCAAGATAGCTTTCGACCTGTCTTACCAGATTCTTCACTTGTTATCTTAATATCTAAAGCACAAAAATGAAATTCACTTAAACCACGAATGTCATATCGGTAGGGAAGAAACGTAACAACATAGAATGGCAGGAGGGAGGAGTTGAAATGGAGTAGGGGGACCACTTACGTGCTTGGCGGTGTATTGTATCTGGAAGATAAACACCCTGTGGTGAAAGAGAGTCAAGGTGTAGAAATGCATTGAGTTCTCAGTTGTGATCTACAGTATCTACAGTAAGAAGGATGTTAGTGTGGCAACGAAACTCTCCCAACCTTGCTGTATTGAGGTGACTGTTGGGTGGATACATAAGCTGGAGGTACCTGATCTGAGGGTGGCAAGAATGATTGCTGAGACAAATAGATGGAAGCAATTACAGGAGGGTACTCATAATGAAGATATAAAAGTTAAGTGACCCACAAAATAGGTCGAACATCAATTCCCCTCGATTTTCCTTAATTCCCCTCGGTCCTCCAAAAATGAGTTCCTCAACTCCGCTCAGGCTTTGGCAAGGGGTCGGCAAAGGGGTTATCCCCAATGACGTAAACAAATGTCATAACCCTCCTGCTCGCATATCAAGGGCCGGGTCAAACACCTTCTGCAGCGAATGAGCGAAGTGATTTAAAATTAATCATAATATTCTTTTAAATAAGTCTGCCAAGTTTTCTATTTTTTTCTACAAATTTTAAGCATTGTTTATAACATGTGCATAATTAAATGTTTGTATGTTTTTTAACCTAGTCAGACATTATAAAATTAAATTTAGATAATAATAGGTGTATAATTTGTACCTAAAAAAACACTTTCGATATCAGCTGCGGACGCTGAAAATACTGTTTTCCAGCCTAGAACGGAAAAATCAGCTGCATTCCCACACAACAAATTAGTTATGAATTCTAACTCTTATAGAGATTGTTTATCGTAACAACTATTCGGATTTAAGCTATCGTCTGCACACCACTTTTTATATGCAATCATCTCGTCTGTTGTTATCAGTTTACAAGCTGTTCCACTTATTTTAGTAAACTTAAAAATGTAAACACTGAAGCAGTGGTTATTGTACTGCTGAAATATAACTGACCACGGTAGGTTATTTTGATAGATAGATAGATAGATTTCATTAATTCCATTTGATCATATACATGTATACAATACATTTTTGATATAGGACACTTCAGAATTTGCATCTATAAAATAAAAGTAGTAATAGGTATATAATACTAATACTATAACTATTTATAACTTTTTATAATAACAGATCTTAAGAGATACAATCTTTTTGGACAACTATTTACACCTAACTCTATTATCATAATATGAAAACTTAATTCTATAAATACAACAACTTACAGCTAGGTATTACAATGAAAATAGAAAAGTAAAATATAATTATAGATTTCATCGCTCCTATACGCTAAGATATTCAACTACAGAGTAAAAACAATGGCACTGCAGATAAGCTTTCAACATTCTATCAAAGGTTTTTATTTTTGGGGCAAGTTTTATATACTGGGGTAGTTTATTGTTTAATTTAACTCCTGTGTGAAAAGTTCCTTTTTGATTTATGCTTGTGTGTGTGTGTGAAATATGAATGTTTTGATTTTGTCTTGTGTTATGCCTATGAATATCATTGTTTGTTTAAAGAAAAACATCCTTATTCATTAAATTCTTTTTAAAAAACATAATACTTTCAAAGATATATATGCAGGGCAGTGGGAGAATGTTTAAATTTTTAAACAGAGGTCTACATGATTCTCTAGTGTTTACATTTGCCATAATTCTAATCGCCCTCTTTTGTATCCTAAACGTGCTTAGTACATCTGGCGACATACCCCAAAATATGACCCCATATCTTAAGTATGAATGGAAATAAGCAAAATAAGTATTTCTTAATGTGTACATGCTAGTACTGGTTTTCAAAATACGTAACGCAAAGCACATCGAGTTCAGTTTAGTATTCAGATATTGTATATGTTAATTCCATTTCAAGTCATGTTGTATCCATAGTCCTAAAAACTTTGTTTCTGATTTATTTTCTATTTGATGACCATTTAATGTTATATTGGGCTTCGCAGGATTCCTATTCTGTATAGTGTGGGAATTTAGAGATACTGTTTTTTTTATAGTTTATTATGAGGCGATTATCTTGTAACCATTTGGTTGACTCTCCTGTAACGGAGTCAGCAGACTGCTGTATGACCTGCTTAGTTTCACCATTTATTACGAGTGTTGTATCGTCCGCAAACAAAATTTCCCTATGTGAATGAACTTTCTGTGTTATATCATTGATATATATAAGAAAGAGTGGTGGGTCCAAAACCGATCCCTGGGGTACTCCAAATTTAATAATTCCCTCATTGGACAATGTTTCATTAAGTAATTTGTTTCCATCATCCTTGTGTCTCAAGCTTACTATATGTTTACGCCTTGTTAAGTAAGACTCTATCCATTTATTAGCTATACCTCTAATACCATATTGATTTAGTTTTGTGAGGAGGATTTTATGGTCAACAACATCAAATGCTTTCGATAAATCCAAGAATAGGCCAGTTACATGTTCCTTTTTGTCAATTAATTTCAGTATACTATTAATACATTCATAAATTGCTGTCTGTGTAGATTTTTCCGTTCTGAATCCATGTTATGAGTTTCATAATATTTTATTTTTTTCTATAAAACTTATCTGTCTCTTATACGTAATTTTTTCCACAATTTTTGCAATACCTGTTGGTAAAGTAATAGGACGATAGTTATCTAATTCATCTTTTGAACCGTTTATGTGCACTGGAATTACTTTTGATAACTTCAAAATATCCGGGTAAGTTCCTGAGATGTTAATAATGTTATTGGTTTTACGTCCCTTTTAACTACACTGGCTTTTAGAGACGCCGGCGTGCCGGAATTTTGCCCCGAATGGTATCTTTAACGTGCCAGTAAATCTACTGACACGGCTCCCTCGCATTTGCGCACCCTCAAATGCCAGCTGACTGCGCCAGGTTTCGAACCTGCAACCTTGGGCTCAGCAAGCGAGAACGTTACCCCTGAGCCACGCAGCCAGACAAGTTCCCGAGAGAATTGAACTGTTTATTAAGTGTGTGAGTGGATTTATTATATTTTCTGCACATTTCTTTAAAATTGCATCAGGGATGTCATCAATGCCAGCACAGAATTTATTTTTAGCTCTTTTATAACTATTCTTACCTCTTCACTTGTGACATGATTTATAAATAAAGAATCACTACATATATTTATTTTATCATTAGAATTTAGTGTATTTTCCTGTGATTTATTTAATAATTTTTGTGGAATTTCCAGAAAATAGTCATTAAAAGTGTTTGCTATTTCCTCTGGACTATTAATCACTTTATTATTTCTAGTCAGTGTAATGTTCCCTTGTATTTTAGCAGATTTTCCAGCTTCTTTCTTTATCACGGACCACATAGCCCTATTTTTATTAGATGATTGGGAAATAAAATTATCATTATGCATTTTCATTGCTATTCTTATTACCTTATTTAATATGCTACTGTATTTTTTGTAGTATACATTGAATTCAGGTGTTGTGTGGTGTTGTTTATATAATTAGTGTAGAAATTTCTTTCTTTGACATGTATTTTTAATCCCTGTTGTTATCCAATTGCTAGTTTTGTTATTTTGAACAGTTCTTTGTCTAAAGGGGAATGCTGTTTCAAAATAGTGTTTTAGGGTACTGTTAAATGCATTAAATTTATCATTTACATTTTCTAGTTTATACATTTCTGACCATGTTTCCTTATTTAATAAGTCATTGAAATATGTAACATTTGTTTCAGTGAATGACCTGCACTTTGATTTTACTCCATTATCATTATTATTGATTGTTTCGGGTACTTCAAAACTCAGTATTTGTCCATGGTGGTCACTAAAACCCGGACAATAGACTTCTATTGAATGGTGATATTTATCTGTATTTTAAAAAATTTGATCAGGACTGGTTTTACTAAATTTTGTTATTCTTGTTGGGGTATTTACTGTAGGTTTCAGTCCATAGGAAATTAGTAACCGTGTTAATAATTCACAATTTCTATCAAATTTTAAGAAATCCACATTTACATCCCCACAAATTATTATATCGTAATTTACATTGCTCATTTTATTGAGTAACAATTCTAATTTATCTATAAATAAAGGAAACTTTCCTGACGGAGAACGGTATACGCATACAATTATTAACTTAAACTGCTGTATATTTACGGCAGAGAATTCAAAATCCTGTTCCATAATTAGATAATCATAAGCTGTTAACTGTTCATGATCTAAATTATTTCTTAAGAAGATACAGGTGCCACCATGGCTAATATTAGATCTAGAGTATTCACAAGCTTGTATAAACCCTGGGAATTGAATTAATTCGAGTTGTTCTTCTTTCAGCCAATGTTCTGAAATACATAGTGCTGAGATGCCTTTAAGTTCATTTTTAAGCATTAGATTTATGTAATCAATTTTATTATAGAGAGACTGAACATTGAAAATGAAATGAAAATCCACAACCTGCTTCCAGTCTCCGACCGGATCAGGAATGGAATGAATGAAGCCCCTATCTAGCGGCGAGGATATGAACTGTGCCGGCTGCCGAGGCCTGACGCACTCCTCTAGGGCAATGATTAAATGAATGACAGATGAAATGAAATGATAGTGGAGAGAGTTAGTGGAATGAAATTTTGACAGGGAAAACCGGAGTACCCGGAGAAAAACCTGTCTGCCTCCGTTTTGTCCAGCACAGATCTCACATGGAGTGACCGGGGTTTGAACCACGGACCCAGCGGTGAGAGGCCGGCGTGCTGCCGCCTAAGCCACGGAGGCTCATATAGAGAGACTGAACATTCTGGTGGTAAATTTTAAATGTGTTAGTTTTGCAAGCTTGTGTTGGTGATTTATTTACATTATTATTATTTATTTTATTTTACACGTTACAGGCCTATTAGACCACGCGAAGCAATCATGACTTTTTGTTCTTCCTGTCTTTCCAGTACTCTTTCATTCGTGCACTAAAGGCCCTCTTCCTTTCTTCGGTCCACTTTGGTCTTGGGCTGTAGGTGCAGCTCTCTCTGACAACACTTCCCACTTGTATACTTTGTGTCTAAATACGCTTTTGTCTATGACGTCTTCTGGGTCGACCTGTGCTTTTACTAGATCAATTTTGACTTGCATCATCCAGGGTGTAGTAATCTTGAGCCGCTGTATGTATCTAAGAATTTTGTTGGTGAGTCTGGTTTGTGGGAGTCTGCTGATGTGGCCATAAAATTTTAGTCGCCTCTTTCTGATGTCTGCTGCGAGGTTGGACAATTTCTCTGTGGTGTCTCTGGAGTGAAGCCTGTATCCTTCATCTGTGTGCTTTGGTCCAATTATTTTCCTTATTATTTTTCTTTCCTCTGTGAGGATTTTTTCCAAGTCGCCCTTAGTGTCTAACGTCAACGTCTCACTAGCATAAAGCACCTCAGGTTTAATAACCGTGTTGTAATGACGAAGTTTAGTGAATGTGGACAGACATTTTTTTATTGTAGATACTCTGTGTCTTGTATAAGGCTCTCTTCATTTTCACTAGGGCGCCCGTGCTGCTCCGCAGCATTATTTTTCAGTGTTGGAATTAAACAAGATGTTCAGTAAAGAACATATAGCCTACTTTCTCCTAAATGTATGAGTATAGTTATAACTCGTTGTTATTATCAAAGAGTATAATAGAACTATTCTTTGTTGAAGACCTTAGAAACGATTTACCTCTACCAAACGCCACAACCTAGATAAAAACTGCTACCATCATTGAAGAAAGAAAGATAAGAAGTATATCAAGAATGTTATGGATCTGGAGACATAATCGACCGGACTGGCGGCGTGGCTCAGCGGTAACGTTCTCGCTTGCTGGGCCCTAGGTTGCAGGTTCGTATCCTGGCGCAGTCAGCTGGCATTTGAGGGTGCACAAATGCGAGGGAGCCGTGTCAGTACATTTACTGGCACGTTAAAGATCCCCTTCGGGCCAAAATTCCGGCACCCCGGTGTCTCCAAAATCAGCAGTAGTTAAAAGGGATGTAAAACCAATAACATTATTATTATTATTATTACGACCTGCCGTGGGCAACATCCAACTTTGAGTTGAGGCATGTCTTTACACGTCTGGTTGTGCATGGCTTTCACAACCCTAATTGAATTAACAAATCTTTCCATGACCCTACAGAGACGTGTGTATACAAACTATGTGGATATTTTCGATAATATAATCCTAACAGAGCGAGTGCATTCTAGCGGCCAGAAGAAGAAACTTTTCAGTAAAATCTGGAAGTTACCTTTTTGGCAGCTAGATGTCTCGAGTAAATCTGCTGGCGAATTATGTTTTAATTAAATATATATTTTACACCATAATGTGCACAATATAACGCTTAATAACATTTTCAAGTAACGCAAAATAGGCTGTTACAAACCCTTTAAAATAGAAAGTTAAAATGTATCGTAGTATCATCTTGTCATTCTTCAAATTCGATGCGCATAGAATGATAATGGTATAGTAATCAATGGATCCCCACGTAGACTAGTCGTGACATCTATTGGTGAAATATCGAACAATATAATCCTAACAGAGCGAGTGCATTCTAGCGGCCAGAAGAAGAAACTTTTCAATAAAATCTGGAAGTTACCTTTTTGGCAGCTAGATGTCCCGACTAAATCTGCTGGCGAATTATGTTTTAATTAAATATATATTTTACACCATAATGTGCACAATATAACTCTTAATTTTAAAACATCTGAGTCATTACAAAACAATAAACATATAACATTTCAAGCAAAAAACCTAGCTCTGATCGGGTTTGAACCATAGGCATTTGAGCGATAGGCTAACGCTCTACCACTGAGCTAATTGTGCCAACGAATATCGTTCTATTTAAAATGACTTACATAGAACTTGTTAGCAAATAATGATTTATACTAAACGATTTCATCACTGGAGTATATTATTTATATATAAAGCATTTCATACAAAGTTTATTTATTTTTTATCAGTACGCTATATTGCATGCAATACTCAAATTAGTGAAATATAAGTCCGGCACAAGATATCCGCTGCCATCTTGTCTTATTACTGAATCAGTTCAGCTTTTTAAAATCACGTCTGCACTATAGTATTACAAAATAAACTTTTAATTTCGAACGTGCCTCTTCCTTTAGAACAGTTAAAACGATTCTCGGCTCGATAATCGGAACTGCTGGGTCCCATGATATGGATTATAAAGTTTGCATAATTCGCACGGCCGCCATCCTGAAATGGTATGGCGGACGACCTTGTAATTTGGTCACAAGACGCATGCTATACGAAGGTATGTTGTTACCAAATTTGGTAGAGGTCAGATGATTTGGTTAGTCGTTATTTGATTTTACGTTTTGAACGTTTGAGTGGCCGCCATTCAGTTTTAGTAAAGATGGCGGCGATATAAAACATGACACTGAGGTGTCCTTTGCTAGTGCTACCTTTGTACCAAATTTCGTTCAATTTGCATTCACCGTGTTCGAATTGATAGGGGGGGACAGACATTCAGAGTACACACACTCACACACACACAGACACACACACACACACAGACTCACACACACACATACACACACACACACAGACTCACACACACACATACACACACACAGACAGACACACTTTTTTCGCCCTGTGTTGATCTCATAAGTATACTTTCATTTTTTGCAAAAATCGAACGTAGGCTAAAAATACCGACGTTATGTAATAGTTTATAACATTTATTTCACAATACTTCCTTCCAGACAATGTTCGCTGTGCGTCGACCCTTAGGTTTAATTTCTACTTTTAAATCTTTGAATGTTTTTCCTCGGGATAAGTCAACATACAATTGTCCGTGGCTAAAAACAGGATCAGGCAAGTAGATTCCAACTCGATGAAGCGTTTGACCCTGGGCTTTGTTTATCGTAATACAAAACGCTAGTGTAATAGGAAATTGCCGTCGTTTAAAAGAGAACGGCATTGTAGTGTCAGATGGGGACAAATCTACGCGAGGTAGCAGTATTCGCTCCCCACTATTCCCACCAGTTAGAACTTCTAACTCTATTATATTGTCGTACATTTTTCTAACTATTAGCCTCGTCCCGTCCAGTAATCCCTTAGTTACATTGAAATTCCTAAGGAGCATTACAATAGCACCTTCTTTCAAAGTCAGCACATGTGGAGGTAGACCACTCATCTCAAGGCTGTTCAAAAATTCAGAGGGAAACTGCAAAACTTCACTTACTTCTTCATTTACCAATGTATTCACACTCGTGTAAGATCCATAAGTTCCTGGAAGTAGATCTGAAACTACCCTATTAATGTCATGGCAATGTTCATTTCTCGGTGCAAGAATTGCAGTCGTGGAGAAATTGAAGCTTTCATGAGAGGATGAAAATAAATGTTTGCCATAAACTTCATTTACGATGTTTGTATTTGTCATTATCGAAGAAGGCAAGTCGATAAAGTTCTCATCATTCGCAGGGTATTCACCATTACCGATTTTCAAGAGGAAGTCTGAAAATTCACATTCATCTGCCTTAGCTCGCATATTTTTGTGAAGTTTAAAAATTTTGAAAAGGGGCCACAGAGGTGAAAACCTAATTGAATTTTGTACTATAGCAGCTCTTGATGCATGAGGAACAACAGGTAATACTTGTCTGAAATCTCCTCCTAATATGATAATTTTTCCACCGAAAGGTACATCATCCATTATATCTTTCAGTAACCGGTTGATACACATTAAAGAATGTTTGTTTGTTTGCCATGGGTGCTTCATCCCGAATTATGAGCTTAGCAGAACGAATAATATTAGCCTCTTTGCTGTTCACATTCAAACCTGATACCGAATGTTCATGTAAATTTAGAGGTAATTTAAATCGGCTGTGAACTGTACGACCATGAGGAAGCAACATAGCAGCGACTTCAGTCCACGCTACAGAAATGACTTGTATTCCTAAATTAATGCAACTTTTGATTAAACACTGATACACAAAAGTCTTTCCAGTACCACCTGGTCCATCCAAAAAGTATGCCTTGCAGTTACTTGTAGATGCATAATTATTGAGAAGTAACTGAAGAATTTCGTCAATAACAACCCGTTGTTCTTCATTAGCTGTAGCCCTCATCTGTGTTAGTTCCCCAACTTGGATTTCCTCCCGAGTTTCCTCTTTATTTTTAGGGGAATCGTCAATGGTAGGTAAATCGAAAAATGAAAGAGAAAAACCATGTAATTTGAGTGTCCTGGAAATATCTTGCAGAGCTAATTGGTAAGCTATTTCTGGTGTGTGTGATTTAAGGAAATCTTCAGACATAGGCTCTTTGAAGACATTCCATAAATTAGAAGTATTCGAAGGTGACTGAAATATACATATGTAGGCAAATAACTGTCGAAGCTGATATGGCATTTGAAAGGAAGAGGCCTCTTCTAGACCACGTTGCCATTCAATATCGTCCAATATTAACCCTCGTGCTGTGGCGGCTGTTTTGAAAGTATTGTACGTTACATTTTTATAAGTCCTCAAATCTTCAAAACAGGTGGCTCCTACCACATGTAGCAATAATATACGTAAATGATATCGCTCTGAATCAGAAGGTGAAACATTGTACATTCGGCCTATAGTTTTAGTATAAATTTTACGTTTATGCCATTCATTGTCACTCCATACATAGTGAACTGGGGTGTCAGGGTAAATGTAAGGACTTCTAGTCGCAGGATTGCTGTTCAATTTGAACCATGCAACTAAATGTGTCCCACGTAACTCAGCTTGGATTAATGCTTCCTCAGGAGCATCATTCTTGAAATTAACGTTGTGAGAATCAGGCAAATGAACTGGCAATCGAAGTATAGTATGTGACTGATCGTGCATGGGATATGCAAACATTCTCCAAGTAGCTTCACTTGGCCCAACATATCAAGCATTCAAGAAAACATTAATTTCATCATGAGCAAGAGTATCATTTTCGACAGCTACTTCTATATTACAGCAATCATGACCTTTATAGACATACTTATGCACCTATTTGATTGAACGCACACTTGAACAGATCTCTACATTGATATGAGCACGGACATAAAGCAAAAGGAATTGATTGTATGGCACAATGAATTGATTGGTTACTTCAACATACTCTCCATGAATGCGTTTAGTTATGGTTCTACCATTATCTCTCCGTCGGTAAAGGGGATAGCCATTGACATTATCCTTTGTTTCCTCATTGAACGATTTATATAATCCTTTTTACATTTACCATCTTGCATACACACACAGGAAGGATTAAGAACCGCATGGTCCATGCACCATATGTGCTTTAACCATTTCATACAGTTCTAGTCCACAAAAAGTTGTTGAGTAAGTTTTCCAGCATTTATCACAGGATTGAAGGCACCAGCAGGACCACCTCCTCTCACTGCAATTCTATGTAAAACATACTCTCGCATAGTAACAGTTTTCCTTATTGGTGTCTGACGTACACCCTCAATAGGCATATGTATATGCCAACCAAGTTCACCACAGGGCCAAATTAAAGTATAACACATGGGATCGCAATGCATACTATCATAATCTATTTTCTGCAATCCGCCTTCCTTTTCATACACTGTAATATGTCTGTGAGACGGTGGCGCTCCATCAGCTGTTTCAAACACAGCAGCAACCTCAGAATTTGTTGGATCATTGTAACGTCGGCTATCTGCAGATGGTTCATGGTGGAACCGCATAACAAAATTGAGTCGAAGACGATTTTCTTTCTGAGCAAGAAAGTCTTCCTCTTTGATCTTCTGATGCATGGTATTGTAAGAACAAACATAAGGATTAAATTTATTCAACAAATCATTCAAATCTGTAAGTGTCTCTTTGGTCAAATGTAGGTTAGCTTCAAGGGATGTTCTTACCTCATTAGCTTTGGCGAAGTCAAGAATATATAACTGACCATATGAAGCACTTAGCCCATCGTTAGGGTATAAAATGTTGAAATTCGATAATGAACCATACCGTTTATTCTGAAACTGTAAGGACCATAATTTTGTGGTAAGTCGACTTTTGCACCAAACGAAACAAATGACATTGCATTATTGTACTGCCGAATATTCTGTCTGAAATTTTTGGATTTCCCATCACTACCAGTGAACAACTGTTCCAGTTTGTCAAGAATTGTAATAGGTGGAAGTTTGATTTTTCCATCATAACAACAGAGAGTGTAGCGTCCTGCATTATTCTTCTCGGGTTTAAAATTCAGCGCAGAGCAATACTGACAAACCTCTTGAAGATCACCTACAGAAAAAGGCCTTACACTTGGAATACGGTCTGAAACAGCACACCTTGAAGCAATCTGAAATTTATGACCGTCAATTTTGTGATTACGTTGTCTTACAGTCTTAGTAGTTGTCTCGCGACGACCTGTTAAAGTGGCTTTACGTTTAGACCTCTGAACTTGAGGAGTAACAAATGTATTGTTGGGTTGGTGTTCCCTGTCGGCTACAGAAGAATTATTGTTATTTTTCAATATGTTATAATGTCCATTGTCGAAATCCCCAGTAAATAATAAGTCATGAATCATGTGGCCAGAGCCGAAATCCGTTATTATATCACTATTTTCCCTATGAACCCTGAAGAGATGCTCGGAAAACAACTCGCCCGCACTGTGAAGTTCAGCATGTCCACCTTTCTGTCCTTTACCAAGCATGACACACTTATCATCAGTAACCTTACTGATATTTTCTCCATAGGACTCGTCACCAATAATAAAATTCCAATATGCAAGCCACTTTTTGGTGATATTGTCAACAACAATAGAGCGTATTTCACTATGTCTAGTTTCATTACCATATAAACAATAAGAAATCGCGCGGAATAAACAATTACCATCACCAATAATAGTAATCACTTCAAAATTGTTTGTATTTGAAGGGCCACACGTCACTGAAACATTCTTATGCACAATGAGTCGCCGTTTTTCTGTTGTAGATGGACCACACGTAATCAAATTGGAATCTGGATGAAATTGCTTCCCATGATCCCTGTCGGCTACAGAAGAAATATTGTTATTTTTCAATATGTTATAATGTCCATTGTCGAAATCCCCAGTAAATAATAAGTCATGGATCATGTGGCCAGAGCCGTAATCCGTTATTACATCACTATTTTCCCTATGAACTCTGAAGAGATGATCGGAAAACAACTCGCCCGCACTGTGAAGTTCAGCATGTCCACCTTTCTGTCCATTACCAAGCATGACACACTTATAATCAGTAACCTTACTGATATTTTCTCCATAGGACTCGTCACCAATAATAAAATTCTCATAATATGCAAGCCACTTTTTGGTGATATTGTCAACAACAACGTCTATTTTCATTACCATATAAACAATAAGAAATTGCGCGGAATAAACAATTACCAACACCAATAATCGGAATCACTTCAAAATTTTTTGTATTTGAAGGGCCACACGTCACTGAAAAATTCTCATGCACAATGAGTCACCTTTTTTCTGTTGTAGATGGACCACGCGCATTAAAATTGGAATCTGAATGAAACTGCTTCCCATTTACCAAGTTACGTTCGTCATACATCCGCTTAGCATCCTTTGTCTTCCCATCAAGACCCATAATTAAAAGAAGAATGGTATGTTTAGTATTCATGTAAAAAGGATCTTATAGTCCCAGTAACAAACTCTTCACTCCCCAACGCGGCTGAATAAAACGTTCCTCGGAACAACACTACGTGTGCGCTGTTTGCTCTTTGAATATACAATGGTGGGAGTTCCTCGCGAAGGGCGCCGGTCGATCTGTTTGCTCTTTGAATATGCCATGGCAGGAGTTCCTTGCCAAGGCAGCCGGTCAAGCTTCTTTGCTCTTTGAATATGCCAAGGCAGGAGTTCCTTGCCAAGGCAGCCGGTCAAGCTGTTTGCTCTTTGAATATACAATGGCAGGAGTTCCTTCTCAAGGCATCAGAGTAAACTGTCCTTGGAACAACACTACGCGTCGAGCTGCTTGCTCTTTCAATATGCAATGTCAGCATTTCCTTAAAGAAAAAGAGAAAATAATATTCACTTCGGCATTCATAACTTTCCTCAGATTCAACCTATTTAAGTAGAGAATACCTCAAAAGAAAGAGCTTGATCCACTGAGTGTTCTTGAACCAAAACGACCTGCATACCTCAATCGTAACCAAATATATGATTGCTTCAAAGAGATATAAAGTTGGAAAAGGTAGAAAAAAACATGCAAAATCAAATAATTTGAGAAAGGCGGACGTTAAGTGATTTGTGATACTTGATAACTAGGGCCCGGATTTTTTTAAATGCATATGCGCATATGCATATGCATATTTTGACATATTTTGAGGTTTAGTTCATATTCTAGACGTAACAGCATATTCCGGTATATATGTCTGAATTTAAGGACAATTACAAGAACTACTAAAATAAATCTGTTTTGTGCATCCCTAGCTAGTTGCCTATATTATGTGCATCCCTCACTAATTGGTTTTTCCGACTCTCTGTGTAACGGCACTTTACTTTCACAATTGACAATGGCAACAGATAGCTTAGGTATGGGTAGGCAGGCTGGCTTGACTTCCCGGAATTCCTTTCTCTACCACAGTAGATAATAATTTCAGGGGGTTGGGCAATTGGTCAGGACAGAAGTATCTTCAGTTCACTAGTTACGTTCCAGTTTAATGCCCTGCATCTCAAGTGTTAGTTTCTAAAAATGAAAAGGATAAGAGCAGGAGAAGAGATTTACTAAATCAGTGGGTGTCGGGTAATAGGTACTATTCAACAGATGGTGTCATCGTGTACTGTCAAGTTTGCTCAAAGGAAGTAAAATGTGAAATGAAATTTCAGCTTGAACAGCATTCAAAACCAACTGCACATATTAAAGCAAAGGAGGAGAAGAACAGCACACCACAACAACTACCTCTTACGCAGGTAAAGCCTAAGTCCGGTATTCTTAATACATTTTCAAATGATCTTTGTAGGGTTTTCGTATGCAGCAACATTCCATGGAATAAATTTAAAAATCCAGTTCTGCGATCATTTCTTGAGAAATATTGTATAAATCAAAAAATACCAGATGAATCAACTCTTAGGAAAAATTACCTACCTCCGCTATATGAATCTACCCTGGAATTGATCCGTTCTGATATCGGAAGGAGCCATGTCTGGATATCGGTGGATGAGACAACGGATTCATGTGGCCGTTACATAGCAAATTTCGTGGTTGGTAAATTACATCTAGACGAACCCGGTAAGCCGCATCTTCTTGCTAGTAAATTAGTAGAGAAAACCAACCATAGCACAATAGCAAGATTTGCAAATGATTCTCTGCGACTATTGTGGCCATCTGAAATTGAGGATAATTGTTGTAAAGTGCTTGTACTGCTCACAGATGCAGCTTCATATATGTTGAAAGCAGCAAAGGCCCTCCAAGTATTTTATCCGAAAATCATACACGTAACCTGTTTAGCGCACGGATTACACCGCATTGAAGAAGAAATACGCACACAGTTTCCAGCTGTTAACAATTTAATTGGATGTGGGAAGAAGCTGTTTCTGAAAGCACCAGCTCGTGTCCAGTTCTACAAAGATTGTCTACCTGAAGTTCCTTTGCAACCTGAACCTGTCCTCACTAGGTGGGGGACATGGTTATTTGCAGTATCATTTTATATTCGCTTTGGCACTCATCACTTTCCTCAGAACCAGTCAATGTAAATAGTTAATACATCAAAATAAAGAACTTGATCCACTGACTGATATTTGACAAAACCGAACTGCGTAGCTCAATTAGAACCAAAGATATGATTGCTACAATGAGACAAAAATGTTGAAAAATGAGATGTAATATCGAATGTTCACTCATAACATTCCTCAGAATCATCCGATTTGAATAGTTAACAGCTCAAATGAAAGCGCTTGCGTCACTGAGTGTTCTTAGACCAAAACGACTAGCGTACTTCAATTGGAAGCAAAGATATGATTGCTTCTAAGAGATAAAAAGTTGGAAAAATCAAATAATTTGAGAAAGGCGGAACGTAAGTGATCTGTAATACTTGATAACAAATCTGTGCATGAATACCATTCATTTAAAAAAAGAATGAAGGAAATCGACCGGATAGAATGACCGGACGGACTGGCTTAAGATTTCATAAATATTTTTAATATATAAGATTAACCTAGTGTTCTGCGCGATTTTCTCTTTTCCCGTCGGTTCAAGCACTTCACCTAGGTATTTAAAGTGGCGACTCTATTGATCTTGCCATATTTCGTGTATAAATTCTGTATGTCGAATTTCGTACAGAAAAACTCTGTCTTTTGGAACGAGATCTGTAGTCCTACTTTTTCAGCGCACTCTTGGAGTACTTCTATCTGTCTGATTGATGTGGTTTCGTTATCTGAGAGTAGAGCCAGATCATCCGCGAAGGCTTGACATCCAACCTCCAGTTCGTCCTTTGGTCATCCTAGTCGCACTGGCCTCCAGTAACCTTGAAGTCTCAGCTCTTTCTCCCATTCCTTGATAACTTTGTTCAGCACTAGGTTGAAGAGGAGCGGAGAGAGCCCGTCACCTTGGCGAACACCTGTATTGATCTGAAATGGTTCTGGGATTTCCCCCATGAATTTCACTTTTGAAGTCGTGTCTGTCAGTGTCTGTTTGATCAATCGCAAGGTCTTGCTATCCAAACCTTGCTCGTGTAAGATTTTGAACAATGACTGACGGTCAATGGAGTCATATGCCTTCTTGAAGTCAACGAAGGTATATATAACTGGAGTATTCCTGAGGGCTTTGATTTTCAATATACTTTTTAGGTTGAAGATTTGTTCCGCGCAGGAGCGACCAGGACGAAATCCCGCCTGGTACTCGCCAATCTTGTGTTCCAGCTGGTCCCGAGCCCATTGGAGTAGGCACGCTGAGAGGATCTTGTACGTAACTTGTAATAGTGAAATGCCCCTGTAATTGTTTACGTCAGAGCGGTCGCCTTTTTTGTGAAATGGGTGGATCAATGCACATTTCCACTCATCTGGTAGCTTTTCTGATGTCCAGATGTCAGTGATAATCTGTGTGAGTTCCCTAAGTGAGTGTGGCCCTAGGTTTTTCAGTAGTTCGGCCACTATGCCGTCTTCACCAGATGTCCTGTTGTTCTTAAGTTTGATGATGTGCCTGTGAACTTCCTCTTGTGTCGTAGGTAATGAGTCTGCGTTCTTGACTGTAGGTTCTTCCTCTGAAAATCTCTCTAATGGTTCTGGACAGTTGAGAAGATCAGAGAAGTATTTTGCCATCACCTTGCAATTCTCCTTATTCGTTAGTGCTAATTTTCCATCACATTTTCTGAAGCAAAGGTTTGGTGGTGTGTACCCTCTGATGTGTCCTGCAAACGTTCTGTGGAAGTCCCTTACGTTGTAGTTACGGAAGTTGTCCTCAATGGAGTCCAACTGTTCCTTCAGGTATCTCCTCTTGGATTGTCTGATAATTTTTGCGGTTGCTTTTCGTGTTTCATGGAAAGTCTGTAAATTTTCTGGGGATTTTTTACTGTTGTTTTTCTGATATGCCAATTTCCTGGTAATGAGTGCATTCTCACAATCAACATCCCACCAAGGATGTTTGGAATTCTTCTTCAAAGGAATGAGAGCTTGTGCTGTTTCTATGATTTTTCGGTGGAAATTTTGCCAGTCATTGGCATGTTCTTTTTCCCAGGCTTCCTTCACTCCAGAATCTGCGACCTTTCTTGTGTCAAATTTTGGCAGGGGTGTTTTCTTACAGAAAGTTCTCTTTGGGGTGAACTTGACCTTGACGCGGGTTAGATAATGGTCAGAGTCAATGTTGGCTCCTCTACGTACCTGTACATCATGAATCTCCTTCTGTACTGGATATGAGATTGCCACATGGTCGATTTGGAACTCACCTAACTGCTGGACTGGAGAACGCCAGGTTTTCTGTTTTCTAGGGTGTTTTCTAAGAGATGTTGACATGAGCTTGAGGTTATTCTGCTGGCAGAGTTCTATGAGTCGTGTGCCATTTTTATTTGTGAATTTATGTGCAGGATAGTTTCCGACTGTTTTCCTGTACAGCTTTTCTCTACCGATCAGTGCATTGAAGTCGCCCATGAGGGGTTTGACGTCATCCCTGGGGACCTTGGACATCACTGTGTCAAGGGTCGACCAGAATTTTTCTGCGGACTGTGGATCGCTCTTGTTACTTTGGTTAGTGGGGGCGTGTGCGTTGATCAGTGTGTATTTTTTGTTGGCGCACCGGAAGCGCATGCTCATCAATCTGTTGTTTACTGGAGTAACTTCTTCTAAGGATTCTACTATGGTCTTGTGGACCATGAAGGCCATCCCCAGAAGTGGAGCGCCTTTGGCAACGCGCCTGTCAGTCTTGCTCTTGAACAAGCGGCAATTGCCGTAGTCCATGGTGTCTTCATCTGTGATACGTGTCTCCTGCAGCGCGAGGAATAGAAGCTTCTGTCTATCGAGTTCTGTCACTAGATTGTGCAACTTTCCAGTCTGTATGAGAGTGTTGATGTTTAGAGTGCCTACGTATGTTGGTGTCTTATATGGAATTTTGCCAGAGAACTCCGATTTTCTCTGTGGCCATGGTTGCCCGGGTCCCCCAGAGTCCGAACGCCCGGGTGGCGTCAGTTGATGGGTGGATTGGTTACCACCTGGGGTAATACTGTTATTATTTGCACGCGCCATGGTTACTTGTAGGAAATGGGGTCTAGTGGTTATCCACTAGGTTTCTTAGAACCAGGGATTGTTAGTTCCTGGAGCATGTTTACAGCCGCACCACTTGGTGAACAGACGCTGACCATAAGCCGCCCAATCTGGGAACAAACGCTTTTGGATTTAGAGTTCTTTATTGGTGGGGAAACCACCTGGCTCCTCCGCTCCATCCATCGTTGGGAATCTTAGATTCCTCTTCCGCCATCAGGACCGTTGACCAATTTTCACCTAGTAACCCTAGGCAGGGGCCCTTACAGGGTGCTACCATCCGGAGCCAGATGGACCCAGGTTTTTTAACAAGGTGTTACTCCTCCCCTCCTCCTTCCTCATCACTTACGAGATGAGGCCCCGGGCTTGGGACCGGCAGTGGCGGAGTTATTTACATTATTATTATTATTATCATAATTGTTATTATTATTGTTGCTAGACAAATCCTAAATACCATTGTTGCACTCTGTTACATTTGACATCGAAAGATCTGAATGCCAAACCTCACGTTTGGCTTCTTTTACAAGTTTCCCTGCTTCCACTCTAAAGATATTACTGTTGAACTATTCTTACCATTTGAATTTACAATTTTGCAGATTTCATCACTAAGATACTCTTTTCCTAACCTATTTAAGTGTAGGCCATGTCGAGTGTGGAACTTCCTGTCTAATTTACTTGCATCTGTAATTTGGACACTTGGAAAACTCTTACAAATGTTACGAATTTTTCCATTTGTAGCCTCTATTTCTACATTTACACATGATTTGGGAATTAAATCGTATCTCTGCGGAATGTTTACAATAATGACATTTGTGTTATGCATGGATGGCAATGCACTCTTTAAATCTTTGATTACCTTTTTACTCTCATTTCTATAGACGTCGTTTGCTCCAGCGATGATTACTGCATAGTCCTTTGAAGTGAGGGTCGCACACTCTCCTACAATCCCGGTCGTGACCACTGCAATTTGTGCTCCTGGCTTTACTGTCGAAGTGACCTCCATTTCTCCGCTCCTCTCCAATACGGTTGCTGCTACATCTCGCCCGTGGCTATCCGCAAATATCCGCATCTTCCTGGATTTTCTCTTTATCACTTTCTTCTTTTCTTCTTGAATAAAGTCATCATTTTCTTCGACGAGCGCTCCAAATGAATTTGAGACGGGAATTTAAGTTACATGTACTCCATTGATAAGCCTAGGCTTATTCAATCTTACCTTACAAGCAACCACTGTCGACCAAGTTTCCTTGCTTTCCTCTCCGTATCCTTTTAATTTATTCAACTCTTCCATTAACTTAGCAATATCTTCCTTTAGCAGCTTTATAATTTCATCGTTTGAGGACAGTTCGTTTCGCATAACGGTACCGGTAGGCCTACATTACGACAATCGGTTTCACTTTTCTCCTCGCTCAATTTTACCTGAGATCTTGTGATTATTTTATTTGCATTTTTTACTTTTATCTTGCACGACGAGCATAAATCCGTAACGGTTACACTACCTGACGAGACACTAACACTGTTAACTGACGAAATACTAGAGATCTAAGTTAGCCTAGATGTTTATACCAAATTACACTAAATGTATTTTAATTATTACTGCCTAAATGAGTTAATCTAATTACCTACCAGAAGAATGTGAAATACGTATATCTTCCAATCGGGTGAAATCTCGTAAAAGCACCACTGCTCAAACAGTGATTGAAGAAGTCACTGAATCTTTAGATACACGTTCCCACAACTTAGTTTAGGTTTATTAAATTAACAATAAGAATTTCTCAATAATATCAATATTCCATATTTCACTTGACCTAAGGAAAGTAACTTTATAGATTTTATACCACTGTTATAATATTTTACCACTTTTATCAAATATTTAAACTAGCTGCTATTTCACTACACTTTCACTGTGACGCCATCTTGAAAAGATCTTCAAAGTTATACTTAATTTGATATCATTATTACAAGTTTTATTAGAAGCATTGATTATAATCAATGGTAGAAGTGAGCATAGAAGACTTGTGTCGTTCTAAGAATGCATAAAGACCGCGGCCGAGCGGAGTTGAAGGACTCCTCTGGCGACTACCTGGAGTGTCGAGTGGAATTGAGGTAACCCTGGCTACCTGACACAGGTACTCGAGTGGAATTGATGCCCGCCCGCAAAATAAATGTTCCTACAGTAATAGAAAGTTACTTACTGTCACCAAATATCACCACATAATATTTATGAAGATGATGAGCATGTGACCTGACCAAACTAAGTCCACTGACAGGCAAGTTTCGTGATCATAGATCAATTAGATTATCAATTTAATTGTTTGAAACTAATTGATGGCGGCTTCGATGGCGTAGTTGGTAGCATGCTGAGCTTCTATGCCCAAGGTCACGTGTTCAAACCCGGCCGAAGTCGTCGGATTTTTAAGAGCTTAAAAATCCCTCAGTTTGCCTTCCTTCGGAGGGAAAGTAAAGCCGGTGGTCCCATGTCATAAATGTATGGAATGAAAAAGGACCTTCCACTAACTACACTTGTGTGAAGCCAAAATGTGTAGGTTAGAATTAGTTCCAACGTTTGCCGCCAGGTGCTGGTTGCGATGGCATCTGGTAGCCAAGTCCGCAAGTCAGGTGTCGTGAACGGTAGCATTTGGTAATAAAAGTAGGAACTACTTGAAATTAACGTCTGCAGTCCTCACTTGAATCAAAACAGATAACACACACTATTACAGACAACACAATTAACACCGGTTATCAGACAGATTCTACACACACCCAAAGTACACGGGGCTACATGACCCCGTTGTCACAGACCCTAAACTAAGGAACATACCAACCAAACTTATTGATCCACCATCTTCCATTCACGAAAGTTATGTTTATGAGCCAAAACACGTGATAATTAAGGTTACTATAAGATCTCAAAATCTAAAATAATACAATATTCATTAAAATGGTGGTTGTGCAAGATATTCAATCTGACTGTGACTTTGATTAGTATGGTCGTACATCTATAAAGGCGTCTCTTCTATCAAAGTTCGCAGCAATTTATCAGGCTTATATTTAGCAACAGCCTCGGTAGGTTATCTCACTGTCCGCCTCGATGCGTAGTGGTTAGTATTCTTGGCTGTCACCACGAAGGCCCGGTTCGACTCCCCACTCTGCCAAGGAATTCAATTCAGGTCTAAGGGCTGGAACGCGCTACACTCAGCCTCGTGAGGCAAAACTGAGAAGAGGTGAGTTCACTTCCTACGTCAGCTATCCTGGAAGTGATTTTGCATGATTCACCACTTCTAATCGCACCACCAGATATTAGAAGAGAAGTTGCAGCGAGGACTGTGAAAACCAAAGCAATTACCTCATGCGCACACCCAGTGGCGCCGAATCTTTTTTTTTTCAGGTCTAGCAGACACCCACCCCTCTCGTTCGTGGGACCCCCCCCCCCCCCCTCTTGTTAAACCGGACCCCTACCCCAATAATTACGTTTTTACAGCTTATTTCGCACAGTTCTCCCCTTCTCTTCTCTTCTCTCTCCCTTCTTTCCTTTCCTCTTTTCCTTCTACTTCCCTTTCCTCCTCTATCCGTAACCCCCCAACGGAACCCAGGACCGGGAGACCCACCCCCTCGTCAGGTCTAGCGGTCGCTAGACCTCGACCATGGATTCGGCGCCCCTGCGCACACCCATTGTACGGATATAAACCTGCCCATCGACGACTGAGGTCTAGGAGGAGTTTCCTGACCACAACAGAAGATCTACATGAATCTGCTAAGTCCACAAGGTTAAGATTATGGAGATCTAGAAATACTCAACTTGATGCCTGGATTCTACCAATTGAACATCTCCCTCCAGGACATGAGGAGCACTGGTCTACGTGGAAGTCATTGAACAGGCTTCGCACTGGTGTTGGTAGATCAAGAACCAATATGTTAAAGTGGGGTTTTCCTGGACCATCCGGGCTATGTGATTGTGGTGAAGTCCAAACCACAGTCCATTTCATGAGCTGCATTAAGTGTCGTTTAAGTTGCACAATGGAGGACTTGATGGCTGCGACACCTAATGCCCGTGTCTTGGCAACATTTTGGACAGAAACGATTTGATATTTACATTGTTAAGTAGGGTCTACCATATTTTAGGTAGATTTCATTAGAAAGCTAACTATTGCAATGGGTACCATGTTTCGACTTCCGGAAAATTTCGACATATCTTCGCGTTTCACATCCCCTAGACCCCAACACCACCGTCAGTTCAAAATTTATATTTATAACTAGCAGAAGTACCCGTTCTTCGAACGGTCTTTGGTATGAATAACCAGACGTTATCAATTCAGCTACTGTTGCAATGGTTAACGGTTTGTCATTCCTTCAAAAGTTTTATCAGAACGAAGTTAGTTTTCTGGGAATATCACACACACTGTTAATTTAGGGGCCTTAAAATGTGGTTTTCGGAGACCCTTTATAGTCCCCCGAATTTTGTGTCTCACATTGAGAAGCGCGACATATGCTTTGGTCGTCCTTCTAGAATAATTTTTATATTTCGCCTATTTTAGCAAGTATTTTGAAACTTTCTTTCCCTATACCCACCCTTCTATGAGGAGTACAGTTAAGAGTTATATAAATGATTAGTGTATTGACCCTCATGGATACCTACCTAATTTTACGATGCTCCAAGCATCCGAACACGAGTTATAGGTGTACATAAAGATACACAGAAATACAGACACACAAATCCACGTTTTGCTTGCATCCGTCAAAAAACAAACCGAAACGCGTAAAAGAAACAAAATTGAAACTTTAATAAACAAACAATCATATGTTTATAGATAGGTGTATTTATGCAGGAGCAAAGGCAGCTAGTGGCCATGAGGCAAACTAACTCTATTGACTACAACGTATCACCCAGATGTCCAAATATGGATATATCAACCACACAGTATCAAACAAATTCAAGGGGAAGATGACCTCGTAGTTCCACCCTTTAAAACAACAATAACTAACTAACTCAAACAAAATCATCCTTACGATGTACCCGTTTGTTGACAAAAAGAATGATTAGTTAAAATGTGCTCTCAAACTAAATTCACCCAACGTGTACTACCTGACGTGAAAATAAAATTGAATACCTCAAATTCCAAAAAAGCCGCAAAAATACTATTTCAATTCAGGAATTTTTGAAAATAATATTGCTGTTTGGAGATATAATAGACCTTCTGTACAACATATCGCACGTGTATGTCGGGTGAAAGAATTCTGGAGTGCCCCTTGACCCCCTTAAGCGCATTGACGAATTTTACAGTCTTAGTTGGTTCCGTGATAACCTTATAGCCATTTGCAAACGTTCACAGAAATGTAATAAATGGAGTGGTATTGCTTCTTACAGAAAGAGATGGAAAGTTGGGTGTCATCTCTTGAGATACTGTTGTCATGGTTACTGGCTTATATTCCTTGATTAGTTTATTAAATGAAATTAGTTTTCAGGGATTATCTCAGAAACTGTGGGTTATAGAGCCTTAAAATTTAGTTTTCGGGGACACTTTAGGGCCCCAATGTTTTGTTTCCGACACAGAGGGGCTGAAATTGAGCTTTGTCTCGTCGTTGTGTGCCATTATATAATAATAATAATAATAATAATAATAATAATAATAATAATAATAATAATAATTGTATAATTATATAGAGATAGGGATTAAATAGACCTTCCGTACCACACCCACACGTGTAAATCACGTGAAAAAATTCTAGAGTACCTCTTGACCCCCTTAAGCGCAGTATACTGCATGTATTGATGCATTTTACACCGTAATTTGGTTCCTTGATAACCGTATAGCCGTTTACAAACTTTCACAGTAATGTAATAATTGGAATTGTATTGCGTCTAACAATGACCTGTGAGATTCTGTTACCATAGTTACCGGGTTGCATACTTTCATTATTTTATTAAATCAAATTAGTTTTCTGGGAATAACTCAAAAACTATTCGTTTTAGGGCCTTAAAATGTGGTTTTCGGGGCCCTATGGGCCTCCGAGTTTTGTTTCTGATATTGAGGGGCTGAAAATGAGCTTTGTCTGGCCCTTCTACACCTATTTCAGCATGCATTTTAAGGGGGTATGCCGCTCATATGAGAAGTACGGAGAAGAGTTACATCAATGATTAGTGTCGTGCCTCTGAAGGATATCTGTACCAAATTTTACGTTGATCCACCCAGCCATTCTCGAGTTATAAGGGAACATACTTGTCCACAGACAAACAGACAGACAGACATACAGACAGACAGACAGACAGACAAAAAAATTATTTTCGCGCGCATCCGTCATAAAACAGTCTGAAACGCGTAAATAAATCTCTATCTCTATATATATAAGAATGAAAGTTTGTCTGTTTTTTCTGAATTTCTACGGAAATTTGCTTTATTTACGCGTTTCAGACTGTTTTATAACGGATGCGCGCAAAAATAAATTTTTTGTCTGTCTGTCTGTCTGTCTGTCTGTATGTCTGTCTGTTTGTCTGTGGACAAGTATGTTCCCTTATAACTCGAGAACGGCTGGGTGGATCAACGTAAAATTTGGTACAGATATCCTTCAGAGGCACGACACTAATCATTGATGTAACTCTTCTCTGTAGATCCAATAAAAGGGGGCCTACCCCCTTAAAACACTTGCTGTAATAGGCGTAGACGGGCGAGACAAAGCTCATTTTCAGCCCCTGAATGTGAGAAACGAAACTCGGGGGCCCCAAAGGGACCCCGAAAACCACATTTTAAGGCCCCAAAACCAACAGTTTTTGAGATATTTCCAGAAAACTAATTTCATTTAATACAATAACGAAAGAATGCAAGCCGGCTACCATGGCAACGGAATCTCACAGGTCCATCTATTGCTGTAAGACGCAATACAATTCCATTTATTACATTACTGAGATAGTTTGCAAACGGCTATAAGTTTATAACGGAACCAAATTAAGCTGTAAAATTCATCAATGTCATATAATGCGCTTAAGGGGGTCAAGGTGTACTCTACATTTTTTTCACGCGATTTACACGTGCGGGTGTGTTACGGAAGGTCTATTATATCCATATCCCTATATTTTCATATTATTATTATAATTATTATTATTATACTACGGCCTACAACGACGAGACAAAGCTTATTTTCAGCCCCTTGGTGTCAGAAACAAAACTAGGTGCCCCTAAATAGCAGTAAAGTGTCCCCGAAAAGTACATTTTAAGGCTCTAAAACCAACAGTTTCTGAGATATTCCCAGAAAACTAATTTAATTTAATAAACTAATGAAGGAATGCAAGCCAGTAACCATGACAACAATATCTGAAAAGGTGACATCCAACTTTCCATCTATTTCTGCAAGAAGTAAAGCCACTCCATTTATTAAATTTCTGTGAATGTTTGCAAATGGCTATAAGGTTATTACGGAATCAACTAATACTGTAAAATTTATCACTGCGTTTAAAGGGGTCAAGGGGTTCCCTAGATTTTTTTCACACGACTTAAATGTGCGTTATGTCGTACAGAAGGTCTATTATATCTCCAAACAGAAACATTATTTTCAAAAATTCCTGAATTTAAATACAGTAGTTTGATTTTTCTTTTTTTCTTTTAGGAATTTGGGCCATTGGAGTCTAAAAAACCTGAATTTTCATGCACCATAAGCCTTTATAAATTATTAAAGGGGTCTTCCTCTGGATGGGGACTTGACACAACAGTGAAGGTCAGTTTTATTTGACGTGTATTGCGTTTCGTCTACGAGGTTTTCATTTTTTTTTCTTTCACGTCCGGAAGTACACGTTAGGTAAATTTAGTTTCAGAGCATATTTTAACTAATCACTTTTCTTTGTCGAGAAACAGGTTCCAAGTCTCTAACCATTGCAACAGTAGATCAATTGATTACGTCTGGTTATTAATACCGAAGACCGTTTGAAGAATGGGTACTTCTGCTAGTATATATATATATATATATGTATATCACTTTCTTGTGGACACGATAACTACCGCAATTTTGCATCAAACACTTTGATTTTTTATACATAATATGTATGTCTATAAAATCTCGGTCTAGTTCGTTAATGGGCACAATCGGTTGAAGGGGGTGAAAATGGGGGGGCTTTTTTTTTCGAAAAAGTGAAATATCGCTATAACTCTCTTAATAATTGAAATATTGAATCCATTCAAAGTTCATACTATGTGTCGGATAAGGACCAAAAATTTATGTTTGAAAAGTTTTTTGATAGCACCAACCATTGACCAAAGGGGTGGGAAAAAGTTGGTTTTTCGGGAAACATTAATCATATCTCTCTAAATAGGCACAATATCAAAACCGTACAGAATGGACAATATTCCCTTAATAATTACCCAAAAGTTTGTCTGAAAGAATTTTTGATATGACCCACCATTACGCCAAGGGATGAACAAAATGATTTCGGAATTAGAAGAAAATGCCAAGAGCCATCAGAGGTTACCATGACAACGCTTCTAAATTGATGAGGGATGAGCTATCTGTGGTTGGCATGACAACGCCACTGCACGAGATCTCATTCAGTTTTCTATCTGACTCTATGGAAGCGGCTTCGGTGACGTAACTGGTAGCATACTGAACTTCTATGCCCAAGTTCGCGGGTTCAAAGCCAGCCGAAGTCGTCGGATTTTCTAAGAGCGCTAAGAATCCCTCTGTAAGCTTTCCTTAGGAGGGGAAGTTCCAACGTTCGTTGCGAGTTGATGGTTGTGGTGGTATCTAGTTGACAAGTTCACAGCTAGGTGTAGTTGACGGTAGCATTTGGTACCAAAATTGGGAACTACTACTTGAAATTGACCGTCTGCAGTCCTTACCTGATTTATAGACTAATACAGCCATCACAATAAACACCGTTTATCAGACAGATTCTACACACACCCAAAGTACACTGGGTTACATGACCGCGTTGTCGCGGCCCCTAAACTGAGGAACCAACCAACATCTCTGCGGGAGATAAAATTTTGCGTGAAGAAGTTAGACTGTTAGAACGTTACACATCAGTGTCGTAACCTTGCATAAGGACAGTGTGACCACAGGTATAAAAATGAATCCCAAATGACAAGAAGGTTACCGTCCCCATAAGACAATAAAATATTAAAAATATGCATTGAAAGATGAAAACAAAGTTAATTAAGCTCCAATTGTAAAATACTTTCTGGCAATAAATGAGGACTGATCCTTCTACGAGACCCTGCATATTTTGCCTATTATAGCCTATCCCCTAGTTTGCCCGGTGAAATCTACCTCCGCCTTCCGGCGTGCCGAGAGGAATTTTTTAAAATGTAAAATGTATACTTCTGGTACGAATAAATAAATCCAGGCAAATGCCGGGATGGTACCTAACTTACGGCACACTAGTACTGACATCACAATGACACAGGCAATCAGACAAGTGGACTACACTAGTACAGCGATATTGTCAAATTATAATTATTGAACAGCATTCTCTCAGACAATGGCTGTATAAATGGCCTCCTCCTATGAGAAATATTTTATTATTACTCGCATTTCACAGCACAGACTATGTTTGAGTATCTGCAGACATTCCCAAGTAGTCTTTGATGTGCTTGACATTTGTTTGATTTTGAAGAACGCTATATTCTCGTGAATCATGTTCGATAATTAGACGAGTCTGGGAAGAAAGCTTACGAGTGACAGGGAAGATCTGTGATGCTGTTGATAGCCCATTAAGGATGTCGGCATCGTCAATCAACCGCTATCAAACTCTCCTCTGTCGGCTTCCTTACAACCTCGAGCAGAACAAAACGTGTGTTAAAACTTGGTTTAGGGCGCTCCAAATAGACTGAATAGGAGCCGCCAAGTGGAGAGACAGAGAAAGACGATGGAGAGTTGTTTGTTTAACTAGACGTTGGATTAATTATTCTTAAATTTCACTGTACTCAGCACGGGGAACAAGAAATGTGATGCTTCCTTGAAATAGTGCTACTTTTGAAGTTCTTCTATGGTAGAAATCATTCCTTTCTCTGAAAGAATAAAAGACCAAAAACAGAGGAGCGGTGTGATGGTGCAGTGGTCAAGCTGCTTGTCCCTGACCAAGGGAGACCAGGTTTGATTCCTGTATATTGCATGTGGAATTGTCGGGGTGAAATGTCACGTTCGGTGATTAGGATTCCTTGAAAAAAAAAAAAAAAAAAAGACCTAGTTTCCGTGACTTATCATGTGAGGTTGGTTGGTTCCTTATTTTAGGGGTTGCGACAACGCAGCCATGTAGCCCCGTGTACTTTGGGTGTGTGTAGAATTTGTCTGATAACCGGTGTTAATTATGATGGCTGTAGGCCTATTAGTGTGTGTTATCTGTGACTCATGTAGAAGGACTGTAGACGATTATTTTTTTCAAGTAGTTCCTACTTTTGCTATCAAATACTAACGTCCATGACACCTAGCTGCGGACGTGGTTACTAAATGCCATCACAGTCAGCAGCTGGTGGCGAACGTTTGAAGTAATGTAGCGTTATCAAACTAACCTACACATTTTAGCTTCCACAAATGTAGTTAGTGGAAGGTTCTTTTTCATGCCATACATCTATGATATGGGACCGCCGGCTTTACTTCCCCTCCGAAGGTAGGCATACTGAGGGATTTTTAACGCTCTTAAAAAAATCCGACGACTATGGCCGGGTTTTAACCTGCGATCTTGGGCATAGAAGCTCAGCATGCTACCAACTACGCCACCGAAGCCGCTGTTGTGAGGTTAACGGTCTCTTAAAACTACAAGCTTTCTTCCTTTTAAACAAAAAATATAATAACAATCATAATAACAATATTATTATTAATAATAATAAAATAACAATAATATAATGTGGAGAAGATAAACGACAACGTCCAGAAAAGAAGGATTAACTTTTATGGCCGTGAAGCGAATGAGCGCAGCGAGACCGACCAACCGTATCATTACTAACTTTCAGGAGAGGAGAACCAAATGGGTCTGGTTTATTGAACTGGATAGAGATCTAAAAGAAGTAGGGATTACATCAACTGACAATCCAGAGTCCATCCCACTCCAAAGAAAATTTCAAGCATGTCAAGGTTTCCAAGAAAAACCTGAGCTGAAAATGGGAATGATTTGGTCCCAGGAAAGGAAGGAAACCCACCGAGAACGAATGCGGGCGTACTGGGCAAACAACAAAGACCGAAGAATGAGACAGTTGGAATGACTCGGTCCATAGATGGCCGATACGAAATAACCTAATAATTGTATATAATGCTTACGTTTTATATAGCGTACATTTTCTCCATAACATAACATAGGCTACATTATCTTAAACCTCAAGCATAGGCCTACACGATTAGGTGGTGGTCGCCTGATGAACGAAAGATGTCAGCCAATTAGGCTAAACCCCTTCATTTTAAAAAGTGTATCAAGTGTAGCCTAACAAGTGAAAAATTAATCAATGTTTTCTTTTCAGGTTAGTAAGTGTGATAAATAAATTATTACCCGCCCAATTGGGATCTTTAATGCGTTAACCGACTGACGAACGATTCTTTTATTACACGTTGAAGAATGCAGATAATCCACATCAACACGCCACATAGACATAACACTACAATTGTTAAAGATGTAGGCCTAAGTAGCAAAGTATTTAGTGTTTGACACTGGTAGCCTATATTACACAATGCTCCACCGCAATCGATTTGGTAAACCAAGAATATAAGGAATAATTTGTAGAAATAGCCACTCAAGGACATGGGACCAATTAATCCACAAATTAACCAACAACTATCATCATAATAATAATGATAAAAATAATAGTGTAATAATAATAATAATAATAATAATATATATATATATATATATATATTAAGAGGAAGAAATGCATTTACGCACAGAGTGTCGGGCTCCTGCTCCTGAGTACAGACTACCGACTAAAACTCCCCGGTTACTTCTGAACACTAGCCTGGAACCGTTTATCACATTACTTCAGGCTAGAGTCAATTTATATTTGCCCGTAGGGCACTCTTCCGTAATGAATCATCTTCAGTGGCGATCCTGATCGGTCTTCTTTGTTAGGAGGATATCTTCAACAAAACTTGCTACAAGTTTCCAATGTTCTTCATTTTGTAGCATTGCCGCAACAATATTGTCGGGAGATATCTCTACATCAATTTGATCTTGAAGAGACTGCCTACTTTGGACCCACCGTCCACAAGAGAAGAAGGTGTGATTAACATTATCTACCTCATTAACACAGTAGATACAATCTGGTGAATCCACTTTCCCCATCTTCTTAAGATAAGAACATAAGTACCCATGGCCAGTCAAGAACTGAGTGAGATAATAACCAACCTCACCATGTTTCCTCTCTGTCCAAACCTGCACCTGGGGTATCATTCTCCTAGTCCACTGGCTTCGGTGTCCTTGCTCCCATTTGATCTGCCAATTGTGAAAGGTTTGTGCTCTTGCTGTTCGTCTTGCATTTTGTAAACCTACTTCCGGTTTCCTCCAGTAAATGTACTTGCGTTCTTTCGCTAGAAAAAATAAATGGAATTATCCCAGCAATAACAAGAACTGCTTCTTCAGAGACCGTGCGATAAGCAGATGCCACGCGTAAAGCACCCCGCCTCTGCACTTGAGCTAGTGACTTCCTATAAATTTCCTTATCCAGGGCATCCGCCCATATTTCCGCTCCATACAGCAGAACTGAATGGATGGCTGTCATCAGTAATCTCCTTTTACTAGTTTTTGGCCCACCAACATTGGCCATTAGCCGACTGAGAGACGTTACTCCTCTTGCCACCTTATCTGCAGTCCGTCTAATTTGTTCTCCAAAATTCAGTTTATTGTCGATCATGAGGCCCAGATATTTTGCTGCTGACCGCGTCTCTACTTGTATGTCTCCTACCTGTATTGGGAGTATTGTCTGAATTCTCTTCTTTGTTAGGACTACAATTTCTGTCTTACTAAGTGCTAGAGACAAACCATGTTCCTCCATCCAACTATTGATTATACGCATTACCATATTGAGTCGTAACTGTACCTGCTCGACACTTCTTCCTGCTACAAGAGCAGCAACATCATCTGCATAACCTAATAGGATAGTTTCATCAGGGACTTCAGATCTCAGCAAGCTATCATAATAATAATAATAATAATAATAATAATAATAATAATAATAATAGTCTATATTATTTCTTTCAGATTTAGGGAACGACATTCGTTAAAATTTGGGTAAAATCTTGTTGACCGACTGAAAAACATTTAAATTTCATTAATCCCGGCTGATGTTATTAACATTTAACCCCAATTAGCCTACAGTATAACTTATGTTTCTTTCTTTTTTTTTTTTTCAAAATGCTATAAAATGATAAGTACTCAAATCAAAACGCTATTTTTTTTTAATGTCAAAATGCTATAAATCACCACCCCTCGGGATAGGATTGGAAAGGAGGCGGTCGTGGCCTTAAGGTAGAAATCACCTCAGCAAATTCCTGTAGTAGAGGTGGTGGTGGGGGGGGGGGGACACCTCTGAAAACCACATGCAGGATGGCTAAGGTGGAAATCAAACCCTGCTCTTTTCACTTTTGGCTAAGTGTTCCCCGTTCCAGCCCTCACACGGGAATTAAAATTTCTTGACCGAGCCGGGAATCGAACCCGAACCTTCGGAGTGACCGCCAAGGATGCTAGCCGCTGCACCACGAAGAGGTCAATTTTATTGTTGTTAAGGCAACACTGAATAATGGCTTCAAAGTTTTCTATACGAGTTTCAATTGCTCGCAACCCCACAACAACGCAGGTTATCAGTAGAGCTCGGATTTTCAGGTGCTAACAATTGAGAAAATATGTATTTTTATGTATTTAAAATACCTGAAATATGTGACAAAAAAGTAAATAATAAACTAGCATTACTCGTCGCGGCATCGTCCGCGAATATTCTAGTTGTAAAGAGTACACTTAGCAAAATCTCGATCATGAATGCTATGACTGATTTATCCTTGGTATGAATGAACAGACTTTATCAATTCAGCTACTGGTGATGTGGTTAGGGGGTTGTCATTCCTTCATAGGTATATCAGAGCGAAGTTAGTTTTCTGGGAATATCACAGACACTGTTAATATAAGGGCCTTTAAATGTGGTTTTCGGAGACCCTTTATAGTCGGGTGAAAAAGACCTTTCGTACCACACTCACACGAGAAAATAAGGTGCAAAAATTCCAAAGTGCCCCTTGACCCCCTTAAGCGCATTATACTGTATGTATTGATGAATTTTACAGCTTAATTTGGTTCAGTGATAACCTTATAACCGTCTGGAAACTTTCACAGTAATTAATAATTGGAATTGCATTGCGTCTTACAGAAATAGATGGACCTGTGAGATTCTGTTACCATGGTTACCGTGTTGCATTCTTTCATTATTTCATTGTAAATATACATGTTTTAAGGTATTTATGTAATTTTGAGGCATTTAAAGAGTAAGTGAGTGCGTTTCGCTTACGCATTGGGTTATGCTGAATCTGTAGGTACCCCATATGTGTAGGTTGGTGTTAATGGGACCTTATTTTCGGTACAAAACTGGAACGGGACCTTAGCAGAATAATATAGGGAGGGATTAAGTTATAATTTAGAGTATTAATTGGCTATGAATATAAACAATATGCAGTACTCAAGAATGCAATTTATGCTGTATTTCACTGACTGCAAAAGCATTACAATACTCAACGAGATACATCGTCAGGTTGTCCATCACAAATGACCGACGATTATCGCGAAACACAATATGTATCTTTCTCTTGAGGAGTTGTGTGACTTGAGATCGCTGTTCAGCCATGATTGCTTTCCCACATGGTTGGCAGAACAGAACGCCCCTATCAGAAGCGAAATTATCCTTAAATTCTGCAACATACTGCTGCAGACGATAACTTGTTTTTACATTAGGTATCGTAGAACTGCTTTACACTTCACAGTGCCAGAAATGAACTACATGTGAGTGACGCTGGTTCCACGTAGCTGGGCTGTGCTAATAAGTATTTATTTATTTATTTATTTATTTATTTATTTATTTATTTATTTATTTATTTATTTATTTATTTATCGTATGTCTATTAGTGCCGGGAGTGCCCGAGGACATGTTCGGCTCGCCTGAGTCTGTAGCTGCTTCCAGCGGACACCCTAAAGGGTGAGCTGCAAGTTCCGTTCAATTTCAAGTAGTTCCAACTTTCGCCACCAGATATCAATGATACCTAGTGGCGAACGTTGGAACTTGGATAGAGCGTTCTGACGAAATCTAACCTAACAAATTTTGCTTTACACAAGTTTAGTCTGTGAAAGGATCTTTTACATTCCATAAATCTATGACATGGGACCGCCGGCTTTACTTCCCCTCCGAAGGAAGGCATACTGAAATACAGGCTAATAACTGAAAAGCAGGAATTTATGTAGGCTATTTATACGGTGTAAACGTACGAGTATATTATTTAAAAACATACTACATACCCATACTGACTTACGCACTAATGTACCTTTCTAAAAGAGATAACAGTAGACTTCAGGCATCCGAAATGAAGTTTGTGCGTACCATGCTTCAGAGGACAAGAAAGGATAAAGGAAGAAATGAAATAAATCGTGCAAAAGCAGGTATTAACACCACTGTAATGGGGACCTTACAGAGGTCTCGTCTGTGGTGGTATGGACATATCCAACGGGTGAAAGATGAACAAAAGGCAAAGGCCTACTTCAATCTGAACATCAAAGGAAGAAGATGTGTTGGAAGTCCTAAAAGAAAATGGATAGACCAGATTAAGGGTGTCTTGGCAGACAAAGAGCTGGATTGGGAGAGCACTCATGGATAGAAAGGACTGGAGAGGACTCGTTCACAGCACCCGGGTGACTGGATCTGTTTAAGATGATGATGATGATGATGATAGAAAAATGCTTAAAATTTATATTTACACAAAAAACATTTATTTACCTAAAATTCCGAGCCCCAGTTATCAGATAAACTTATCTCTTTCAGAAGTACAAGGGGCTTATGACCAAGGTGTCCTCAGCCCCTGAAAGAAGTCACAACAATGAAATAATTGCCACATCCTAGCTGGTGTTCCTAACATTCAAGATTAAAGAACGTGGCGAAAGAAACTGACAGCGCCAAATATATCAAGAAAATCTGTGCATCCCTGAATGAAGAAGCTATGCAAAGCATCTCTTCTCCATCAGTTACTGTTAAAAACACGGCAATATATTATGTGTTATACATGCTCGTCTGAAATAAAATTTAAAAAAGCACGAGGAAGGAAATACCCTACCACTTTACTTAATTGATTCGTATCGTAACATGCATGTAGTGAGGGTCTACTTGTGTATTCAATGTCTCGGCAGGCGAGTGCGATTTGTTTTTACTGGGATGAGGCCATCTTGGCTGCGCTACGTCAGCAGGAGAGCCGGCCCCTCGCGCGGGACCCCGCCCCCAGACAGAGGAGGGGGGCATCAAAGGCGCCGACATAGAGTGCCTGTCCGCCCAACCCTAACGGGTTACCAAGTAATAAATGGCCCAAATACATCGTTGTGGAAGTGTCCCTAATACAACATGTTGGCCGTAAAAGAAACAGCACTTCCTTGAAAAGATAATGTGTTCTTCCTTCAGAACCAGACAAATGCGACCATAATTCTTGTGTCTGAAGACTAAATGAACCGCCAGATATAATTCATAGCCATTGTATGATCTGGACAAAGTCACGTTCAATTGATATACGCCTTCAAATGTTACGGGGAGCAAAACTGAACTACTTGTTAACCACCTGTCATATGGCCAGTTTATGTATTCAAAGATGCTGATAGTTGAATCTTCAAGCCAAATTTCAGAGAATTTTCATGCGGAAGTGCCAGTACAGTGGAACTTGGATAATTCGAACCTCAAGGGACCAGTAAAATAATTCGAATTATCCAAGAATTCGAATTTAAAAAGTTCTTTGAAAAGGGTAGAGCAAATATATTGTATTACGTTTACATAATGATTTACGTTCAACAAAGCAGATTAACAGACAACGGTACTTTATAATGGCTGTATCGTGAATAACCTCAAAAGTTTCAAATGAAAAATAAAACCAATATGTACTGTTCACCTATTTAACGACAGTAGTAATCCAGCAATCTAGTTAGATCTTAGAAAATTCTACTGTTGTTCAAAATAGTTTGAGATTTGTACCTGTTTTCACACAATTAAGTCTCTCAGCCATCACAAAAGAATCTAAGAAATTTAAGGAACGGAAAACAGAACTACTTACGTCATTTCTACAAAAGAAAATAAACCTGTAAGTTCTGTGATGTGGTTTGTTCCTTGGGGCTGCACTCGGAACAGTTTTTTCGGGAATTGTCCCAACTCTTTGGCTTCCGATCAACTTTTGATACTGAAAACTTCGAATTATTCAAAATATAATTCGAAATAACTACGATTTTTAGCATTGATTGTATATAAAATGCTAGGGACCAATATAAAAATTCGAATTAAAGAAGATTTCTAATTATGGAAGTTTGAATTAGCCACGTTCCACTGTATTTCTAAAAATCAAATATTATATACGTATCTACTTGACGTAATGTGTTGGATATTTTTTTTTAAATCATTAACAATTAAAGTGTAAAATTAAAATATAAATATAGAAGAATAATAATAAAAATAAAATTACAATAATAAAAGAAATATAAAAAACTATAAAAAATATAATATAAAAATATAAAAATAATTGTAAAATCAATTGGAAATTGTTTAATTAATTAATTAATTAAATAGAAAAATATAAAAATTAAATCTATAAAAGCATAAATAGAAAATTGTAAATAAATATATACACATTAAAATGAGAGAAACAAAAATAATATTAGTCTACTGATAATTATAATAATTAAAATAGATTAAAATGTAAAAACACGTAACAATAAAAATAGTTTTGTCCTATAAAGGGTTAAGGAGCCAAAATAATACCGATCTTAATATTATAACTGAGCTTACATAAATAATGTACAACAATTAAACATTTTCAAGGAACCACACACATCTTGCTATTAGAAGCAACGTTTCAAATTTTCATAATTAAAATCATAACTATTTTTATTCATTTTTCAAAATTTTGTTCATGCTTTGTATTGATCATCACAGTATCCCTCATATCTCACAACTTTATAGGAATTATTGGATTTTCTTTTTAAAAGTGTTAAAGCTTCAGCTACAAAATGAACCTCTTATTATGAAATGTTAAATTTTTTTTTGAGTGTGCTCAGAATAAAAATAAAATAATAAGGAAGAGTTTAGTGCTTTTCAGTCGGTCAACACGAATGTACCCAAAAGAGATGGGTTATGCCCTAATCCTGAAATAAATTACATGAGATTAATAAAACACTAGGATGACCAGTTTCGATCGTCAAGCGATCATCATCAGATCCAATACACTTAGGCTATAAAATCTATGTTTGAAATACAGGTGAAAATATTTACAATATGTACAATTATTTAGTTGCAGTACCAATACTGCAACAAAATAATTGTACATATTGTAAATATTTTCACCTGTATTTCAAACATAGATTTTATAGCCTAAGTGTATTGGATCTGATGATGATCGCTTGACGATCGAAACTGGTCATCCTAGTGTTTTATTAATCTCATGTAATTTATTTCAGGATTAGGGCATAACCCATCTCTTTTGGGTACATTCGTGTTGACCGACTGAAAAGCACTAAACTCTTGTTTACTAAGGCAACACTGAAAATATGGCTTCAAACACCACAAAATAATAAGGTTTAATTAATTAATTAATAATATGGAAATAAGTCAGACTCATTTTGTAGCTGAAAGTGTAACACACATTAAAAAAAACGAAATATTCAAACATTCCAATAACCATGGGAGATATGAGGGAAACCGTGAAGATTAACCCAAAGCAAGAATCAAATTTTGAAAAATGGATATACAGTAGGCTAGATAGTTATAATTTTAATTTTGAAATTTTAAAATTTTGCTTCTAGTCGCACAGTTATAACATTGAATTAAAATCGTTATTATTTTGGCCCCTTGAGCTGTACTGTATGTTTCCCCTTAAAGTCCCTTCATTGTTTTAACCCTTTATAGTTCAGTGGTCTCTATATTTACCACCTGCTATAAGGACAATTTATACTGTCAAAAATGCTGATGGTTGAATCTTTCAGTAATATTTATTTTCTGAAAACCAAAAAAATATCATCTTACCTCCTTGACCTGAGGTGATTAAACAAAATTATTATTATTATTATTATTTTTAAATATAAACAATAAAATATTGAAAAATTGAACAAATATGAGAGTAAAAATCAGAATTAAAATAAATATGTTTGTAAAATTTAAAAATAAATAAGCTTATAAAAATTAAAATTATAGACTAAAAATTTTACAATCTTAATGCTGAAATTATAAAAATAGATAGGAACATTAATATGTTAATGAAAACAAAAATTAAAACTAATAATAATTAATATTAGGCTAAAATAATTAAAATTTAATTTTTAAAAATACAAATAAAATAAGCTTAACTTCAAAATTCTGTGCTATAAATGATTAATAATTTATGGAATGGCGGGCAGTTTATTAGCAGTTGTAGATACACGTATCAAATACCTTCAAATGATTTTGTTAATTTTTGTATTAAGGACTCCGGAATGTCCTATTGTGACCTTTATGCATCTCTGATAGCATAAAGTCTACATATTATTCCAACAAAATGTAATTCATGTCTCAAAGTCGATGTGAGAATAGAAGTTGCTTGTGAAACTAGAATGACAAAAGGATGGTTCGTACGTGACTTGAAGAAGCTTTCTCCCAGCGCGGACAAAGGTAGCAGGAAAGAGAAAATCCACATCTGGACACCAAATGCGCCAGACAACGCGCGGAGGTCGTTACACTACGCGGGTAAATGCAGAAACCTCAACGATCACCTACCAAATAAACCCCGCCCATTTGAAAGGAATTAGAGCAGTAATTAGAATACAGAAACAGGAATTATACCATCGTATGGGGGATTATCCCAGCCTCTCAGAAATATCGTCAAAATTTAAATTGGATTATTCTGTGATTTTTGCCAGAATTAAAATGAAATCAGGGGGTGGATTTGAAAGGACCAATGGCAGTGAGAGACGCTAGACGCGATCAAATCCCGCCGAAATTAAGGGACAATGAAGCAAATTACGGAGCTCATTATATAAGGATCCAACGATCGGATTTTGAATAAAAAGGAGTCATTGAGACATTGGAAATGAGAACGTTCTAAGGAGCTAGTTCGCATATTCATGTGAGTGTTATTTTGGAAATAAATTCTGAAACCCCCTACTCCACGTTCCTTTAAGAGAAATCGTATAAATAATGGATTGAAACACAGCGAAGTCAGTCTACTTTGGGGCATCACGGGAGGCGGAAGCCTTGGCCCTGAGCGTTCAGAAAGTACAGTGATTTTTACAAGTCCTATAAGTCTACTTTGGGGCATCACGGGAGGCGGAAGCCTTGGCCCTGAGCGTTCAGAAAGTACAGTGATTTTTACAAGTCCTATAAGTCTACTTTGGGGCATCGTCAGCGGCGGAAGCCCGTGCCTCGAGCCCTCAGAAATTAACGTGATTTTTACAAGTTTTATAAGTTCTTAATACGCGCTGTAGAGGCGAGAGCCCGCGCTTGAGGCATAAGAATAATTAACATTTTTACAAGTTTATAAGTAGGAGCAAGTATACCTCCGAAATTTGAACATCGCTAAGTATTCGCGAGTGCGAAGTAGAACAGTGCATATCATAACACTATGACGCAGTTGTAATGATAGGTATAGCCGCCTGAGCTATTAACAGCTAGACCAGTATTCTAGGAAGCTATGAACTGCCGGCCGAACTAAATAAGTTGATGATAGCTATATGAGATAGGAGCTTCATGTGCGAGAACCGTGCATTGTGTTAATGGTAATAATTCACAGTGGACCTTTATTTTGGTGAAATTTTGAGAAAAACCGTGTGTAAATTATCCTCCTATCAAGATGAACCAACTAATGAAGAAGACTGATATCAAGGACCAGAACCGCATCAGGAAATATGAGAGATAAGTAAATATTGTATGGGGCATGTGGGCCATAATGTTTCCCATTATTGGGGTCGGATAAGTTTATCTCGATCATAAGCAGTTATGATAAAAATAGATATTGTCCTGGCCCCAGCCCTTTAGGAAAGGACTGTGCCTATAAATACATAAAATATAATAAGAGATAACTACGTAAAAGGCGACATGGCAACGCGACTACGGAGTAGACCGTAGGTCATAGACCTAGCTCCAATAGCAAGCACTTGGACAGGACACAGAGGACATTACACTCCCAACATACCGCTGACTGGACTGACATCGCACCTTTTACTTATAAATAGAGGTACGAACACGCGCCGCGGTCTCTAAGCTTTTGACGCTCTAAGCTCTTAGGAACGTGGATTCTTCTGAACCTGCAGTGACAGTCCTACACTCTATAGGAGTTGTGCTACGTCGGACCGATATGGGGGATGGCCCCATATCGAGTCCCAACGCCACCATCATCATGGAAGACCGGTATTAACGGTGGGGTGAGTGACATCGTGCCTGCTTAATTCCTTTTTCCCCCTAGATTATTATTTCCATCCTCCCCTATTGCAATTGCCACTATTTCTTAATAAACCCCCTTTCTGAACAGTCTATTGACTACCTTTTTATTTCGTTTAGGTTAAGAAGCCCTTCCCTTTAGATTAGTACCTAGTTTTAAGATCTACATTGAACGCTGACATGCAGGAGGCGCTGCACCGCCAGCGTGCGGCCTAGAGGTGAGCTAGGTGAGTATTCATTCCTCCCGCCAATTCCCCTGTATGTAAATTGCTCTCTAAACGTGTCCGCAGTTCTTCCTAAAACAATCCCAACCTCTTACAAATTCGCCAAGCTACAACCCCAATTTAGATTAATTTCATCCCCTAGATTTAGTATTTGTATTGGCATCCCTCTCAGATACAATACAAATGGTGGGAGGCGCGGGTTAGTCAAACCAACAACACCCTTAACATAACAGATACAATACAAAATGGAGGAGGCCCGGGGTATCGTGACGTTGTCGTCAGACAACGCCTACAGGAGTTCAGACAACGAATTTCTACGATACAGGTCCCTAAAAACCCTCTTATGCAGCCAAGCAAAATTTACCCAAAATTAAGGAAAATTTTTTGAAGTACGGGTCAAATATTATTTTTGGTACCCACCCACACCCGCCCCAGTAACTAATACATATGTAAACGCCCCCTATACTCATTACATTAGCCAAGCGAGTGAGACAATTTAGATCCCCCCCGAACAGATTTTTTTTAGTAGATTAAGTTAGAGAATATTTTTAGTACACAATAATTATAATACCCCCACCCCCACCCTTATAGATTTCGCGATAAATACCTCTTACGCCAAGCGATTTGAATATTAACAACCCCTATCTAATAAGTCACTAGGAATATTAATGGAAGCCTAGTAGGAAGACGTATTGATAACTACCCTACTATATTCAGAGAAAATTGCTCCTTATTTCAGATTAGACCCCCCACAATGAAGCTCTATTAGGAATAAGATTGTGATATCCCATAGGATAAATGGAATGAATAAATAACTTTGTATTTTTTACAGCAGTGCAACTATACATTGTATATGATTGTAGGCTAAAATATTTTCTTCTGAATCCATTTTAGTATAACTTAGCGGAAGGTAGTATTGGCTAGATGCTTACATAGAGTTAGGAGACCTTGCAATCACATTTCTGCAAGGTGCCGCAATAATTAGTTTGTAAACGCATTCAGTCAAGACGTACTACAGTTTCTCTTTTGTTCTGAAAGCCGACCACAGAGGAAATGCTTATTTGTCCATTGTAACACAATCCAATATGCCATATGACTGACACGTGCTCAGCACACCGTCCGCCCGCAGGACATTAAACCTGACACTATCTCGCTAGCTCAGCGTGCAGACGCACTCGAGCGGAAGCCAGACACCTTGAGTTCAATTCCTGGCACTATTCACTCACACGCCAGATGACTTTGCATAAGTTTGCCTGCATTATTTTTGTTTTCAATGCGAAGCGTGCGATAGTAGAAAAACGCACTAATGATTTTAAAGATGTAAGCGTAAAGTACACTCTTAAGGTAGAATTCTTTTTCCAGCAGTACATTTCAAACAGAACATTCAGTTAGCAAAGAAAACACCATTCCCTCACGAGGTAACATAGGTGAGAAAGCAATCCAGTAGGAATTTATGAAAAACGCCGACAAATGCACGGCGATATCAGTATAGCATAAATGCGTAAGCACGGACTTGGGCACAGCAGGGCAACATCGCAACGTACGACAATTGTTATCAAGAGTATCATCGTTAGTATATTAGTAATAAGTATTAAGTATTTTTAAGTGAAGTTGATAGATATCTTGAGCTGGCACAAGAGTTCGCACAGCCTCAAGAACACGACGTTATTGATATCTTGCAGCAGGTCCATGGGTGCACCTCGCTTTGAGATAAGGGAAGTATTAAGTGAAGTTGAAGAAATATATTATAGATATCTTGAGCTGGCACAATAGTTCGCACAGCCTCAAGAACACGACGTTATTGATATCTTGCAGCAGGTCCATGGGTGCACCTCGCTTTGAGATAAGGGAAGTATTAAGTGAAGTTGATAGATATCTTGAGCTGGCACAATAGTTCGCACAGCCTCAAGAACACGACGTTATTGATATCTTGCAGCAGGTCCGAGGGAGGACATCGCTTTGAGATAAGGGTAGTATGGAGGAGATTAAGGAGATATTAACACACCTACGTTGATAACAAATGCCATTAATAAATAACATTAGTGTCCACACCGTGGCCCCAAAGTCCACAATTTACGCAAGACAAATGCTAAAAAGTAGAAACGTCACACCCAGAGGGAATTAATTAGTTACAGGTATATTGGTCAATATAATGACAACCGGCGACCGACGACTATCATTACAGATTCAGGGACCTAGCCAACCCGCTGAACACGTAAGACGTAGTCCAGATATTAGAACGCTACTGAACTTTGAAAGGACATAGCCAACCCTTTCGCCTAGATGACGTTCGTTTTAATACTTTCAGGGAATTAAACCCTCCACGTTATACATCTTGTGGCGGTCAATTCAAACTTAATACATAGTAAATTTAACGGCCGCTGGGACGCGTTCTGTATCGAAGTACGGACAGCCTGCCAACAGCCGATAACTTTATAGTATTCTGATAAAATATTAGGAAATACGTATATTAAAATAAACTTAATACACAATAAATTTAACGGCCGCTGGGACGCGTTCTGTATCGAAGTACGGACAGCCTGCCAACAGCCGATAACTTTATAGTATTCTGATAAAATATTAGGAAATACGTATATTAAAATAAACTTAATACACAATGAACTTAACGGCCACTGGGATGCGTTCTGTATCGAAGTACGGACAGCCTGCCAACAGCCGATAACTTTATAGTATTCTGATAAGATGTTAGGAGATATTTATATTAAAATAAACCCAATACAGCATGGATTTAACGTCCGATGGAATGCGTCCTGTATCGAAGTACGGACAGTCTACCAACAGACGATATCTCTTTGGTATTATGTTTAACATGAGAATATAGTGACACGTTTTATGATATTGTAGCATAGTAGGTAAACTGAAACCTACACCGCTGGACACATTTGCTGATTTTCTATATAAAGAGTGACACCACTTGGTTAAAAGTCATAATCACATGCATCCGTATTTTCTATGACAAGAAGGCAATAGGATAGGTAAAAGAAATAAAACTGTGCAACTCAGGCATAATATTAGTCATTCCATATAGAGCAACCGCATTATATTCTTACGGAGCAAAGGTAGGCATTTAATTGAAGATACAGCCCCCATTAACTTTATTAAAGAGCAAAAGTAACTATTTCAGTGAAGTTACAACCCCATTATTTTTCTTACGGAGCAAAGATAGGCATTTAATTGAAGATACAGCCCCCATTAACTTTATTAAAGAGCAAAAGTAGCTATTTCAGTGAAGTTACAGCCCCATTATTTTTCTTACGGAGCAAAGATATGCATTTCAGTGAAGACACAGCCCTATTATTTTATTAAGGAGCAAGGTAGCCACCTCATTGAAGGCACACTTTAGAAAATTTTCATGGCTGCGGATACAATATAGAGAGAGCTTAAATATTTAAGAAATACCTTTAATATATATCGCCCCCCCCCCCCCCCCCCCCCCTTCAAGAGATTTTTTCACCCCTGTCCAGGCACGTTATTCCACTTTACCCCATGTATATAGCATAGCTAAGAAAAGATAGTATTATTAGGTTTAGCATTAAGAATTAAGTTAGATAGTAAATCACCCCCCCCCCCTATATAACGTGGCAAGTTTTACAAAAGGGTCTTACATACCATGTCGTTAACAGTGTTATAATATTATCGTGTTAATTTATATTTCCTGAAGTTCTATACAGTGCACAGAATTTCCAAGTTAGCCCGGAGAGGCAACAAATAAACAATACTCTATTTAAACTTAACGATCGAGTGTACACGTAGTGCGAGTATCCTTACATAATGTCTGCATATCTATAGATTAGGAAGCGAATACGTCGCTTAATTCACGCTGAGAAAGTGTAAATGTAAAACTTAAGGATTAATTCTCAGCTATAGCAAAGATATACGTCGATATATAAGAAAGTTTTTTACAAATATAAAGGATTCAAGTTCTACGCAATATAAGAGGATATACGCAGCTAAATGCTTAAGGAAGCATGTTGCAGTTTTACAACGACGCATATAAGACGTGGTATAGTGTATGACCACAATGGCCAATATGTCAATGAATACATATTGCACGTTAGTTTATAAGGATATTAGTATATATGTCATAATGCAGACATTAAGTAACGAGATTACCGCGTACGACGTAACGAACTTCAGTGAAAACAAATAACGGTACCAGGGTAAACCAATCCCTCTGTACAAAACGATAAGAGAGATTTCTGATTTCAGACTAATTATACGGTGCACAATCCTGTAATCCCCCAGTAGGACATACATGCAGGATGCCCCCAGGATGAACGTGACGCAAGACCAAAGTTACAACACGCATGGCAGCAAACAGCAGTCAAAACCTACAAACCATACTAGAATGTCAGCCGATTTAGGCAGGAGCCTTCAGCTATTTATTAACAATACTTCAATGCTAATTTTTTCTCTTAATAACTTAACTACATGTTTTTTTACGCACTTCATCAAGTAACTTTGACGGAATTTCACGTTTTCTAGGATATTTCTACAATTTTATTTCATCATCCCCACGTTGTAAGGAGGTTATTAATAGTAGCGCACCCTCATAGCTACACTTGGCCTAGAGTACAATACACTACATTTTTTCTTTCCCTTTTTTACACACGCTACGAAGGGCGCGTGCTAGTTCATAAGGGATCGCCATTATTTAAGCTCCTTACAGCATCATTTCCCATCGTAGGAAAATTACAGTTATGTATGCACCCTCGAGGCACGGCTCGACTTGACGGCATCGTACGCAAGTCACGCACTAGTCCGAGTACGGTGCTAATAATGTAAATTTCCTATGTGATTTCATTAAAGATATATCTTTCAGTTTCATTTATTTCAATTTATATTTCCGCTGAAATTCCATTTATTAGTTTTCTTCAATTTTAACAAAACAATGTCAACACTTTTATGAAAATTTTAACTCTGCCAAATGGGCAATACAGATTATGTAAAACATACAATATGGGATATAGACAGATACAGAGAACTATCTGCCATGAAATGACTGTAAAACAAACCACCCCAACACTCTTGCCACGCCTTCCAACCCTTGGCACGGTACAATTTCGCTCATCCCCCCACCCACGAAGAAGACCAGAAGCGACGAAGGACGATACGACGAATCGAAAACAAATTCATATCGACGAAAGAAAAAAAAAAGAAGAAGAAGAAGAAAAGAAGAAGAAGAAGAAGAAGAGGAAAGAAGAAAATAAAAGTTTCCGTCCCCACGTCTAGTCCAATAATCGAGGACGATTATTAAAACAGGAAGAAGACTTGTCCTGGCCCCAGCCCTTTAGGAAAGGACTGTGCCTATAAATACATAAAATATAATAAGAGATAACTACGTAAAAGGCGACATGGCAACGCGACTACGGAGTAGACCGTAGGTCATAGACCTAGCTCCAATAGCAAGCACTTGGACAGGACACAGAGGACATTACACTCCCAACATACCGCTGACTGGACTGACATCGCACCTTTTACTTATAAATAGAGGTACGAACACGCGCCGCGGTCTCTAAGCTTTTGACGCTCTAAGCTCTTAGGAACGTGGATTCTTCTGAACCTGCAGTGACAGTCCTACACTCTATAGGAGTTGTGCTACGTCGGACCGATATGGGGGATGGCCCCATATCGAGTCCCAACGCCACCATCATCATGGAAGACCGGTATTAACGGTGGGGTGAGTGACATCGTGCCTGCTTAATTCCTTTTTCCCCCTAGATTATTATTTCCATCCTCCCCTATTGCAATTGCCACTATTTCTTAATAAACCCCCTTTCTGAACAGTCTATTGACTACCTTTTTATTTCGTTTAGGTTAAGAAGCCCTTCCCTTTAGATTAGTACCTAGTTTTAAGATCTACATTGAACGCTGACATGCAGGAGGCGCTGCACCGCCAGCGTGCGGCCTAGAGGTGAGCTAGGTGAGTATTCATTCCTCCCGCCAATTCCCCTGTATGTAAATTGCTCTCTAAACGTGTCCGCAGTTCTTCCTAAAACAATCCCAACCTCTTACAAATTCGCCAAGCTACAACCCCAATTTAGATTAATTTCATCCCCTAGATTTAGTATTTGTATTGGCATCCCTCTCAGATACAATACAAATGGTGGGAGGCGCGGGTTAGTCAAACCAACAACACCCTTAACATAACAGATACAATACAATATTTTAGGCGTACCGGGCATGTTTGTGTAGATTTGTGTGTTTATCAGTAATGAGTATTTCTGTGTGTTTTATAACGTAATAAGTATATGAGCATCAAAGTGTTATTTTAAATATGGTTTTGTTTGGGATGTCATTAATCTTGTTGAATGCACAGTCAAGGGAATATTTGTTTGATAGTGCTTATGCACAATGTGATCGTAAAAGCTAAATGGGGAAGACCGCTCGATATTGTGACAAGACTAGTAAGTGACACTGAAATTATAAGAGTAATAAGTATGGTAAGTGATTATCACGCGAAGGTAAGACAAGAATGGCTGGAGGGTATTGTGAGATATTCAGGTAAGGCTAGGAGTCGATCCTGGGTCGAGCAGAATTAAAGCGGAGGTGATATTCCCGCGTTCTTCGATGATATAATGGTGAGTGAAAATAATAGCGGAGGTGATATTCCCGCATTCTTCGACGATATATAAATGGTAAGTAAAATGATTGAATTCATTATCTGATGAGAGTCCACTTTAGCTCCGTCGGAAAGGTATGGTATTGCTCGAGCCCAAGGCAGGTAAAAGGGAGTCTTTAAGAAACAGGTAGAAATTGGTTAGCCGTCTGAATTCTAAAAGCAGCCAGGAAGGTTGTGCCGGCCTGCTGGTTAGTACGGTGAAAGTGTGTCTGTCACAAGGTCGAGTTTGTCATTGTGTTCTATGAAGGGAGGTAGTCCAACTTCCCGGGGTTTCTTTTTGTGTACCGCTTCAGGAAGCGATGTATTCTATTTGTCATTATTTTTGGAGTGCATTCATTATGTTGTTGTTTATTAATAATCACGGCGCACCGGCCGCCGAAGTATTTATTTGTGCTTCATGTATGTTGACTTGTTTATTTTACTATAATTAACGGAGTTATAGCTCTGAGTGAAGTAATTGTTGTAAAGTTATAAAAACACACATGCCCGTAACCTAGAATAAATCTATTGCCTTCATTATCTGACTCTTGTGAGGAAAGATGATGATTGTACGAGTAGACATGTCCGATTTCCCAAAGAACAAGTTTTGCAAGTTATAAAAATGAGTGCGCAATATTTATTGTGATAGAATGGCTGGTTTATTTAAGCCATAGTTATTTGAATTAAGTCTGTTGACAATAACTCTTGGACTTGAAGCAGTGGACTGCAGTAAAATAGACTATTTTCTATTCCTGGTTTCAGCCAGTGTGAAACATTATTTTTTGCATTTTTAATGTTGTTGATTTCAGTAATTTAAGGGAGTTGATTTTGTTTTTATTTGTCTATGGTTGGGAGAAAAGGGAGATGATGTTTTTGTGAAATAAATTACTTTATATTAGGAGTTCTCTGACCTACTGATTTCAAGATAAGCCACCTGTGATCCTGTGACTATATTCCTAGGATGTTTAAAATAAGTTAGAGCCACCCCGAACAGAGCACTACCCGAGTAAGTGTCGGCATCCTAGAGAACGCAGAAGGGTATACTATATTGCCCATGCTAACTAATATTATCAACATTTTGTTTACCTTTTTTCTTTTTTCAGAAAGTATTAACAGGAACTAATCGAATTTTTGCATGAATATTCTTCAAGACTCTCTTCTCACTTTGACAAAGGTTCTTCAAAAAAATATTTATTTTTGAATTTTCATATCTTTTTTTAAATCAGCTTACTCAATTCTAATAGCAGTATCATGAATATGTTTCATCTGGGGAAATTAAACTAAAGAAAATATTGAAAATGGACGTGTTAAATTATCACAAATTTAAGGATATAATATAAAACATTCAGCTCTGTTTGTTAAAAAGTTCTGAAAAAATAACAGTATTTAAATATAGAAAATCAGTTTAAACAAAAATTGGAATCAATGATTCATCGGGTTTTTAAAACATGCCAGCAGGCCTACTAACCTATAGGATTCCTGATTCCTCTTCTACTATTTGGAGCACTTGCATCCATTTTACTGTTGTTCCCTTAGTCGTTACCTCTTTCTTAAATAATTTTAATGTGGAAATCATTTCTTATGGCAAGAACGTAAAATAAAGCATTTCCTCAATCGCGCCAAAAGTTGATGGGTCCAGAAAATTTCAAATTGTGAGTCTTGGATAGCTAAAAATAAATAGAAAATCACTACCGGCCTAAATACCGTGCCAGCAAAACAGCCTAAAATCGCTTGTTTCTTTAGTCGCTTTCTCTGTTTCAAGTCCTAGCCCAATCATTTCATTTATCTTTTCTTTGAGAACATCACATAAAAGAACTTCAAGCTACTAAAATATGGTCAAGGCAGCAAACAATAGCCGCCATTGTGACGTATGAGCTTTAAGTGCTTGGTGCACGGCAAGCAGTGCCGGATTAAGGTAAAATGAGGCCCAAGTCCTTCAGAATTTTGGGGCCCCTTTATTTTTTTAATATTTTATTTTTATTTTTTGCACCTGCATATTTAATAAAGTACTGTATATACAAGAGTTTTTTTAGAAGAATAATACACTTTTTATTAAATCATATATACATACATTTAAATTGAAACGATCATCGTTACTTGAAAACATTTCAGATGATTTGATAAACAATTTAACAAATCATACCATTTTTTACTTCTGAAAAATGTTATCTTTTGTTTTTCTGTTTTTTCGGTCAATGAAATCTTCTACAATGTCATCAGCATCAATCAATCAATTTCCCGTAGAACATCTGACTAGATATGCATTAAACTTAGCATGTCGAATCGTTCTTGTGACATGATACTTCTTTGCGCACTTTTGATCCGTTTCAATTTTGAAAACGAGCGCTCTGCAGAACAAGTCGTTATCATGAGGGTCAGAAAAATGCGAAAAGCAATTTCAACGTTCGGAAAAACAGACTCAAGCTTGTTTTGAATAAGAATTTCGTAAAGTTCAGAACGAGTGAACTCAGCTTTTAAAGGACATTGTAATTTAATATAATGCTGAAACTGTCTCAGTTCTGAATTTTTAAAAAATTGGGGGCCCCAGATAATTGGGGGCCCTAGGCCTGGGCCTAGTCGGGCCTAATGGGTAATCCAGCACTGACGGCAAGGCATGGCACGGCTGTTCGTTCTGAGCGCTCTTTAGCCACTGCGACAGTATAATATTCTAATATCAAATTAGCCTATAATATCCTTGAAGATATTTTAAACCACACTCTGTGTGAATAGTAGAACTGGTGAAACCGAGCCTTGTTGGATCATAAGTTACGGATTAGACAATATGCTTGCATGATTCACATGGCCACCATCTTGAAATTATTTGGTTAGTGTTGGTATTTTATACAACATACGCTTCGTACATGATGGTATGAAAATCCACAGCCTGCTTCCAGTCGACCGACCGGGTCAGGGAATGGAATGAATGAAGCCCCCATCCAGCGACGAGGATATGAACTGTGCCGGCTGCCGAAGCCTGTCGCACCCCCCTGGGGCAATGTTTAAATGAATGACAGATGAAATGAAATGACAGTGGAGAGTGTTGCTGGAATGAAATGTGTGACAGGGAAAACCGGAGTACCCGGAGAAAAACCTGTTTGCCTCCGCTTTGTCCAGCAGAAATCGCACATGGAGTGACCGGGATTTGAACCAAGGACGCAGCGGTGAGAGGCCAGCGTGCTGCCGCCTAAGTCGTGGAGGCTCTACATGAAGGTATATTCTTCCAAAATTTGGTAGAGATCGGATGAGATGTTTAGTCGTAATTTGGTTTTAAGCCTTGAACATTTGGGTGGCCGCCATTTTGTTTTAGTTAAGATGACGGCGATATAAAACATGACACTTTAGTGTCATTTGCTAGTTCTACCTCTATACCATAGTTGGTTCAACAATGAAGTTAATAGTCTTGTCATAATCATGTCTGACGTTTTGAATACTCCTAGTAAATGTGTCAAATTCGGTAGATATCTGTTAAGTGTCGTGGAAATTATATGTATTTGAATTGAGAGAAAATATATACGGGTGATATTACATTGAAAATACAAAAATACTATATGATTGTCGTATTGAACAACGTGTAGGCTATAAAGAACGGAGTCTTGTTGGTATACCAGGTTTGAAATGGTCTCCAGTCAGTCCTGGTTTGAAATTTGAATGAGTGTTACAGAGTTGGCAGTACTGTGAATTCTACAACTGGACAATTACGGTCTCACATGTAGTAGCTTACTCATGAGCTGTATGCCAAGTTGGAGTTTCTGTAGCTTAGGTATCTTTGATATTCAGGAAGTTGTTGTTATTGTTGTTCCTATAGAAAATTGTGGAGAGGAAGTTTTCATCGTAATTCTAGCTTGGTAGTGGAGTTTGGTATTTGGCATTTTGTACCCTTACTGTATTTATGTCTTACCATGTTATCTTGAATTTTCTGTGACACAGTCATGTCCTGTCTGCAGCCTGAAATTTTATTCTGCTTCCATTTTGAACATTCAGAAAGTTTCTATGTAGAGTTCTTGCTTTTTCATTAATCTGGTGATTTATTATTCTGCATTTTGTCCTAAATTAACTTCCTTTTTTCTCTTTTAAGTGAATTACTAGTTTTAATTACTCTCCCTCCCTTAAAAACCCCTCGGCAATGTTTATTAAGGGATTGAAGTCAACATGAGTCGCAGAATGTTCCTTATGAACCCCTAAACGTCTTGAGAATAAAGCATCCCCACTTTGAAGATAAATATATCATTCGTCAGTCTTTAATCTGCGCAACTATGAATGTCCCGTCCTCTTATCGCAGTGAGTACAGCCTGGGAGTGCCCAAGAACACAAATATAGCAAGCAGCTCTGCCCGAGACGGCAATAACTACCGAAATGGGGAGCGAACATCAACAGGAAATGAGAAAAGTTGTGCGGAATGGCGCTACATTGCCGATAAGGGAAACGAATGGTGGTATTTACGTCTGGGGAAGAAAATTTGTTGCACTTTATAAGTTGATGTTCGCAACGGCGACTAATTACATTCCCGTCCATATTTATTGTGTGCAGGTACCATCTTCAAGTGGGGTATATTCACAGTGGATGCGCCGGAGTTGAATGGAATTCTTAGCACTGTCACCAACACAAAAAATATATAGGCTATTTCCCATCAGACGCAAGGCTAAAACCCACCAAAATATCGTCATTTCCAATATATTGCCGCTGTCTTAATATTGTGAGTCTCGAAAAATATCACCACCCATCTGTGTTAGGCACAAATATATTTTGTGAAACTAATACAGTCATCACATTTAACACCGGTTATCAGACAGATTCTACACACACCCAAAATACACGGGGCTACATGAATGCGTTGTCGCAGCCCCTAAACTTAAGAACCAACCAACCATATTTTGTGAAAAATCTGTGATTGCCCTGATTAATTTATGTTGAGTTTTGATCACCACATGCTAGAGCCAAAGTTGAATCTAATAAATTCAATATTTTTGCTTTGTGGTTGAACTGTAGTCAACCAAATTAACACCACAAATATGTACTATCACGAGATTTCCAGTACAGCGTTAGTGTATCATGTTGACCGACTGAAAAGACATTAATTTTCGATAATTTACAAGTGAAAATGGAATGTAGATAAGTCTGCAACAGTTCAGAAATGTTGAGAGGGACCCTGTAAGGTGCACTACTCGGAATGAGACGTGAGAATTTTATGCAAACTGAACCCTCAGTAATACTCGGACTCGATATCGAAATGGTTCATTTCAAACATGATGTCAACTACAGACAATAAATTGCCACTTCGAGCCACCCTTGTGGGCGGCCCCAAGATACGAACAGTTCTTAGAATTTGGAATACTGTACAGTAATTTTAGAAATACCTCCCGCCATTCTCCTTTAGCATTCCCCAGTTCTCTCGGAAGACCAGGTAGAGATTCTTGCATAGCTTAAGTAGACTCATTCAATTTTTTGTATTCCCTTGTTTTGAGAAGATGTGCCGCTCATTGGAATTCTCATTTTCCTTACGTACTTAAGATTCTTTCTAAGATCAGACGAATTCCGTAAAGCAACAGTTTTAAATAAGCTAATATAAACCCAGCTATCGACAAATCATGGGGTTATGTGAAGCATTGAAGTAATTTTGTCACTGCTGCCTGTACAAACTATCAGTTTATACATTTCAGTCAGACAACATGCTTTGTCCAATTTGTTTGGTCGGGGTAACTGTATATATAACACACTTTCCTGAAAAACATTACATGTATTTATATTATTTACTGATAAAATGGGAATTTTAGGTTTACGAGTTTTGACCATCACGCGGTCATCATCAGATCCTGATCACAAGGGTTGTACTGTAGTTTACAATTATTCAAATATTTAGAAATATTAGACTAACAATTGGTAAGGTAATATTGATTCAATCCACCGGGGTTAACACAACGGTGTATTCAAATTATTTTAAATTATGTACTGTAGAGCCAACAATGTATGTACACTGTATAGTGTTCTGAATCTTTATGGTCCCCTGGAATGCCGGGCGGATGTCCTGGTGGTAATATATATATATATATATATATATTGAACCCTTGCAAAGAAGCTTATGAGACTCAGTTTCGGGGGGTGTAACAGTCCATATCGTAAGTTGTTGTTAAAGCGCTTCATTAACATACAGGGTAACATATAACAAAATAACATGCAGGAAAAAGTGAAGCCAGGGTTAAAACAAATGAATTTAATAACAAATCAGCTATTTACAACAAGAATTAACAAAAACAAACCTCCCATATGACTCCCACTGAATAATTAAGTATGCCAAAACTAGGCCAAATCTCTGGAGAAATTAATTCTTGGACCAAATGTCCCAAAGAAAAATCAACAAAAGTGACAAAGTATGCGCGCGTGCTGTTCTACATGCTTCACGATGAGTACAAACGAATGCATGATTCGTCATCATCCAGAATAAACTTTCAGACGACGAATCCACATTGCTTAGAGCTAGACAGACGCGGGGAACAACTATACAACACATAAAACTAAACCGACACTTCCTATACTTAAAATAAACAACACAATAATTTCCGCGTGAAATTGGAATCAAAACTGCCGTAGCAAAAACATTACTGCCTAAAATTAGGACTTCTCACACAAATCAACACTAGTAAGTTAACACGTGACCAAATAAAAGAAAATACACATATGACCGCCGTCATTTTTACAAGTACACTACCACTACGCCGCACAGGCGTCACATACTAAAATTACATGAATTGAGTCATAAACAAGATCACTAGGCTCAAAGCCAACATTTACACTATTAACACAACATTCTATCCATACAACATGCAATAATCCGTCACACACATGGCGAACTCCCCAATTAATTATGGTTCAAAATAACCATCACAAAGAACAGGTTTGCTACTTGAAAGCTTAAAGGGGCCAGTCGGAACAAGGACTGCCTATCAAAATAAGTCGCCAGGCAAGACGGGCGATTCGTGGAAATCTGCATATCTGTCAACCCACGTGTCACAAACCTCGACCTCCAAAGGGACGGGATCGAATCTCGAAGAAGCGTGCCCCAAAGCAGAATAATACGTGTGTGTGTGTCAGAACAAAATATCCTGGCATTTCCCCTAGGAAATCCAAGAATCAGCATATGGACAAGGTACAGCGGTCTCCCTGGAGCACCCTGCCTTTCCATCAAAATACAACAACAACAAACTATGAGGGCGGTAGGACCTCTACCCCTCTTCACGTAGAATCGACACAAACCTGACACAATAACACACACCCAATCACACGTATGGGTTTGACAGACCCTGAAATAAATGACATAAATATTTTCCACTTGCTGGCGCCTCCGTTCAATGCCAGTGACTACTAAACCTGAAAAAGGACTCAAAAAAAATCTATCAAATTAGAACTAAGGTGTTCTACAATTACATCTTAAATTTGTTGCACTTGGCAACCCTAATATGAATAATAACCTGTTCAGCAAACATCCTACAGTAATTACCTCCCTTTCCTATCAAAAATATGAACTTTAATAAAGCACCACTTATCGAATGTAACGGCTTTCGCATTTGCATGGATAAAAATCACGTACACGCGCCGTGCACATTAAATATGACTCCCAAGAAAAATAAATACACAACAAACACTTTGGCCACGTGCCAACGTACATTTAAAACATTTAGTGTCGGTAAGAAAAACACTCTAAAACAAGAAAAGACTAAAATTAACTATTTACAAAGTTCCCCCGCCAATCTAACTACATAATTGAATAATCAATTGTTGTACATCACCGTCTCAGCTTGTAGAACATATGACCTCCATCTCAACCCATTTCCCTATGGGAAAATTAGCACTCCATAGTCGTCTTCGTAGAAGCGTCGGACGTCACTCCGGCTCCTGACCACACGTCGGACATCTTGGTGTAGTCTCATTGGAAGAAAAGTTCAATGTTATTATAATTTGACCTGGCTATAATCGCTCGTGAGTTACTAAATTCGCCCACAAATAGTCCTATGCGATTAATCACGAAGACTTTCCCTAAATATCGCTCACACACGCGCAATACACACATGAAAAATACAATGAAAATTTACATGAAATATACAACTCCGAGTCCATCGTCACTGGCTCGACAATACAAGTTTTAAAGTCTGACTGATTTACAGTCGCTATCTCGCTCGGTAATCTCTACTGCTCTGCTTGACCTTCGCTCGGGCTGGAGCGCTAATTAGAATGTTACTCACGTCTTGCCCCCTAAGAGCTGAAATAGTTGTCTTAAAAATAATATTCAAGTTTCAAATCACCACGCAAACTGGCGTGAAATTAGCTCACAGAGCTCACAAAGTATTAGACCTCAAATAATATGTTAGAGCTTTAAAAAATCGCTACACCAACTGATGTGAAGTTAGCTCATCAGAGCTCACAAATAAATGACTACGAATAATATTAGAGCGTTAAAATCACTACGCAAACTGGCGTGAAGTTAGCTCACAGAGCTCCAAACAGAAAAGACTTCAAACTATATCAGAGCGTTAAAATCATTACACAAACTGGCGTGAAGTTAGCTCACAGAGCTTCAAAACGAAAAGACATCAAACAGCGTCTCGTCGATCAATTTATTAGAAACTGACAGGGGGATGAAGAGTGGGGTAAATTAAGAAACATTTTCCAGAGTTTTCATCACACACACATGGGACTAGTGTCAATCTTCATCAAATAATTCAATCGTCTCAGCGCACACGTGCGGAGGTAATTCTGATCGGCGGTTCTTTAGATAATCAATTCCGCGCGTTTTTTACCACTGACGCCATCCATCGCGTGGTCTCGGCGTGGTCTCTCCTGATTGGGTGATTCAATCGTAGGTCGGTTGCAAGAAACTCGTGACCATACCTTTATGATTCCAATTCTGGTGCAAGTTGTTACACAATTTGGCCTTGAACTCAGATTACCAGGCCGTTTTCAAGAATAGCTACCACTTGAACTTCTGTGGCAATCATTGCGACACGCTACCTTGCCTTTATCCTCATCAACTTCCACAAGTACTGCCTGGGCTGCAGTAATAATAATAATAAATTATGAATACTTATTTATCGTAGATCAATAAGGGTTCAATATATTGAACCCTTGCAAAGAAGCTTATGAGACTCAGTTTCGGGGGGTGTAACAGTCCATATCATAAGTTGTTGTTAAAGCGCTTCATTAACATAAAGGGTAACATATAACAAAATAACATGCAGGAAAAAGTGAAGCCAGGGTTAAAAACAATGAATTTAATAACAAATCACCTAACTATACAAAGAATTAACAAAACAAACTCCCAAATGACTTCCACTTAATAAAATAAAATATGCCAAAACTCGGCCAGATCTCTGGAGAGATTAATTACACGGACAAAGTATCCTTAAGAAAAACAACAAAAGTGACAATGTATGCGCGCGTGTCGTTCTGCATGCTTCACGATGTGTACAATCGAATGCATGATGCGTCATCATCCAGAATAAACATTCAGACGACGAATCCACATTGCTTAGAGCTAGACAGACGCGGGGAACAACTTTACAACACTTAAAACTAAACCGACACTTCCTATACTTAAAATATACAACACAAGAATTTCCGTGTGAAATTGGAATAAAACTGCCGTGGCAAAAACATTACTGCCTAAAAACTTAGGACTTCTCACACAAATCAACACAAGTAAGTTAACACGTGACCAATAAAAGAAATACACATATGACCGCCGTCAAATTTACAAGTACTCTACCTCCACACCACACGGGTGTGACATACTAAAATTACATGAATTGAGTCATAAACAAATCAATAGGCTCAAAGCCAACATTTACATTATTAACACAATAATCTATCCATAGAGCATGCAACAATCCGTCACACACATGGCGAACTCCCAATTAATTATGGTTCCAAAATAACCATCACAATGAACGGGTTTGCTACTTGAAAGCTTAAAGGGGCCAGTCGGAACAACAGGACTGCCTATCAAAATAACTCACCAGGCGAGACGGGCAATTTGTGGAAATCTGCATATCTGTCAACCCACGTGTGTATCGAAGAAGCGTGCCCCAAAGCACAATAAAACGTGTGTGTGTCAGAACAAAATATCCCGGCATTTCCACTAGGAAATCCAAGACTCAGCATAATGGACAAGGTACAGCGGTCTCCCTAGAGCACCCTGCCTTTCCATCAAAATACAACGACAACAACAACAAAATATGAGGGCGGTAGGACCTCTACCCCTCTTCACGTAGAATCATCACACACACCTGACACAGTAACACACACAGAATCACACGTATGGGTTTGACAGACCCTGAAATAAAAAGACATAAATGTATTCCACTTGCTGGCGCCACCGTTCCACGCCGTGACTAATTAACCTGAAATGGACTAAAAAAAATCTATCAAATTAGAACTAAGGTGTTCTACAATTACATCTTAAATCGTTGCACTTGGCAACCCTAATATGACTAATAACCTGTTCAGCAAACATCTTACAGTAATTACCTCCCATTCCTATCACAAATATCAACTTTAATAAAGCCACATATCGAATGTAACGGGTTTCGCATTTGCATGGATAAAAATCACGTACACGCGCCGTGCACATTAAATATGACTCCAAGAAAAACAAATATACAACAAACACTTTGGCCACGTGCCAACGTACATTTAAAACAATTAGTGCCGGTACAAAAAAACACTCTAAAACAAGAACAGACAAAATTAACTATTTACAAAAGTTCCCCGGCCAATCTAACTACATAATTGAATACTCAATTGTTGTACATCACCGTCTCAGCTTGCAGAACATTATGACATCCATCTCAGCCCATTTCCCCTAAGGAAAAGTTAGCACTCCATATCCGTCTTCGTTGAAGCGTCGGACATCATCCCAACTGCTGACCACATGTTGCACATCTTGATGTAGTCTCCTTGGAAGAAAAGTTCAATGATATTATAATATGACCTGGCTATAATCGCTTGTGGGTTACTAAATTCGCCCACAAAATAGTCCTATGCATTTAATTACGAAGACTTTCCCTAAATATCGCTCACACACGCGCAATACACACATGAAAAATACACTTAAAAATATACATGAAATATACACTTCGAGTCCAACGCCACTGGCTCGACAAACAAGTTACAAAGACTGCCTGACTCACAGTCGCTATCTCGCTCGGTAATCTACTGTTCTGCTCTGCTTTGACCTTCGTTCGGGTGAGCGCTAATTAGAACGTTTACAAGTCTTGCCCCTAAGAGCTGAAATAGTTGTCTTTAAGATAATATTACAAGTTTCAATCATCACGCACGCTGGCGTGAATTTAGCTCACAAAGCTCACAAAGTAATTGACTTCAAATAATTAAGACCGTTAAAATTTGCTACGCAATCTAGCGTGAATTTAGCTCATCAGAGCTCACAAATAAAATAACTTCGAATATATCAGAGCGTTAAAATCGTTATGCAAACGGGCGTGAAGTTAGCTCACAGAGCTCACGAACAGAAAGACATCGAACAGCTTCACGTCGAACAATTTATTAGAAACTGACAGGGTACGGAAGAGTGGGGTGGATTTAGAAAGATTTTCCAGAGGTTTCATCTCACACAGATGGGACTAGTATCAATCTTCTTCAAATAAATCAAACGTCTCATCGCACTCGTGCGGAGATAATTCCGATCGGCGGTTCTTTAGATAATCAATTCCGCGCGCTTTTTACCACTGACGCCTTCCATCGCGTGATATTGGCGTGGTCTCTCCCGATTGGTTGATTCAATCGTAGGTCGGTTGTAAGTAACTCGTGACCATTCCTTTATGATTCCAATTCTGGTGCAAGTTGTTACACAATTTGGCCTTGAACTCAGCTTACCCGGCCATATTCAAGAATAGCTTCCACGAGCTACTTCTGTGGCAATCATTGCGACACGCTACCTTGCCTTTATTCTCGTCAACTTCCTCAAGTAATGTCTGGGCTGCAGTAATAATAATAATAAATTATGAATACTTATTTATCGTAGATCAATAAGGGTTCAATATATATATAGTTTCAGTTAGCTTAGTAACCATCATCAGGTCGAAGTTAAATAATGATGTTATTACATGAGATTTAAATAAAAACAAAACATTGGGCATCAATTTGAGAAACATTGAAAAACACGATCGAAATTCGTTATCCTAAAATCATGAACGTAGAGAACAGCCCTAAGCTTTCTGTTCGGTTTCTCTACACCTCAAAGGTTGATGGTATTCGTACGCTAATGGGTATCTAAACATTAACAATGGGTGAAACATAAATTTCCAGATATTATTTGCTCTATCCCTTTATAGGACAGACAATTGTTTTCAAATTTTTATTTCACTTCTATTTATTTAAATTTTCATTTGAACTCTAAATTTTTAATATTATTTACCGGCATTATTACATTAATTTTTGTTTTCAACATAATTGATTTTGGCCAACTAAGGACCACGTGATAATAATAATATCGTATGGCCTCGGGTGCCAGGTGCAAGCTTTGTTATTTGACACCCAGAGGGTAGCTTGCATGTCGAATTTCGTTGTTCCTTGACTTTGAAAGTCCAGGAGGTTAGATGTTAGATATCTAAGCTCCTTGAACACTATAGCGCTTTCTAGTAGAGAAATGAGGAACTTTGTGTTGGCGGAAATTCCCGAGATTAATTTTGCCATTATGAACTCGGCCTACTGAATTCAAATGGGTTCTTTGACATGCCAACATCGTATGACATGCGTATCGTATTTTTGCCGCCTTTCAAAAAAAATCACTTACCAGGGCCAGGAGCGAACCTGCAATCTTGGGGTTAGTATACCGACACGATATCCACTCACCCACCGTGGTAAGCTTAAGGACCAGGTAAATTACTCTTCATGATTTCAGTTTTCTTTATTCTCTTCCTCACAGCCTCTTTCTTTTCGCCTGTCCAATGTTGTTTCTTCTTGGTCGCCGTTTCTGGCTCTAGGAACCCCTCAAATGTGTGTATCTTATTCCTGAAAGTGGTTCTGTTGCGGATGTCTTGATCAGTGATGTTCATTTCTTACAGACCATTCTTGGTGTTAGCAAACAATTTTTTTTTTTATTTTTATTTTTTTCATAAAAGCTGCCTTTTCTATTGGACTTGTTGATGTGGTTAAAATTTGTCTTAGTCTGTCGTCAGGCATTCTTGAAACATGTCCAAAGTATTAAACCCTTCGTTTTCGTATGGTATCTGAGATTCTGCTGCATGTTTTATATACTTCTTTGTTACTAAGTAATTGGTGTCAGCACGTTTTTTTGGTCCGAGAATTTTTCTTTAAATTTTTCGTTCCTCTTTTTTTTTCAATTTCGTCATTGTGTTTTTTAGTTGTTAGTCCTAGGCATTCCGAAGCACACAGGCACTCTGGTTGAATTAGTGTGTGATAGTGCTGTAGTTAAGTCCTAATAGAAAACGCTTTCTTGTTGTAACTTATGTGTTTTTCGTAAGGTGGAAAGATCGCTCCATTTTCCGGGATTTCTCGTGATTTCCTTCTTTGTCGAGTCCGTTAGCTTGGAAATCTAACCAAGGTACATGAAATTTACAACTTTACTTATCCTATCCTCTTTTTTTTTGTTATCATGTATCTCGGGGCTTCTTTAATGTTGGTCATGAAATGGGTCTTTTCAAACGATATCTGAAGGTCGGTTTTTCCAGCTATTGCTTCCCAAGTATGAACTTGCATTATAGCTGATTCGATGTCCTCTGACAGCAGCAGAAGGTCATCAGCGAATGCTAAGCAGTTGACAGCAATGTTTTCATTCTTGTACCTAATCAATACTTGGTCCTTAATACCTTTTTCTGCGAGTATTCCTTCCCATTCTTTGATGACCTTATCCAAAACACAATTGAACAGAAGTGGGGATAGGCAATCTATTTGTCTTTAATTTTAATTATTCTTCAATCCCTCACTATTGAACCCTTATTGATCTTCGATAAATAAGTATTCATATTTATTATTATTATTACTACGGCCCAGGCAGCACATAAGGAAGTCGACTTGGATATTAGGGAGGCCAGCATTTCGTAATGATTGCAACAGAAGCTGAGTTGGTAGCTATTCCTGGGGACGGCCAGAATTAGTCGAGTTCAAGGCCAAATTGTGCAACTACTGTACCAAAATTGGAGACATAAAGGGAGAATCACGAGGTCCTCTCAACGAACATACGATTGAATCAGCCAATCGCAAGAGACCAAGCCGTGACCACGAGGTGGACGGCGTCAGTAGTAAAAAGCGCGCGGAAGTGTGTATCTAAGGAACCGCCGAACGGATTAATCTCCGCTCGAGTAATTTGAGACGTTGGATTCATTTGGAGAAGAATGACACTAGCCCCATCTTTGTGAGACATAAACTCTGGAAGTTTTTATCCGACTCCGCCCCACTCCACCGCCCTTGTCAGTTTCTCATAAATAGACTGGCCTGACGCCTATCTGAGTACTATTCTTGGGGAGCCTTCAGAGGCATACTCCACGCCAGTTTGAAGTGTGATTTTGACGCTCGAATTTATCTGAGTACTTATCTTGTGGAGCCTTCAGAGGCATACTCCACGCCAGTTTGAAGTGTGATTTTGACGCTCGAATTTATCTAAGTCTTATTGTGTGGAGCCTTCAGAGGCATACTCCACGCCAGTTTGAAGTGTGATTTTGACGCTCGAATTTATCTAAGTACTTATTGTGTGGAGCCTTCAGAGGTATACTCCACGCCAGTTCGAAATGTGATTTTTACGCTCTAAAATCAGTGAAGCTAATTTTATTTTCTGAGCTCTGGGGAGCTAAAGTCGCAGCGTATGCAGTACCGAATTTTATAAGCTATAATACATTTTGTTCTAAAATCAACTAAGTTGTGTGATCTAAACATTTCACGCCAGCGCGTGATAAACTGTAACATTCTTTTAAAGACGACGAGTTCAACTTTAAGGGGGAAGTATCGTGTCACCCTCATTAGCGCTTACCAGAACCGAAGTCCATAAGACGGGACGGAAATACCGGACGAGATAGCGACTGCGAGTGCAGCCAGGATTTTGAACTTGTTAACGAGCCAGTGGCGCGGACTCGAGATGTATATTTTATGTATAAATTGTGTGGATTGTATGTGTTTTTATAGTGCGTATGTGCGATATAATTAGGGCCAGTCTTCGCTATTAATCGCAGTAGGACAATTGTGGGTGAACTGAGTAGCCTGCAAGCGATTATAGATAGGCAAATATTTAACATTGAACTTTTCTGCCAAGGAGTCGAGACCAAGATGATCAGCACGTGGTTTGAAGTTGGGATGAGCTTCAAGAAATCAACGCAGACGACTACTATGGAGTGCTAAATTGTCCATAGGGCAATGGGTTGAGAAGGATGTCCTTAGTCCTACATGCAGAAGCGGTGATGTACTAAAATTGGATTATTTCAATTATGTAGTTAGATTTGGCCGGGGAACTTTGTAAATAGTCATGTTTTTCTTTCTTGTTTTTAGCTGTTTTTCTTGTACCGACACTATTGTTTAAATGTCCGTTGGCGCGTGGCCAAAGTGTTTGTTGATATTTTGATTTTTTTCTTGAGTCATATGTAATGTACGCGGCGTGCGTGCGTGATTTTTATCCTTTCATTTGCGGAACCCGTTACATTCGATAAATGGTGCTTTATTAACGTTAATATTTTGAAATAGGAATGGGAGGAAATGATTGTAAAACTTTTTGCTGAACAGGTTATTATTCATGTTAGGGTAGCCGAGTGCACCAACTTAAAAGTAATTGTAGAACACCTTCGTTCTAATTTTGATAGATTTTTCTTGAGTCCTTTTCAGGTGACTAGTCACGGCATAGAACGATGGCGCCAGCATGTGGATATTATTTGTGTCTTTTATTTCAGGGTCTGTCACAACCCATACGTGTGATTCAGTGTGTGTTGATGTGTCTTGTGTGTGTTGATTCTACGTGAGGAGGGGGTAGTTGTCCTACCGCCCTTATATATTTTTGCTGCTGTTGTATTTTTAGATGGAAAGACAGAGTGCTCTTGGGAGACTGCTGATTCTTGTCCATATGTTTTTCTGACACACACGTATTATTGTGCTTTGGGGCACATTTCTTCGAGGTTCGACCCCATGTTCTGGGAGGTCGAGGTTATTGACACGTGGGTTGACAGACATGCAGAGTTCGACAAACCGCCCGTTTTGCCTGTGACTTATTTTGATAGGCAGTCCTTTTTGTCCGACTGAACCCTGTAAGCTTTCATGTAGCAAACCTGTTCATTGTGATGGCTAATTTTTAAGCCATAATTAATTGGGGAGTTCGCCATGTGTGTAACGGATTGTTGTACCTTGTATGGATGAGAATATTGTGATTAACGTAAATGTTGGCCGTTTGCCTATTGCTTTGTTGGTGACTCGATTTCATGTAATTTTGTTTGTCACACCCGTGTGGTGTAGTGGTAGAGTATTTGTAAATTTTGACAGCGGTCATTTGAGTATTTTTCTATTGGTCACGTGTTAATGTACTTGTGTTGATTTGTGTGAGAAGTCCTAAGTTTTTAGGCAGTAAATGTTGCTACGGCAATTTAAGTCCAATTTCACACGGAAATTTTGTGTTTGTTTATAGTAGATTTAGGAAGTGTCGATTTAACTTAAGTATTGTAGTTGTGTTCCCTTGTGTCGGTCTAGCTCTAGGAAATGCGGATTCGTTGTTTGAGGGGTCATTCTGGATGATAACGAATCACGCATTCAAAGTACACATCGTGGTGCATGTAGAACGGCGTACGCACTTATATGGTCACTTTTGTATCTTTTATTTTAAGGACACTTGGTCCAGGTAATTAATCTCTCCAGAGATATCGCCTAAGTTGTTTGGCATTTTTATTAAGCGGGAGTCAAGTGGGAGTTTTTGTTGTTAATTGTTTATGTAAATATGGTGATTTGTTATTAAATTCAGTTTTTTAACCCTGGCTTCACTCTTTCCTGCATGTTATTTTGTTATATGTTACCCTGCAAGTTAATGAAGCGCCCTGACAGCAACTTACGAATATGACCTGTTACGCCCCGAATCTGAGTCTCATATGCTTCTTTGCAAGGGTTCACTATATTATTCTGACAAGGTCCCATTAATACCAACCTACACATATGGGGTACCTACAGGTTCAGCATAACCCAATGCGTAAACGAAACGCACTCACTTACTCTTTAAATGCCTCACAATTAAATAAATACCTTAAAACATGTATATTTACAATGAAATAATGAAAGAATGCAACACGGTAACCATGGTCACAGAATCTCACAGGTCCATCTATTTCTGTAAGACGCAATGCAATTCCAATTATTACATTACTGTGAAAGTTTCCAGACGGTTATAAGGTTATCACTGAACCAAATTAAGCTGTAAAATTCATCAATACATACAGTTTAATGCGCTTAAGTGGTTCAAGGGGCACTCTAGAAGTTTTTCACGCAATTTTCACGTGTGAGTGTGGTACGAAAGGTCTTTTTCACCCGACTATAAAGGGTCTCCGAAAACCACATTTAAAGGCCCTTAAATTAACAGTGTCTGTGATGTTCCCAGAAAACTAACTTCGCTCTGATATACCTATGAAGGAATGACAAACCACTAACCACTGCACCAGTAGCTGAATTGATAAATTCTGATTATTCATACTAAGGATAAATCAGTCATAGCATTCATGATTGAGATTTTGCTAAGTGTACTCTTTACAACTAGAATATTCGCGGGCGAAGCCGCGACGGGTAATGCTAGTATTATTAATTCTATGTATGTCTCGAAGCTTGTGGTTTAACGTGACTGTTAATCTCGCGATCATGAGCCACAGGACCTTCTTTTTACGTGGAATCCGAACCACAGGACATGGCATTTCACTTCGAAAATTTACCGGAAATCGAACCCGGTCCGCCTTGGTGAGAGGCATACAGCTTGACCACTGCGCCACCACGCCCCCTATGTAGGTCTATATACTCTAGATAATTTGAAACCCAAGGGACCAGAGAAAAATTTCAATTTATCGAGAGTTCAAAATAATAGGAGTTCAAATAACCAAGAAGGAGGGAGGGAAAAAATTCAAATAAACAAGAGTTTGATTTTCGTGACTTTATAACTGTACTTATTGATTTGTATTTCACAACATTTGTCCTCTACACTGACGAATCCACTTAAGGTAAGAAAGACCCGTTTAGGGGCGAACAAATGAAAAAATATTTTTGGCATTTTTAGTTAACAATGTTGAGAACAGGAATTTGTCAAATAAAAGTCATAAAATATGAAAAATGGTCATTTCATAAGATATACATGACAATGCTGCACCATGAAGGACAAAGCCCACTTTTACAGAGATGTATGTTTGTGCGCATAACTTCTGAACTATTATAGATAGATTTCTGATCTCACTTCCTATCTGCTCTGTTGATCGCAGACCTTGTGTTGTAACAATGACAACTTCCTGCATTGTTTATGTTACTAGTGGTTGCTGAACATCGTCATCACTGTGATTTTGCACAGACCTATTGAAGAAATATTGTTTAACGGGCAGAACAGCGAGGTAATCTGCCCTAATTATTAATAATTGAATCGTTGGTTTGAAGAGGGAAACAAGTCCACTTATTTGCTAACAAATAAGTTGAAATACGCATTTCTTTATTTTTATATTGTTTTATAAACATATTTATTTGTTCATTTATTTAAAAGCTAAAGGAAATAGGAGAAGCAAAATAACCAGTGATGGATGACATGATGCAAGTTATGGGGCAGGAATGTTCAAAGAATTGTCCGAGGTAACAAAATGTAATGAAAAGGATCCTCATTTTTCTCAATTTAACATTTTTCACTACTTTGGTACCATTTGTAAGAAAACTAACAACGATAGGTCCATATTTTTTTAAATGTATTGTACCCATATTGAATGGAAATGCTTAATCACGTGCTGGCTAGCTGCTGCGGTTCGGGGCATGTTATGTCCAACCCACAACGTGATCTCACATTTGATATGATAGCACTTTTTAGGATCTACAGGACTAAATTGAAAACAAACATGATACAAAAGACATGAGTTTATTTATAAAAACTCCCAGGAATAATACAAAACAATTTAAAAAACAATCATACTTTGGAAAAATCCAAATCTAAAAATTATCAAAAAAACACATAATCTTTCTCATAAATTCATATAATCTTACACTATCACGTTATCTTGCTTAGGTATCATTTCTAATTAAGTATTCATCTACATTTTCTTTTCGCAACATATTATTTATTTAGACATAGAGCATGGCTATCATTCAAACCATTTTTCTCTATGGCTTTACGGACATTTAGCCGTATTATCAACATCCCTTCTGGGCTTTATTCATTCTTAGTTTACTTTAAATCTCTTTTTATTATCATGCATTTAAATTCTGTTACCTCTACCGGTAAGCCTTAATTTCACAACAAATCAACACTTTAAACAAATGCATGCCACATCCTCGAATTCACGTTCCCTCACAATTCATTTCCATGCAGTAGGGTGGTTTATATGTGACGTACCATATGCTATCATTGTATAATTATTCAGTTACTTTCAAAATCAAATATGAGTTAACCCGTTTATATTTCATATATTTCTTTGAGGCAGGAATCGGATATTTAGTGATCAACTTATTCTTTGACTACTACGGTCAAATGTTATCAGATTTTTACAAATTTAACGTGGGGATGATTTTCAAAAACCCACCAATTCAATTATTTATTTCACAATATCATAGCACCTTTTTCTTATGAATTTGCATATTCCGCAAAAATGCTTTAATATCCATTCAGCAACCATAACCTTTGTATACAAAGCTTCATTGTATTCTCCCCTCGTGTTTAGAGACGGTCGGCTGGGCGGTCAGACCTCCCTCGCTCCCTCGCTTACTGTGATTTATGACCTTGTCCTCACTCCATTCATGTCTTTAAAACTTTCAAATGTTTCATTTCTTCTAAGACAAAAGCGCATGAGGATCCAAGTTACCATATTGTTTCGTTTAATTTATCCCTCATTAATTCTTTATTCATTCCACTTTCCTTGTAACCCGTGCCATAATTGGAGATCACACCGCTTGATATATTTTCATGAAGTAAAGACCAGAGATCCTCATCATCCTTGCTTTGACTCCCGCATCATTCATTTCACACGCATTATTTGGTCGGATATAACATAACTATGCTGACAAAGTACGGGCCATATGATTCTGGGCTCAGAGACACATTTGCCTCTCCAGTCGAAATCATATCTCGTAGAAGCACTGATACTTTCCAGTCTTACATATTCACTTTAGCAATTACCCGGCGGGACTTAGATTGCAACACAATGCCCCTGACTCAAATCCCCGTTTGATCAGGCGGGTCGAACCCTCGCGCAAACAACATTACCGACGACTTTCCGACAATTATACTTTTTTGATCTCTCACCTTATGCACGTTACAGAATATATTTATTTCATTGCTATCATCACCTTATTTTATTTCTTCTTTTACAGGCCTATTTCGGCAATATAACTTTATACAACATGGATCATCATCGCATTTCCAACGACTTTGCTCGCGTTAGCATTTACTTTACCATAGCTTAATAGCTTATAACTTCCTACTTCATTTTCATGGTGTTCGATTTCCACCTATTATCTTTAACATATTACTTTTATCATTTGCTGAATAGCGTTATACTACCATTATTTTAAGGTATCCCCAACGATCCTTTAATTATTTCAATTATTCCACGTACTTCAATTATTTCAATTATTTAATCATATCAACTCGAGTTTATTATTCATTATTTGATTAATATTCATTACTTCATTATTAACTTGCGAAATGCAATTATTTACTCAACATTATTCTTTCGGAGTATAAAACTCAACATTTATTACTTCGGAGTCTAAGACTCAATATTATTTATTATTATTATTATTGTTATTATTATTATTATTATTATTATTATTCTATCGGTGCTTATTTCATTTACGTTACTTTCATTTATCTGGCATACATTTCACTTGCCATTTATGTTATTATATTCGATTCCTCCTTTCAGATCTTATTTCATAATTATTTAACCGTTGTTACGGGCTTTCATTATTATTATTATTATTATTATTTCTTTTGCACTTAAAAATTAATTTTAACATTTTTGCAAACCGTCTTGGTGGTTGTCCTCTGGCATCTTAATATCATTTGATTATTCATGTGCATACATTTCATACATAAATTCACTGAATAGCATATGATACATTCACATTTATATTATAAACATTTTTGACTCACCCTCCTTTTCTTTTGCTCATGACGTGATTTCTGGATGGGTTCACCCAACATAATTTCTTCCGCACCTCATCTTCATATTACAATAGACCCTTTTTAACATTTGGTCTTCATATCGACACACGCCAATATATTTATACATTTTCTTAATTCACTTGTTAACACTTATTAAACACAAATAAAATTCACTTATCCACTATATACAATCGCACACGGACCAATTCTCAGCGTACAAATGGTGTAAAACATTCTAGATGGTCTATCCCTGTGCAGCCTGGAACGTGTGATTCTCCTATCTTCCTCTCCTTCGGTAAGTCTTTCTTCCTATTTCTCCTGAGATCGTAACCGTCTCTTTCTCGAATCTCCTTCTATAGAGCATCTCAACCTTAAAAGACAGTACGCATTAAATAGAGCGCACTGATGCCAGATCTGCTGCATATACAAAGTTCTGCAAGGCCGGGCACATGATGTAACATAACTCGTAATCAGGCGTGCTTTTACGCAAAACTCGGGAAATTTCCAAAATATTTGTTTGTTGTATATAACTGTACCTCATGCCTCGAAGCGAAAGACGGTACACTATTTAGATTATGATACACCGAAGCTCAGAGCGCGATTTTAGTGCACACATTATAATAATATATAATTTTCAATTATTCAATTATTCATGAATATGATAAGGCCTTTTTCTCGAATATCATAGGTTATAATAAATTACAATATGACATATAATAATAATAATAATAATAATAATACTTATAATATATTGTGGTCCACGTAATTTACCCAATTTTGTGTGGTCAAGTGGGGGTATGCAGGCGAAATTAAATTATTCATTTCTTGTTTCTTGAACGAGACGTTGTTCAATGTTATATAGTTCTTCACTTGCGCCCATACCATTTGGATGGGATTAAGTTCACTGTGGTATGGTGGTGTGGTAAGGTGACAAGCAAGAACATATTTCTCTGCTGTGATAGCCTACATTGTCTATTACTAGGCTAGATCCTTCGGGAACATTGAGCAACAATATTGCTCGGCGAACCACTTTTCATATACAGTACTTCACCTGTAATTTTGTCGTGTGTGTCTACCGTGTTCTTTTGGCACAGAAACGTTAACTCTGCACCATTAACGAACCCTTGTTAATTCCCGGGACGAACGAAGGCAAACTACGTAAACCACTTCGAGGATGGCTGAGGTAGGAATCGAACCCGCCTCTTCTCAGTTTTGTCTCATGGAGTTGAGTACACCCCGTTCCAGCCCTCAGACCAGAATTACATTTCTTGGCAGAGCCGGTATTCAAACCCGGGCCTCCACGGTGACAGCACAGTGACAGCCAAGAACGCAACGAGGCGGACAATTTATAAAGAACACAAGATCCACTTTATTTCATAGTTTTACTTCACATCATCACCTACCCTCCTTCAAACGTAGTCGAGGGAGATAGCCTGCGGGCCACATTAGTAAACAAACTTCCGGTGCGTCAGCGCTAAGCGGGAGGTCTAAGCGAAGTGCTATAACTTATGAATGCTACCTGATATTGAGCTCTGGCTTGTTTTAAAAACTATTTCAGACATTAATGAACATTCTTCTCGCTTAGTCACCAACGTAAAGACTATAGCAAAAAACTTTCTCGTTAGCTAACTTTTCTGTGACATCAACCCAGATTTTTCAAGTAACATTTAAGAAAAAAAATCATAACTTTCTTATTATGAAAATAATCACTGCCCTGAGAAGTAGGGTATCTTCTACCAACATCAGGCAATATTAAATAAATTCTTGATCTGTTGCGATCAATAGTTCATTATATATGGCGTGATAAGTTGTATAAATGCAAAAATTTAGATTCGCGCTAAAATATCGTAATTGTGAAATATGGGCCATGTATTATTTATGGCTTTTATTTTCACACCATCATAAAGAGCGGGAAATTCTCTATAAGACCACGCAAACATTTTCTTAGATTTGTCACTTTCAAAAATTGGGAAATGGAAACATCGCCGGGGTAGAAGAGGACGAAGCTAATTGCAGGACATAGGAGTGCGAGTGAGAGGCAAATACTACATTTAATTCCATACTGTCTTTTAAGGTAGAGACGCACTATAGATAGCTTTTTCTCTGCTTATTAGTGTTCTATCGGTCCTTCTGCTATCGCGCTGTGTTTTTGCTTTACCATTGCACCTATCGCAATCTATAGTTCATTTTCTACCGTAATCTTCCCTGAAGATTGTATAACTTCTACTTTTAGGATTTGTATCCTCTAAAAAATGTTCTGATTATCGAACCTGCGTCCTCCGACGTTTCACTTAGATAAATGTTCTGAGATTTTCCTCCAATTTAACTGTCTCTTTCTGCGCGATATAGTTTCTATATCTATAGTCTACGTTCGGAGTTTCTAACTCCTACAATGTCCTTATATTTCCGCACTTTGTTATTAAATGTTCTTAGGGTGCTATCGCACCTTCTGCTTTTACTATGGTTGAACGCGGCTTGGTTTCGAACCAGTACTACTTTGCTGACTTCGTTTGATTTAGTTACTATCTATCGCACTTTATATTTATTTTGCCTCTTGTGAGACTCGAACTATAATGTCTTTGAGTGTAGTTCTTCCGATTTTTTCGTTGATTTGCGTACTTTGTTCCAGAGGCTAGATCTAACTTGATCGTACTTATCAATTTTTATGTAACATGCATATACAAAGGCTGTTAACAAACTGGCTAACTTGCGTAGCACACTCGAACTGTGGTCTTTGAAGACTCTCGTGTAACCTGCCTCTAACAAGGTCTCTCTCTCGACTGACGGACTTGGTACGACTTCCTACTTTTCCTCTGACTTCAAGCCTATTTATTCACTTCTGGCAAGAAATTAGTTCCTTTCAAATTTGGGAGCTGAATTTCTGAATCCGTGGCCTAATTTTCTCCATAAATTAATTTAAAGTGTATTTTGTAATTATATTTCGATTGCCTGCTGGCGGAATGGAAATCTTTCGCTAGTTTATTTTTAATTAATTTAATTAGTTAAGATCCCCTCTGCGGGACCAACCTAATTCCTTGTATACTCCGCAGATATTATTCCGCTCGCATACCGATGACGTTTTCCTGACTTAGCATTATTTGAAGTGTCTAATTTCAGGTCTGCCAACTTTTCGAATTTTGTAGTTCCTAGTTCTCCCCTAGCTTCAGATTTAATAACTCTGGGGTTTTATTTCGTTAGGTTTAATGATTGTAAGTCCCCACGGTGGGTGAGTGGTTATAGTGTCGGTCTACCAACCCCAAGATTGCAGGTTCGCCCCTGGTCGTGGTAAGTGATTTTTGAAGGCGACAAAAATCACGACACTCATGTCATACGTTGTTGGCATGTTAAAGAACCCATTTGAATTCAGTAGGCCGTGTTCAATGGCAAAATTAATCTCGGGATTTTCCGCCAACACAAAGTTCCTCCATTCTCTACTTGAAAGCGCTGTAGTGTCAAGGAGTTTAGATATCTAACTAACCTCTTTGACTTTCATAGCGTTCAAAGGAACGACGAAATTCGACATGCAAGCTACCCTCTGGGTGACAATTAACAAAGCTTGCACCAGGCACCCGAGGCCATACGATATTATTATTATGTTTAAGAAAACTGCTGATTTTACAAATTCCTGGGCTAAGCTTCAAGTGCCTCTCGAGAAATAGTTCCAGCCATTACTGTCCTCTTGAAAAGTAATAATTTTTGTGAAGTCACTTATACATCGGAATGTCGAGTAGTATTTATGGCCTCTTGACTCTGACTTCCCCTAGTTCGTTAATAGTCTTTTAATGGCCTTTTCCTTTTAACTTGTCAAACTAACAGGAGTTTATGTGTTTGAACTGACCACCTGCACCCTCTTGCAATGTCTTTGTGGTCACACTCCAGTGAGCTCAATTCCGTATTGCTTGTCATCTTTAAAAAATTTTAGAATATCTTTCTATAAATGGTCAGGGGTTCAATCTTGTGCCAGTCCCACATGGGCACAGTATCAACATCATCATAATGAACAGTAATAAGATGTGATATTCCTTTTAATAATATACAAAATGAAATATAAATATTTTTCGACATTATTTTGGATTAAAATATAGTAGCTTAAACAAAAATTCATATTGGCAACAGCATTTCGTTTTTGTCAATAATCCTTCTTATTATTGCAGATAATGATCCAAACAATAATCCCTGAACGTTTCAATTGGCTAACCCAATCAGATTTTTAGTAAAGTGTACCAACAATTTGAAGATTTAACATGAGTGAGATAGGCAGGTCTTTCTTGCCTTAAGCAAGCACTCCTTAAGACAGGGAAATTTGCCCTGACATGACCATTTTCTACTCGCACTTAAGGCAATTCTGGTGATGTAAACTTTGTATTTCACAATTATCGACAATGTCGATGGTAAAATGCCGAACTGTTTGGCGACATCTCTTTTCAACTGTCTATCCTCCACAGTTTGATTCACTCGCTCTTCCTCACTTATAGAAAGACACTATTGTTCTTTCATGGACTCATTTTATACTTACAAATTCCACAAATCAAACATTTAACGTTTGAAAGAAGGCTCAAGACTGAGAACTCACTCATTCATCTCATTATTGATGTAAACAAACGACAGGTCTGTGAATGATACCAATACTTGTAATCACTGACTTAAAATTTTAGAGAGTTCGGAAGCCCGACTTCAAATTATAGAATATCCGCGAGCAAGTTGCCATTCCTACAACTTCAAATTACCGAGGGGACCAAATCATTAATTTTCTTCAATTTATCGAGTATTTCTCAAGGGATAGGGAAAACATTTCAAATTATCGAGAGATTCAAATTAACGAGTGTCAAATTATTGAGGGTCCACTGTAATTTTTTTTATAATTTTGTGCCTACTTTCTACATTTTGCGAAAAATGAGGAAACAGTAGACTTATGAGACGAATCCGGGAAAATGTGTGTCTGTCTGTCCTTCTGTCTAGCTGTATGAGTGCCCCCCCCCTATCAACTCCTAAATTGCAATCGAAACCAAATTTGGTATGAGTAAAGATCTATACCTGAATATCTCAAGCCCATATTTGAAAATGATGTCAGTGCTACCAACTGCTGAAAAATCGCACTTGTAATTTGAGCCCCATGTTGGATATCTTGGAAGGTAGGCTATGGATAGGAACTATTCCAACATTGGAACACATATAGATAATTGCATTCCAGTTTAATTTTCAGGAGGCCATACATAGCAGTGTTGCCAAAATGATTCTAAGCCTGCTGATAGGTCCATTTTTTAAATGCATATAACTTCTACACTATCCATTCGATTTCAACCAAATTTCGTATGTAATGTGTGTTGATAAACAAATATGACTGAGAGTATTCTTAAGAGCCATCAGGGCTGCCAACTGTTAATAAATGCTCTCTATATTCTTTTATCCAAATACCAATATAACAGAAAGTATGCAAACCAACAGCTTTAAACTATGCACTCGTATACTACCTGACATTCTAGATTAATTTGGAGTAACAAACATACGTCAGTGCTGCCAACATGATTCTAAGCCTGCTGATAGTTCCAATTTTAAAATATATGTAACTTCTTTACTAACAAATGGATTTCAGCCAAAATTGGCACTACAAGAGATTATAATATTTCGGATTATTTCTGACCAACACAAGCATGAAATTGTTGCCAACATGACTTTACGCATGCTGATAGATCCAATGTCTAACTGCATATAATGTCCATGCTATCCATTGGACTTCAACCAAATTTTGTATTCTATACCTTAAGAGATGAAACTAAGAATATATTCAGTCACCAGGGCAGCCAACTCTAGTGCTCTTGGGCTACATTATACCAGGTATATTTTGAACTAATTAGAAATTTCGATATTACCAACTTAATTTCGTCATTATTCTAGATAGGTCCATATAGATTAATCATTAGCATGAATCTTAATTTTAAAGAAAGTAGGCTCTTTAGTTTGTCACGAACTTCTCGTTAATTTTATAATATTAATTTTTAGATTTTTATTTTTATTGAAATAATTTTTCACTTTAAATTGCGTTTTCTGTTGCATTTAATTGTTTTATAAATATTTTAAAATGTATTTATTAGTTAAAATGTTATCCAGTGTCATAGGTGAAAAGGGGCAGAAATAATATTTGATTCTTTATACGATAATTTGTTCTAATTAGGCTGAATGATTTAACCGTTTGCATCTTTGATAATATAAACTCTGCTTATGATTGGTGGCAAATATAGAGACCAATATCCTATAGTGGGTTACGGGTTTGGTACAGCTTACCATGATAACATTTTAGCAGTTCTGAACATATTTTTCTTTGAAACCACAATACTTACAATAATGAAATCTTGTGCAAATGAAACAATGGTATTGTTTTACATCGTAACAGCATTACCATTGACGTAAA